>OY293421.1:13205029-13815029 GCA_958502065.1 Chrysolina americana | reverse complement strand
GATGGGCGGATGGACGGATGGACGGATGGACGGATGGACGGATGGACGGATGGACGGATGGACGGATGGACGGATGGACGGATGGACGGATGGACGGATGGACGGATGGACGGATGGACGGATGGACGGATGGACGGATGGACGGAAGGACGGAAGGATGGAAGGACGTACGGATTCTCGAAAATATCAGCCAAGGCAATATATCCGTTTTCATGTACAAGTAAGTCGGAGTAATCGCCCGGTGTTTTCAAGTTGAATGTTTGCCACACGTCAAAGTCTGAACCAAATAGTCCAAACTCATGCCCATAAAACGGAACGAATCCATGAATTTTAACTTGATGTCTGTATTGTCGTCATACTGGGTGAAAGATACGTATTTTTCTTTGTTTACAGGCAACAAACTGACTCGCCCTCTCTTTGCTATATCTTGAATAATAAAATGGCTGTCGTATACGGATAAATTATGGAAAACGATCGGCACCACAAAAGTCTTTTTGTATGACAAGTTGCACTGCGCAGGCGTATATCCGCGAAAGGCACCAGTGTAGTGATTATGGTCTTTAACAATTTTGTCGTCAGATTTCCATGGTTTTTCACAGATGTGGCAACACGGTGCGTTCACCTCATCATGTGATGTGGTCATGGGGACTATATCCAAAGTTTTGTCTTTGATAATTTTGGGTATGTCCCCCATTCGCTGCGCAAACCAATCCATCGAATCTGAACCTCGATGGCTATCGTAAAATGACAAAGTGTCGTCGAACGCACACTTGAAATGAAATCCGGCACTGAACGGAAAATTTTTTGGTACTTCTCCGTTTGAGGAGTGCACCCGGCATCTTCGAACGGTTCCGGAATCGACTTGAAATCCGCATATATTACAAAGGGTACCTTTCCTTTATGTACAAAGTCCCGAAATTCCACGTGATCGTAGTGGGGAAACGAAATTTTACATGTTTTTGTTATTTGGCAATCAACCGTATAACTGTCTAATTTTTCATTACTTCTGAAATAATTCAAACACCCGTCGCAAATGTGTTTTTTATACTTATCCTTACCAAGTTGTACCAAGAGTAGCCGAGATAAATCCTTGATCCAACAAAAATGATAGCGTATGTCACTTTCGTCGTCTATATCTGGTACCGCTTCATAATCGTTTAATTTTGGATGATATTAATTTTGAATTAGGAGTAAATTGATGTGTCAATCTAATTTACGTTTAGTGAGTCGACTCGGAACTGTTACGAAAAATGCCTCTGTATCCGGCTTAGGCTGGATTAATTCCAAAGTGTACACATTCACAGAAATGTTGATTAATTTCTCGAATTTGGCAATTTGCCTCAATGTCATCGGAAATTCGATACCTGTCAAATTTAGAATACTTGAATAGTGGGGATAAAATGAAGTTTTATCTGTATTTATTTGTGTCGGATACAATGCCGAAACTATGGCCCAAGCAAATCATGCATCATCATCATTTTTTATGTTGATGCAAGCTCTTTTTTTGACAATTGATTTTGGCAACTCGATGTAAGACAAACCGTTGCCGATGCCGGATTTGTTGGTATTTATTTCCAAACTGACGATTTTTTGGAGACTCCAGCCGCTCTCCTTTTCGGCGAATTCGAATAATTTGTTTTGCACCTGATCTACAACGTTTTCGAGCACAGCATTTTTGGTGTTGAAATATTTATATTCAGTTTTATGTTCCTCGTTCAAATTATTTTTGACAAATTCCCCGCAAAATGTTGCATTAATTTTAATCATATCCTGTTTTTTCAATAAATTTTGTACTCGTCGTTTGAATAAAGTATAAGCATCTCGAAAAAATTGCCTAATATCTTTATAGACCAAATTTATGATTATACCTGTACGCAAACGAGAAGCAAATGCAGACTTCAAATCCTCCCACCTGACTCGTGACGATAATTTTGATTTAACCCCTTCGCCCACATGACGAGTTCCCAAATTTTTTATGGAATTTCGAACAATTTTTGAATGGCCCGCCATAGTTTGGAGTCTGCGTTGAGTCCCAATCGAGTCCTCAGCAAATATGGCACTAGTCAAAAGACGAGCAGTTTTTCTGCAATGTGCCAGCCATGTTTTTTGTTCATTGGTGGTGAATTTTTCTAACAAAATTCTCTCCGCCTTTCTCAAAGTTTTGATCATATCAGCTGCTAAATTGGCAATAGCATCAGAATTCATCTTTATTCAAAAAATACAACACACAAAAATATGCGAAAAATGAATGAAAAATCGAGAAAACTCACTTTGTGTGCGTGAAAAAGGAACACTACTCCTTGGCTACCTCGAACAGCTGCTGCGGGTGCTAATGCAGAATGGACTTGTGTTCGCCCCTGTAGATGAGTACGTGCTGAGACTCTGTTAATTTCTTCAAGTTGCTCTTGAGGGCAGCGGTGGCTCTGTTTGGCAGGAATACTTTGAAATCTGCCAACTCGACGAGGATTGCCTCTCCGAATCTAGTCGTTTTCACCTCCGCGTCTAATATCAATTGGGGCTCGTCCAACGGTAGCTCGGCCAACTTCTTCAACTCCTTCCTGCAGGCCAAACCAACCTTGGTAATTTCATCAATGTGAGACATCTGCGAAAGAGCGAAATACTTCACTCAAATATTCAAACAATATATTTATGTTCATTCACACTGTTGATACGCACTGTATATATATATATATATATATGTGTTCAGATAGGTTTCCGCGGTCAGATATTTGAAAACTAAAAGTTCGGGTTGAACCGCGTCTAGAATTTGTTGAAATTCGACGTTTCGGCTCCGATTTTGGAGCCATTTTCAAGAACTGAAATAGAAAGAAAATTAATGATTATATATATATATATATATATATATATATATACGTGTTCAGATAGGTTTCCGCGGTCAGATATTTGAAAACTAAAAGTTAGGGTTGAACCGCGTCTAGAATTTGTTGAAATTCGACGTTTCGGCTCCGATTTTGGAGCCATTTTCAAGAACTGAAAAAGAAAGAAAATTAATAAATGGTTGAAACGTAATTCTACGCTAAGGTCTCAATCTGCCTACTCCTCAGGTATAATTACGTTCGGTTTTTGTGACTTGACGTCGGGGTCTCAATCTGCCTACTCCCCATGTCTCGTCACTGGTTCTCTCTAAGGTCTCAATCTGCCTACTCCTTCGAGATAAATACAGTTCCTCAACCCACAATTCCTCAGTTCTCTCGAAGGAGTAGGCAGATTGAGACCTTAGAGAGAACCAATGACGAGACATGGGGAGTAGGCAGATTGAGACCCCGACGTCAAGTCACAAAAACCGAACGTAATTATACCTGAGGAGTAGGCAGATTGAGACCTCAGCGTAGAATTACGTTTCAACCATTTATTAATTTTCTTTCTTTTTCAGTTCTTGAAAATGGCTCCAAAATCGGAGCCGAAACGTCGAATTTATATATATATATATATATATATATATATATATATGTTTTTTCCATACACGCTGTATATATAGACGCATCACTTTGCAAAAAAATCAATAGCAAAAAATTCACAAGGCAAAATGAACAGTATCAAAACGCTCAAACGATGTCTATTGACATGCATACAATTACTCTATGTACAGACAGAAACTCACCTTTGCAATTAAACCGGCACATGTACAATTTCACTGAGCACCAGCAGGTACATCTGAACTCTAACCGCGCGTTCTTCAAAATCACGTATGCAGCGCGTTCTCTCCAACAACTAGCATTCGAATTCCCCCCTCCCCCCACCACCCCAGCTGTAGCACCCAGCCCGCAGCTGACCGCGTAATTCTCAAAGACAAAGACAGAAAAAACCTGATGAGTTAGAGTGAGATGCCAATCATTTCTTATTTCCGACAAAATACACTGAGTTTTGATGGAAACCACTCACCGAATTCTTATAATTTCGTCACAGCCTCTAAGCGTAAACAACCTTTCTTTGATGTGCCGCCGCGTATCGCTCACCCAAAACCAGCGAGCCGGTCCAGTGGCGGCGTATCACCAGTGCCAGCGTCAACAACTATAAAATCAACGAAAAATAAAAAATTTAAAAAAATAGAAATATTTTGGCCCCCGGCGCTCCAGCGCACCCCATCTTCTCTGGGGACGTTCTTCGCCCACGCCCCCAGCCCCCGCACTTTTTCCCAGCCGATCCCAGTTACCCAATTCTATACAACTATGACAATCTAGAATTAAAATTGACGGAAACTCGGCCCCCTTGGGCTCTAGCGTGCCCCCTCTTCTGTGGGGACGTTCCTCGATGAGGCCCCCGTCCTGCAGCATCAACTCCGGCGCCGAGAACTCAATGGGGGCCCCACACAAGCACGGCCAGTCGGTGTGAGTCGAAAAGTGAGGTTATGTCACTTTTTTGATGGTCATGGTTGTATTGTCTATCTACTGGCAAGTCTCAAGAATATTTGAAGAAAACCAATTGAAAATGTTATACTATACACTCTTCGAACCCCATTTGAAATATGGAATCATAGGTTGGGGACCTGGAATGAGTGTACACCTGAAAAAATCGAAGTCATTCAGAAAAAAATTTATAGAAAGCCGACACGTTATCCTACAGAACAGCTTTATTTGGATACAAAAATAATGGACATATAACAATTATACTTCGTGAGCCTGACAACAAATCAGTTTAAAAATAATAAATTGATAAAAAAAAATTAACAACAGAATACCAGAGGCCGTCAGCCACCTTTATCAAATTCCTTTTTTCCATGAATCAATATGCCAGAGGACCAGGACCAGAAGTTTTCAATGCGCTACCAGGAAGTCTAAAAAATTAGAATCAAATGAGAAAATTTAAAACAAAAATAAAATAATATGTCCTTGAAAATCCTAGATAAAGAATTCATGGAGTAATAGATACCTTGAATAAAAAAAAAATATTATATCCCCGTACTCCTGTAGGTAACTTTAAACTTCAAACATTAAACTTTTAATGCCTATGTTTTAAATTATGTATTTAATCATTTTATCATCATCATATCTTCATCTACATAAACATTTTACATATTTTAACAAACATTTTAACGTTTTACCTTTTGCCATTTCAAACATTTTTATAGTTTTATATTTACATTTTCATATTTTTTATATCTTGAGTCTTTTATAATTCTGAATATTTTTAAATTTTATTATATATATTATTTTATTATTCATATCTACATATACTTTATATGTATACCCAATATCAGTAGAACCTAGAATAGTATTTAAGTATCTATAAATATTTTTTTCTTTCAATTTTATAATACTCAAAAATTCTTGTATGTTAATATTTAAATTTTCTATATTAGTATATAACAGATTCCATATATGTATATTTGTATATTATTGAGTGAATGTGAATGTAATATCATACTTTTTGAATGAACCATCGATGAATACGTCCACAAATAAGCAGTGTTAACTGCTACGTGGTATATTCTTTATTCATAATCATGATGAATAAGTGTATTCCATTTCTGTACCTCTTCTTTTGTGAATAAATAATATTATTATTATTATTATGGACACTTTAGCTCAACGCATCAAGAACTACAACATATCGAAAATTCAGCCAAATCCACGGAAAACCATTTCCATGGCATCCACATCTTGTTCTGGAAGTACTGCACCCAAATTCCGTGCTCTACCGATACTGAATTTCAAATTAAAAACAGAGTAAATATTTGCCCTCTCATAAAACACTGTTGAATACTTGCATAATACTAAAATAAACCCAAAGATGTTTTTTGGCAAGTATGCTCGCTACGTCCTCCAGCAATATCGGCACGAATATTAAAAACTCGTAATTCACTCCAGACGGTTTATCAATGTTGAATGTTCGCTTAAGTTATGACCTTTTTTCATTGTAGTTAGGTTCATTTTTCACTTCTACCACTGAATTATTTCTTGTACCTTCACACAATCTCTTTGCGGATGCAACGCTTGAAAATTAATGATGTCGGAGATCTGAATAATGAAAACACACGTGAACTTCTACGGAACTTCGAGGAGTTTTGCATAATAATAAAGAATGCAAATCACCCTGAAAACCAGGGCTTCATCAGCAAATTCAAATTAATGATACGCGATGCTGGGGAATGATTAAAAACTGAAAAGGGAGAACTTTTAGTTAAAACAATACAGTTTCTTTCAGGCGGTGACTATACAAAAAAAAAACAGTGCAGGAGAAAAGAAGGACATTTTAAGGTGACTGTGGATAGAGACTCAAATTAAAAAAATAAAAAATATATTCTTCATTTAATGTAACAATAAAAGTGTAAAGCAGAACAAACAATACATTTGAATAGATGAAATACGATAAATCTAAGGTGCCTGTAATGAATGTACGAGTAACTTTCGTATCTCTTTATTTTTCAACCTTCTTCAACAACTCATCCCCAACATTCACAACTCCTCTCATAGCATACTTCTCGTTGCTATGTTCAACTTCATATACTACATTTTCCTTTTCAACTATTTTAATGACCTCTGTATGAAACGCATGAATGTCAAAAATGTCAAATAATGAAAATCAATCGAATACAATTGAAATGTCAAATTGAAAATGTTTCAATGAAGCACAAAATCATGGAAATGTTTAGACAATCTTCCATTCTTTCTCTCTGGTACGGTATTCCATACTCCATCCTGCTGTTCATCGACGGCTCTCTCGCACGTAACGCTTGTAGATGTTGACGATTCCGTCTGACTATCTCATCATCTTCTGTTCCCACGTAGTAAGATCTCGAATACTCTGACTTCTTCTCGTTTCATGTTAATAATCCATACTCTATCACCTTCAAGGAGTTTTTCTTTTTCCTCGTCTTGTGTCTCTTAACAAAATTTCTCTTCTGGCTTTCTTTTTCTTGTATCATTCTATGTTTAATTTCGTCATGATTCGGTAGAACAGGTAGAAGCTTCTCGTTCAGAACAGGAAGACGATCCTTCAGATTCCTTCCATACAATATTTGAGCAGGAGACGCACCACATGGCAGCTCTGTGTTTCGATATGAAAGTAAATCCATGAAAATGTCGTTGGGATTCTTCTTCTCTTCTTCAGAATTTGTTTCAAAAGCAGCTTAGCCATTAGATTGGGAATACTCAGGACTCGACGAACGCCACTTAAATCCATATTCTTTAGAAAATTGGATGAAATCGTAGCAAATAAACTGAGTTCTATTATTCGAACTGATAACATTAGGAATCCCGTGACGGGAAAGTATCTCTTTCAAAGCATTTACAAAACTTGAGGACTTGATGTTTCAATTCTTTTATTTCTGGAAATTTTGAATAATAATCTTGGACAACCAAATAGTGGACTCCTTTATACCGATCTAAATCCACCGCTAAAACTGACCATGGCCTTCATGGAATTTCTGGCAGCACCAAAGGTTCAATATTCGGAGTCTGATTCTTTAAACAAATTTCGCAGGACTCAATTATATTTTGCTCTCATTCCTGGTTGGGATGTAATTTGGATGTTCGATATAACTAATCCTGAAAATACCTGATGTCCAATAATATCGAATATGTGCTCCAAAATGTTCATAATGAGGCTCAGCGAGCTCTAAAAGGGAAAAACGGGAAAATTATAAGCATACCTTCTCAGAAATGACAATTTTGATCACTTACGACGTAATTTTTGTATGACTAATGACTTCTTTCTCTAAATCTAGATAATCTGGCAATGGGGTGCCAAGACATTTTCCTCATAATGGCTCAAAATGAATGATAGCATCTCACAACCAAACGAATACGTGAAAATGTCTGCATCTTTCATACCTGATAATACTTTTCAAATATAATGATGGAGTCTGAGCGTAGGAGACAGACTATGAATGAAAATTTGGAAATATACTTCCGAATTTTTTGAAATGATATTTCTCTTCTAAGTTACATTATAGTTTACACATAATATTAACGAATACTAACCATCCATATGATCGTTGACAACATGAATTATTGATAAAAATACAATAAAGGATATTTTTATATTATTTTTCTTCATTAGGAATGTACCAGTTAGGCCCTGTCTCCGGAGCTCCGATACTACCGGAGGGCGCGCTGGTGTATCATTAACCCCAGCAAACACTCCCTACGTCCGTGGGGTGAGTGATTACTGGGTCCGAGAATCAGTAAACGAAGTGAACCCAGAATAACGGCCATCTGCATTCTTCCGGCTAGGTTTTCTGCCGCATCACAGCATGCCGGTATGATTTTTAGATTATGCCTGTGGATATAGGCTGAGACCGCATAAACTGGATAAGCTGACAGCAAATACATTATGGTCTCAGCTGTCCCAGGACACGCTCTGCATCTAGGGTCAGGAATCTCTATAATTATAATAATCACCCGACTACGGTAGACGAGGGTGTTGAAGGCACCATCCTGGCAGTCCATTATGAATCCCTCGGTTTACGACTTCAGGCCACTTGACGTAAGAAATGCGAAAGTCAAGTTTTTGGATAAGCCCAGGTCTTCAATGCTCTTCAAGGACATCCCATGCATTGGTTTTCTGCTAGACGAGGGTGTAGAAGACACCATCTTAGCAGGCCATTATTAATCCCTCGGTTTCCGACTTCAGCGCACTAGACCTTAGAAAAGCAAATATCAGGTTTCTGGATAAGCCAAGTTCTTCAATGTTCTTTTAGAAGACTCCATGCATTGGCTTTTCTTTATGTAGCTGTTGGAGACACCCACTCTCCGCAGCTTTGACGTGGGCTTTTTACTGAAAGAGTTTCAACTCGGTGACAGAGTTTGGGTTCGTCTGTTCAGAGTAGAATATGAGACCCAGTTCATCGGCTGTATGGTATAGAAGAGAAATTCACCAATTCCTGCTTCTTCATGATCGCATACTAAGCAGAGAAGGGGATGACTTTACAGGCTATATCCATTAACATTTTGTTATATAGACACACTTGGCTCTAAAGTTCACGGCCTTCCCGTTGTCTGGGGTAGTATAACAGTGGAACAGGTGATTGCAAGCTCCCATGAAGACGCATCATTTTGCGAGTTTTTACGACGAGTTTTTCCTGAGTCCATTTCATTACTCCGAAGGAGTGAAGTAGAATCGGAACGGCAAGCATATCAATTGCAGCAACTCTGTTCTTCCCTGAAAGATCTGATGACTAGATCTGTCGGAGTTTATGCTATTACTTGCCGCAGTGCGTACCTCTTGGGAGTGGCGTTGTTCCACCCCTAAATAAGTATACGTGTCTCCGGCATCCAGATGATGTGGGATGCTTTCATCTACGCGAGTCCTCTTTTGAGATGAACTGTGGTACATTCGTCGAACCCAATCCCAATTCCGATAGCATGCGTGTACTCTTGCACCACCCTCAAGGACTCACGAAAATCGTTTTCACTAGTGGCATATAGTTTGAGGTCATCCAGGTAAAATAGATGGGTGACCTCATATCTCCATACTGGGGATGCTGCAGCTGTATCTTCGAGTTTTCCGTAGTGCAACGGACAATCGCAATAAAGAGATGCAGAAGAGAAGATATTTTTTGGTATATCAATTTTTGCGTATTTTGCAAGTACACTTCACTGTGTTTTCGGTACGGTGAGACTTAAAATTTAAAATTTGTTGTTTTTTTCAATGGGCTGCACCCTTACGAGTAACTCTCAGAAGTCTTCGAGAGACCTGTGCGAGCTAGAGAAGACCAAGGGACTTACTTCTCTTACTTTTATATTCTCATGACTGAGAATTGTTGTATTCGTTCAAACAGTTGTTATATGATGATATGATTATTTCCTGTGAAATCAAAATCTGTGTCATCAATAGAACACTATAATCACCAAGAAATAAATTGCGTGTTTTGTCGAATCATATACCTTTCAATATAGAAAGTATTGAGAAAAAAAGTTACAAAATGTTCATCAATACATTGGTGTGAGTTGAAGAGGGATTATGAGGGTACCACCCATTTGCCATGTGCCCCTGTTCAAAGTTACAAATCAAATCGAATGGAGAAATGCTGGGGCGTTATGGGGTTATTCTGGAGTACATTATTTTGTTCGAACAATTTAAACACTGTGTAACTCAGTTAATACCCATCTCAGAGGATATGTTCTTTGGAACCAGTTTGTCCCCTATATTCTGGGCTACCCAGTATATTCGGAAAACCTTTATCCTAGATAAATCTAGTCGAAAAACTTCAATGCTAGGAGTATGAACTTCTCTGAGTTTTTGGAGTCGTTCGTTACTTGAAGGCGAACTGTCAATACACCAATTGAAAATCACGTATTTAGAACTTTCCCCTAATTGAAATAATGAACACGTATTTATCAACTGAACACCTGGTACATGAATTTTCATTCCGTGAGCAGTACTCGGTATGAACATAAATTTGTCACCCCACGTAGTTTCCAGCAAGAAGTAATACTGCGAAGATTAAATCTTAATAAATGACGTAGTTAGCTAACAGAGGGTAATATAACAGTATCAAATAGATGCTGCGTTCTCATACATAATTTTGAAGGCACAATACCTCTGCGGAAGGAACCGGAGGGACCGTAGAAGACGGAAAACCCTCTCAACAAATCATTAGGGCATAATATCCGTGTCTCTTTCGTTCACTTAGGTCGCCGATCAGTAGATTAACCCTTCTGTCTTGGCACTGTGCCCTTGATTGAATTGCCCTTATCTCTCCTCGTGTTGTAGGTTTGTCTAGATTTAAGTCTTTTATGGTCTCCGGAATAGTTCATTTTCATTGCTTTATAGAGCGAAAGAAAACTTGAAGTATTGATTTTTCATTTTCTCCATCAAAGAGAGGGATACGAAGTTTCATTTCGAGAATTACTTGAAAAACAATACCTCATTGTCTAATATGGTTCTTGGTCCGATTGAATTTGATATATTATATTTGCTACAGTAAATTCTAATATTTGATATATTATTTGAGAGAAAATCAGAGCCGGCGTTCATATAGGCGAACTAGGCGACGGCCTAGAGCACTCTAGGGGGCGCAATTGGCGACATCGGAATTGAAAAATAATAAAGTAAATGAATTGAAAAGACGATCCTAGAAAGTGGTTCTGGTCGGTCTGGAACTGTTTTAAGTTTCACTGACCCTGCAACAAAAATAGTTATCCTCTCAAGTATGGAAAGAGTATCTTTCTCGCAAAGCAAAATTTGGTATCAATTGCGCAAAGTGTTACTTATCCGCACGCAAATACAGTTAGGCGAACGACGTGAAGCGGAGTTCGTATAAGTTTTTTCGTGCGGAAAAGGCACTAAGCGCACGTCTTAGGAACAAAATTTTCCCTACAAGCTTCATATTAGATAACGAAAACAAAAAAAATTATAACTTATTGAATAATTTTCAAATAAACTTGATAGAAAGGACTACACAGCAACCAATTACAAAACAATAAAAAATAATAATAGAAAATCAAATTATTTGTTCGTAATATTTATTATGAAAGAACAATTATTAACATTCTGCAAATTGATTCATTTGATGGGTGGCTTATGGTACGGCTTGATGAACATTGAATTGAAATAAATATAAATTTTCCATACCATTTCTGAGAAGTTTTACTTTTCCGTACGGGGTGCGGAATTTTTTTTTTTCTACAAGCGTGCGTGTTCCGCCCTATTCCCGCACGCAATTTAGTTTGAGAGGTGTCATATTTCCGCACTAGTGCGGGAAAAATTTTCCCGCACGCTAATGTCACTTCAAGTGAGTTTTTCCCGCACTACTGCGGTAATAATTTTTCCCGCACGTGAAAGTTTGTTCAAGAGCATCACATAAGATGTTTCAATCCTCTTGTAGAAAAAATCTTGATCCTTACTCATACGGAAAGGTACTATCCCGCACTCGACTGCTTACCCGAACTCCTTTTTGCGTCGGTCGGGTAACGGCAGTCTCATGCGGGAATAGTACTCTTTCCGTACTTGTTAGGATAATAACTATATCCGCACGACGTGCGGAAAAAATTCTTATCCGCACGGCGTGCGGAAAAGTGTAACTTTGCGCACGCAAATGTATGCAGAAAAGTACTACTTTGCGCATGCTCGTAGGAGAAGTACATTTCCGCTTTTCGTACGAGTTAGGATCAAGATTTTTTCTACATGCCCATAAAAAATTTTATACTGTTCTTGTCGGATGGTGGTAGGGTGACAGGTGAGTAAATTGTCGTTGAATAAACGGACACAGAAGTTAAAAAACACAATAATACTCTATTCACAACTTCCTCGCAGTACTGTTACAATTGTAAATAATAACTGATTGGTATCTGTTTTGCCAGTGCTGAGAACTGACAAATGAGAACTGTTTACTGAGACTAAGAACTCAAAACTGATGCAGTTGAACCAGTGACCGCCTAACCCAACTGAGGAAGGTAATATATCTGATATGTAACAGTTTTCTTTCAATGTATGGTGTAATGTGAGCATGTAATTTTAGTACAATGCCTCTGCAACTACTGAAATTGCCGGACACTAACACATATTAATGTTCCGTAATGTAAAATAGCAGAAATATTCTTACAAGTATCAGCTTGCTTAAATGTTACAAATAAATGACTGTATCATATATTAAACATAACATTCGTTTTGAGAGTAACATTGCTTAAATATTTTTTGATGAATGTCTGACAAGTTTCGTTGGTATGTTTTTGATATTACATTACACTGAAAATGGATTATATAATCCAGTCTCTTGCTTTAACCTTCACAAATAGATGTATACTTGTCGACAAGTCTAAAACAGAAAACAACTACCGTCCCCTACGAGCATCGATATCGATCGACTTCGGATAACTATTCTTGTTGCAGCCATGAACAAGAACACATTTCCCTTTATATTATCACTCCTTTGTGATAACAAAATATCAAAATATTCCAAAATATATGTTACTTATCAAAATTTGATAATTTTTCAAAACTACATGAAACAAATTATTTTTTTTGAATACCTGAGTTTAGCAAACCATGACGTGGTAGTGTTCCAAAATAGTGAATCAATTATTCTTAAATGCAGCTGAAACAAACATATTCCTTCATTGAAAAATCATTCAGCCCAATTATACAATTAATGGCAGAGTATAAACACCATATTCGTATATTTCGAGATATCCAGTATTTTTTTAATAAATGTTCTCAATAGGAAAATAAACAAGGACACTTTACTCTGAACTCAGGTCTTGTTTATTGATATGTCCGCATTCCTCTATGATTTTCTTAGATTATGATTGCCCCAATTTGAGATTCAATCTTACGTTTTTTATATATGATTGGTATAGATCAATAGGAAGATTCTTCAAAATTTCTCATTATGACCTCATACCATTATAGTTTCAACCGGCTATATAGTGTATCATGATCAGTGGATAATGACTTGAAAGGTTTCTGTTAATGACAGAAAAGATTCAAGAATATCCCATTTGATAGCTTGAAGCGGTAAATCTAAAGAGGAATCAGGCAATGACAGCTCATCCACACGTATGCGATTTACTTCCAGCACACGTGTGGATATAAGCCAATTTCCGTGGGACTCGTACAGTGCGATATACGTTGCTTTTAAATGTTGTCATTCCCACTAGTGTGGGAAAAACTCACATGAAATAACTCTAACGTGCGGGAAATTATTTTCCGCACTATAGTGCGGGTAAATGACATCTTTCAAACTGAATTGCGTGCTGTTATAGGGTCAATCACGAAGGCTTGCATATTTTTTTTTAATGGAAGTGTTGCTCCCACAACGTTTCTCAACAATCTTGGTGTAATTATATGAAAAGCTGCCCTCACTTTGTCCTCTAATTCATGTCGTGTGACAGTAGGTACATCGTAAACTTCGTTTTTGATAGATCCCCATAAAAAATCTAGAGACAAGTCGGGTGACCTAAAAAGTTTTTAAGAAAGGAATAAATGAAGGAGTGAAGTGAAAACAACCTAACGTTATATTCTCAGTATTTTATGAAAAGTTTTCTAACAACCTAAATAGTGCGGTATCTAACCCGACGAGCCACCATATTGCCATTTGAAAAAAATAATAATAAAAATGTTAAAAGTCAACTTGACAGAGATGAAACATTTTGACTAAAAACAGTGAAGTTGTATTTATACCTATAGTTATTTGAACGTATCCATAGCTTTCCAAAATAGAAAATTAAGTAACAAATGATACAAGGTTGTAATAAAAATTTCATGTGGTGACAAGACAACTGAAAATATACCAGATGTCCCATTTGAAAATGTAAAATTTATGTCACTTCCGGTGAATTCGGAATTTCCATGAAGTTGAGTTAATCGTCGAGAAATGAAGTTTTATGCTTCAACCCGATGCTCCAAATTTTATTCCATTATCTCCGAGAACAAAAAAGTTATAAGTGCGAGCCACGTTCCGTATAGAACACTAGTAAAATACGAAGATACGCTCACCAAAGTAGAGGACTCACACCTAGTGTCTCACCACATTGAACCCTCCCATTTCTGCGAACTACCAAAATTACTTTAAGTAACAAATTCTTTTTTTATAAAAAACACACCCCACTCTGAAAAAAAGGAAAATACTTTGGAACCTAAATTGTAAAGAGACGTATCACTGAATACCAGAACGAAAATGAATGTCAAAACTGTCATAGAATTTTTGAAACTCTGTAGTGAAATAACATATTTCCAGTTTAAATTATAACATTACGTTACCAGTGTGGAAAGTGACCCATTTCATATGAGTGGGCTGGTGCCTCGTGCAAAAATCCCTCGAGTGTGAAATGACACTTTCCACACAATATTTTTCCGACGACCACGGATTAATGCATCATTGCAAAAATATTAATATATTCCACTTTATTTTGAGAATTTTACAAAAAAAAGTAATAATTGAATAAGATTACTGCTAGTTCAGTCGACAGGTAGTTTCAGATAGAAAAAGGTCGGAAGTTGATGAAACTTTAAGATGTTGTTCAGGGATGATTAATCAACATTTTCTCAAGTTTTGGACCTCGAGGACCCTGTGCTAAAAAAGTAGGGGGGGGGGGAAACTGCAAATTTTTCGACCTTGGTGTGGTTTTTCCTCAATAACTTTTTTGCCTTACGTTCTACAGCAAAAGCGCCGTTTTACTTTTTTGTAGATCGTCAAATTCCCTGTTGCCTCAAATATATTTGTGTGTCAATTTGTTACCGAGATATGGCGCTTCGAAGAATAGGTAATTTTTCAAATTTCGCCACAAAATGCAGAATTCCACCATATTTCTTCTGTTATACAAGAATTATGATGAAATGTAGTTGCTATTATAATTCCTACTTGAAATCACCAACATTAGCTAACCCACACCCCTGCTTACCCACCACGTGTCAAGTCGTTCCTCCCAAGGACAAGAGAGTGTCGGGCCGAGGGGATTGTGTGATCAGCTACAGCAGTAAAAAGCTGGAAAACAATTGATAATAGAACACTGCTCCTGTGGAACTGCGGAATGCAGATGATGAGCCAATATTCAACATAGAAGGCTGAAATTTGTCTATTCTACCTGTGCTACCTAGACCTATTTGTTATCGATTTTCGAGGTCATATTAGATCACTTTTCATTTTATTCTTTCAACATGACTCTATTATTCATTAATTCCTAGAAGAAATCGAAAAATTGTAATTATAGAAGAGTATAAGTACCTCAAGTGGAATAGTAATGAGAAAATTAAAATTAGGGATTGGTAAATATGGGACAGAGAGTGTTTAACCACTCAGAGTATAATATATAAGATTAAGTTAGATAAGTAACATTAGAAACCTTCAGCTCTTGAAGTGAATAACTTTGTTAGCGAAAGTAGCATCGAGTGTTAGTGACAGTTTTGGTTTTTGGGTAATTTTCTTTGATGACGTCTACATCTCGTGGATCAGACTTGTGTTTTATTTGTTAAGGAGGAGTTGAAGAAGGTGATTTAACTGTAGTGAAAGCCAGAAGAGTTGCCAGACTGTTGGAGTCCAGTGTAAAAAGGAAACTTTCGGCAGATGAACAGTTTCTGCGTGAGTTGAATAAAGTAAGAGTGCGCAGTGCTTGCCAAACAAGGTACAACAATAATAAATTAATTGCTGCATTTACACGTCGTGGATGTGACACATCCAAAGCTCCTTCTCCTGCACCTACCCGTTGGTCACAAGTTGCGAAATTCGACCAATGCATGTTTTCTTTGTGGGGAAGCTATCACTGATAATTTCAGAGCTAAACAGGCAAAGTTGCTCTTGGAAAGGCGCAATGCTACAGTCAAAGTGACTCTACCCGAAATTTTTAATAGAATCATCGAAAAGGCGAGGATGCGTGGAGACGACTGGGGAAAGAAAATAAAAGAGCGCATTAGCCATTAGCCATAAGCAGAATTTGGACACTGATTTAGTCGCCGTCAATGCTGAGTATCATCAAAAGTGCCTCACAAGCTTTTACCATCCACCTAAGTATCGCATAAAAGAGGCTTTCGCCCATCGCCGAATGTTGACGAAACCATGCAGGAGATATTTTCATACATCGACGAGAAGTTTTCCATTCAGCAGCTGATTGAGGAAGGCCGTCGACCACACAGCAAAACTGTCAAAAATCGTCTTCAGATGAAATATGGGGACCAAATCATTATTTCAGAATCAGTGAGAGGGCCTATTGTCAGTCTGAAGAGGTTTGGTGACAAAATTCTGTACGATAACTGGTACTCCACCGGAAGGAAAGTAGACGCACAGGAAGAAAGACGTCGAATTGTGGAGGCAGCTGGAAAAATAATTTGGGAAGACATCCGCTCCAGAGTATTCAACACAGTTAGGTATCCTCCGATTGACAACTTCTTGGATAGTGCGCGAACTGCGGTTCCGGACATACTGCTTTTTCTACTCCATGTCTTGATTTTGACCAACAAACGACGAATCTTGGACTCTTGGAAAGATAAATGCCTTGCTCTGTCTCATGCAATCATGATAGCGGTGCGCCTGAAATCTTTTCTATCCTCCATCATGACTGCTATTTCCGTGTTTGTTTACAAGAAGTATGGCTCTAAACATCTCCTGAATTTTCTATCTTCCATGGGCTTTTCATCGTCTTACGAAGAAGCCAACAGGCTAGAAGGGACTTACGTGCTGCAAGCTGAAAGTACCCAAATTGCAGAGTCTGCCAATCCATTGAGTCAGTTCATATTTGACAATGCGGACTTTAGTGTTAATACTTTGGATGGTCATGACACATTCCACGCCATGGGAGGAATCATGGCTGTAACTCCCCGCGAAGCTGTAGCCACCAAATCTGAAGTAGCCCGCCTGAAGGTGTCGTATGGTTGGCTTTCATACGAAAGTTAGCTTTTGAGAATTGAGGTTGGGTGGGGGAAGGAGGAGTGGGGTGTCCAAAGTTGGTGACTTCAACTGAGAACCATAATTACTAAAACATTTCATCATAACTCGGGTATAACAGATGAAATGAGCTGTAATTTTGCATTTTTTGTCATTTCTTATCAAATTTTGAAACATGTCCTTTTTTTGACGTGCCATATCTCGGTAGCGAATTCACCTACAAACATGTTTCTCCAGTCAAAATTTTACAAAAAAGCATCGATAAGTTTTTTCCGTAGGACGTAAGAGAAAAAAGTTATCGAGGAAAAAACGGAGAGAGGTCAAAAATTTTGCAGTTTACCCCCCCCCCTACTTTTTTCGCTCAGGGTTCTCGAGGTTCAAAACTAGAAAAAATGTTGATTACCATCCCTGAAGAACCTCCTGAAGTTTCATTGATTTCCGACCTTTTTCCACCTAACCCCACTTTTTTCAACCTGACGACTGAACTATGCTTAGAATTGTAGAGATTGAAAGTAATGTTATTGTTATTACAATGAATAGGTAATTGTAATGGACTTTGCAATGAGAAGTTAGACAGATTTCGCTCTGTTATTTGTACACTATGTACTGTAGTAGAATCGATGTCAGTTTCTCGAAGAGGCGGAGTGACGGCTTTCGAAGTATCCATAATTTTATTGGCAATATTTACCTGTTAGTAGCAGAATCGTCAATATATTCTTCTACAACTTTTCGTCTTTTCAGAGAATTTAGATCTCCTCCTGCATCTACTAATATAGTACCTAGCAGAAGAAGGGCAAAATGTGTGCGCCGTGTATATTTCAGGATCCTTCAGATTTAAAAATGTAGCCACTACTCTAGGTATATTTCCAATTTTGGTGATGCCCACTACTTGTTTTGTGCATTTTTGGTCTCTATAATTGAGAAGAATTATTCAAGTATAGCATTTTTCACACAATTTTTTCGCAGTATCTAGTTTTATGATTATTGCTTTTGAAAGTACCATATTACTTTAGACAACATATGAATAGGATAATATTACCCTTTAGTGATATGCTAATCATCCCATATCTGTGACCTGCTACATAAATGGGCCCATTTATACTCAGTTGAATAAACTTTTATGTATCTAGGTATCTATATCTTCCTTCCGTGACATGATAATACAAAAAGATAAGGAGAAAAAAATACATCACAATATCCCAATAGAAATAATTATATCACAACAAAAGAAAATATTCCATGTGTTGAAAAACATCCCGGATAATCTATCCAAAACCATTCATTCTTTCCAACTGGAACATCGTTCAAATCCTTGTATTGTATATTGTCCAAATTGGAGGCTCTTTGGCAGTGAAACTAGTTACAGAATTTGGTTGGCTCAATAGAATCTTTCGAATGAAAAAGTTTGCATGCACTTAATCATATCGAACATTCAGACAAATCGACTGAAGACCATTTCGCATAAAGCGTTTCACTGAGTTGGTATTTCTCAAACTGTTTCAACTTCAAAATACTTTCCACTTTCATTCGATCGATACACGACGTTATTCAAATGTTTGGAGGGATGCTGCAGCTAAGAGTTTCACCTATCGGGGCATGAAGGTCTACCTTATTAACGTTACACCGAAGAAGGTTAATGAGACATAATTTGGACCTAAAACGCGAATTACTTACAACCCATCATCTCGTGAAGTTTATACATTTCGAAATTAGTTCGAAAGTTGGATTGATGGAGATGGGGAACTTTCCGAATGATGAATTCTGAGGGCAGTCATTTGTTGAATGAGTGGTTTCATAAGTATCTTATCAGCACTGCTAGTGGGTTGAAACTTCCTGTAATGATGTTACTCCTTGTTAGAAACTTTGGCTCTTTATTGAATATAATAGTGTTTTTTCTATTATGTTCGACTCTCCCTGAATTTCTGAGAATTTTTGATTGTGAGTTTCTCTTCTGTTGATGTTCACTTAGTTTGAAACTCAAGTGGTCAGCTTTTATTTTTATTGTAACGAAATTTTCGTCATTGGTCGGTTGTGTTAGTATTTGTTTTTCTTCGAGCGTTTGTCTGTGATTGCTGATGAATAAATGACTCGTTATGCTTGTCAGAAGATCTAACAGCATATTTTTTAGAATGGAACAAATTCTTCAATTATGAGCCTTCACTTACCTAAACGCAGTAACATTAAAGATCACATTGTCAAATATAAACTGACTGAATGGATTGGCAGACTCCGCAATTTGGGTTTTCAACATGCAGCACGTAAGACCCTTCTAGCCTGTTGGCTTCTTCGTAAGATGATGAAAAGCCCATGGAAGATAGAAAATTCAGGAGATGTTTAGAGCCATACTTTTTGTAAACAAATACGGAAACAGCAGTCATGATGAAGGATAGAAAAGGTTTGGAGCGCACTGCTATCATGATTGCATGAGCCAGAGCGAGGCATTCATTTTTCCAATAGTCCAAGGTTCGTCGTGTGTTGGTCAAAATCAAGACATGGAGTAGAAGAAGCAGTGTCTCTAGAACCGCAGATCGCGCACTATCCATGAAGTTGTCAATCGGAGGATACTCAACTGTGGAGCGGATGTCTTCCAAAATTATTTTTCCAGCTGGCTCCACAATTCGACGTCTTTCTTCCTGTAGGTCTACTTTCCTTCCGGTAGAGTACCAGTTATCGTACAGAATTTTGTCACCAACCCTCCCCAGACTGACAATAGGCCCTCTCCCTGATTCTGAAATAATGATTTGGTCCCCATATTTCATCTGAAGACGATTTTTGACAGTTTTGCTGTGTGGTCGACGGTCTTATTATAGTAGCAACTACATTTCATCATAATTCTAGTATAACAGAAGAAATAGGGTGGAATTCTGCACTTTGTGGCGAAATTGGAAAAGTTACCTATTCTTCGAAGCGCCATATCTCGGTAACAAATTGACACACAAACATGTTAGAGGCAACAAATTCGCAGGGAATTTGACGATCTACAAAAAAGTAAAATGACGTTTTTGCTGTAGAACATAAGGCAAAATAGTTATTGAGGAAAAACCACACCAAGGTCGAAAAATTTGCAGTTCCCCCCCCCCTACTTTTTTAGCACAGGGTCCTCGAGGTCCAAAACTTGAGAAAATGATATTCAACCATCCTTGAACAACATCTTAAAGTTTCATTAATTTCTGACCTTTTTCTATCTGAAACTACCTGTCGACTGAACTATATTAGCCAGCATTCTAATATTATTTTCGACTTTTATATTTTTCTTCATTTGTTCATTGAATTTCTTTATAAAAAAATAATAATAATAATACTCCCTCATAAACCCTCATAGAGAGGCTAGCACCAGACATATTTATTAACATAATATTCAGGTTTTGGGTATCATTTAGCAATTCGTACTACGTATACCTCACTTTATTGAATATTTCTTTCATTGAAGTTGTTCTTTTGTTCCTAAAATTACTAATAGTTCCTATGACTTTGAAAAGCGGCACCTGGATTGATGATTGAAAGAGACTATTATTCCGATGCTTAATTATTACTCCTCTCATATTTTTTTCTTTATCTTTACACAGTAAAAGTATTTAATTTTTCTATCAGTTTTCGCCCCCATTTCCAGTTTTTCCAATTTATTCCTCAGTTTTTCCACTTTACTACTGTATGTACTGTGGTCATTTTCAAGTGTTCCAATCGAGACCAACATCTCTGTGGTCATTTTCTGTATGTTTCTCTGTTCGCCTCCTTATGTTTTTTTGTAGTAATTCATTAGTTTTCCTTATGTCTTCTATTTTTTCCGCAATTTACAATTTTTTTTTCGGTTCTCTTTGTTTTTCTATTTACTTTGTTCTGGGTCATAAGCTTTTCTCCTCGATTATTGAAGAATCGTAGTCGTTATTTTTTTTTTCGTAATTCTTATCTATAATTCATTAGTTCTTCGATCTGTTTCATCTTCTGTTTGGTTTATGACCTCAACTCTCTGTAATGAGTTTTTTTCTTCAATTCCCGTATTTCCCTCACTAGATCATCTATACATTTTTTCCTCTCACTGTCTTTCTGTACACATTTTAACCACCAAGTTTCTTACTTTAAATTTGCTGGTCTAGACAGCTTGGATAAATAATGTCATAACGTATGACACAACAAAAACGTTCCCAACATCTTTCCTGCATATTTACTCCTCAACTTGAATATTCTTCAATAATATTTCTTTTCGATAATTCATATGTTCGTATAATAGAGAATTGTAATACGACTGTACCTAATATATTTTAATGGAGTAAAAATATACAACTCTCCTATCTTTCAACTTTTTAACTCTCTTTCATTTAAACAATTACTGTGAGTCAAAACATGACAGAATGACACTCAAATACAAGAATACTAATGGTGACAGCACAACTTCTGAGACATGAAGAATTGTCTACAATGAAGAAATTACAGCTATCTGATCCCGATACTAATGAGAATTCCAACAACTTACTTCTTATTTCTGACTCATGATAATTTTTAACATATAGTTTAACTAGCACTTTATAGCTTAGTCACTTGTTGAAGATTGATAATGTAAAACACATACCTAGTGCGATTGTATTTATACCCTATATGAGCTTCAGGTTATATCAGACTATATAGATAATCCATGATTCGTATTTGCGATATTCAGCCCTATGCTGTATCACTTCCGTCAAAAATAACGTCACCTTTATTCGCCATTTCCGTTATTTTGCTATTGCTTGGTAATAGCATAATAACGGAAATGGCGAATAAAAGTGACGTTATTTTTGACGGAAGTGATAAAGCCTAGGGCTGATTATTTGGAATTCACAAATTTGACCACATTACTCCAGCTCTCAGAACAGCAAATAAACTGTACTGAGAATTATCTACATTGTGTACGCTTCATCTCTTTCGTTTGCAAATCCAACTCTAAAAACAGATACTTCATCATACCTGAGAAACAAGGAATCAAATAGACGACTGATCGCAATAATTATTCAAAACGAGCATTAAATGAAAATATCTGTCATACATAATACCGTCTGAGTATAATGAATTCCCCTATATTAATTATATCTATTTGGGACATTTTCGGCATTTTGAAGTGTTTTCGTCTTCCACAATATATCTTCCCAGCTAATTCTGTGTAACAATAATTAATGAAACGTTGACTATAATGAATTTGTCTACACAAAGCTCTCGAGAATATACCACAAAAACAATTGTCGACTGGTGTATACATCCTGCGACAAAAGAAATTATGAAAGAATCATAAATATTAATTTCACGCCAGACTCGTTCAGATTTTCAGCGCAGTAGGTCGTGCATTGCTTAGAAAACTGCACAACAAAGAATCCAAATAATGCATGAAAAATAGAAGAGGCAAATGAGAACAAACTTAACCAGGGAATAGTTTTAATACCATGCAATGATATACCACCTCGTTATCTGAACTATTATTTTGAATAAGTAGTCGCGTCTGCCTGTTATTGTTTCATGCAAAAACTACCAATCAATTCATAATTTTCAAGGCTATAGATACATATCATATCGATATTTAGTTTGTCATGAAATATAACGTATTTATATTTTTATTAACTCAATAAAAAATGTTCCTTGTCCCTGTCGTTTTCTGGGCATCACGATTGACAGGAAAATGCCAAAGATCGAACATTTCAAACCCAGCTAGCAACAGATAGACTATTCGAAATCGCAGAAAGGGATTGGGAAAGAAGCAGGGACGTATTGAAAACGATCTAGCAAAGAGCAATAAAACCCATAGTGTCATATAGAGCGGAAATCTGGGTACAGAAAGATCCCACATCCTTGCGATCACGAAAGCGTACCAAATGGCGCAAACAGACTTTCAACACGTCTTCGCAGAAACAACACCACTACAAGAAGAAGACGACAACTTGGAACATGAACACCGGGTGAACAACTGGTATGACACCCACCAGAACCTTAGTCAGCTTCAAGGCAAGGCTCATCAAGCGAAATTTTATTGGAAGATATTGGAACCTACGACAGGAGTTGTACACCTGTACACGGACGCCACACTCACGGCGAACTGCCGGAAGATATATGCGGTCACTAAGATCCACGACCATATACAATGGCTGGACAGGGAAAAGAGAATGAAGGATGGAACCAATATACATACGGTAGAGCGCACAGCAGTAAGAGGTAGAATGGACAACCGTATAAGAAAAGGATGTCACAATACATACATACTCCAAAAATACCATAATTATAATAAAAAACAAAAAACCGCACAGGTAAAACCACAAACAAAATACAGAGAGCAATACAAGAACAAATGGATAATCACCAAAGGGGAAAAATAATATACTCCAGCAGAAACGATGAAGGAATCAAGAGAGCGGAAAGCGAAGCAAAAAGACGCATAACAGATGATAGAATGGAATCTCAACTTAAGAATGAAAAGGTACTGAAAGAAGAAAAAAGGAAAAAACAATTAGAACTGTGGTGAAGGCAATAGGTCCCCGCGAAAGCAGGTAGGAAAATATACAACATGATCCCAGTATTAGACACGAAAGGAATCCAACTTACCTGAAAGACAACCCAACTGGTATTCAGATTCCGAATAAGGAGCAGAAATGGTACATGCTTCTGTAGAAACGATCCAGGAGACCAAATACATATTACAGAAAAGTGTACACTTCCAGAAAAAGAACCCGCAAGGGAGGAATTAAGAACGTACCTAACATCAAAGAACAGCAGATACCTTCCACAAATCCTAGAAAGAGAATACAAAGATAGAGAGCTACTGTTCAAAATTAATATATGGGGAGGGAAAATGATAAAGGACGACATGAATTTAACGCCAAAAAAATAATTATATCCTAGCACTAGAATATAAATATACAGACAAACTGACTTGATATCAACTAAAGCCTCGTCTCTGTTGATTTTTAGAGGCGAGTAAATTGGGATGGGTTGCTTGGCAGGCGGTTTCGATAGATAGAGGAATAGCTACATGGCCTAACGCTCGAGATGGGCACAGCTATTGTGAAAAGCACATGATTCTATTCCCCGGTCGTCACTGTTAATCGTTTCAATACACTTTTGAATTATTAGAAGTGACATATCCTCATCTCAAATGAATCTAAACTATTATCGATGTTTCGAGGCAAGTAATTATCGAAAGTTGATCAAAAACGTTTCAGTTACAATTTTAGGAAATATGTTTGGAAAATACTTTTTATACTCGACTTACTGCTGTGTGCATAAAAAAGTTGTACAGCAGTTATAGGATATTGTGAGTCAGGCTAGTCAATCTTAAATAAACTTCTTATCGACTTAGACAAGTAGTAGAAATATTTTTGTCGGAAACGCCCTTTTAATATTTTTCTAGTGCAATTAGTATAATGCCTCAGCTAGATGATACAAACCTTGCACGATTTTTTTATGCACACAAACTGTACGTTTCTCTATTAAAGCTAGCATTAAGAGATCTAATGGCATAATTTCAAACGGGTCGAATTTAATATTTTGAATGACAACATGTTCCATGATATCCATGACATATCTCAGGAAATATTGACACACCCTTCACATGTAATGACATTAAATATTGTAATAAGGTCAGTTCGTTTCGTATTAAAAATCAGAGTAATTCCAACAAAACTTATCAATCATCACGCAATGCTATGCATGGAATATGACGTTTCCATATTCGGACCAAAGATTTTTGATGTTTCCATACAAGCGCGCTGATGTTTGATTCAAAAATGATTTTCGTTTCTCTATGGCCTAATATCTATTTTGATAAGTACTTAGCGAACTGCACATTGGACCGACAATGGCTAATGATTTTTACATTTCAACTTAGTTTGCATGCAGGTGCCTTGTCATTTTAACTTCCCGCCACTACAGTGACCAATCACACAGCGCTCATTCGGAATAAGTTATTCCGTGCTTTTCAAGTGTCGTCTGGGGAGTTTCAAATCAATTTATTTTATTGAGTACTTGAATTGTTCTTTTCTCCAAATGACATTAAAAGCGGCCTTTTAATGACACTTGGCAAGCTTAGAAGTTGTACTTTTAATGACTAGGCAGAAAAAATTCGTTGCTAGGCAAACTTCCAAGTAATAATTTAAATCAAACTGGTTATTGAAATTGACAATGACCAAGTAAACAGTAAACAAAAAAATTCAACAAACGTCCTCAGCGGTAAACATAGTAACGCAGGGCCCAGTTACCTTTGATGAAATAATTTAGTTATTTGGATATTGATAATGAAACGCAATTTAAATATGGAAAAGTCGATTTTGCGTGGAATTGGAACAAATTTAAAAAAAAAATTATATGTTTCACACGGCAGAAAAGCAGATTTAATGCCACCAGCCGCGGCATTAAATCTTGTGTTTTTATGCCTAGTAAAACAAATAACTATTTTTCATTTAGTGAATTGTGTAGTGTTATCATAGAAAACGTAGGTATACTAAATAGTTTATAAATAATACTTTTCTTCAGAATGAAATGGCTGTTAATAAAATAGGAATTTTTATCGCCAAGACTAGGTGCGCCATATATTTCTTCGATGATAGAAACCATCAGGAGTTATGTCCAATCATTTCTGTGCATGAGATGTTATCAACAAAATTTGAAAGCATTCATTACAATCCGATAATAACTAATATTGGGAACAATAATCACGCTATAATTTTTAGGTCATGTCTCATCATTCTTGCCTAACATTGGAGCTGTTACTGTATCATTTTCATTTTATTTTCGATAACTCGTATGTCATAATGATTCAGAAGACTCTGACAGATACCATTCAGAAAAGCAAATTGAAAAAGATAATATCAGTGGTATAGATTTGGGTTCTGCTTCGAACCATTATTCCCATATAGGTACTTAAATAGAAGCAGGTTTATAAATACATCATAAACTCTTCAATTTTTTCATGAATTTGAAATGTTGAAGTGATTGAAATTTCGCGAAAAGTCTGTCGATTTATTTCTGAACGAAACTGAATTGCTTCGTGAAAACACCACTCCTCCTGCGGACTCGTGGTGTTTTCTCGAAACAATTCAGTTGAGTTCAGAAATAAAAGACATACTTATGAGATAAATTTAATCATGAGTTGAATTTTATTAGAATATTTCACGAATAAAGTTTCTTCATTAATATTGTTGATTTGTTAAAATTGTTATATCCGTCAACCGGTTGCACCCCTACGTGCATCCCTCAAAAGTAAATAAATAAATAAATAAATAAAGGTTTATTCTACAAAGTTAAAATTGACTTCTACACAACATCTGATATAATCATTACTCCGGAGACTCATCTTGCCGTCGCCCAAAAGGGTTCAGGAGAGGAAGAGGTTCGGGAGGACGCACTGAAAGCCGCCTCCCTCATCCCCCGACCATTTCTGGAAGGAGGTTGAGGGAGCGCTTGTGCCAAGGGGTGCATAGGATCCCGGCGAAGGGACGCTTGCAACCTCCCCCGCTGATGGTGGCGGTGGGTCGAATATTCCAGATGATTGCGGGTGTGGTTCGAATAATCCATGCCTCCTGCAAAGCTTATGCATGTCGTTCAGTTTGCCTTCTATGCAGAAAATGCTTTGTCTAAGGTTTGGTCAGAGGTGGTTGTTTCGATGATGTCCCGGAAAAGGCTGTTGCAAAAAACCGGGTTTCCTCAAAAGTCAGAGACTTGTGCGAGCTAGGGGAAGACGTAGCCCTTACCTTTTAATACGTGTGATGCCATACACGAGACCGGTGGCAATGCTGAGATTCGAACTCACGCTCTTTGGCTTATGAGGCGAGAACTCAACCCGCACACCACCGCGGGCCATATAAATACGAACAATGTATAACAGTCATAAACAAATTATTAAAATCATCAATATTATAATGTTTCGTTTCATAATTTCATTTGAATTTGCACCGAAGCGACTCATTTTGATACAATCAGGTACAATTAATATTGATAGAACTGTAAAAATTTTTGTTGCCATGGTTACGTCGTTGAAAATACCGAAGCTGATCCTCCAATCAGAACTGAAAGACAGCTGGTGTTATCGCGATAACAAGAGTTGTCTTTGATTTGCGATTGGTCAGATTATGTGAGAATTTTAAGATTAGTGAAATAGTTAGTTGTAATATCACAAGAGAGTGAGAATAAAGTGAAAATAATGTATTTGACAGATTTTTCGAAAACTTGTTGCCAGGCAATAGACACGAGAGCCCGAAGTGCTCGAGTGGCTTTTGCCAAATGGCAACAAGATTGAGAAAAAATCTGGAGAATTATTTTCTACTTTATCGAACTCTGTGGTATTCGATAGATTATTTTTTGATGCCCCAATCATAGACCTATTCTCTATACATATAACATTTTTATTTCAACAATCACTATAAACAGAATGAATTCTGGAATTTGAAGTTCTCATCATGAAATATACAATTATTTTGGATGTTTTGTCCTTGGCTGGAGGATTTCGTAACATTATTTTGTTCTGTTGGATTGAAAGCTATTGCTTTCTCTCTGTCCCTAGGTTATCAATTGAAACTGTTTCCAAATTTACACGTTACTCAAAATAGTATTCTTACATGCATTTCCGTTGATTTTCTTAAAATTTCATCGAATGATGATGTACTAAACCGTTTTCGAATCATTTTTCACTTTTCATACAAACTGATTACAGACGTCAGATCAAAAGTATCAGTTGTCACATAATAAAAACAAAATACCACAAAAAATTCCCGCGGCAATTTTCAAGGTAGAAAATTCCCACTATAATAATGCTATGATTGGTTGCAGGAATTGTCAAAAAATACTCAAGAAAATACTAGTCTCAGTGAATCACACACTATCAGTGAATTTTTTATTTTTTGATGCAATTCAATGCTGTCACAATAAAACTCTGAAGGACATTTAAGTGGTTGTATCTGTTAGAATACCCACGCAAAATCCTCCAACCGATTAAAAAGAAATTAGTATGTTGAGAAGTTATAAACTTGTATATTTCTCCATTATTGATAGATTATGGTACCTAGTAAAATTCGAAGACCAATATATTTGCCTCTGTTACAATACTTTACTTCAAAACCTTTATAAGTGAACAACCTCCCAGTCATTTTGAGATTAGAGAGGCATTGTCTACAGTTTCGAATTCTACACTTTAAACGTACAAATGCAATTTTACTCGTAACTAATAATGCACATATCATATTTCATTTACAAATATACAAAATATCAAATCGCACAATTATTTTCTTTTCAGGGTTCTCAATTCCGCAGCCTTAACGGATGTCCCAGAACTGGACGAGTAAATAGGATTTGATTTTTTTCTTATTTTATAATTAGATATCACACTCTGATGAAATTTAAAAATAAAGCAATTGTACGTTTGCAGAGATGAACTTTTCTTCCTAAACTATATATAACCCTCAAATTGTAGAGCAACTGTAGACACGTGTCTCAGACTGTTGGTCATCATCAGTGCGGTGTAGCCAACTGCAAAGATGTATAACACTTTTTACGAAGTCAGAAGTGTTACACATCTTCGCACTTGTCTTCACTGTACTGATAACCACCAGTCTTGGACATGTGTCTATAGTTGCTCTACAATTTGAGGGTTATGTCCATTGAATTTCTTCTATTGGATAACCAAAAAGTTATAGGGGCGAGCTACCTTCCCGGGGACATTCGGTATAGGAGGACATTTTGGCTAGATCAGTCGTCAAAGTGACAAATATTTCAATTATAATTGGATAGCGCTTATCTAAAAGGTACCAACCGCCAAATCACGTTTTCTTAGATAGAGGTACCAAACGCCTTGGATAACAAAGACTTAATTATTATAAAAAGATCCAAACTCCAAACTGCTTGGAGCGCCTTCTGTTGGTGAGGGTACCAAGTTACAAAACACGAATTATCAAATTTTACTTACCTCTAAAGGGATCCAAGTCACAGAAGGCTCTTTAAATATAACGAATGTGGCGTTTGGTTCTTTTTTGAGTTTGAGACGTTTGAGTTTCACTTTCATGCTGTCAGCTGTGAATGTTATTTTTGTGTTGAGGTTAGCACGAGTTCTTATAATGGGTGATAGAAGTGCTAAAATTTTGAATCTGGCATTAAAAATGACAAATAGATCAGATGTGCCCAATGTAAGTGGTGTTTGTTTTTAATGAATAGTAGTCTTTCTGTACACCGGCATACCTTCCACATCTACCACGTCTTTCTCTACTACAAACACATCAGATGTGCCCAGTGTAAGTGCTTTTTGTACAAAATGTTGGTGTTTTTAGGTCACGAAAATTGTTTATTATTATTTTTAGGTATCCAGTAGCAGCAATTTTCCAGTCCAGAAAGCTAAGGAAGTATCGTCTTATCCTTCTGAAGTATCCTATAAGGGTGAAAGAGAGAAAATTGATAATTTTAGTGATTTTGAAGAATCTGGAAGTGAATACAAGCCAAGTTCAGATTTGGAGGATTCAGATTCCATTTCGCATTCTAGCTTGAAAGAATATTTAGAAGAAACTCAAAGAAAATTGGCGTTAATTGAAGAAAAATCAAACCGAAAAGGCAGACCTGAGAAGAGGAGGAATACCAAATATCCTGGACAAACCTTTGCAACTAGAAAAAAACTAAAAGATGGAAATAATATGCATTTTACAGTTGAAGGCAAACAAGTAGAACCAAAAGTATTTACAGATGTCCAGTGCAATTGTACTTTGAAATGTAATGAATGTTTCACTGGCTGTAAGGGAAATATTTTTTACGCAATTTCGGGGACTGGAGAACTATAATGCTCAAACAAGCCTTATAGCAGCTACAGTTAAACAACAAGGAATAAAAAGAAAAAGAAACAAAGAAAGTAACAGAAGACAAAATACTCGAACTTATTATATCAATAATATAATAGTGTGCAGAGACATGTATATTAAAACTTTACAAAAATCACCCAAAAGGGTGAACACTGCATTGACAAAAATAAAAACCGGTAATATTAAGGATGAAAGAGGATTTAAGGGCAGAGGATATAATAAGTTGAGTGAAGCAACAAAAAGCAAGGTAATAAACCATATTGCCAGATTTCCGACATACGTATCCCATTACTCAAGAAATGAGACTGAGGCAAAGTTTTTGGCAACTGACCTCACATTAAATAAAATTTATAGTTTATATAGAGAGTCTGAAACTGATCACAAAGTAGGATTTTCAACATATAAATCAATTTTTTATGATAATTTCAATTTGAGAAGTAAAGCCCCCGTTAAAGACACGTGCACTTTATGTGATCGTTATGCGGCTAAAATGAAACACTGCAACCAAGATGAACTAGACGAAATTAAATTGCAACACGAGCAACACTTGTTAAAAGCGAAGGAAGCACGGGATGCAATGAAACAAGATCTGGAGCAAGCTAAAACAGATGTTAAAGTTGAGACAGCATCATACGATATGGAAAAAGTTTTAGGGTTGCTGAAACTCCCTACTAATATTGTTTATTACAAGAGACAACTTTCAATTTACAATGAAGGCGTACAAGTAGCCTCAACTAACACACCATATTGTTTTATTTGGAAAGAGGGAATAGCTGGACGAGGGGCTCAAGAGGTCGGTTCTTGTATCAAAAAGTTTGTTGATTCTTTTTTGGCGCAAGGAACCGAGAACTTGACTCGTGCGGAGGCCAAAATAGAAATATTAGAATTGTATTACTTTTAAAAGCTATTCTAGAATCGCACACTTCACTAAAAACTATCTACTTAAAATATCTGATACCTAGCCACAGCTTTTTACCAAATGATACGGACTTTGGAGAGATTGAAAGAAAACTAAAGTACCAATTACGTGTTCACACTCTAGATGAGTTTAAAAAAATCATAGAACTTTGTTCGCCAAAACATAAATTTGTTGGGGTAGAAATGATAAAGGATGATTTCTTCGGAACCTCAAAAATAGAGCAATCTATAACCAACCGAAAAACAGATAGTGATGGAACGAAAATTAATTGACTTCAAGCTAGAGTAATAAAACTTAGTAAAGACACTCCTTTCTCAATTTTTATGAAATATAGCTACAAGGATGAGGAAGATTATAAAGAAATTAACATAAGGAAGGTAACCAAAGGCAGGCCAACCAGTGAAGGACCTTATTTTGCATCAAAAGTTTTTCAATTGTATCCCGACGGAAAAGCAATTTCCAATTAAAAGCTGGCTGACATCAAAAGTTTGATGGCTCTGATCCCAAATGATGTCAAGTATTTTTATAGAAACATAAATGCCGCCGATTTTGAAGACGATGTAGATGCATTTGGTGCAAACATTGATTTTGTACCTGAAATAGATGATTAATTTTGTTTTTTCAAAGTGTGTTAATAAATTAAATAATTTCCAATACAAATTTTAACTACTGTTAGTACTGTTTATTATTATATTATATCAAAAATCAAGGTAGCACTTGTTGTGTAAACAGATCCATGCGATATTTTTGTATTGTGCATAAAAATCCAAACGCCACAGGAACCATTCAAAGAGATCCATGTTAAAATTTTTAAATCATTCAAAAAAGAACCAAACGCCATTTATGTCAAAAAAATTAATTCAGAAAAATGAAATCGGTAAAAAATTTACTTGGGATGCTTGACAGATCTATTTCATGTTATAAAATATAAAGACTGGTCAGTTTAATGCACACACTCATTTTTCATCATTATTAAACTTTAACCACCATTTGCTCAAAACAATAGTTTGGCAGTTGGTACCTTTTAGATAAGCGCTATCCAATTTACCTTAATTTTTATTTTACTCTTAACAGTATTCAAGTCTGTTTTTGGACTCCTCTCTAACTTTTCGGAAAACTTCACCGGAAATTGACCGACATAATTTGACTTTCAAATTCATCGTTATCAGCGGGAATTATTCGAATATTCCCAACGTAAGGAATTTGACAAAATCAAATCTGGTGATCTTGGAGGCCATTTAATTGCTCGCCTTCTGCCAATTCATCTACCCGGGAAACTCCGTTAAACACTATCGGACGTGAAGAATATAATGAGGTGGAGTACCAACCATCCTCCTCGAAATGTAACAGATCCTCCTGCAGGAATACATCACCTCCTGCATGAATTTGAGTTTTCAGCTCATGAGTTATATGAGAGTATCGATAGTCTCTTCAAGCATATCGTGGTTCAGATTGAGAGTAAAGTTTTACTCAAGATATGATGTACCAATAATGGCATCTACAACAATATCAACCAACATAATTTTTTTGTGGGTGCTTCGTATGTTTTTTAAAAATATGCAGGTCATTCCAATACCGACAATTTTATCTATTGACACTTCCATTCAGAAAAATTAAACATTCATCTCTGGATCACATGGCATTGACTCGATGAGACATGGTTTCACTCAACTCTATTCTTCTACTGTCGATGTTTTTTTTTTATTAATCACGTACCAGGTCCATTACATCTTCTGAACTCAGATAAATATAATAATGATTACTTCAATTTTTCTGTCCTCCAATCTTCATTCTCGCGGTGCTCCGTGAACAGAATTTCCATATTCTGGTTAATCTAAAAGAGATAAACATTACATAATTCTGTGTGTGCTGAATACTTTTATGTGAACTAATCCCCCTGCTGATTGTTCCATTCTGTATCTTCGGATATAAATTCTAATTAAAAGTTTGATTTATGCAAACGGAAAATTTATTCATTCAACGTAAATTATTCAATTACTCTACGTGATAACACCGTGGCGTTGTTAAATTATTAAAAGACAAAAAAGAGGTATCTAATCTGAATTTGAAACCCGGAGCGTAAATGAATGAAAACTTCCGCAGAAAGCGGAACGAAAATACCGTTTTTATTAAAACTGAATTCGTGTAGACGTTGTAGATATGCCAGACAAATAATTTAATAGTTTGTCTGATAAACCAAGTGAAATTGAGGGATTACATTCGAAATGAACATTTGAATGTTATCTCATGTTATATATTGGGTAATTCAAATGTGAACGTTACCACTGCGCTAATGCTTACGAAAAAAATACAATCTAGGTAGGGACAAAAAGGTTTCAAAATATTTTGTCTTTTGGCTAATATGAAGAATACATCTTCATCTGAATGAAAGTAAATGTTAGTTAGGTTATGATGAGGATAGTGTCTTCAAGTGTAATCAATTTGATACAAGATCAGAAAAAAGCATTCAAGAATAGTGCAAAAACTTTAATGACGGTCGCAACAATGGCTACTTTTGAATTATCAGTCGCCAAAGTTACGACGTACATGGGTTGTGACAACAAAACGTACCAGAAAACTCTCATATCGAATACAGGAAAACTTGTTGGTAAAAATCGGAAGAAATGTTAGAAAATTGTGAAAAAATTGTTAAAATTGTATTGTTGTGCAACCCTCAGAAGTCAGAGACTTGTGCGAGCTAGGGGAAGACGTAGCCCTTACCTTTTAATACGTGTGATGCCATGCACGACACCGGTGGCAATACTGTGTTTAGAACTCACGCTCTTTGACTTATGAGGCGAGAAGTCAACACGCACACCACCGCGTCCCATGTAAATTTGTACATAATAAAACATGAGTGAATTGAAAATTTTTCCCGAAGTAGTCACAAGATATCAATCAAATAATGACGATGACGACCACCGATGCAGATAGAGAACGTTTGATAACAAGTACTAGGTGGATTGTAGTCCATAAATGGTCATCTGGAGTCAATTTTTTTATTTTTTGAAGGTATAGTGTCAACGATACATTCTCATAATTTAGGAGACTTTTTTCGCATTGCTGGTGGTTTGATCAATCGATTTCATACTCCAATAAACATGTCAGGAACTGTTGAGTTGGTCAGAGAAATACTGGAATAATCACAGCAGGTGAATATGGTTCAAGCCCGTGTTGAAGCTGACAATTTTCCTCATATTATATAAACTAATCAAATGCCATAATTTTCTCATTTCGAATCAATGAGAACAGGACTTTTTAAAAACACTTCCTCCAGCCCGTGATATTTTCAAAACGGTATTTTGCTTCTAGCTTGTGTATACATTTCCATAGTTACGACAATCACGGTAAATATAGAAACGTCAGTTTGACGGTTCAACTCTTCAACTGACATTAATGACACATGATGAACCGTTCCTGCCAATACGCATTTAGTACATAATAATTTAATGTATTCGTGAAATTGTCTGATCGAATATCTCTTCAAAATGAAGAATTTCCAAAATACTTTCACCTTTCCAGTCGCTCAAACTGTGTCACAATTTTCGTGTTGAATATTACTAATGAAAATCCTCATTTGAAACTTAGTCGGTGGGTTCTTCTGATTCATCATAAGTGCTAGGAGTCGTTTAGACCTTTGAGGGCTGTCGCTCGTAGGGGAATGACAGCTGGTTAACAGAAAAACAATTTTAACAACAGTTTCAACAAATCAATCTGTATTGAAAGATCTGACAGGAATTTGTCATGTTCTTTCATCAGCAGCATATATTCAAGATAAGTTTTAGAGGAAAGATTTGATTATATTGGAATTTGATTATTTGAACGAAGAACCCATTTTTCACGATTCAAGATTTAGGAATAATAACAAAATGTTTGTTGTTGATAACGTTTAATGATGAAGGAGATATCGAAGAACTTCCAATAAGTGGGTATTACTGTACTTGTAAGTCCGGATCAAGAACGTTAGGCACTCGCGCCCATGTAGCAAGTGTTTTTTGGTTTCTTGGATATGCAAGGCATAAACGAAATATTCGATATCCATCAACGACACTGTTTGATTGTCTTGTTGATGTTGAGAATGGATTTCCACCAGAAAATTTTGTCCATGTTCCTGAAATAGTCGACCACTGATTAGTCAAGAAAGAAGATATTTTTCGGTCCCTTTGTAGAATAGAATAGAATGGAATAGAATAGATTAGGATTTATTGCAGATAGTTGTATATGATTTACAGGTTACAATAATTCAATACAAGTAGCAAATAAGCACATAGATGTCCCATTTGTTTTGACACTTGTTAGTGGGTAGAAGATGGAACTTTGCCCTTCTGCTCACCAACAATATCAATACCACCTCAATATATTTCAAATTGTGGAACATGTTCACATTGCACATTTTTCTCGATATTTTAATTGTTTTGCTGAATTTGTAACAATAATTTTGTTCGGTCGAGTTTCTTCTGGAATATTTTCTTGTCACAATCCGTGTACGTGGTAACTTTGGAAACTAATGATTGGAAAAGTAGCCATAGGATAATGGATGATGTCGATTGGAATATCACTCGATGAATTGATGAATAATCAAATAATTTAACCGATGAAATTTCGGAATGTAGGGTGATTTCAATAAAAAACCATATCTTGGAATTTTATTTTGCTTATTTCTTTCGAATCACTTGATGGATTTCTCCAAATTGATATAAATTCAAAATTGCTCCTCCATAGAAATCGTACTCATTTCGGAATATACAGCATGACTCAAAATCACTGAGCAATTTATGGTAAACCTTTTTGGATCGCCCAGTAGAAGTCGTGAATTATTTTCAATGAGGGTCAGTTCATCATATTCTGTTATATGTTTCACTGAAAAATATTATTGATGGCCTAAAAAATATTGGTAATGGATTAGGCTTATTTTACTTTGAAGATTACTCTGTAGGTAATTGAAAAATAGGTCTCATTCAAGCATCAGAATACTGTTTAGGATAAAATGAATGGTGACCCCCAGAAAAATATTTATTGAATTAATGGCGTACAAAATGATGAAATGAAAATGGCCACTTTAAACTTCAACACCCCATATTTCGAAAACTAGTCATAGAATGAATCGTGTTGAGTCAATAGGCACTAGGAAGATGATCGAATACCAGAACATACTAACTAAAATTTCAAGGAATTCAACCGAAATGAATATATGTCCGTTAAAGTTAAGATTATCAACATCAAAGCTAAGTAAGTTTGTTTTGTTCCTATTGAAGCACCAATTATTAGAATTGCACCAGTTTTTTACCATTTCTAAGTCTCCAATGATAGTATGTTTCATAATTTTTCTAACCTATTCATGCCAGAGGAGAGAGGTATCATCAGCTAATATTGTGAATTTTCCTTGAGTAGAAATGAGGGCCAGGTCATTTAAATATATAAGGAAGATTATCGGGCCCAAAACAGATCTAGAGGAACACCCCATAAAATGTCTTTTCTGTTAGATAACTTTCCATTAGAATCAACCAACTGTTTATACAAGACCTAAACCATTCATTACATACTTCTATGAATCCATAATAGCTGAGCTTATTCAAGAGAACTTAGTGATTTACACAACCGAAAGCTTTCGAAAAGTAGCAGAATACTGCATCTACAGCTACTCCAGTATTGAGATTGGTGTAAAATAAAAAATTGCATTATTTGTACTTTTCGAGCTCTGAAATCCAAATTGCGTTTCAACTAATATTTCATTGGTATTCAAATACCAATGAAATAGTTTCATTTACTATTATTTCAATTAACTTCGATGGTGATGACAACAAAGACATTGGTCTAAAATTACTCGGATCTTCTAGATTACCGCCTTTGAATAGTGGATATATCAACGGCTGTTTTCAGACAGGAGCGAAAGTCTCTGAGAGTAAAAGATTCATTTACTATTTCGACTAGTACATTCAAGGCAGATTTAGGAATATTGAACAGAGATACTAAGATTTCATCTATACCAGTAAAAATTTTGTTTATTTCCTGTACAATATTTTTTAACACAAGTGAATCAGTATCTTCTATGTTGAAGTGTCGTTAGGGATATTGACTTGTTTTAAATATTCCACAGGATTTGATGTAGATTTGATAGTGGAAGTGATTGTTTCAGCTATTGTACAGTGAAAGTAACTGAGGGTATCTGATCTTACATTGATATGCTTTAGTAGCGAATTGGATTCGCCTCTCCTACTGTTCACTAAATCCCAGTTTTTTCTCACTTTATTTTCTTAAGTTTGTATTTATAATATATTTCTTTGGTATATTTGATGACTTACATTTATAAAATGGGAGCTATGTGCCATGATATCTCCCACTGATAGTCGCAAGCTAGATTCTACATACTAAGTGAGCCACTATCAATGGGAGAAATGTGCCATATCATATTTCACTGATAGTCGCAAGGTAGACGGCCCATACTGAATGAGCTTCTACTAAGGATGGCAATGTGCTACAACGTCCTTCACTGGCAGTCTCAAGCTAGATTCTCCATACCAAGTGAGCCACTGTCAACGGAAGCAGTGTGCAATGAAACAGTTGCAAGGTAGATGCTCTATATCGCTTAAGCAACTGTTATTTGAACCTATGTACCTTGATATCTTCCATTGATAATCGCAAGATAGATCCTTTATACCAAGGAGCCATTTTTCATTGAAGCAATGTGCCACTGATTGTCGAAAGCTAGAGGGCTCACAACAAATGAGTCACTATCAAGAAGAGCAATGTGCCATAATATCTTCCACTGAATGTCGCAAGAGAAATTCACCATATCGAGTGAGCCACTGTCAATGGGACGAAGTTTACATAATTTCTTCCACTGATAGTCACAAGCTAGATTTTTCTCTCCAAGTGAGCCACTGTCATGGGATAAATGTGTCATTTCACTGATAGTTGCAAGGTAGACGGCCCATACCGAGTGAGCTACTATCAAGAGTGGCAATGTACTACAACATTCTTTACTGACAGTCTCAAGCTGGATTCTCCATAACAAGTGAGCCACTGTCAATGTGATAAATGTGCTATAACATATTTTACTGACAGTCCCAAGCTAGACGGCCAATAGCAAGTGAGCTACTATCAACGATGGCAATGTGCTACATCTTCCACTGATAGTAGCGAGCTAGATTCTCCATATCAAGTGAGCTACTACTGTCAATTGAAGCAATGTGTCACAACATCTATCACTAAAAGACGCAAAATAAATTCAAAATACCGAGTAAGCCACTGTCAATGGAAGAAAGATGTCAAAATATCTTTCACTAATAGTCGCAAGCTAGATTATCCATATCGAGTGGGCCACTGTCATTGGAAGGAATGTGCCAAAGTATCGTCCACTGACAGTTGCAAGTTGGACGGTCTATACCGAGTGAGCAACTATAAAGAATGGCAATGTACTAAAACACGTTGGAATATAAAGGGGTAATGCTAGCGGCTTCTCTAGATAAGGAGGAGCTTTTGACAGTATCTCTATAAACTCAATCACTAGAGCTCTCAGACACAGAGGTGTAGAGGAACCATGTATGGCCTGGATTGACTCAATGCTGAGAATCTGACTGATACACATCACCGAGGAGACTGTAGTAGCCAGGGCGACCAGAGAATGCCCACAAGGTGGAGTTCTATTACTGCTTTTGTGGAATCTGCTCGCGTAATCGCTGCTGGAATCACTGAACGAAGCAGGACATCAAGCCCTTGGCTATGATGACGATATCGTGGTCTTAGCACAGGAAAAATTCAACACAACGAACGGTTAGAGATCGCAGGAGGCTCTTAACATTTACCCGAAGACGAAAAACAGAGGGGAACGACTTCGAGGAGAGGACATATAGATAAGGGGGAAGTCAAATATCTTGGAGTGATACTAGACTCCAAGCTGACCTGGAATCAGCATATCGAAAATATAACCAAAAAAACGATGACTCCACTAGTGATAGCCAGACGCACTATTGGAACAAAATGGGGATTAAAATCACATATGCTGTACTGGTTGTATAGCAGGGTGGTCATGCCTTCCATTACATATGCTTCTTTGGTGTGGTGGCCCAAGACACAACGAAGAAGAGTCGCAACGAGACTAAGCAAGATGCTGAAGTAAACCTGCTTAATAATGAAGTGAAAAAACATTCAGATTCTAACTGGCTTTATTTCACGAATTCCGAATCGATGGCACACATGAAAAAAACATAAACATAAACCACTATTAGAAGGCAGTGACGGGTTAAGTTCCAACAGTTTTTCCCTCCTTAAGTTAGGAAAGATGTATAGGAAAAAAACAAACAATACCTAATTCCTAATGAGAATCCCAAACATGAATAATATTCGCCACGGCAAATAATAATATAATATAAACCTGGTACAATTGTTAGCAAAAGAAAATTATTCAAAAAGACAATGTAAACATTTATTTACTCATTGCGTTTCCTGAGAATGTAACATGGTTGTGCTTCAGATGCAGAACAATTTTTTTGTTCAGTGCCAACATCGCGTTCAATCTCACAATTGGGATTTCTATCAGTATCACTTATAGAACTTATACTAAGCGAACAAATAATGTCTTGGGCATTCTCAGAAGACTCGGGGTGAGCTGTTGATTCTCGCGGTTTTAGTTGATTCAAATGTCTCTGAACTATGTTGCCTTCTGAAAGTCTTACCTCAAATGTAACTTTGCCGTTTTTATTTTCAATTTTTCCTGATACCCAAGTAGAATCATTAGATTTTGTAAAATTGTTTGCAAAAACGCAATCATCAACTCTATAATCATTGCATTTGCCTTTGAAACCATATACCTTTTCCGTCTCGGTGATTTGCGATTGAGAAGGACGTACAAGATCTAAACGGGTTTTTATATTTCGACCAAATATTAAAATTAAAGGCTCGTTTTTATGATACGATGTTCAGCAATACGGTAATCCAACAAATATTGCTGCAGTGCAATGTAGATATCGTTTTTCCTTGAGGGCCTTTTTTATACAATTTTTGACTGATTTAACACTATTTTCGGCACACCCATTACTTTGTGGGTGAAATGGAGGTGGATATAGATGTTTTATTCCATTTTTGATTAAATAGTTCTCGAATTCATATGATCAAAATGGTGGACCATTGTCCGACACAATGGTATCTGGCAAACCAAAATGTGAAAATAAAAATATTTTATAACAGCTTTTGTAGTGGTTGTGAACATTTTGAAAACTTCCAACCATTCACTATGTGAATCTGTTACTATAAAATATTTTCGTTATAGATTGGTCCCAAAAAGTCCACGTGAAGTCGTTACCATATTTTGTTCATAGATGGCCAGGTGTATTTTTTGGGGGGTTATTTTGAAATTCTATGCAAATGCTGCAGTTTTTGCAAATATTTTCGATGTCATGGTCTATATTAGGCCAGTAACAATATGATCTGGCTATGGATTTGCTTTTGTTAACACCTAGATGACTTGAGTGAATTTCTTTCAAAATTTGTTTACTCAATATTTTTGGTACCACAATTCTGACACCCCATAAAATGCAACCTTGTTCCTAATGTAATTCATTTTGTTTTTTTTTGAAAAAATTTTCAGTTCATCCGACATATTGTGACTATTTTGTGGCCACCCTGTATAACAAAAACTATGAACTTTTTTTATAATTTCATCACATTTAGTTTCTTTTGCAATCTGTTTATAGTTTATCGGTCGGTTTGAATCTTCCAAATAAAAAAGGTGACCATACTCAATTTTTTTGTCGACTTCAGCGAGTAACGGCAACCGTGATAGAGTGTCAGCATTACAGTTGTTTTCTGAACGCACAAATTTTATTTCATATTGATATGTGGATAAAATTATTGCCCATCGCTGCAGCCTACTTGCCGCTACTTGCGGAATTCCTTTTTTTCTCGCCAAAAATTGATAACAAAAGTTTGGGGTCAGTATATAAAATAAATGGCCTTAGATACAAGTAATCGTGGAACATTTTAACTCCATATATTATACCGAGAGCCTCCTTATCAATTTGGCTATTGGGCATAAATTTTCAATAAAAATTAACCATACCTAAAAACGATTTCAATTCGGTTTTAGTTGAAGGCCGTCTCATTTCTACTATAGCTTGTACTTTATCGTTGTTTGGGTGTAAGCCGCGCGAGCCAATTTTATGCCTCAAATAATTAATTTCTTTCTGAAAAAAACTACATTTCTCCAAATTTATTTTCAGTCCAGATTGCTTGACTTTCTCGAATACATTTTTGAGCCATAACAAATGTTCAAAATTACTACCCGTAACTAGGACATCGTCCTTAAAAACGCAGATCGTGTTCCAAACAAGCTATCCACAATTTTTTGAAAAATACTGGGACTTGATGCGATTCCATATGGTAACCGATTGAAAGTGAAAAGACCTGTTTATCGTGACGATTTTCTTCGATTCTTCATCTAATTCAATTTGTAAAAATGCTTGAGAAAAATCAAGTTTACTGAAAAATGCTCCTCCAGATAATTTTGCAAGAAGTTGTTCAATTTTTGGCAATGGATAATTATTTATATGTAATTTTTGATTTACAGTTACTTTAAAGTCTCCACAAATTCTTATCATTCCATTTTTCTTCACCACTGGCACAATTGGACTCGCCCATTCACCAAATTCGACGGGAGATAAAACACCTGTTTCAACTAGATTTTGAAGTTCATTCTCGACTTTCGTTTTCAAATTTATAGCCAATGAACGAGCTTTATAGAAAACAGGAACGGCGTCAGTTTTCAAAAGAAGTTTAGCTTTGAAATTTTTGAGTTTTCCAAATTTATTTTCAAATATGCAGTTATATTCAGATACCAAACTCTTTATTTGGTTATTGTTGATGTTATAGTTGACATTATTGCACGTAACAGCATTATTTACTATATCAATACGCAGTTCTGATAACCACTTTCTTCCCAGAAGTGAATGTCCTCCTTTAGGAACGATATATAATCTCAGATGCAAACAACGTTGTTTATACCTAACATTCACTATTATATATCCTGTACGGTATATTTGATTACCAGCGTAAGAAGTAAAACTAAGTTTTGTGGGTGTTATTGAAAAATTGCCAAAATGCCTTTTGTATACCCGTTCAGAGCTCAAAGAGACAGCTGACCCCGTGTCAACTTCCAATAGCAGTTCAACATCTTCAATTTTTATCTCAACTTCTATAGGAGGGCATTATTACTAGTAATATTATACAGAGTGGTAGATGAATCTGAATCGAAGTTGTCATTTGTTACATTATCTCTAAAATCTGGATTGCTATTCTCCTCTACAAAAAAATATGTATTCTGTTTTTTTCTACAAACATGTTTCAAATGGCCTTGTAGGCCGCAAATTTCACAATAGGAATTTTTGAAATAACACTCACCGATCGTATGAATTTGTTTACCACAGACTGAACACTGTCGCTCTCTCGCAGTACCTCTCTTCCATGAGGATGATGAAGATCCATTTTTATTCCGATATTGTTATCGTTCATCCCCTGTTGCACTCCTGCCTCCTGCCTCCTGATGAATTCCCATAATGTTGATTTTGTATTTTATTAACACTGTGTTGTCCTGCTTTCCGGGTCGGATGCAGAGTTGTTTTTCAGCCGCCTCCATATTTCTCGCGATTTCATAGGCTCGAGAATAATTCACAAACTTTTCCGAAAATAATCGTTGTTTGATTATGTCACTTGTAAGTCCAGCTACAAACTGCTCCCTCAAGTTTTCTTCCAAAGTTTCCTTGAAATCACAAGTTTTCGCAAAATTTTTCAAAGTAGCGTTGTATTCGGCCCACGGTTTTGCACTTTCTGTCTAAATTTCAGCCTTTCGGCAATCACTGATGACTCCGGTTCTGAATGATTTTTTACTATATTGACCAGTATATCATACGGTTTATCTGCCGGCTGATCTGGACTACACAAATCTTCCATCAACAGCTGTGATTAACGTTAGAACTAGCATCTCATCGTATTGGCATCAGCTACTCACTGGGCACCCATACCTCTGTCTTCCAAAAGAAGTGTACGCCATCCTTCAATCCGCGAAGGAAAAGTTAAAAACATCCTACCAGACAGTCAAGCGGCACTGAAGGCCTTGTCTAGCAAGAAAGTAGGTAACGTCCAAACTGGTATGGGACTGCAAAGAAGAACTGAGAACTCTGTCAGACTAATATGAAGTCAAATTGATATGGGTCGCAGGTCATCAGGGAATCCCAGGCAATGAGAAAGCAGACGAACTCGCACAAAGAGGATCGGAAATGCTAACAAACCAAGGGCAGATTGGGGTACGTCTGTGAAAGACTGGATTAGCGACAAGCACAAAAACTACTGGAATAATGTCCCAGGAAACAAACACGGGAAAGAATTTATTGAAGGACCGTGTAACAAAAGAACGGCATACCTGTAAACGATTTACAGAAGCCAGTTGAGAACCGTTACGGGATTCCTGACTGGACAGGCACCAGTAAAGAATCATCACAAAAAAATTAAGCAATACGATGGAGACCTGACCTGCAGACCTGTATGACTATTGCGAAACTCTTAACCGCAAAAACAGTCAATTTTCGGGAAGCTATCTGACGACCCAGAAATACACAGTTCCCACCCAATACGGAACTTGTACAAACTCGTACAAGGCACAAAAGTATTGGATCGGGTACTGTGATATAAAAACATAGGTGAGATACAATAGGCCAACAGGCAAGTGTCATCGGAGGCAATAGCCCGACCGGACCTACACAAAGGTGAAGATTTTAGTGAGTATGCCTGATAAGGAGAGTCTCACAGTATTTATTGAGCTTGGAGACTCAATATTTCTCTACAAAAGATTTCCTCCAACTCAGCATAAAATGCCACTGTCAATAGAAGAAAGGTGTCAAAATATCTTTCACTGATAGTCGCTAGCTAGATCCTCCATATCGAGTAAGCCACTGTCACTGGAAGGAAAGTGCCAGGGTATCGTCCACTTACAGTTGCGAGGTGGACGTCCTATACCGAGGGAGCTACCATAAAGTATGGTAATGTACTACAACAACCTTTACTGACAGTTGCAACCTAAATTCTCCATACCAAGTGAGCTACTGTCAATGGAAGAAATGTGCAATAATATCTTCCACTGAGAGTCGCAAGCTTAACTTCTCCATACCAAGAAAGCCACTATCAATTGAACCGATGTGCCATAATATCTTTCAGTGATATTCGCAAGAAAGACTCTCCTTATCAAGTGAGCCACTGTCAATGGGAGAAATGTGGCATCCTCCACTGATAGTTGCCAGCTACATAGGGAACACCAGCAATTGTATAATCTGATAGTGAGGATCATGGTACAAGTATCTGTTGGATATAATTCAAAACCCGTCGTGGCATTAGCCAGGGAAGTAGTTGTTTCCTGACAGTTATTTTTCAAAATAAGCCTACGATACATAATAGGGGTTTGAGCATTTTGCATCACTAAACAACCTTCCATGAGAACTCTGAGCTTTATGCTAAATATTTATTTTTGAGTGTCAGGAAGTGAGTTAACTAATAGAGTTGGTGTTTTCTTGAAAAAAGAATTATATCTTGTCTACGTTATTAGGACATAAGGAGTCAGGAGATGCTGCGAAATTCAAGGATGTTAAAAGTGATTTTCTTCCCAGAGTCAAACTGGAAGTGAGAAGTTTCGCATGCACTTATTTTTGTAAATTCGCTTTATTTGAATACACCGGAGTTCAATCCCAACACCAAATCACTATTCTGTAAACCTCAATGATGAACATTTTGTGCTTTTTTATCAACTCCGTGAAATCCACTGAAATGAAAACTAAACACATCAGCAATGAATTCATTATTGACGAAGCCTTCCGAGCTCTATCCATTCCGATAATAAAACGAAGTGATCAATCAAACTTGCCTCATATTGGAATGAATTTTTCACTGAACAACCAATCGTCGAATATGAGATCGATAATTCATTTATGCCGCAGCCACGCAACAGAAAAGCTCCTTCAAACATGGAGTGAATTATTCCTATTTGATTTCAAATTATTGTGGGAATTTAGAAAACGAATATGATTTCGAAATGGAACAGTCATTAGTTGGGATAATATTTGCTTTCATAGATTCCGATGTAGGGAGTTCTAACTAGGTAATGGGCTTTATATTCAACAAGTTATTTGAATTGAATCACTCATTAATGAATTAAATTTGATGGATTTTTTTAGCTGTCCACAAAAGTGTACTTATTTCTTGAAGTTTGTCTTCCAAAAGTCAATATAAAATTTACTTCATTAGTTTGAGCAGATGCGTGAAAAAATTCGCGCTTTCTTTAATGGGTATTGCTGCCGACAGAAAAATATACGCGACAAGAATGAAAAATAGTATATTATACACCTCGGGACTAAAGTGGCATTTTAAATCTCGAGACAAAAAGTTTACACTTCAGTCCTGAGATGTATATACTATTTTATGCACTTTAGGATTGGTAAAACGATAAAGAAAAAAATGCCACTAAACGGTAGGTACTCTATTTCTAAAACATCATGTTATTGTTACCATATCAACGACCTCATTATTGTACTATTATGATCCATATCATGATCGTCACTGTCAACTATCGAATAGTGCAGAGAACGGAAAGTAGAAGAATTTACAGAAGAAAAAGAACTGTCAATATATTTCTTGGAAAAGTCAACAATGCTTAAAGCATTCTCAATGTGGAGCGTATATTCGATGATAAAAGCCACAATTTCAACAGACATGGGCGTCGACATTAGCAAATTCAGTAAACTAACAGCTTTTTCAAAGCGACAAAACGGGGGCTACAAATCAAAGAAGTCGAAGATACTCGATGCTGGCAACATTAAAGATTTCCTGGAAAAAGCACCCACGCATTTTTTACGCAAAAGATAAGATACATGTTTTTTATTTTTTATCAACCGATTTTTGTTATTTAGACGCTATTAATTCAATTTATATTTTGTTCCAGGTGGTGCTGATCATGGGCGTGTCAGGAGCCTGCCAGATTGACAAAACCGATGTCCTAGACTATGGAACGTTTTTTTTTTGTATAGAAAAAGACCTATCTTTTGTTACAAAATGGTCAAAAGAAAACTCCACAGATGTAGTACGATTGGTAAAGAAGTAAATTGCCTTGAGACCTCCATCAATATGAAGTCATACAAGATATTTCGTTGGGTACAGAAAGGGAAAATGCACATATCAGCCGCAAGAATACAATTGGGCATCTGCCAACCAAGATTGCCGAATATTCAAAGCTTCCAGATGCAAAACTGTACACTGGTCATTGTTTTCGAAGGACGTCAGCATCGCTACTAGCCGACTATGAAATAACCCTAGATCGGCTTTAAGACTAGCACCGTCACTGAGGAATATGTGGAAAATTCTTTGCACCAGAAAGAAGTATGGCAGATTAACTGGTACTTCCATCGAAACGTCTTCAGAAATGTCGATTCCTATTATAGAAAATGAAACACCAACAGCATCGTGGGTGCTACCGACGACGACAATGGCTATAATTTTTCAATCTCTAGGGATTCAAAGTACAATTGGAATCCCTAAGGATTTGAAGTAACACTTTTTTCTCCGAAAATAGGAATTTGGATTACCCTATAAAAGTAAATGTAATTCAATGTCCGTATGGGAAAGAAGTTGTTTTGTGTCAGATACTGGCTTCATTTTTCCATATTGTGGAAACGTGAGGAGAGAAGGGTATTCCGACCGTAGTCGGAATAATTTCCTTTCATTTATTCTCTTTACTGATGTTCGAGAAACACTACATGTCTCAGCTATTTGCTCTGTTGATTGTTGCGAGTTATTTATCATTTCAGCTAGTACAGTGCATTCGGTTTATCGTGACATTGCAAACTGCTTTTTTTCAATTTAATAGCTGCTCTGTTGTATCAACGAGGAATTCAGAACTTCCATATATTATATTAATATTGGTGTGAAGCAATTTTTCATTTTAGGTGTGGTTATCACATCAACCTACTGAAAATTTAAATTGTGACACCCACGGAGAGTAGGTAATTGTGAATTAAATAGTTTTAGTTGTGTTCATACGAAAGCGTCTAAGGGCCACACATTTTATTTTTAAATTTTTCGTGGAATCAGTTGAACTTAGGTAAGAATATACTACATGGGATTTGACGTATAGTAGAAAGATGATTTGGATGATTTGGAAAACAAGTTCGCTGCACCATTTTGAGCAACCCTGTATATATAATACTTGTGACATTGAGTAATTTAGTCGGGCGAATTATCTACAAGGACTACAAGAATATGTATATGTGGGTCAAACTAGAAGGATAATGAAAGGACGGTTCAAAGACCACATTCCTCATATTCGTTATTCGAGATCAGAAAAATCGATTGTGGCACAACATGCTTCGGATTACGACCACCGACTTGATGACACAAGTTTGATATCAATCAGACAGGTCCATGACAATAGATTTCTCGATACATTAGAGAGTCGAAATTGCGGATTAAGACCCATACAGCCCTACACCGGGTGTCCCAAATTTTTTCATCCAGCCAATATCTCAGTTATGCTACTTGGAAAAAAATTGAAAAAACTACACTTATATCAAACCCGTATAACATTGAAGTTGTTATGTTGAAGTCAACTTCTGTCAAACTACTCCTAAGAAACTACCCCTAACCTCAAATTTTCAAGTGGAACCCTACATATTTTTTATCTGAATTGTGGACTGCAGTCGATTCTAATTTAAACAATATGTCACACATGATATTTTGACAGGTGTCAAACTGACAGAATGAGTGAGTTTGAACAATAATGTACAAAATTCCATAACACAGAATTTATTCATATCAAAAATTATTAAAGCTGCTCAAAATGTCTACCATCATTATTCATACATGCTTCAAATCGCCTAATCAGTTCTCTTGTACAAGATTTTCTACTCATTTCATCCGTTAGTGTCGTATACAATCTTCACTTGTAAGTCTAGTTAGTCTAGTTTCATACACGATTATCTTCAAATACGCCCACAGAAAAAATATAACTTTGTCAGATCTGGCGAACGTGCAGGCCACCCAATAGGACTTCTGTTTCCTATCCATCTTTCTGGAAAATATTGATCGAGGTGATCGGATACAGTGTGGTGATTATGTGGTGGAGCACCATCTTGTTGCCACCGCATGAGTCGTCTTTCTTGTCGAGGAATAACATCCCTGAAGTTCAATTTGTATGAATTATATTTACGCCCAGTCAGAGTTTGTTGATGAAAATAAGAGTCTATCAAACGTCCATTGAACAACGCACGCCATACATTCTCGCCCCACATAGTTTGCACCCAATAAGGATTTTTACGTCAACACAAATGCATGTTATGTCGGTTCACTGTCCCATTATTGTGAAATCTTGATTCGTGACTCCAAATGATCTGATTCAATAAATTTCAATTATTTTCATTCATAACTTGCATACTGGAATTAAAATTTTGTCTCGTTTCAAAATCACCAGGTCGAAGCCTCTGGTGCATATGTATTTTGAAAGGATAATAACTATGCGTTTTTATAATTCTATGCATAGACGACTTACTTATTACAACTTCGTCAGTTAGTGCTCGAATAGAAATATGAGTGTGAGCCTACATATAGGCCAATACATTAAAGCCGGAAACAAACTGAGCTCACATCACGTGTGCTCACGTGACCTCACGTGCTATCACGTTTTATGATGTAGTACCCAAATGGATAGGTTTGATGTCGGTCTATGTGCTGTTTGGTGTACATTTGCAGCTCCATCAGTTCTTTGGACTGGGAAGAGGACATAGAAACTGTGGCTGCTTTTATTGTTCTGGAGGAGGAGAATAAAAAAAAGATGAAAGCACCGGTCCATGACATAAACATGAATCGAAATTAATTGGGCGAATTTTACTGTTTGGTTCAAGAATTGAAAAATGATCCACAACGTTTTCACATATATTTTCGAATGAGTAAAGAGGAATTTGATTTTCAACATGGACTAATTAAAAATGAAAAACAAAAATGTGACGTGAGCTCAGTCTATTTCCGGCTTAAAACACATTTCCTCAGTTCACACAGTTGCAGCATGTTGACTATGCATACCTTTTCTAGGAAATTCTTCTGTTCTCATTTTGTTCTCTACATAAGAAAATGTGTTATGATTTGGTAGTCGTCGATCGAGAAAACGCTGTTTGTTTAATTCGACGGCAGCACGGGAATTTTTCCGGCATCTACTAAAAATTAATAACATATCAACATAGTCATGTGAAATGTGAAAGTGAAAGGCATTTTCTCAATTGGATTATTAAACTTACTGAAAGACGCTTGCAAGAACAACTGTCAAAAAACGAACATAACAAAAGAAATGATCTACAACATCGACAGTTTTTATTACTAGAAAAAAATGTATATCATGAATTATTTATTATCAAATGCTGTTTTGCATCAAAGTTGCTAACTTTGCGAGTTTGACGTCTGTCAAAATATCAAGTGTGACATAGTTATTGAAGTTAGAATTGATTACACTTCACAAGTTATAGAAAATATGTGTAGGGTGCCACTTGAATAATTGAGGTCGAGGGGTGTTTTCTCGAGGGTAGTTTGAAAAAAGTTGACTTTGGCCTAACACCTCCAAAATCAAATGGGTTTGACAAAAGTATGCTTTAAAAAAAAATCCTAAGTAGCATAACTGAAACATTGACTGTATGAACAGATCTGTGGGGATATTTGAAGAAAATCGTGTATGATAATACCAATAGTCTTGAACGACTCAAAGAGGAGACTGTACACGTCTGCACCACAGTAACGGAAGGAAATGATTTTACGCATACAAGAATAATAATAATGGTAGATATGTTCATGTGTTATCCATAAATTCCGTGTTATGAAATTTTGTACATTATTGTTCAAACTCGGCTATTCTGTCAATTTGACATCGGTCAATATATCAAGTGTGATACATCGTTGAAGATAGAATTGACTGCAGTTCACAAAAAAAATGTATAGGGTGCTACTAGAAAACTTGAGGTTGGGGGTAGTTTCTCAGGAGTTTCTCAGGGTTTGATATGAGTGCATTAAAAAAAATCTAAATAGTATAATTGAAATATTGGCTGTATGAAAACATCTGGGACACCCGGTATACTCAAGTTCATAATACAGAAAAGAAATCATCAATTATTAACTTTCAAGAATGTTGTCACTAATTCCAAACAAAAGGTGGACGATAGATAGATAAAGATAATGAGTACAATCAGCCAATCAGATGCGTAGTTTGAATACGAATAGGATATCATCAGCCCCTGTGGATGTCAACTTTGTTGGCGAAACGTGCGTCGAGTGATACTGACATTGTATTGGGTACTTTCTACTTCTTAAACTATGAAACATTATCGACTTTTTGATATTCATTGGGCGAGGGCACTCTACGTGTTAATTGACCTTATTTATGTTCTCTTATGTCTGTTGCGCTGTCAGAACTACTGTATAGTTTGAGATTACAAATTCTGAAAAATGATGAGATAATATTCCGAGATGGCCTGAATGGAGAAGAAAGTTTGTCAACGCCTGGCGACTGTAGATTATATAAATGACTTCAACCTTTTCGCATTGACACCTATCAATAATCTACTTTTTGTATCCAAGTTTGTTTACGGAGTTTCCTCTACGATAATTCATATGGAATACTACAGAAATGAGATTTATGGATATCAATGCGGGATTTTGTTATTCAGTAGTTTTGTTCATATTGTGAGTGAGTTGGCAATTATTGTCGAACAGTATCAGCAGAATGTTAGGGCCAATTTATGCAACGTGTCATTATCACAGTCATAGTCTCAATTGTTGTTGATTGGGACTTAAACTAAGGAAATTGCATAAATGCTCCTACTGAAATGTACAGGTTCAATTTTCTTTTAAAATTAGGACAGTAACTGTGATTAAGACTATGATAATGACAAAGTTGCATAAATTGGACCTTAGTTTGGGACAAATTAAGTTTCGACAGTGCCTCAAGTAGATGATTCTTAATTTTCTGTATCACACATAATTTGCAGTGGAGAAACAATTAGAATGGTATCAAAATCATCCAAATATTGAGCGAATCCATGTACTTATAACAAATTTTTTCTCAGAATCCTTCGAAGACTACGGATACGGGTAGTCGCTGGTCGACGGTGCTCAAGCAATGAATGCTTCCTATGCTTGATTCGGATACCTAACAAACCTCTTGTTTCCCACCAGTACGTAAACCAAGAAAAAAATTCTGTTAAAGTCATCTTAATGATATAATGGTTAATTCGTAACAATAGTACATGACTTTTAAAACGTACAACTAAATACACTTGAACTTTTTTTTCATTCTGAAGAGAATAGTTGCATCCACCACTGGGGTTATTAGCAACATAAATAAACTAACAATAAGGCTGGCATTTTAACAAGGATCTAATAACCCTTGAATAGTATCAAATAAAAAAGTATAAGTGGACATAAAAAAAGAAGACATACTACTTGGGAATTTACAGTTTGTTGACTACATACTACATATATACATACCGACCAACTAGAGGAGAGCACGGGTAACCTTCATTCCAAAAGTACGAAAGAAGGACCCTACCCTCCCGAAGTCATTCAGACCAATCTGTCTCTCATTCTCCTTACTAAAGGTCCCTGGAGAATTATAACTATATCAGAAACGAGATACTCGTACCGCTCTGTACGTGTTTACCAAAAGCATCCAGAGATCATTCGAGCATAGAGAAATGGCCATATGCGCCTACTTAGACATAGAGGGGGTATTCGACAACACCTCTCATGAAGCATTAAATAGGGCCCTAATGAACGAGGAAGTGGACAGAACCACACCCAGATGGATTTGCCAAATGCTGGCTACAAGAAATGCTGAAACGGAAGTGGGACATACCTGCTTTCGGATCAGCACAAACAGGGGATGCCCACTGATGTGGAGTCTCATAGAAGATGAACTACTCGGAACACTTACCGGGAACGGAGTCACTTGCCTTGGATATGCTGAAGACAAAATCATTATGGTTAAAGGCGAATTCGAAGGAACCCTCTGCGATCCCACAAAAAGGGAGCTAGAGACTACCAGAAGATCGTGCCTCTCTATGGTCAAACCACAGTAAAAAGATTCACTAGAAAAACGAAGCTCCAGTACCTAAGTACTGTTCGCCTCGACGGAGCAGACTAAGAATGGCAGCAAGAGGTGGAGTATCTACGGCTTATCCTAGACTTAAACTACTCTGGACAGACACGTAGAAAATATCGTTAACAAGGCAAAATCATCACTGATGGTGTGCAAAAACATTGCAAGAAAAACGTGAAGCTGCGATACATGTACACTATGATAGTGATATCTATGATCAACTACACATCAGTAGTGTGGCATGGCAGAACCGTACTCGCTACAACAAATAAAATCCTGGGGAAAGGACAAAGACTAGCATGTCTTTGTTTAACAGTAGCAATGAGGTCATTCTGAACCTCACTCCTCTCCATATCACGGTGAGGAGAACTGCTTGGGGAGCAAACCTCAGGTTGGCTAAAGTGGAACACACACACAGTGTGAGGGGCTTAACCCCCAACAAAAGTGCACTCCTTGCCGATCTACCATCTGATGAAATTACAAAACAATTTTATTTCAAGATTTTTTTTTAACAGAAATAAATAGTAAGAGAGAATGAAGCATATAATCCATTCGAGCACGGGTCCAAAACTCCCGACGGAACTGGAGCAGGAGTATTTGGGCCTCGCATCAAATACTTCGAACCTATGGGCCAGTTCACCAGTATTTTTCAAGCGGAAATTCACACCAAGTTAACGATCAATAATATAATAATAATGCCTTGGTGAGTTGCGACACCACTTTCCTGAGCAACCGGATCGGCAGCCAAGGCGCACCCTGGTGGGAATGCTCATTACCTCTGATGTCGGCCGTGGGTATACTAGGCTTACCCCCCGGTATACCCTACAACTCGGTTCCGAATGTACGGGGAAGAGGCCCCCACAACCGACCCCTCCACAACCGACCCCTTCGAGTGATGGGTCATAGGCAAGGTGGTGGGGCCCAAAACGATGGATTGCCACAAGGTGACGACCGCAATGACAACGGACGCTTCGAGTGGACGGATGAATTAAGGAACGGTCTTCTGCATTGTTACGAGAGCAGTGAGCCTGCCCGAAGGGGATACTTGGCAAGAATCTCCTTGGTGTGAGATACACCCAGAGCATGCCGCTTTTTCCGCCCAAATTCTGAGGGATTATGTATCTTATCTTCGGGAACGAGGCTATGTCAGAGCTCCTCCTCAGCTGGTTGACGAATTGGCAGATATGCTGTAGAGGACGCCCGCATCATACCACCAACGAAAGGCATCAGAACCCGCAGGGCGATTCATCACACCAAGCCCCTGAAGCAACGACAACTGGCATGGGTGGATGCGGAGATTCACGATGTACTCTCAGAAGAGGCTGACATCTGGCAGATCTACTCTGCCATGTATTATGCCGCTCAGGCCCTGTCCCAAGCGGAGAGGAGGGATACCACCCCTTTGATTGGGAGTCATGAGCGACGCATTCACAAGATGGAAGCTAAAATCAAGTGTGTGGAGGACTACGTGGCGGCCAATAGGCCCTTTACACCCGCAGTGCGGCGAAATTTAAGATGAGCTCACCACACACTGAATCGAACAGCACTGTCTTGATAGGATACGAATGCTGGTAGCTGCAAAAAGGTCACTAGTGAGGCGAGCGAGAAGCATCGCGGAAAACATCGCCTATTCCAAGAGCCTCCACGTGTTGTGAATAACCCGCCGGCGCGGGTGGCTGATCGGGTGAAAATCTTCTGAAGAACATTTATGAGTTTTCGCAACCACTCAACGTAGATACTCCAGCCCTAGCGCAGTTCTAAGCTTTCTGCAGGAGGCTTCGTCAGCCTGAGCACAATAAACGCGCAATCCGATAATCCCGGAAGGAGATCGACGGGCTCTCGAAGGCTAGAAAAACTTCGCTGCTCCAGGCCCTGATGGCCTAAATAACTATTGGTGGAGAAAATATCCATCTAGCAAAAGTTTTCAGCTCATGGCTGGATGGGAAGCAACAGATTCCGGATTGGTTTGTCGAGGGGCGAACCGTGCTAATCCCGAAAAACGGAGATTTGTCTGATCCGAAGAACTGCAGACCGATATCATGCTTGAACGCATGTTATAAGCTGTTTACACGCATCATATACATGCGAATACTCTCCGAAGTTGAGCCGGTGTATGAACAGATATATGAGCAAAGGGGATCGCTGGCTGCAAGGAGAACCTGCTGATCGACAGATGCATCACGCAGGACTCCGTGCGGTATGAGAGTAACCTTTCAATGAACTGGATCGATTATTGCAAGGCATTATGCATTTGCCCAGATGCCTTGCGGGACCCGATCAAATAGTGAGATGCATTGAACAGCTGATGCCGCTCTGGAGGACTCGATTTACCATAACATCTGCTCAAGTAACAGTTCAAACAGAGCAGGTTATGTATAGAAGGGGCGTGTTTCAGTGAGACTTTCTCAGCCCTCTTCTCTTCTGCATCTCACTACTGCAATTGTCCGTTGCACTACGAAAAACCCACGGATACAACTGTGGCTCCCCCAGCAACCGGAGGCATAAGGTCACCCTTCTCTTGTACAAGGATGACCTAGAACCTTATGCCTCCGGAGAAAAGGATCTCCATCAGTGCTTAAGGGTCGTACAAGAGTACACGCATGCTATCGGAATGAAGTTTGGGATCGACAAGTGTGTCACGGTTTATCTCAAAAGAGGATGATGCGAGGAATACTGAGAGGACGTTCAGCTCGTAGACGGAAGCATCCTACATAATCTGGATGCCGGAGAGACCTATATAGAGGTGGAACAACGCCACACCCAAGAGGTAGCTACTGTTAAAAACTCTCTCCGCGGCAAGTATCAGCACAAAATCCGACAGATCTGGTCATCAGAACTGTCGGGGAAGAACAAAGTTGCTGCCACTGATATGCTTGCCGTTTCGATTCTGCTCTACTCCTTTGGAGTAATGAAATGGACTCAAGAAGAGCTGTGACAACTCGACGTAAAAACTTGCAAAATGGTGCATCTTCATAGGAACTTGCATCCTAAATCGTCTGTTCCAAGTTGATACTTTCCCAGACAACAGGGAGGCCTTGGGATTTTGAGATTGGAATATTTACACAACAAAATGGTACTAGGTGGAACCTGTAAAGTCATCAGAAGGTCAGATCCCCTTCTCTGCTTGGTAAACGATCACGAAAAAGCAGGAATTGAAGCATTTATTTTCAAGGCAGCAACCCGTAGGCCGATGAACTCGGTCCCGTATTCGACACTGAAAGGACGAACACAAACTCTTTCTGACGAACCCGTTCAGCAAAAAGCCCACGTGAAAGCTGCGGAGTGTGAGAGGCTCCTACAGCTTCATAAGGATAAGCCAATGCATGGGGCCTTCTTCAAGAACATTGAAGACCTTGGCTTATCCATAAACCTGATCTTTGCTTTTCTCAGGTCAAGTGGGCTGAAATTGGACACCAAGATGGTATCTTCAACACCCTTGTCTACCGTAATCGCGTGATGGGTATAGAGGTCCCTGACACTAGATGCAGAGCGTGTCGTGAGGCAGCTGAGATCATAATGGATTTGCTGTCAGCTTGTCCAGCTTATGCGTTCTCAGCTTATATTGATATTCTGTCTCGTGCTATAGCTAACATCTGCATCGTGCTCCCTGGTTATTGAAGTATGTAGTGTGCTAAGTTGAAAGCTGTTTTTATAAGTTTGTGTGAAATATCCAAGAAAGATGCAGTTTCATTTGTAAGTTTGTAGCATAACTTACAATCCAGATATTTGATTCTCATTCTGAATGTACCTTAAACACCTTCAACATAAGGAACATATTCGCAAGCCTGTCTTTATCACATTAAAATCTCCATCAGTTGATGCGAGACCGATTTCAAACTGGTCCTACTCAGATGCCATTTTGGGAGACAATAATAAGCAAGTTAAGGATTTGATTACAGCCGAATTATGTAACCTTATCAAAGATGTAAACCTAGAGCAGACATCTGAGATTAAGACTCAGTTCAAAAGCAGCATCGATCAGGTTTTCATTAAAGTAAGTGAAACTGACCAAAAGGTGAACGAACTGCAAAATAAAGTGACTCATCTGGACAGAAAACCCCGATTTAGGATGCATGCTTCTATGAAGATGCATCATTTTGCGAGTTTTTACGTCGAGTTGTCGCAGCTCTTCCTGAGTCCATTTCATTACTCCAAAGGAGTTAAGTAGAATCGGAACGGCAAGCATATTAGTTGCAGCAACTTTGCTCTTCCCCGACAGTTCTGAAGACCAGATCTGTCGGAGTTTGTGCTGATACTTGCCGCGGAGAGAACTTTTGACAGTAGCTACCTCTTGGGTGTGTCGTTGTTCCACCCCTAGGTAGGTATACGTCTTTCCGGCATTTCAGCCCACATGACCTGAGAAAAGCAAAGATCAGGTTTATGGATAAGCCAAGGTCTTCAATGTTCTTGAAGAAGGCCCCATGCATTGGCTTATCCTTATGAAGCTGTAGGAGCCTCTCACACTCCGCAGCTTTCACGTGTGGCTTTTTGCTGAACGGGTTCGTCAGAAAGAGTTTGTGTTCGTCCTTCCAGTGTCGAATACGGGACCGAGTTCAATGGCCTACGGGTTGCTGCCTTGAAAATAAATGCTTCAATTCCTGCTTTTTCGTGATCGTTTACCAAGCAGAGAAGGGGATCTGACCTTCTGATGACTTTACAGGTTCCACCTAGTACCATTCTGTTGTGTAAATATTCCAATCTCAAAAGTCCACGGCCTTCCTGTTGTCTGGGAAAGTATTACCGTGGAACAGACGATTTAGGATGCAAGCTCCTATGAAGATGCACCATTTTGCAAGTTTTTACGTCGAGTTGTCACAGCTCTGCTTGAGTCCATTTCATTGCTCCAAAGGAGTGAAGTAGAATCGGAACGGCAAGCATATTAGTTGCAGCAACTTTGCTCTTCCCCGACAGTTCTGAAGACCAGATCTGTCGGAGTTTGTGCTGATACTTGAAACACGCCCCTTCTAAAGATAACCTGCTCTGTTTGGACTATGACTTGACCTGATGTTATGGTAAATCGAGTCCTCCAGAGCGTCATCAGCTGTTCAATGAATCTCACTATTTGATCGGTTACCGCAAGGCATCTGAGCAAATGCATGATGAGTTCATGCGATGTTGTATCAAATGCCTTGCGATAATCGATCCAGGCCATTGAACGGTTACGCTTATACTGCACGGAGTCCTGCGTGATGCATCTGTCGATCAGCAACCTTGCACCCTCTTTGCTCATATATCCGTTCATACACTGGCTCAACTGCGGAGAGTATTCGCATGTACAAGATGCGTGTAAACATCGTATAACATGCGTTCAAGCATGTTATCGGTCTGTAGTTCTTCGGATCAGACAAATCTCCATTTTTGGGGATTATTATTAGTATTATTATTATTATTATTATAATATCCACAGGAATAACGCGACCCTACGAGTGTTGGACTACCACCTACGATACTCGTACGGTATAGACGAGACACCGGTGTTGCCCCAGGGGATATTGAGGCCGTTGTGGTGAATGAGAGGTGCCGAATCTATTATAATTTAACAACCCTCAGAAGTCAGAGACTTGTGCGAGCTAGGGGAAGACGTAGCCCTTACCTTTTAATACGTGTGATGCCATGCACGATACCGGTGGCAATGCTGAGATTCGAACTCACATTATATGGCTTATGAGGCGAGAACTCAACCCGCACACCACCGCGGCCCATTGGAACTACTCATTTCCCACCCTCAGACAAATACAAGCCAATAAGCCTGATGTAGTCCTCCTAGATCATCAAAGTAGGACGATTTTCGCCATAGAGTTCGGCTCCTGGTAAAACTAACATCGTTCAAAATAGGAGGAAAATTGGACAGAAAATCAAGATTTACTATTTGAACTCCGCAGGCTCTACCAAAACCATTCTGTCAAAATGGTGGTTTAGATCATAGGAGTAATTGGTGGAATGATGGACAAGCTGATGCTCTCGACTCTAAAAATTATACTAGTTTGCCGTGATGCGGCAGAAAACCTAGCCGGAAGAATGCAGAAGGCCGTTATTCTTGGTTCACACCATTTACTCATGGCACATGATTCTCGGTTCCAGTAATCACTCATACGACGGACGTGGGGATTGTTTGATGGAGGTAATGACACACCAGACCGCTCTCCGGTAGTATCGCAGCTCCGGGGACAGGGCCTAACTGGTACATTCCTCATGGGTGAAAAACATTTAAAAAAATAATAATAATAAACACTTGCTTTTCAGCAAGGCATGCAGTCGCCTATCAATCCGATATAAAGTAGATGAGAAAAATTCTTGAACCGACTATCGCTATGCAAGAGTTTCGAACGGCCTGTGCATTAGACCGCTGATCCACCGCCCATATCAATAAACAGACAACAATAGTATTCAAAAAGTCTGATAACCTGAAAGTTGCTATAAATGAAGCTGAAGGTATTATTTGTCAAAGTCAAAGTCATTATTACTCTAGGCATGTAAATGACACTATTTACATTGATTCCGTTGCTGAGATGAATAAGTAAACGAATGATATAGTCCATTTACCTGTTTTGTCACTAAGCATGTATGGACTTTCATTTACATTGCCGGCAGCTCCATTGATTAAGGGAAACATTATTGATTCGGAAAATAAATATCAATTTTAGACTAATGCCCACTTTCAAATGTGTCATTTTGTAAATGTAAACAGTTAATTCAGTAACTGAAACTTTGTGGAAAGCATATGAAAGAATTATATAAAGAATAAATATACATCATTACCTTTCATTCCGAACACAAATTCTATCAATCTACAGAAACGTATGGATTTATTCGAACCCTTCACACCATTTCTTGTAACAAAAAAATAACATATATACTCAGTTCAGTTCGAACACTCGAAAATAGGTTTGATACAAATGGGCGCTGTTTATGTTCTCGGCGGGTCGAAGCAGAATATAAATTGTTCATTGCTGTGTAAATTGGGAACTTCCATTTCATCCCATCCCTTGAATATCACACTTCATCCTGACCGCCGCTACCCCGGACAATCATCAATTTTTTATTTTGATTACACATTCGTTATCCGCCGATACCGCATTTGTTTGCTGCGCCGAGCTTCAAATATTCAACGATTTGTTTATTTATGCGACCTCTGCACTCATATTATGGCCGTCGCGTCATTTGCTGCTATTATGAATACCGACTATGTAACTCGTTACAAGATTTAAATTTTTCATGAAACAATAATTCGCCATAAAATCCGAACTGGCAGACGATTCTATTTTTAATTTCGTTGTTTTATACAAATATATAATTTTGTTCCTGAACGAGTTGGTAAATATTTTTCTATTTTCAGTAGTGTATCCCCAGGACATTGATAATAGACGAAATATTATTATGACAATCGGAAGCTCGTCCTTGGTAACAGCCAGAGCTGTCCCAAAGCACTGTGCTTAGTGCTGGTGAAAGTGCTTAAAGCATTTTAGTGCTCGTAAGCACTGTGCTCCCGAGCACTTTTTTGATTCAGTGCTTAGTACTTACTGCTTCGAGCATTTTACGAAAAGGCTCAGTGCTTAGTATTTCCGAAAAGTGCCTTTTCTCAGCTATGGATCTATGAATGTTGTTGAAAATATAAAACGTGGTCAGTGGTACCCCCACCCCCAAGAACTACTGACTGCGTGTCCTTATGTTATGAGCTATGATTATTTTCAACTTTGCAGTTTGTAACAGAGTTGAAATTTTTAGTTTTTCTGTATTCTGTTTGAGAAATACTTTTGTTTATTTTATGTTTTATGTGTTATTGATATTACTCTATTTTTTGTAACAGTGACAAGGGGAAGTTTTGAACGAGAGTAATTTGATATTTGTTTTACTTACTGAACTTTATTGAATGGAAACCTAATTTTGCTTCACCACACTAGATTAGTTAGTGCTACATACAATAAATAATAAATATACCAAAAATATAACAACATGATTTTTCATTTGAACCAAATTATTTATCAGAGTTAATCAATATAAAACAATTAATTGAAGAAAGTAAAGAACCCGATTGCGGTTTAAACTGAAGTAGCCGAGACCCATTCTATTTCTATAGATTTTTTGAAGCATATAGGTCCCGGCTGCTTCCAGTTTTCATTTGATTTGTAAAGATATTACTTCTTTTTAGATTTTTATTTCAAACCACAGTCGGGGTTTTCAGTTTATTTATTTAGTTTTTTTTTATTTTCAGCATTTTATTACACAATTATTATGTTGTATCAATAGGGCCAACTTGGCGCAAAAATCCACTATTTTGATTTTTCATAATTTTAATATAATAAGTGTCACTTGCGGTATCAAGACGAATCTAACGACCGAAAATTCATCAAAATCGATTCAGCCATTTAGTAGTTAGAAGGAGAAAGTGACTTTGTTTCACAATATTTTGATTTTATATTTGATTAAACAAAGTTACCGAATAATATATAAGTTTCCTCACTTCTCTGAACGTGACGATCCACCTACCCCGCCTCTCGCCTCAATTGGGGGGCCCGCGGTCCATAAAAGTCTCTGAAGTTATAGACTGTCAGATAAAGACAGATTTTGCTGACTCAGTTTCTCTTTTCTGGGATTCAAACCACTGAAAATTATGTCAGTGTTGAGCAGAAAACAATAAAATTTAAGCTTTAGAAATTTGTCATAAAATTATGAGGCATTTTTCTATGTCCGAGGGATATTCGGCAAAAGAACATAACCTAATGCAACAAAACATTTATTCATTTATCAAAAGTACAGTAAAGTGAAACTACAATTATTAAAATTTAACTCAACATTAGATTAATGCTGTTCTCTAATATAGAAGATCTATTACCACGCATGATATTTATTGCTATGACCAAAAATTTTCAGCAATTGTTGTTCTGCACCACTTTTTGTCAATTTGCTAATCAGCCCTAAGCTGTATCACTTCCGTTAAAAATAACGTCACCGTTACTCGCCATTTCCGTTATTTTGCTATTACCAATCATAGCCTAATAACGGAAATGGCTAATAATGGTGACGTTATTTTTAACGGAAGTGATACAGCATAGGACTGAATAGCAGTTGATCTATTCGAGTGATTTTGTTATCTTTTAGTACTTTACAGCAGCAGATATAGTCCATCCATTTATTGTATTTCTTCCAATGTTTCATTATTCCAGTGTCGATTTGCATGGTTTTAAGAACAGTCGTGATGAGGTAATATTCAGTTTATAAAAAAGACGTACAGGGCAGCTTTGTCTTTCACTATTGGAAACCAACCGTTTACTACTTATACAGCTTTCAGAATCACCTTGGCACGTTTTACTGAACACCGGATTGTATTCAATGGAGCGTCATCGTTATTTTTCTCGATTTGAAAAAATCCACTGGACAAGTAACTGCCTCTCCTCGCCTCGCTAATTCTACAGCAGTAATATGGTAATATGGTAAAAATCACTATTTTCATCGAATAGTAATATTATTACTTCAAACAAATTTTACGGAACTGAACTGGACTTACGCTTGTAGTTTCTTCCTGATTGCATCGGAGGCATCGGGCATCTCGGGCTGGTTTAAATACTATATGGTTAAACGGGTCAACCATAATATTATAGACATTATAGTACTTTTCTTGCAAAAGTTTGCAAAAGTGCACGAAACATTCCACAATGTCTTCACCGTTGCTACTTTGAATTCGGTCTCGTCTTTCTTTCTCGTAATGTCCGCCAAATCTTCTAGTATCAACAGCAATTCTTCTGAGCTTCTATTATCATTTAATTCGTATTCTCGTTCGCATCAAAATTCCATTAATATTACCAAAATATATTTGGGTAAAGGTGTAGAATATGGGTCCAACTCTGATTCAAACGAAATTGTCACAGACTTTTCGAAATATCATAAAAACACTACAGCAATCGATATTTTTGCGCGGAAAGACAGTTTTCTATTCATTTTTGAAAAAATGTATGTAGGTACTCACTTTTGAGAGAAACAAATACAAACCGTTGGACGGAGAATAACGTATTGAACCATGAACACTTTTTATCCACGCATATTAAGCATTATGTAGGTGAAATGAACCTCTGAAAAATAGAAAAAAATAAAAACTTGGTCTTTATGCAGGATACATAAACAATCACTTTATTTAAAAATGACAGGCCACTATTAACTGTCGAAATTAGTAATGAAACGTTGCCAATTTTATTACACAGAAATTTACTGAATGTTTAATAATATATAAAACCACATTAAACATATAAACAATGAAAAAAAATTAAAATAAGAAATGATACAGTTTTTTCTTCCCGTCAACTTAGTTGAGGGCCGTAGTGTCATCCGTGGGGAAATATCAGTTGAACGGTTGATTATTATTCATTTGGCAGGGAAATTATAATATTGTCCGACCTACCCCGTCACTGATGAGTGGCAATAAACCCCGAAACAAGCATGTCTGCAGGTGGTCATTCCCAGCCAAGTAAAGGATAGTCTTCTATTCAACTACAAGACAAGCACATGCTATTGGGTATTATTGGAAGAACGTTGCACAAATATCTGTTAGATGTAGTTCAATGTCCGACGTGGTATTAGCCAGGGAAGTTGTTGTTTTCTGACAGATGTTTGCCTTTATTTTTCCACTTGGTGGAAACGCTTAGAGAGAACGGTACTCCGCATTTATTTAACATCATTCTTATTTATATTCATTCTATGTACCTACCCGTAACACTGAATGATTATTTGATAATGATTAGATACAAGTAGCAAGGGAAATATGTTATTTGATTTATAATAGAGTTGGCAGTTGGAGTTGGAGTAGGCAGGCAGGCAGGCAGGCAGGCAGGCAGGCAGGCAGGCAGGCAGGCAGGCAGGCAGGCAGGCAGGCAGGCAGGCAGGCAGGCAGGCAGGCAGGCAGGCAGGCAGGCAGGCAGGCAGGCAGGCAGGCAGGCAGGCAGGCAGGCAGGCAGGCAGGCAGGCAGGCAGGCAGGCAGGCAGGCAGGCAGGCAGGCAGAAAGACAGAAAGACAGAAAGACAGATAGACAGATAGAAAGATAGATAGATAGATAGATAGATAGATAGATAGATAGATAGATAGATAGATAGATAGATAGATAGATAGATAGATAGATAGATAGATAGATAGATAGATAGATAGATAGATAGATAGATAGATAGATAGATAGATAGATAGATAGATAGATAGATAGATAGATAGATAGATAGATAGATAGATAGATAGATAGATAGATAGATAGATAGATAGATAGATAGATAGATAGATAGATAGATAGATAGATAGATAGATAGATAGATAGATAGATAGATAGATAGATAGATAGATAGATAGATAGATAGATAGATAGATAGATAGATAGATAGATAGATAGATAGATAGATAGATAGATAGATAAACTGATAGACAATTAAAATCATGAAGTTCCCCTCGTGTTTTATGGGCAGTCGATGATTGATTGCACTGTAAGCGCTCCAGAATGTGAGAGTTGATCCACTGATCCGAAATATAATATAGGAAGGATGAATTTTCAATGGCTTTCTAATATGGACTGACTGAATACTTTTTCTGTGCCTTTCGTAAACTATTTTGAATGATTTTCAAGTGAACAGAGGAAAACTACCACGAAACTGGTCTGGTAAGTAATGCGATGCTTTGTTGAACGCACTTGCAATTGCGTTCCCACTTCTCTATTTCTCGGTAAAATTATTTATATTATGAAGATATGCCATTGTATGAATACACAGGAGATGTATCAGAACACTTAACTACTTTATTCAGCACCATGACATGGAGAATGCTAAGTTATATCTCTATAATGTCTCCGAAAGCCAGAATAATGATGTCTGCATTTTGAAATGAGTCCTGCAACATAGATTAGAATCAGACGTAGATATCCTGTCATCAGACAAGATCAACGTTCCAGTGAAACGCCAGCGACTTGAAATCGTTAGGAGTTACATACAGTGAAGCTTAATTTCCTGAATTAACTGAAAATCAAATGAGAACCCTTTGATGATATTGGCTGGAATAATTATAGATCCTTTTGTATCATTCACCACTACTGACTATGGCAGTTACAATGGTGAGAATAAAATTCCTGTAAGGGAATGGTCCCCAGTATAGCGCGGTAATGATTTTCAATTACAAGATTGACAATCTCTCTATCAATGTGTTCAGCTATATGTACCTGTCACTATTAGTGTTTATATGGAGTACTTCATTTTGTACCCTCTCGAATCTCAGTACATGATCTTCTTGAGGTTGCGTAATACCGGCCAGGCGTACGTCATTGTGGGTCTTGTCGTGGAAGGATAATCTGTCATTCCTGGTGATGAGGAGATATGTCCTTTTGATCGCCGCCTGTCCAGGTGTATCCCAGGTATCTCACTCCCGGAAATACTTACCATTTACCATAAATCTGGTACTGATTTCAACTTTAATAATTCCGTCTTTTTAGGATGATAACAATCTACAATGCATATTTCATCATCGATTCCACAAGGAAATCTAGACAGAGGTAATATGTAGATATTAATTTGGACGTGGCTATGAAGGTGCCTAGCTCAGCTGTACAAATAATGCAAATAGGAAGCGAATCCGTATTCGTGTGAATAGAAACCAACTTGGTAGTAATATACGGTTGTTATATATCCCTTAACGCAGATATAGCATGATTTGAATAGTTCCTACACGATCTTAGACAAGATATGAAAAGTCATTCAAAAGAGATGGTTGTTGGTGGCGATTTTTAAGCAAAGTCAGCAGTCGAAGCTAAAAGATAGAAGAGACCAAATTTTTGCGGAATGGCTAGGCGAAGAAGACTCAATCATCCATAACATTGGTGATAAACCGACCTCCGCAAGACGAGAGAGTGAAAATGTATCAATGTCACTTTCAGTACTAGGAATATAACGAGTTGTGAGGCGGATAGGAGAGTGACGGAAGGGAAAAGCTTCAGCTATCTCCTTCACAATCAATTAGATCCTAAGAATCAACAGTGTGTCCCCTCTGGGAAATTGGTTTGGCGGATAATGAAACGAGACATGGAAAAGCTGTCTTATGAAGTAGGCGAAGCACTCAAAGCCAAATGTCATTCGGTTGAAATAGAAAACCAAGCGAGATGATGAAGATGGCATTTCATAAAATGTTACTAAAGAAAACCGGTATATTGGTGGATGGACAAGCCAGAAGAACTACTGCTAGAGCTAATGAAAAAAGATCCTGCTCAAAAATAGTAGTGAAAGATTTTTACAAAAATAGTAAAGTTGCGTTAACAAAGTGAATCTTTGAAGGAAAAATTATTCTTTGAAAAAGTTCATGGAAGAGTAGACCTGATATCAAATTATTACCAATAGATTGGATTTTACGCACCGAATTTGGACTGACTGACAAGCAGGAACTAGAGATTGCCAATGATTGCTTTCCAACGAATAATAAGGAAGATGGGATAAGCTGCACAAAAATTGGCCGGAGATACCACTATTCAAAATGAAAGAACTGATACAATCAAAGAGGATAGGAGAAAAAATGCAACAAGACCGGACGGAATAGATCCTTAAGTGATGATGGTCATTGTTAAGGACCACGCAGAAGCTGAAAATGGCAAGCAGCAAACAGAATAGCCGATCTCAACAAAAGTAATGCTTCTTTAAAAGCTATTGTAACCCTTTCTTGGGCACAAAAATTGCCTTCGGCTAGCTTTGCGTTTTGGGAGGCAAGGGCGTAGGTCGATGTTACTCAATAATCCTCAGAGATCCAATCGGTAGCACTGGAATATGCCTTTTTTTATTTATGATGTTTATTGGACGCCATCTACAGTAAAAAAATTAATTCGAAGCTTATTCTCATGCCAATCTCTGTAGAAAGACCTTTACCATGCTAGGAGAAAGACGTCCCCAACTTCAAACAAACAACACAAAAACTCATTACCATTTAATTAATTCAAACTCTTCAAGGTTTTTGACATTAAATTTATGAACCTTAATGTTCTCAAAAAAATCACTGAAAAAAATCCCAAGTCATAATACAAAAGACATGTATAAATCAAGATATCTTTGTCATACCTAGTCCGAATGCATTCAAACCTGACAGAATTGTATAAGAGAAAATACGACTTGTTGGCTTCCATGGATTTCGTCACAGTTCGACGAAGATCTCTATAGCGCTGGGTCTGCTTCTCTATATCTTCCTGGACTTTAAATTTCCATTTTATCGGATTTATGATACCCCACAGGCTTTACAATACTCCAACTAGCTCTACAATACCATATCATGCTTCACAATACCCCATAAGGCTTTAAAATAGTCCATGAGGCTTTAAAATACTCCATAAGGCTTTACAATACTTCAATGAGCTTTATAGTACCGCAGCTACACATAATTTGGTGTAACATTGATTTGTTTTTCATCATTTCTGAATATCTCTCATTAATCATTACTAATAATTTGTTCTCATTACTTTCCTGGCAGAGCTGTAGCAAAAAGAAAAGAAACTTGTAGGACATGCTTTGTCTTAAAAAATCTACGTTTAATTTTCGTGAGGCGAGTCCTCTCGATCGAATCTTTAAATTAAATCAAATAAAATATATGGCCGCATTTATATTAGGTAGGTTGTCAAAATTAAATAACCAATGGAGTTTCAAACATTTCCGTCCTCTCTAAAACCGTTTAATAAAAAAAACATATCCTCTTATTTCATAGCTGCCAACATCATAATAATAAATTCTACCACAGAATAGAACAGAGAACTCTAGTTTATCCATTTCTACACCAAATGTTCCAAGAACAGTGCAAGTACAGAATAACATTCCGTGATGTCAAAAGTGAATGAAGACGAAACTATATTTATCTCTTTATGTCAAACCGATTTAACGAAGCGACACTACCTTAAACAAAATGAAATACAGAAGAAGAAATGGTAACGTATGAATGACCAGTTAACCGCATACGCATATGTATAATTTTTTTTTGTAAACAATCCTTGATAACCAAACAATTATTGACTTTACACAAATCGCCAGAGATACCCGTGAGGACCGTGATCTATGGAAATAAAAACAGTTATATTTCATGTGAAATCGGATAGCATGTCTCTAGGAAACTTATATCATGTAGTGCTCGAATGATAAATTTTTGGTTGTCAATTTGTGTCCTGTTCATATGAGGAAAATAAGTATTTACCAAATGTAAACGTTACACTATAACACCACCTATAAATCTTCTGGTGGAGGAGAGAACTCGATTACAAAGCAGGGCTAGTATACTGACATTGTGGCAAGAATAATAGGACCAAAGATGACAGCAAGACTCCGTGGAGCAGAAGAATAATAAGGGATGTGGAAGTATAGGTGAACAGAAAATGTGAGAAGTGAACTTCTGTTCAACATAGATTCCAACAGGATACGGAGATTTTCCGGCCTTCCTAAACAAATTCAGGAAAATAAACTAGAATGAATGTATATACTGTAAGATAGAAGATGATGTGGACCATTTTCTTGAACACTTGATGAGGGCAAATAGAGGAACTGACGCCAGAGAACATGGTAGAAAAGATGCCAACCATAGGAAAAAAGGTCATAACAACATCCAGGCCGTATTCTTTGGAGTAATACCTATAGGTGATCCCAAAGAAGATCCACTATGGCTTCTGTGTGTTTCTTCAGTCAGCAGGAATCTGACACTTTCCTGGATGAAGATTGGATGGAATATTTCCCACTCTCATAACAAAAGTCTAGCAGAACCATAAATTGCAATCCATTAGTTTTCTATTGTGTGTGGTTGTTTGTAGGCCAATAACTTTAACAAAAACCTACTGTCATTGAATTCGGGTCGATGTTTTACAATAGATTGAAAAGAGAATTCTGAGGCAGATAAGGTAAGCTAACAAATATACAAGGTCACTTTGAAAAATAGAAGTTGGTTACAGGTGGCTGGAAAGAAAATGTCGACGAGTTCAAAGAACCGCTATTATTGAATACGTAACTCCTGCAAATATATAATATTCATCTTACTAATCGAAAAAACTGCAGGTTGCTGCAAACTCCATGTCATACTTATAATAAGTTGATAAAATTGTGATAGTTTCTCTTTGTTATCCTACGCAAGGAATGCGTGGTAAAATTTTGCATGAATAGTTTTTTCCAAGATAATTACCACAAGTGCTTAAAATTTCATCAATAATTTTTTATTTTCCACGAAAACTCTTAGGCAGCAGGTACACTGAGCAACTATGACCGACCGTCCAACTACGACCAAAATTTCCAAAACGTGTATTCTTATCGAATACCTCACTGAATGATCGTCTTCAACCGGTTTTCGAAGACAATGTTTAAAACTGCAATCTGCTGAAAATTTAGGTCGATCAGTGTGTGTTTGAAAGTTTTTATTGGCCTCTTTCAATTTTTGGTCGATGCTGGACGGTCGCGGACGGTCGTTGCTGGTCGGTCAGTGTGATTCCTAGCTTAGTTTGGCAAAAATATGAAATTTGGTTTGTTTGAATTTTTTTGCCAAATAAACGTGTCTGAGTAATGGAAATAAAAAATTATTAATAAAATTGGAAGAAAGATAATTTTTTTCGCAAATCTGAAAAGTGTATAACCATTGATAATAAGGTAACTTTTCATTCGTTTTGATAATATAATAATGTATTATAACGCTTTATATGACCCAGTTAATAAAATAGACACAGCAAACTTATTTAGTTTTGACAGTTCAAAGGTAAACAACGTTTCATTGAGGACCGGGCAGTTTTATCAGTATAAAACCGAATGATTGGCCAGAATAATCCGTTGCTATTGGTTGAAATACAAGAAACGTCAGAATTTGCCATGCGAAAAAATAATTTATAAATATTATGTTGCGAAATTATTCACACTTTCAATTTGGTGACTGGATTGATGGTTTGCAATAAGAATCAAGATCAATTTCTGCAAATTCGATATGAACAAAGCTTTTATTTTCTTGGCAGGATCCGTCCTCAATTATGACTTTTGACAAACCAAAGAAGGTTCTTTTAGGTTGGCTAAACTCTTCGATAAAACTTCAAAGACCCTTGAATGAATGATATTATAACAAGTAAATGTTACTATCGTAGTTTGTTCTGTTGTACTTTCTGAAGGCACGGATGAAACAAAAAGGATTTTGAGCGAATTCCGATAACTAACTTCGCTTCAAGTACATTAATGCACATTTTTCATTTATCACCCTGTATGACCCTTAAGACTAGTTTCATCCAAGATAATCTCCGATAATGTTTTACTGAAAAACAATTCAACTAACATAAATGTTTTGTGAACGAGTTCTCGTCAAACCCATTTTCTTTTTATAGTACATCCGAAGCATATCAAACTGGGAGATCAAACGTTTTACTATATTTTCCCAAGATCAAACGTACTCAGCGAATTGATTGTTCAAAAAAGATAACCAATGCTTTGTTGTCAGTCATGTATTCATTGGCAGGGAACGCTTCACATTGTTGAACTGTTGGGTTATACAAAGGATCAAAGGGGTATTGTCTGAGAAACGGTAATTATAATTCTATTACAATTAGTACTAATGTTCATAACTATCGAATGTAGTATTCTGAGGAATTGCAAGAATAATTAGCGAATGTTCTCTTCGGAACCTACTGGTCATGGACCAAACCTGATTCCGGAAGATTTTAGGGAATTTGTATAGAATACTCGCCACAATTTGAAGAACTCGGAGAAAACATAATTTTTGTTAGGGATATTTAGAAAGCTTATATATTCTGGCCGTATGGAGCGTTTCCGTGTCTAAGAGCTGCATTTGTGAAAGAAAAATCTTGATTTATTTTTTGAAAACATGATCATTACGGTCATCTGCTTCAGTTGCTATTTTCCATCGTATAGGAAGACCTCACGGAAGTTATTCATGTTGAAAATGGTAACACTCTCAATTGAAAATTGAAAAATATTGATTTTTTCGAAAATTTTTACGTTACAAATGAAGAAGTCCACGCTGGACGTTCAACGAAGTATACTCATCGCCTAATGTTGACCTGGCAACCAGGAAATTCTTGGAAATAGTACAAGTACAATATTGCATAAAAGTATGAACACTAAGAAAATAAATCAAAAGTAAAGAGAGAAAATTAATGAAATGAATAACCAAATCATCATCAATAAAAACTGTAAATAAAAATAATTATGTATACGATCAATTAATAAGAAGTCGTCAAAATCAAGATCTGCTACTTATGAAAATGTCCTAGAGAGACTATTGAAACAAAAAAAAAAGATAACTATAAATCACGCATGAATGAAAATGAAAAGAACGCAAGAAATTCACAGAATAATATCTGTAGTGTTTGCAAAACTGATGACATAAATCAAATTGAAGATGATAAAAACAACACAGCTACTGATGAGAAGCAAAAAGCTGATACTTTCATCAATACGCAAAAGCCTAGCAGAAACAGTTATCAACGATGGTTCAAAAAGGATAAAGGAAAAACCACTAACAATTTTATTTATATCATTCCAGCATCACAGGCCAAAGTTCTCCAGGCCATACAACAAGTAAAGAATGAAAAATCTCCTGACATCGATAAAATCAAGGCAGAGACTCTCACAGATATTGCATGTTACGTCGTCAGTCCACTTACCTACAAACAAATGTATAGAATCTGTAAATTTTTCCAAAGAATTCAAAATCTCAGTGGTGAAACCCATTTACGAAGCAGGAGATACCACTAATGCAAAAAACTATAGACCCATCTCACTGATCACAAACTTCAGTAAAATATTTGAAAACATTTCTTATTATAGACTAGTCAGCTTCAAGGAGGGGAAGTCAACCGAAGATGCTATATTAGAACTCACTAATGATATAGGTATATAGAGCTTTAGATAAGGGTAAACCATGCCTTGCCGTTTAGACCTCGCAAAGGCTTTCGATACCATGAGTTATGAAATATTGCTACCAATACTGGAAAATATTGTTATAACAGATAACTGCCTGGAACTGTTCAGAAGCTATCTAGAAATTTGTCACAATGCGTTGAAATAAATGAAACATTTAGCGAATTTAGAACAATAAAATGTGGAGTGCCTCAAGGTACAGCGTTAGGCCCAATCGTTTTTTACATTTATGTTAACGATTAATTTTCTATTGAATGTGAAGGATAAATAATCAGTTTTGCAGATGATCCTGCCTTTTTGGAAGAATAGCATGTACTGAAAAACGATGTGGAAACTGACTTCTCACAAACATTCTTAGACCACAGATTATTAACTATCAACATCGATAAAACATACTACCTATCTTCCAGTATATATGAAACAAACATGCCAAATTTTCATATTCTCTCGCTGCAAAATAATTTACAGATCTCTTCGCTAACTCATATAAAATATCTAGGAATAATGATAGATACCTACGCATTTGCGATGGGATAAACACTTCAAATCCATTCTTCGAAAACTTCGCTTCGTTCTCCATAAATTTCATCAATTGATTGAGATCCTTGACCGAAAACAGAAAAAAACGGTTTATTACAGTTGAGTGGAAAGTCAACTTTTATTTACTTTTGCTTGGATGGGGGGGAGTAACTGAAACTTAAGTTCGCCCACTGAAAGTTATCCAAAAACGCTTTTTTAAAACTGATCATTATCTAGGCACAGATGAAGTACCAGATGCGAGACTCCGGCCACCGCCTTTGATCTTTCTGGAGGCGTGGCAGTGACCTCGGACATTTCAATTGGAGTGCGAATTCAAGGGCCGGCTTTTCAATGTCCGTGCTAAGGCCTATATATTTTTGGAATGAAAGTAAAGACAAAATTTAGGAGATAGTATAATCTTAAACGTATATATATCCTAATGAGGTAGTCAATTGGAAAATTACTACAAGGATGAGAAAAATCTTTAACGGCTAAGCAGAGCAAAATACAAACTCTTGGCAATACTAACCAAGCATATCAAAACATTTTCAAAAAACACTTTCTCCAAACAATGAAAATAAGAATAAAAACTTTCGTGTGGCGCTTTCAAGGTACCAAATAAAGTTTTTTTGTCGTAGGCTTTGAAATGGATGAAGATATTCGAATCATCTAGATAAGAGTCTTCGATAGCAAATCTGTGACATACTTGGCATGAATTTATACGTAAAAATATCGAAATCAAATATCCACAAACATATTTGAAAGCATTCTGTTCAGTTATTAGTTTCGTATGATAATCAGCATCACTAACTCGAAAAGATGTAAACTGCGTATTTTAAAAAACCGCTACAGACGCTGTAACACAGCCGTGGTGGTGTAAGGCTGACGACGGAATTTCTGCCAATATTGTAATCAGACAGCCCAAATCGTCTTGCCAATTCATGTTGTCTGTATGAAAATTATTAATGAAAAATAGTTTCTGAAAAGCTCTAGAAAATTGTATAGGGGTTGTGCCTAGATCACAGATGAAGTACATCTAGGTTCAAAATTGTTCAATACCTCACCGAAAAATATCCAGGAATGTCAGTCATTCTATTCCTTCAAGAAAAAGCTGAAAATCTACATGAAACACTTCCCCAGAAATCATACACTCATACTTACCCTGACATTCATTGAATTGTAAATGGATTCTTTTTTTAATTTTTTTAATTCACCTTCAGTAATTAGGAATGTCAATTTGATTATCCATTCAACGTGAACATGTATCAATATTTATACAAAGTATAGTTTAAAACAGATATTATAAATCTTAATTTTTTTTTCGTCTTCAGGAACACTTATGTGTTCCATCTCACTAAAAAGTGAACACTTCAGTAAAACATTTTATATGCCTATTTTGTTATTTGTTTTTATTAATGGGATGATATTTATATATTCCTTTTTTACAAAATAAACTGCATCAGTAATAATACCGGAACAGAAACCCGAAAAAATATGGAAAGAACGAAGCGAATAATAAAATAATTCAATAAACAACTATGAAAAACGGAAGAAAGATGCAAAAGAATGAAAGGAAAGCTGGATAACATATATGGAGAAGTAAAAGAAAGGAAATGAATAGATTAAGTGACACGGCTAATGATAATAATAGTCGCCTGCTACCGCACAGGTTATGCGTTCGAATACACTCCATTATTAATAAATGATTATTATAAAGCGGAAAACAGAGACATAAATTTGAAATGAGAAGAGATGAGAGCAAGAGAAGAGAATAACCCATTAAAAAAAAAAATGGAAAATCATTCTCTTTGGAATCAACTAGGCGGATAATGAGAACGAACTAGAAATGCCAATAAGGTGATACAAACTTTAATGAAAATGAAGATATCATTGAGATTATAAGGATAAGATAAAAAAAAGGAAAAGTGAAAGTAGAGCATTGAAATCGCTAGACCAGAAACATACAACCAACTAGATCACATACTCAACAATAAAAGGAAACAATTAACAGTAAAAGACGAAAGGACCTATACAGGACCGTGTGCTGTCTGGGATCACTACATGGTCATAACTACGATAAACGAAGAAGAATGATGCTGATTTGTCGTAGGTCAACTAGTAATTTTAGTAAACATACCAGTAGAAAATAACAGCATAGTTCAAGAGCAGGAGTAGAGAAATAGGTATAGATATGTTTGGAACAATGTCGAAACAACTATATAAGAATCAGCAAGAAACTGGTACAAAACAAATCAATACATGAATGGTACAATGGGCTGTAACCCATCAATATTGCGATGGATGTATACCATGATAGTGAGACCTATGATCACCTAAGGAGCAGTAGTGTGGCTCGACTGAACCAAATTCACCGTAACAAAAAAATCTTGGAGAAAGTGCAAAGACAAGCATGTGTTTGTATAACAGAAGCAATGAGGTCGACTCCAACAGCAGCAATAGAGGTAATTCTGAACCTCACTCCTCTCCATATCATGGTGAGGAGAACTGCTTGGGGAGCAAACCTCAGGTTGGCTAAAGTCGGACTCAAAGGGACAGCAAACAACGTAAGGGGCTCAACCCCCACCGAAAGTGCACACCTTGCCGATCTCCCAACTGACGAAATTACCAGGAAATTTAGTTTAGAGAATTTTTTTCGAACGGAATAAAATAGCAAGAGTGGATGGAGCTTAGAATCCATTCGAGCACTGGGAGAGAATACCATAACATGGTACACGGACGGGTGCAAAACTCCCGACGGAACTGCAGCAGGAGTCTTTGGGCCTCGCACCAAATACTCCGAATGGGCCAGTTTCCCAGTATTTTTCAAACGGAAATTCACGCCATAGAAAGGTGCATTCAATTCAATCTCGACAGGAAATCGCAATCTACTTCGATAGTCAAGCAGCTATCAAAGCGTTGAGCTCATATAACATCAACTCAAAGATGGTCTTAGAATGCCTAGACAAACTCAATGATCTAGGTTGGAACAACAAGGTGATCTCGTCTGAGTGCCAGGGTACGTCGGAGTGGGGAGCAATGAACAAGCAGATACCCTGGCACGAAAAGGGACATCAACGACACTGATCGGACAAGAACCATTCTGCGGACTTGGAAAATCTTACTTCAAAGAAAATACTAAATAGTACATGTAAAAAATTATAGAAAATAAGACACAGGCGGGGGCTTAATGGATAATGACCAATAAAAGTGAAGATGAAGAAGAATATTAAACAATAAAAGAAGTAACGAAGAAGATGGTCAGGTGAAGTAAAAGAGAATGGATGGACGAAATAGTGCACGAGATTGAAAAAGAAGCTTCTATAATTAGATAACAAAATAATACATGTTAAATTCAAAATATTGGAATGTAGAAAAACAATGTAAGGTACTATAACAATTTTGAAATGGGTTCTACAAAAAATTTAAACTAAAGCTCTCGAACACAATCCAACCAATCAAACGTATTTAAGTATTATAGTCCCCATTTTTATACTCCACATTTAGATATTTCTTAACTTATTTTAATCACATTCACCGGATGTATTTTTTATGTTTCTTTCTCGAAACAAGTAATAGTTTATTTATCGAGTATCACCATTTATTTCTTTAATGGATATTAACTAGTTTTAAACCATAGACTTAAAAGAATAATGTATCTCATATAAGTGTTTATTTTAATTATTGTATAAACCAACTTTATTAAGAATAAATGAGATAGAGATTGAGATGAGCTGTAGAGGATCAAGATACAGCAAAAGCAGAAGGTGAAAAAGAGAGAAGCGATGAAGAAAATAATATATTAAAGGAGACCACCAAAGAGGAGTAGAATATACAAATGGTAGACCACCCGGAAAATATGAAATTGTCATAAAATATATAAATTATTAAGGAGTACAGGAGTTGAATGAGAGAATGATGATATCAATGAAGGAAATATGAATTGGAAAAATAATACAACGGTAGGAAGTAGGAGACCGAAAGTAAAATGAAAGAATTATTATAACAACAATAAGAGGCATGGCTTTTAATAACTAGCCATAGAAAGGAGATTAATAAAACTGTAAGTACTATCAAAGAATTACACTACCCAATACAGCGTATAAAATAATGACCTCAGTAATTTGAACTAGGCTGCAAGTTTAACAGAAAACATAGGAGGATTTTTTCAAAGTGTCATAACACAAGGAAAATCAACCAAATAATGGAAAAAGCTAAGAATATAAGAGACCTAGAAATGCCCCTTGTCGATTTTCAACGAGTATGCGACTGAATAAAAAGAAACCAACTTCTGATATTACTGAAACAGTTGAAAAAACCACAACTACAGAGACAGCTGATAATAACGACGATGAGAACATTTGAGATCACAAGAGTATAATAGAAAATGGGATATTGGATGCCTGTTGTGTCACTCAATAAGAACAAGAAGTATTTTTTCTCTTCCCCACGTAAGTGAGTCTATTAATACTATTAATACCTCCCACAAGTCTGGCACCCAGAGTTGGTGATTTCTAAAAAAAACATTGACTTTTCGGAGACAGTATCTCTGTAGTCAAAACCTGTTCATAACAATTTTTTATTGGATATTGATATAAGATTTTTCTCCAACAAATCTTGCGAGCTCATCAATTGTATAGATTTGCATACTGGATCTCGGAAACTAATCATTTAATTTTTCTATAATAAACAATAAATTTACACAACCTTAACAGTTTTCCCTGTTCCTCTGCAAAATGCATTGTACTTTTTTGTGGAGGTAGAAATCATCGTAGGAATACGAAACACCTTCCGGACTAGAACCTTCCTCTGGACTCTCCAAAGCCCACTTAAAATAATTCCGACGCTGGGAATTTGATAATAAAATCTCACTGGAATAAGGTGCTAGGAGAAAGACAAACGAAAAGGCTAGTGAGCCTATCGCCAAGGAAAGCTAAACAGCTTCTCGAGTTAGACAAAAATTACCTAAAATTGGTAACGGGACTACTCACTAGGCACTGCCTTCTGGAGTGTTACCTGAAAATGATGGGCTAGTCAGAGAGTGATATTTGCCGCTACTGCGAGTACTTCACGAAAAGTGTAGAACATCTGCTTTGCAAATGCCCAGCACTCTTCTGTAAGAGGCTAAAATTTCTCAAAGGAGCATCCGTACCCTCCAACATCAGGAACTTAGCTCTCAGGAAACTGATAAACTCTCAGAATCCCGGGTTTCGAATAGATGAAGGGTCATGCACAAAATACCTTTCAGGTAAAAGAGCTTGTGAGGCTGCCCAGCCTTCACGACCCCCTATTCATCGTAGTCAGCTGTGTTGATCAACATGTGCTAGTTGTTACAGAGAGTATTGCAAAGTGTGTTCTTGTAGAAATATTCTGTTAGGTGTTAGGCAGAAGTGAATCGGCAGTCGTTTGAGGCTATAGGAATATTTTTTGTTCGATACTTACCGACGAAACTACTTTTCAGCTGTAGGGCAATCAGGAAAATCTACAGCACCACCCCGGGTGATCGGTGCGAAATTCATGCTAAGTAGTATCCGACGTCGGGATTGACATCCAGGCAACTCACATCACAAGACATGTGGCCACCTAAAGAAACCCGTGTACTTGGGGAAATCGATTATCACCTACCAGAGCCTCGAACGTCTGTCTGATGCAAGCCAGAAGCTCCACTGCTAAATACCTTAGTCACTGGTCCACCGACTAGAGTATCCTAAATTTGAAAAAAGCTGGATCATTATTATCATTATACATAAATTAAGGCTGAGAACTAGGTCCTATAAAAGCCTAACAAAATACAAATTTACTGTGTAGAAAGAAAAACAAAAACTATTCAAAAAAACACTTTCATCGATTTTATTCTTGAAAATGTTAACTGATGAGGTGTTGACGACTTCTGTACTGGAGACCATTCCAGATATCGAAGATTCGGTTGGTTAGGAAATGTTGACGTTATTTCGTCTTGAAATTTTCCATTTTCAATTTGAATTGGTGTCGTCGTAGATGACTATTATGGTTTTGAATATACAAGCTGCTCAGATTTTCATAATCAAAATTCATAACGCGGAAAGAGAGGGTGATATTATCTCCTCTGAATCTACGCTGCAGAAAAGTTTGCAGCCTGTAGTCTTTCTTGGTATGTAGATCGGGTGGTAGAAAAAGGTATACGTGTAGCACGACGCTGGACGATTTCTATCAAATTTTGATCACGTATTACTGGGCTCCACACTGGTCCAGCATACTCGAGAATCGGACGACTGTAGTTTTATATAGTTTTATAGATGATTTGAATGATACGTGTGTGAATGTCTTGCGAATTAGGGAGTTTGCAAGTTTACAAGTTGCAAGGATCTGATGTAATAGTGACACACAAGTCCACATAAGATGGAACTGCTTTCAGAGGATTTTCTCGCAGTGTGTATGTGAAAAAAGGATTGTTTTTACCAACATGCAGAACGACACACTTTTCCATGTGCAGCGGGAGAAGCCACTGGCTGCACCATTCATGAATTGAGTTCAGGTCGTCTTGCAGAGTAAGATGATCAATCAGTGGGTTAAAGGAAATTTTCGTGTCGTTGGCATAGAAGGACTTGTGGCTTTGGATGTGGTATGAAATGTCACTTGCATATATTAGAAACAGAAGTGGACTGAAAACAGATTCTTGGGGTACTCCACTCGAGACTGCTGTGTCGGAGGAATAACACTTTCCAACTCTAACTGTGAAGGTTCTGTTCGACATGTAATCTTCAATCAACGATTTGAGCTCTCCACGGATGCCATAAGTCTTCTGACTGAAACTCTATCGAAGGCCTTTGCAAAGTCTTGATGAATTATATTTGTTGAAATTTTTTAGTCTATGGCGAGCGTCCAGTCATTCATACATTGTAGCAGATTTGTTGTTGTCGATTTTTCTTTAACAAAACCGTGTTGTTCTGGTGGGATGATGTGCTGGGTTGTTATAAATGTAGTCATTGCCTCGGTGATTATGGCATCCATAACCTTTGATGAAACGGACAGTAGACTGGGGATATAGCTTATCTCCCTTTTAAAAACGGCTGCTACTGATGCAGTTTACCAGGAATGTAGTAACCGTGACCTTTCAAAGGAAGCAGTCATAATGAGAGCGAGAGGGATGCTTATGGTGTCGATATTGCGCTTGACAAAGTAGGGGTTCAATCCGTCGAGACCAGGTGAGGAGTGAATTTTTATCAATCAATCAATCAATCAAAATATACTTTATTGTCTGAAGAAATGTATTCTTATTGACAAAGCGTAAACGAGCATGAGAAACATGTAGTGGGTGTATATATATATAAGAAAGTAAATAAATTAAGTTAAGTAAACAAATTTTAAAAAACTATTGCATCAAAGTTATACATCCTGGTATTTGTGTAGATAAACATACATTCACAGACAGTTTAAAAAAGATTTTGCTAAAACATTGGTAGGTAATACAATTATCACAGTCAATTATTATTGTTAAAAAAATAAAGTTAGTCAACCAAAGTAGATACAATATCATAACACAGTCACCTTAATAATAAAAAAGCAAAGTTTGTACTAATGTTAAAAGTTATGCAGATACAATATAGGTATCACAGTCACATTAATAATAATATAAATAAAAGTTAATACTAAATATATAGAAGGGTTGACTAAGAACGTAGAATTGTTTCTAATTTGACTATATGAGAAAGTAATCTTGAATGTCGTACATAACGAGTTCAAGAAGAAATTTTTTCATAGATGACCTGAACAAATCATATTTTTCAAATTTTTTTTATGTTTGTTGGGAGGTGATTGAATATTTTGGCAGCATTATAGATTAGCGAGTTTTAGTTTCAGTATATGTTGCTTGACAGTTTGGGATGAGAAAATTGCATCAATGCTAGATATATTGATGCTCTCTTGTTGGACAGAAAAATTTGTAGTAGTAGTAATTTGTACGATTTTGCCTGTCGCGTCTTTTTGTAGTATATCCTTGAATAATAATAAAGAAATCCGGTTCAATAGGCTTCATCCAGTTTTACTTATGAATAAAATTTATGGTTTATGTTCTTGTACAGTACATATGAGCTCATCGAGTTTGGATTTTAGAGAGTGTAGGTTGGTATATAGAAATGATAAGTTAAAATAGGATGTCTGTGTGTAATACTCATTGAAGAGAGGTCATCAATAAAATCGTTTTTTTTTTCACAAATTTGAAACCCAAGTAATATCCTTCACTGCTTCATGAATCACCCTGTGACAATGGATATCAAACATTGTTTCTTGAAATCTACACGTTCAATGGAAAGTTATTTTTGTTTTCTCTATACAAAACAAATTCTGAATTTATCTGTTGTGTATAAGAAGAAATCGAACAGGGGAAACCGTTGCTCGGTGTTGATAGAACTGAAAATATTGTTCGATTACCCTAAAAGGAGAGATCTTGGATTTCATATTGTTGTCTAGCTGAAATGCAACGATGAGTGAACGATTTGAATATTTCCTTCGGTGCTGAACGCTTGGAATTGATTCCATATGCACTCTCGGATTTTATCGTTTTGTCGGTTTGGAATTCTCGAATATGCAATCTATTTCAAATCTTGAGGCACTCTAGAAACGATGTCACATCAGGAAAATAAAACAGATAAAAAATAGCAATATCTTGAATAGGACCATTCGCGAGAAGAATTTGACAATGATTGATTCAATTGAAAGAAATGTGCCAAAAGTCAAAAGGGAGTATTAATAATTATCACTTATAATATTCCAAGGCTATTGATAATTTCGAAATGATTTGTCGTATACTTTCGAAAGCGAGTTGCTTGGTAACCTTAAAGCAACTAGCTTGAGAAAAGTTAGGATAAATTTTGAGAATTTCTCAATAGCCGAAGGATATTCAGTAGGAATATTTTGTCATAGAATTTCCACTTATAATTATATCGATCGACTCCTCTTGAATAATTCCATATCTACTCGAATGGACTGACATTTTGAAAATTTAATTGAGTAAACGTCAAACTATGCCATGACCATGGTGACTCGATTGTTCAATAGTGATAATTTACCGGGACACTTATCAGTTAAATGTCTGTCTGATTGGCTATTTCTGGCCACTTTGTTACTAATAGGTAGATACGATAGGTTCAAATTACATGGAAATAATTTTCAGTTGAAATATCCCTAGGATATTGTTAATAGACGAGATAATTTTATAACAATCGAAAGTTCGTTACCTGGCAACGAACTTGATAATTTTGTCATAGAATTATGGGGCATATTCGACGGAAAATTTTTTGACAAAAAAAGTATGTAACTCAACACAACGAAACTTACAACATTAAAATTTTACTTAACATTTCATTCGTTGCTGTTCTTCACTAAAGAAGATCCATTATCACGCACAATATTTATGATTTTGTTGTGGTGTTCTTCATCTAGATTCAAGTAAGGTTTTATAGAATTTTGGTTGCTATTACCAGTAATTTTCAGCAATTGTTGTTCTTCTACATCACGGTGTAAGGTCGCCTGACCTGAACAATTTTTGGGAAAGGAATAATAATTGAAGGTATAAAGTTAAATCAACCCTATATTACCTTGCCGGACACTTAACTGGACCCATATTTACAATCGAGTTTTGGTTGTATGTTTTTTGCAGATATTCCGTAACTGCTCTCATGTTGTGTGGTGGAGCACTATATCATTGATGAAATAATCCAACTCGATTTTTTGATGAATCTTCGTCCAAGGCAACCCTAATGTCCTGTGTGAGGAAATTTATAAATCTAGCCCCTGTCAGAGGGCCTAAAATGTTGTCTCCTAAAATCCCACCCAACCGTTGAAACCAAACCATTCTTGGAAATATCCTCCCTCCATCAAGTGTAAATTTGCCTCGGACCAATGTCGAAAATTATTACTGTTGGAATGTCCCAAATTAGTAAAACGGCTTTCGTCATTGTACAGAGTTTTCTGAGGAAATGTATCATCCTCCAAATATCTTGTTGTGAACCAATTATTGCAATTATCAAGTCTCCTTGCAGTATCGTTTTGGTGGAGGTGCTGGTGTAATTGATATTTTTGTGAAAGTTATTCCTTTCAGTAGATTTCAAAATGAAATATTCTCTTGCGATCTCCCAGAATGATGTATCAATATTTACTTGAACGTATGTCATAACATCTATTTATTTTTCTCCACTCACAACAAACGAATCGTTTCCATCATAATCATGCTTATTTCGCATGTTTTGAACCAATTTTGGAAAATAGTGCCGGGTCGGGTGACGCCGATCAGGATATCTCTGTGCATAGAGACGTGCAGCATCGTTTGAGTTTTGCCTAAACTCTCCAAGAACTGATAACTTATCAACTGTTTCAGTTCTGGTATGAATATTGTTATTTTCCATGTTTTTCAAACAATGGGGTACACAAAAACTACCTAATTGACTTGACTAGACTAGACTTGACTAGAAGACATGTCAAAAATATGTCGACTCGTAATTTTTTCAATCAATCAAAGAAAGTAATAGAGTGCAGTATCAAATTAATCGTAATAACATGCTCGTCTTTTTCTTTCCCAACGATCCACCACTTTGTCATTTAGAAAAAAGTAGCAATACAAATTTTAAAATTCAATTTCACAAATCCGATTCGTTTCTACCGAAAACAGTAAAGTAGTGTTTTTTCAACCATTTTCGGACTGAAATTAGTTATTTGAACGTATCCATAGCACTCCAGAATAAGAAATAAATTTCAAAAAATTATAAAAAATGGCTTCAAAATAACAAATTATACATGTTTGTATGCTATATGTCATTTGTAAACAAAAAAACTGAAAATATGCCAGATGTCCCATTCAAAAATCGAAAGTTTATGTCACATCCGGTGAATCCGAAATTTCCATCAAGTTGAGGGGTCCTTCTAATTCTTCATCATGTATCCCATCATACCATTGAAGGAGAAAAATTTCAAAGCATCATAATACTCCAGGATCATATTCGTAACATTCGAAATACGTATTGCAGAAAAATGGAAGCCGTCATAATCGGATTAATTCACAAAGTTAACATCATAACGTACTTTTCATAACGTAAAAGTTCATAACGTGCTTATAGAAACGAGATCCGATCATATTCGTAAAGTATTCCGATCGCATTCTATCACAAAGTCAACGTATCATAACGCTACAGCCCCGAATTCGTATTGAACAGAATACGTACTCGATCATATTCGTAATGAGTAGAATATGTAATGTTTTAGAACGTAGAGTTTTATAATTTGGATGCTCGCGCACCAGGCCAACCTCACAAAATAACTACTAGTAGAATTGTAATCGGCAGAAGTTGTGCATACTTCTCTCTAAAATTGAAAAATATGTAGCGACTACGGAAACGACAGAAATCGCGAAAATAACTGCAATTTTTTTAAGCTCTATCCATTCGGCTGAAATGAGTGAATGCTACTATGGAGATTAGAGTATTTATTATAGGCGTACGTGAGTGAGGATCGGGTGTATATACACATATCTAGAAGAGTTGTACTCTTATTTTCTTCTAGAGAAGAATCTATGTCAATTTTCTGACTGAGACGAGGGTTGGGTTCCTATCAAACCCAAACCTTTTCTTCGTGGTCAGTTCACTGATTTGGATTTGGAAGTTGGGTTCCCATTAAACACAAACTTTGCGTCCAGTTCGGTTCGGTATTGATTTTTCTCGGGAGAAGGATGAGGTATGCAACCTTGAGACCTATAATTCCATTTGCCAAAATTTATGTATGGTTCTTTGCTAACTATGGAAATTTTAACGTACTGTGGTCACTAATAGTGTCACAGTCAAATTCAATATTCTAAATTCTGCATTTCAATTTTCATTTGATATTTCCTTTGTCAATGTCAACAAACTGTCAATAGTGTAAATTTTCACTTTCATCCACACGTGCACGTGGGACATGAAATAATTTTAAACAACATGTAACAATAATTCAAACCCGAAGGGTGTATTCAATGTAGTGCCTGTTCAAACTATTGTTTACACAATGGTTGTCGATTTTATGGAACTTCAGGTTATACTTGACGGATAAGTAAACCAACTTTCATCATTTTATTAATAAACCTAACTTCAAAATTTCAAATTATTACTTACTTGCAGGTATCGCACTGATGATGGCATAATAGCCGAAAGCGCTTTGCAAAAATACAATTTCTCTTGATTTACTAGTTACGTGTACACAGCTCCAACATGGTTTAATTTGTTTTGGTTGGATTCCGGGTTTTGCCGTGGTCTTCTTTGGTTTAAATCTCCAAACGTTTTGACTGCAACTGCGGCATCTTCAGTGGCGTGGTCGAAGTACTCTTCTAGACTTATCAACTGAAACGTCCAGAAGAGTTACAATTAATGTTGTTCAATGCAAAATTATGAGCTAATCTACAAAAGTTTCTTCCATCATATTTCATTATAGAATCAATGACAGTTTACCAACACGAGTGAACGAATGCAAGGACTTGGGTGTTATCTTTGATGCCAAACTTACATTTATTCAACACATTGAAATAAGAATAAACAGGGCTACAAGAGCTTCAGGTTCCCTAATACGCATTTGTGAAGAATTTTCGAAGCTCAGTAAGATTTCCTCCATCTACTGCTGTCTAGAACGCAGCAAATTTGAATGTTGTAGCGCAGTGTGGAACCCTAGCTACAGTAAATTTGTTTCTTACTTATCCGAACATTTGTAATGTAAGATTCCTACATAAGTCTTTTAGGCATTCCTCCAATGCATTCATCGTTCCTGTACTTTTGAGATATCCTCACAAGAAAAAAATCCAAGGGGGTCAAATCAGGCGAGCGTACTGTCAAGCGTGGCATATCATTTTGCTCCGCTAGTTCAGTTGTAGACTGTTGAGGATTTTCTTCAAAATCCAACTTGTTTGGAGAGACAGATGGTCGACCACTTTCCTTCATATTACTCAGATTTTTTGGCAATAGGCATGACTGTGAACATTTCATTGAACAATCTTACAGCTGCATGAGCATTCGCCTGAGGCTGGTAGTAAACTTTAACAGCCAAGACTTTTTCCTGATGTCACTTGAAACAACAATAAAATAATGATGGCTATCAAATACAGAGTGATTTGACTACATTTTCCCCCTGTATTAAAACATTTGAATATTTTGGTCTTCGACGATTTCTCTCAGGTCTGTCTTCCATTGAGTGTTCTTCTCCAGTTAGATCCAGCATTTGATTATCAGGAGAACTTTGAACAGTTGAAGTAGTTTGATTCAACACACTCAGTTCTTCTTGGTCGCTAGTAAGAGTATCAGTGGCAGTATTCATTTCTGAACTGTTACTTTCGATCTGGATATCTGGTTGTACTTCTGTCGTCTGCTATCGAATATTCTCATCAGAAGTTTGATGATCTCCACGAGAAGCCAAATGTTTCAGAGAAATGTTTGTTTCGAATAAATTGTAGAAAGAACAATACCTCCCTCTTCAAATTAGGTTTAGTTAAGCAACGAATTTGACATATGTATGATGTCACTTGAAACAACAACAAAATAATGATGGTTATCAAAACAATAAGTGATTTTACTACACTACCGTAGACATTTCCCTTTCAAATTTAAACCACTTTTGAAAGCAATTATATAGTCGTACACCAAACTTGCTTCGATATTTCTACTTTTTCACATTTATTTTTATTATTGATTCCTTTACCTGTATTTTATCGCCATTTATATAATTTAACATTCACTCTCTATAATCACTTATACAGTGTGTCCCACTTACCATGCTCACCATGGGTATCATTTTAACGGTGAGAGTTACGAAGTCGGTTAAATGACACCAAATGTGGAGTTTATCAAGGCCAACTATAATGTGAAAAAATATTTTGATATAATCTATTCGTTTTGTTATATACGCAAAAAACAGATTTAGATCATTTTTATGTTTCCTCCGTAACTTCTTTATTTATGAAAATATTCTAATAGGAGTTTCACATTCTTATGGCAGATTTTTGAAGAGATTTCGAAAAAAATATGAAATTTATACCAACTCTTCTAGAATTTGAGATATCAGAACCAACTTTAATTTTTCAAATGTAGGTCATAGATCACTATGACTTAGTTACGACTAACTTTTTTTTCTCTTTCAGATGATACGTCGCAGTAATAGTTTTGTGTTCATAACAACGGAGTTATCGTCATTTACACAAAAACAAAAAATATTTTGAAGCCGCCATCTTGAATTTATAAATTTTACCAAAAAATTCATGATTTCCGACTTCAAAAACCCCCACATACCAATTTTGAATGGAATCAGACCATAATCACAAATCTTGTCCGCCATCTTGGAGCAGCAATTTTTTTTTAACTTCAACAAAAATTCCATAATGTATTGTCACCGAATTAATGAACATCTGCCAAATTTCAAGTTAATAGGACGGCCAGAAGTGAGTCAAAATTCATTTGCAAGATTGATTGACATACATACACGGGACGCGTATTGCCAAACCCCCGTGCAGTACAAAGCACGCCGTGTATTCCATGCTCTGAATCACTCGGGGCAAGCTAACCTAGCTTTCGAGTCGAGAATGCGTAAATTAGTTTTTCGCTCGCAATTGACAGACAAACCTAACCTGAGCAAGTGTCGTCATCCTCGTGAAAAAGATCAATTTTTATTATTATTAATAGTAAATTGAATCGTTGTTTCCGTATCCGAATCAACTACCAAAAGCCGGATCCGAATGATCGATTTGCGAGAGTGTATCTCCCGCATGCTTTTTCATAGGCCACGCCCCCGAGGTAAAAGCCTATTTGAGGAGCTCGATCGCCGGGCCGGGATTTATTCAGTACGGTTCTGAATGGAAGTAGGGGTCCCGCGACGAACTATTCTTAAACGTATTTGCGATTTTGATTGAATTATTATACTCAAGTGACTTAGTTGGAAGTGCTTCCAATCCAGTGAAGTAAATCAATATAGTATTTCTTTATTTAGAGGAGAGATATTCATCTTCTGTTTAGCTGTTTGTTGTTATGAACATCAACAACTTTCCTTTAGAGGAAACTATTTGTCTTTAACGATTGTCAACGAGGAATTGGAAATCTAAAGCCGAGCTATTGGTTTGCGGATAAGCCGCGACGTGGAGCAGAGTAGTATTACCCAGAATCCTGTGTCTATATTCCTGACCTTCTTCCCCGTCAAGTATTGGGACGTTCGAAGCCCTAGGACTCTTGGTAAGAGCTACCTGAAGTGAAGGTATTCACTTGTGAACATTTTTCTAGTGAAATTTCTATTACTGACTTTGATACCATTAATGGCATAATCCTGCTTATGCTAGCAAGTATTTTGTGGATATTCAAATTCATTCGAGTTAATTGAAAACATAAACAATTGAGGTGATTCAAGAACACTTTTAATAGTTATTAACTTTTAACTTTGAACAATATTTTTTTGCATTCACTAACAGGCAAAAGTCTGTGAAATTTCGTCATCTTTTTCTTCGGTGCAGACTTACCATACTATTTTCCTGGCTACTTCGCTTCTGCTAACGTCTGGATTGATAAGTGGCTGTGTATAATACATTCCCGAAGGCTAACGTCCTGAGTATACTTTTATTTCAGGGTCGACTCGTGCTAGCACTAGAAGCAGCTATATATAAATATATCAGAAAGAATTCGTATTGAATAGTGCTGGCCGAGTAGACGTGAAACTTTACAACCATCTTACCAAACTTGTATAATTAAATAATTTTTGTACGTTTGCTCTCCAGCCTGATCGGCAACCTGAAGGTTGTCAGTCTGCTAGAGACATATTATTATCACATTCCTGGTTTCTGAAGGACTTGTCGATATTGAGGATTCACACATAAATTCTACGTGGCGAATCATGGATTGCCGCGCGAGCGTATTGGCGAGCGTAAAGAGCCCACTGCTAGCCGGGACGAAAATGATGAAACTCCTCGTGAGTGTTACAAATTTCAGACACCGCCTTTACGACACAAGCTAACCTAGTTGCAAGTTGAAAATGCGTGAATTTGTTTTTGTGCTCACGATTAACACATTGGAAATTGCTCTCTCGCTAGACGATTCCCAGGCGGAGTTCCAAAACTGTGCAGAATCGCACTGGCATTTGCCTGCGCTGTGTAGGACGAAATCACAAGCAAAACCCATTGAGACTCAGAGCATGAAAAACACGGCGTGCTCTGTACTGCACGGGGGTTTGGTTTAACGCCACCGGGACAGGTGAAACTAAATAAAAGCTTGCAGTAATAAAAAGTATTCAAAAAGTCCTTCCTTATTTTCTACACATTTGATGATGTTTTGAACACTTGACCTTAATACGATTTCAGTTTCGTCAAGTAGGCTTCAGAAACAAAGTAGGTATGGTAGGTAATAAATAACAAATATCTATCGAAATTGCATGTAGTTTCGTGTGAAGTTGGTTTTGAATATCTGAGCTGAAAATGAATAACTTTAATAATGAAGAAAGATATGATATGATTTCCTGTTACATAAGAAATTTGAGAAATTCAAGAAATGCAGCAAATGAATGTTTAAATCGTTTCCCTGAGCGTCATCAGCCGCTTGAGACTATTTTTCGTAGACTTGAAGTTAATTTGAGAACATATGGATCATTTTCGAAGCACAATAAGGAACCAAGGGATGTTGCTGGTGTAGAGGAAGTATTAAATCAAGTTGCGCAAAATCCCGAGACTTCCACAAGAGAAATTCAAAGAAATACACGGATATCAAAGTCGAAAGTAAGACGTACTTTGAGAAAAAAAAATACTACCCATATAAATTACACGTTAGCCAGGCACTACAACCAGGAGATGCTGAAAAAAAATTTAATTATTGTAACTGGTTCATTGATCAGTGCAATAACAATGAATATCGTGAAGAATTCCCATTTCGCGTATTGTGGGCAGATGAATCGCGATTCACAAATAATGGAATGTTCAATAGACATAATCGACACTAATGGTCAATTGAGAATCTCCGCATTAATGTTGAGGTTAGAAATCAGCATCGTTTCGGCTTTAATGTGTGGTGCGGAATCCTTGGATGACGAATAATAGGACCCATCATATTTGAGGGCAATTTAAATAAACATCGATATTTGAATATGCTTCAAGTGGATGTGGAAAGATATTTGGATGAGATACCTATCAACTTGAACGAACGAATGTGGTTCCAGCAAGATGGGTGTCCAGCGCACAAATTTCAAATTATCTGAGAGAGAGGCTTCCGGGACGATGGATTGCTAATAGAGATCATTGTTTATGGCCTGCCAGATCCCCTGATCTCTCCCCGATGGACTTTTTTCTCTGGGGGTATATGAAGAATAAGGTATATCAGAGAACCAACAACGACGTTGAGAGAGACTGTTCTTCGCGCTTTTAGAGCAATTGACTATAATACTTTAAGAAACGTTCTAGAAACGTTCTAAAAGCAAGATGTATCAAATGCGTAGAATGTTAAGGTGGACTTTTTGAGTACCTTTTAGTACCTAGTTTCAGAATAAATGGAATATGTATTGCTGAATTTTATGAACTTTTTGAATAATTCTTATTACAAGCCTTTATTTAGTTTCTTTCACTTCTCCCGGTGTCTGTCTGTCTGTAATCAAATCTTGCAAGTGAATTTTGATCCACTTCTGGTCGTCCGATTAACTTGAAATTTGGCAGGTGTTCATAATTTCGGTGACAATGCATTATGGAATTTTTGTTAAAGGAAAAAAAATGGCGAACGAGATTTGTGATTATGATCCGATTCCATTCAAAATTGGTGTGTGGGGGTCTTTGAGGTCGGAGATCATGATCATTTTTTGTTAAAATTTATAAATTCAGGATGGCGGATTCAAAATATTTTTTTCTGTTGTATAAATGACGATAACTCCGTTGTTATCAACACAAAACTATTACTGCGACACATCATCTGAAAGAGAAAAAAAAGTTATTCGTAACTAAGTCATAGTGAGCTATGACCTATATTTGAAAAATTAAAGTTGGTGCTGATACCTCAAATTCTAGAAGAGTTGTTTTTTTCGAAATCTCTTTGAAAAACTGCCATAAGTATGTGAAATTCCACTTTGAATATTTTCATAAATAAAGAAGTTACGGAGGAGACATGAAAATGATCAAAATCTGTTTTTTGCGTATAAAACAAAAACGAATAGATTTTATCAAAATATTTTTTCACATTATAGTTGGCCTTGACAAACTCCACATTTGGTGTCATTTAACCGACCTCGTATCACTCACCATTAAAAGATACCCATGGTGAGCATGGTAAGTGGGATACACTGTATACCTACTCTTCAATTTGATACCATAGCTGGCATATCCTGAGGTATTACAAATATTTTCTCTTCAATTGGTCATAATAGTTATTTATGTATCAAGGGCTTAAAGTAGGCGTTTATGGCCTGCGACGTGGATAATGGCCCGAGGCGTTAGCCGAGGGCCATTACACGCCGAAGGCCATAAATGCATTTTACGCACGTGATACATACAAAATTTTATGCACCAGCGGTTTATACAGTGTCCACCAAAATCTTGGAACAGCATGGGAAACAAACTTTTATGAAGAATGACATTTTCTGAGAAACTATTAATAAAAAAGTTTTCCATATGGTTCCAATATTTTGGCGGACACTGTATATATATTTATATCGCAATTATCGTGTCAATAATCATCTCTGTATACTGAAATAGATTCATTTATTCAAATTGTACACAGAATACCCAGTATATACCCACCTAATTATGACGTTGTAAAGCAAGCTGGTTGTTGTCTAGCAACAAATTCAATAAACAAGGTAAACGGTCATCTTCATGTTTATCTGAAAAAGTGATTGAGTGAACTCAACACGAAAATTATGGAATCATCAGATGAAGAACATAATATATACAGACCAATGGAAATTTTGGAATCGGCTGAGAGTGCTAAACTTGAACTGCTACCAACGAGAAAGAAACTTTACGAAAAGACGTATAATGAGTTCATAATTTTAGTATATTGTCTACTTTACCGCCCGCGGGCCATGATGCGCCCACGGGCGGTAAAATGCCACTTTACGCCCGTCGAACCGGGCGGTAAAGTACAGTGTACTTTACCGCCCGCTAGTGCATAAATACTATTATATTCCTGTTATTGAGCTCAGGCCTCTTGGATGTATTACGACTGAAATAAATAAAAATAAATAATGAACGATTTACATGATAATCCCTGGATATTGTTCATACCGCGTTGGGTAGGATATCACCAAAATGGCCAATGTTGTAATTGTTTCCTTATGGTTTCCTGTTGAATAATACCCGGTTTCCAGAAAGTTCATATTTTCCCCATAATTCATCGCAAAGTTTGGCGGCCCACTAGCCCGACTTGGTCAACAAGCGAAATACGCCCCTGATATTACGCAGTCTTCCTTAATATCTTCATCAACTCAAATAACTTATTCAGGCAACCTCAAACGAAACTGACGCCTTGAGAATTTCCGTCTAAGGTTCAAGGGACGTCCAGTTTAATAACTAAGCAGAAACTTCGGAATGAGATGCATGTGCTGCGGCAGTGGCAGACACGGAAAATGTACACGAATCAATATGCACAAATGTACCCTTTAATAATGAACGTCTCAATAAGTTATTAACTGATGAATCCACTGTACACTCGGAGTTGCATAACTGAAATAATTAACGACCATTGATGTGTACAGGACGTTTACTGGACTTTGCAGGACGATTTCACTGAAGTCAACAGTGATGCAAGGCTTAACATTGACCGGAGAAGGTGGGAAAGTGTATCTCCAAACTCGTATTCAAACATTTCAGTCAGTAACTTTTCAAATTCTAGTAGTTTACTCTTTATGAATGAATATTTTGATGAAAAATTTAAATTGTTTCGAGATTTCAGTAGTCTTCATTCAAAGATTAAGGGCTAATTTCATCATATACTTTGTTTCTTTTTAGTTTTTTATTCCTTCCTTGGCCAGGATTCTGCAGTGATATAAATTTTTCCTGTTTCGTTCTTCACTTTAGGATTGATTCATTCCTTGATATTTGTTTTCTATGATAAAGTGATATATTCAGAATATAACCCCTACTTTAAGATTTTTCGATTATTCTTCTCTTCTTAATATTGCTCATGAAATATTAAAATCATTCATCATCTCTTGTAACCGTCATCTTTGCCTCAGCAATCAAAATAACCAAATTACTTTGAGCAGTAAAAGTGCTCTACTTACAAGTTACCTTAAGCCTTTACTTTTCTGTCACTTTTCTATGCAGAAGCTCATATGAACTGGACAATTTCTTGTGGTACTTCTGAGAGCCATTTCGCCTTTTTGGCTAGATTTTAGATTTAGCTACTAGCTACACGTTTTACGGATTTACAGTGTGAGATAACCATCTACAAAGAAATAAGTTTTATTCCTGGTGTTTGGATACTGATAAAATTTTCAACACAATTTTGTACATGTAAAATCTTAATAATTTCGAATACCCTTGAAGACAGGACAGACATCCATAAGCCCACATTACATCTAAAGTTTGTACGTGAATAATAAGTTTTTTAATAACATAATTCAGTTGAACATAATCAGGCTCTTTTCTTCATTCTCTTTTATTCGAAGTCGAAACTTCTCGCATTCCTCAATCCGTTTCGCTTCATTTTCAGCTTTATGATTTTCCACCGCAACTCAACTGAGCGTGGACGTTCCCCTTTTGCATTCACTTAATCGCATATGGTTTCCATATACAGAGTGTTAGGTAAACATGCGGAAAAAATTCAAGGGGTTATTCCTTGACCTATTCTAAGAATATTTTGACTATGAATATTTTTGAAAAACCTCTTTGTTTCGAAAATACAGTGCGAAAAAATTTTGCGACAACCATATTCGATGTTTGTTGAAATCATTAATGTAAATAAATGTCATGAGTAAAAGTACAAAAAAATTGATTGACAGCAAGAGACGGAGATCGCTGGATTGGTCGAGGAGGGTCACACATATGGGTTGTTCGATCCTCGGACTTAAACCCCATGGATTATTTTTTCTGGAGATATCTGAATTCATTACATTACGCTACTCCATTGGCGAATATTGATGATTTGCAAAATCGGATAATTGCTAGGTGTACCTCAACTAAAAAAACATCCCTGGTGTGTTTGAAAGAGTTTGGCAGTCCATGACGAGAAATATTAATGAATTTTGAATATTTATTGTAGATTAAGCAACTATACATGTTCTTTTTAATAATAAAATGTTGTTGATGTCTTAAATTTGGTTCGCCCTGTATCTTCGAAACAACGGGGTTTTTCAAAAATCATCATAGGACCAAATGTTAAAAGTAGCCGCTTACTAATGTATGGCCAAAGCATGAAACCTCTAGTAGTCTAACTGGCACAGTGGGAAGTAGTACTGCACTTTCAGAACTTCAAGACTATACAGCACTTCCTCAAGAGTACAACACTGTCACGGAACCCAAATTAAGCTTATGTATAGTTATATTTGCTACCTGAAGTATATTTTATCAGGTTATAATACCCTCATATTAGGCTCCTGCAGCAAGTTACCTTTTTCGTCAAATTCAACTCACTAACACCTTTCACACCTTTTTCTACAACTGTCAAAAGAAGTGCACCTTTTTTCACACTTTTTCATAAAACTATGAAACAGTATTGAAAAATTACATTTCGGCACAAAAAATAACACTTTTTTTGACAATTGTGTTATTAATTTGTTAATCGTTTGCACCATAAATTGAGTGAGGTTGGGTAGCTAATAAGTTACAAATATTGGATGTCCTATTTTTTTACTGTTGAACGAAAAATATTGCATGCAACACGTGAGTAAAGTGATTTTTTACTTGTTGGAATTGCCACACTCCACATACGGCGTCGTGCTTCAACATTTCCTACTCGTAAAAGAAAGTACCACTTTACTACTACCACTATGTATTATAGGCTTTGAAACTTCATTTCTACACAAAATTAAGTTAACCCAAAAATAATACACTTGTAAATAATACCACTTATTATAATCTGGTCCATGCGAATTCTATATAGTTTATTCTAGAGTTTTTCACGCTTAAGCTCTGTTGTGAACCATTCTGCTATTTTGTATGTGGCGGACCAATCGATGAAACGATTGGTCGAACCGACTTTCCACTTTTGTGAATCTTGGAAAGACCATATAAAGTGTCACACTTACAGTTTGCAACATATATGGAAGTTTTTTTATTATTAGATATAATGAAACTTTGCAGCAAGTTTGTGCTCGGAAAATAGTTAAAAAGCAGCCTCTTTTTCTTTCATATTTTTTTTTCAACAGATTTTTATCCAATTTTATCATTTTTCTGACCCATAATTCAGTAAAAAACGAACCCAAAATATCATATTATTTGTCTGTAAACTGAACAATGAACTACAGTTACATAACTATTCAAAAGACTTTCGTTCTAGTGAATTGTACTAATCATAATATAAAATTTCGTGATTTCAAACAATATAAGACTAATGCAACATCTCGGGAAGAAAATTGTAATATCAATCGAACCGAAATAAATTTTTCCCTTACTAGGATTTTCGAACAAAATAATGTGAAATTATTACGTTTAATACATCGAGTTGTTTTGTGTACAGCTTTTCGTACACTTATAATTACCAAATAATGTTCATTCACAATGTTATCAAGACAAGAAAAAGTGGTGGGAATTTGCCCTATCGATATATTATATATATTGATTGTATTTTCAATTACCGGCCCACAGGAAAAAATAAACAGTAGTACCGTGAGAAGGATATTGAAAACATTCAATGAATTTGGCTCTGTGGCCATTCGTTTCAATACCACATCCAATGAAGTATAATAAAGAACAACTCAATGTTTGTTTAAGCGTTGTTAGCAGAGAAACTGTGAGAAGAATGTTGCACAAGAATAATTCCCATCCCCATAAGCCAAAGTTCGAACACAATCGTAAAGAGATTTTGTTATTCGAGCAAGACTAAAGGAGGAAATTTGAACGCAAATATGTACAGAAATTTAGTTATGAATCAGTTGCCTGAAGTGTTAGACGAAATTTGTGGTATCCAATTCGGCGAGGCACCAATCCACCAAACTGTAAATGTGAAATACTGTCTCAGTCAGATGTTTAGGGGCAAAGTGATAGGATGTATTGGCCACCAAGATCACCGGACTCAGCTCCAATGGATTTTTTTCTATTGTGTTATCTGAAACAAATAATGTATTAGCAGAGACCATTTGCAAAAACAGAACATACAAAGAGTACCATTCGGGAGTATTGTACTAATAAATCCCCTATTTCTCATCTTGTGTTAAACACTGTAAAGTGAGCTTTTATGCTGACGATACTCAATTATACCTATCGTTTGATCCTCTCCATATAGACTTAGCACTTTCTAGAATGAATTCTGATATTGCCGCAATATTGGATAAATCCAAATCTCATTCATTGAGAATGAATGCCTCAAAAACCTCTGTTGTGCTTTTTGGATCTCAGATCAGAAAGACCTTGTTGAAGTTGAAGTTGATGATCAGTTAGTTAAACCATCCAAGAAAGCCAAAAACCTCGGACTCACTTTTGACGATGACCTCAAATTCAAATCGCACCTAAATAATGTTAGGCGAGCTGCTTTCTATAACTTCTATCTATCTATCTATTTATTAAGTAGTAATTAAGTACCACAAAATAAGTGGATGAAAGGACTATGATATGGATATGAAAAGGAAGGCATACTGAATGATGGAGTCGGGTTTCTTAGGAAATTGTTGAGATGAATCAATGAATGAATGATACGATGTTTTGTTGTGAATTTGGTTATAGATATTTTGGTTTATTGTTTCACACATCTAAAGTTCAAAATGAAGAATATGAGATTTATGAAATTAATTAATTCAAAATTGAAAACTACATCTAACAGTTTTCATCAGTCACGCTGTTGGGTGTAAATTGCATCAGTATATTCCGAAGTCATCTGCAGCTAACGGGATACATATCTGTTAAAAAACGAGTGTAATAAGAATAAAGGGAATTTCAGTCAAGCTTATCTCAGCTAGGAGTACTAGAAAAAGTAACGGGTTTCATAAAAGCCGAAGTAGAAAATGAATAAATAGTTTCTATGGTATTGACTGGCATTGGTTCTATGTCAACAAACAGAAAAAGAATCACGAGCAAAAATAGGAATATTTGCACAGCAGTACTACAAAAAAACCCCGGATGCAACTGCGGATCCCCAGCAACCAGAGGCATGAAGTCACCCATCTATTTTACATGAATGACCTCAAACAATATGCCTCAGTAAAAAAGGATCTTTATCAGTCCTCAAGATTTTTGCAAGAGTACATGCATGCTATTGGAATGAAGTATGGGATCGACAAATGTGCCACGGTTCATCTCAAAAGAAGACGATGCGAAGAATACGGAGAGGACGTTCAGCTCGTAGACGGAAGCATCCTACATCATCTGGATGCCGGAGAGACATATACTTACCTAGGGGTGGAACAACACCACACCCAAGAGGAAACCACTGTTGAAAACTCTCTCCGCGGCAAGTATCAGCGTAAAATCCGACAGATCTGGTTATTAGAACTTTCGGAGAAAAACAAAGTTGCAGCAACTATTATGCTTGACGACCCGATTCTACTTTATTCCCTTGGATTGATGGAACGGACTCAGAAAGAACTCGACATAGGATCTTGCTTCTCAAATCGTCTATTTCACAGTTATACTCCCCCTGACAACGGGGTGGCTGTGAACTATTTAGCTTGGAGGATCTGCATAACAGAATGGTATTAGATGGAGCCTGTAAAGGCATCAGGACTTCCGATCTCCTTTCCTGTCTTAGTTCGCGACCATGAAACGGCAGGGTTTGGTGCTTTTTTTAGGCAGCAACCCGTGCAGCCGATGAACTCGATCTCGTATTCCACTCTAAATGGACCCAAACTCTGTCACAAAGTTGGAATCCGTTTGGCAAAATGCCCACGTCAAAGTTGCGGAGAATTAGAGGCTCCTACAGCTACATAAGGATAAGCCAATGCATGCGGTCTTCTTCAAGAACATTGATGACCTTGACATTCAAAAACTTGACCTTAGCATTTATCAGGTCAAGTGGGCTGAAGTCGGAAACCGAGGGATTCATAATGGCCTGCCAAGATGGTGTCTTCAACACCATTATCTACCGTAGTCGAGTGATGTGTATGAATGTCCCTGACACTAGATACAGAGTATATTGAAGAACAGCTGAGACCATACTAAATTTGCTGTCGGCCTGTCCAGTTAATGCGGTCTAAGCCAATATTCACAGACATACGATTCAAGTTCTATACTACGGTATAGACGATACATCGGTGTTGTCGTATGCTCCGGGGTATATTGAGTCTGTTGTGGAGGATGAAAAGTGCCTAATCTATTATAACTACTCATTTTCCATCCTCAGGCCCTCAAGCCAATAATCCTGATGTCCTTTTCGGACGACAGACTAAGACGATTTTCCTCATTGAGATTTCGGCTTCTGGAAAAATGAATATCATCCAAAAGAAGGTGGAAAAACAGGCTTGATATCGAGATTTATTCTTTGAACCATATAGACTTTACTCAACCGTTTTGTTAAATTGGTGGTTCCGCATCGTACTGCTGTCAAACCTAAAAATCGTCCCAGTTTGCCGTTATGAGGCAGAAGTATTAGCCGGACGAATGCAGAAAGTCGTCATCCTTGATTCACTCTGGCTGCTCAGGGCACATAATTCTTGGACCAAATAGTCAACCCAGTGGTGGTTGAGGCAAATGATCCAGCGCACCCTCCGAAAGTATCGGAGTTTCGGAGACAGGGCCTGAGTGGGATATTCTGAACGGAAATAAAAAAAAGTATACCCCTTCATAGAGTGTACTCAAAGGCACAGTCTGTGCCTTGCATCCGCTTAAGGTGGTTTTCACATCTGAAATCATCTTGGGTACTGTAATTCTGAGCAACTGTTTGCATGGACCGGTTTCAATAAAATTTTCTACCCTTTTTTGATAATCGGATTCATCAGAAATCACCACTTCATTGCCTTTGACTGGTTTCAGATAGGAAACGTCATTTTTCTTTCAATGACTTTCTTTGTCAACATGCTTGTTACGGTTCAAAATCAGAATTTGATATCTATGTGCAGATGTGACCATCTGTTACCATTTATAGTGTGAAATATCGACCATTGTCTTGAATTATGCTTCTTGTTATTGATATATTGGTTTATGAATTTGTTATGAATGTTTTTCATTCTATTTACCTTTCAATATTAGCTAACCTAGATTTCGGTTCATAATGGATTCAGTTATTTCATTATTCGTTATTATTGTTGTGAAGAAATTGGAGGTTACCTGAGATCTGACGTTTAATTAATTTTACTTTAGGTCCTTTCGATTTCTACGAGGTTAAGTGTATGTAGAGCCGTGACGTGTAATCTGCACTTTGTCTAAAAGTGTCACACTTTCGTGCAAATGAACGCACCATATGTTGAAGATCTTTGTCCTTGTTTGGAAGTGGGCGCGGATACTCGATCTACTTTTGTTACGTCATTCATTCGGGATGGTAGTTTTATTGGTCGTAAAACATGATTTTCACAGAGGATTTGATTCATATTCGACCTTCTGATTCTCACCAAAAATAAATAATCTTCATTATTTATCACTTACAATTTTAATAAAATTATTCGAAAATATTTTCTGTCAATGGTTGACATTTGACATATCGTCTTTGGGTGGAAGAAAAATTAACGACTTCAAGTTGAAAGAAAGGTGATTTTTTTGTTTTTTTGGTTTCCGAATTCGTCTTCGACTGGCTCTCTTCTGTGTGCGGCGTTGTGACGATACTCATATAATCAATTTTCCAGTGGATTTAATTGATTCCACATGGTTGAATAATCTTCGGTGATTTTGTGGACTTGAATAGTCATATTTATGGACTCGAGTAGTTGTATTGGATAAATCACCAAGAGTACCTGTGATGGGGATTTTAAGTTGATGTTGCCCACTGCCCACAGTACTTTAATAGACCCTTGGAATAAGGTGCTGGACCTTCCAGTTGAACCAAGGCCATCGGCACTCTGAGTGACTCAGCATAGACTGGTGTAACTATAACTATTCGACAGTTCAAATTCTCATAACATCTTTTCTAAATTTACACTCTCTTGGCCCAAGTTCAGTTTTATAATATTATCTATTCATATATTGTTTCATCATATTGGGTGTGATACTGGAGAAAGCACACGGAGAGCATTTATATATTTTTGTTTATTATATGCCAAATTTACGAAACCTCACTTGCCCTGAAGTCCTTTGTAATATTAATTTTTTTTTGTGTGCAATTGTTCACGACATTTCATTCTTTTGTGAGTGTTCTTCAGGAAAACTTTCAACTGACATTTTTATTATTAGTGGTATTTGTTACACACCTTCAGTGTGTATATTTATTTTGGTCCCCCTTATCACGAAGGGGCGTATCTGATTTCTGAATGTTTTACAGGAGAGCTAAAAAACTAAAATGGGTGACAAGTTAAGCGACCTATAGTTTTCAATATGTAATATTTCAAATTAATATCCTACCTATACAATAGAAACAATATGTATTTTACACTGATGTTATATGAAAAATATACAAATCATAAAATTGGCATATACCAATTTTGCACTTTTCTGTTAGTTACGCCCATACGTGATAAAGGGGACGGTATATCCTTACTTTGATTTATTTTTATTATTCTTATTTGCTACTTACTTCCTACCATCTGCGTGTAGATTTAATTGTTAACCAGTTTGCCACGTAATACTTTCAATAGTGTACTTTGATTTACATAAGTGATAATCGATGTTCCACTTTCCTAGTGGAAAATATTTCTGTAACTAATTTCAGTAGTTTACATACGTACCTCATTTATTTTTCATTATCTTTATTTCAATATCTGCTTTTCCATCGACTGGACTTTTAGTCCCAACTAATTAGTAATTTCCTGGCTGTCACTTCCTTTGTGATCACAACGGGAGCTTGAGAGGCAACTGTACTACGCTGTACTGGGTACTCACCCTTTTATTTTTATTTTTAATATGAGGTACCTATTCATTGTGCTGTTGCTGTTCACCACATTTGCAAATTATTAATAGAGGTTTGTAAACTAAGCGTTTGGATTTCATTTTCAATCCCAACCTCCAATATTTGAATACTTGAACAAAGTGTGGTCATCATACCACATCCCACCAGTGATATTTATTGAAAATATTTTAGATTCCATTTAGAAATCTCCATCAGAGATTTGGAGCATTCTGTGCTTGGACTGGCTTTTCCAATCACTGGCGCGGTATAAATTATTGGTAGAACCCATGGCACCCGAGTTGAGTTAGTAAGTGGCTGCTATGTTGTCAGGTGCTTTCTAGTGCCTGTTATTATTGTTAATATAATTTCGTCTTTTTTTATAAAGAAGCGAAGCAGAATTTTTTATCTTTTTAATATATTTCGCAATTTCATTTGCTTGCTTCTTGAACAAAACCCTTAGAGGTCTCTGGAAAATTGTGAATGGCACTTCACTGCTGACCACAAGTGTAATAATGTACAAATATACAGGCCTTACCACAAAAATGGTTAATGATTTATAAAAATTTTTCTTATTTTTATTATATTAGCACGGGATATTAGCGATCCCATCGAAAATGACGACTGTAACCCAGTCTGTACATCCATTTTTTGTCACTTTGAGAGCATGCCGGTTATCTCTTTCCAGGGCTTTTCATTTCAGCAGACGGCAAAGCTTCGGTTCTCACGACTTTTCAAGGGAACCAGAACGTAAAGGAAATGTTGCCACAGCCTCTACCTTACACTGAAAGTATATATTCATGTCCCATTTCACCCTATAACCACCCAACTGCAATTGACGTTCACTTCGTGTTCAATTTGAATACAAATGTCCATGGTAGTGAAACTTTAAGTATCTTCGCGTGCGTTTATGAGCTTCTGAAATGCCAACGAATCGTCAAATTGCTGACATATTCAAAGGGTTGGGAGCAATTTTATTGTCTCCACGACTTGCGGACTGTGAATCGTAGATATACCGGATGATCAATGAATGTATCCCTGCAGAAATAACCACGTCTGCTGTTTTGGTTGCTGGCTGTGGTGTCAAGATTTGAAATAACTCTTCAGGTACCTTCACTTCCATTGGTGCGAGTCATATATATTGTTGAGGCTTCATTTCTCTTTGAATCATTCGGATAACCTGATAAATTCACGAGCCAAATTTTTTATTCTTTCTTGAAAATGCACTTATCACTCAGATATTTCGGATTCTTCTATAAATGATCGGGCTTGAGTGAAAAAGAAATCTTTGGTTCTTTGTCGTTCCATCTATTGATATTTTGGTTCTTTGTTTTGATCTCAGTTCATCAGTATTATAACAGTTGTTATCAACAGCATATGTTCAAATATCCATTCATGGACAAGGAAGTGTACAAAAAATTTTTCAGTTCCACTCTATGCGTGTTTCATCAACGAAGTTAGCATCTTCAGGAGCTCAAAGCTAACTAAAATCCAGTAAAATTGATTACATACTTCTGGCACAGAATAATACTGAAGAACCAGTAATTGCAGTCTGGTCAGAACCTTTAATCTAATGTTTCTGCCTCCCAGTTACTTTTTCAGGTCCGCATAGCGCATCGTGAATTTCACGCCACGAGTGGATTTGACATTTCATACACTGCTTTCGGCAAGTGAATAATAGATAATAACTGCTCCACAGTGATACAAAATTTATAAAAAATTAAATGAGTCTATTGTAATGATATAGAAGTAGAAGTATACTTTTATTTTCATTATTTCTCCCTATAGGGATTTTACATTATTATTCAACAATTATAAAAGTAATAGTATGTTGCGGGTTAATTTTGCACCATGAACACCTTCCTCTTTTTTTCTTGTTTGAAAATAATAATGCCTGGAATGCCATGTCGATTGAGATAAACACTCATCTCATTACTACTTTATTCCCCATATGATATCTTTATCATACCCTGTATATCTCGTTCGAGTTTAGTTCGATCAATTGCCTCGGGATGATGATGATGAACATGCCTGGACTTCAATGTAAATCCGATCGTTTTAACGTAAACATTTCTTAGTTCCCATAATTAGTCAACCTCGTTTGTTGTCAATATCGAGTGACGGTTATCATACAAATTTTAAGTCGTGTTCGACGTACTTTAGGATTGTTGGTACACTTAACCTAGCCACTTCTGTTCTGTGCGCAGAACCCGAGAGCGGGACCTTTTTCCTCTCGTCTGTTATTCACGACAGCGTATTGTTCCAAACCTAGTGTGTTCTTAAAACCTAATTCCGCTGTCTGTCCTTTAGCGTCATATCGTTTGAGTGGAATATAAGAATTTAGGTTCAGTTGGCAACCCTGGATTTAAAATGTTTTCAGTTAAATATTCTAGTAACCTCTGATTAATTTTGCAGTTCACATAACCCAAAGAATTTCAAATACTGGTTTGATAATAGGAGCCAAAGTGACAAAATTATGACACTTATAATTTCTCTATTGATGTTCCATGGTTGTGTCCCATAATTTCCGGATGTTCATATATATATATATATATATATATATATATATATATATATATATATATATATATATATATATATATATATATATATATATATATATATATATATATATATATATATATATATATATATATATATATATATATATATATATTATTCATTGCTGCCGCTAGACAATCGTGTGATAGTCACCCTCTGTATATTCACGTGGAAGAATGATGTTATTATATTTAAGGTTACGTTTTTTCGCAATTTTGAAATTAATTCACATTTTTTCAATGTCTCTTCAGAAATATCATTATTTTGCCACTACTTTTGTTACAAATAACACAAATTAATGTACCACCCATGACTTGTTTTTTAATACAAAATCACTTTTATTTAAAAAGTCACATAAACAAATTGTAGACATAATCTACGTATTATACACCAATAATATTGAATTTACTTTATAGTCTGTATATATTCGAAATATTTTATATTGTTGATTAATAATGAATATTAAATTAATAATAATAATAATAATCAGGCAAATAAAAGCCAATAAGCCTGATGTAGTCCTTCTGGGCCACCAAAGTAGGACGATTTTCGTCATTGAGGTTTCAACTCCTGGCGAAACGAACATCGTCCAAATAGAGGAGCAAAAACGGATTAAATATCGAGATCTACTCTTTGAACTCCGCAGGCTTTACCCAAACCATTCTGTCAAGATGGTGGTTCTGATAATAGGGGTCCTTGGTGGAATAATGGACACACTACTGTCAAACTTGAAAATCATACCGGCTTGCTATGATACGACAGAAAACTTAGCCGGAAGAATGCAGAAGGCCATAATACTTGGTGATAATCATTCACCCCACGGAAGTGAGGAGTGTTTACTGGGGTTGATGATACACCAGCGCGCCCTCCGAAACTGTCGGGGCTCTGGAGACAGGGCCTGTCTGAGTAAGTCCTAACGGATCAAAAAAAATAAATAATGATAGTCTCTCATGAACACTCGTAGAGTGTACCCAAAGGCATAGCCTGTGCGGGTGGAGAACGGCTATTATTATCATTTGCCGTGGTGCTCCGGGGCGACTTACTGATTTATGGTATTCACTTTTCAGCTGTAGTGAAATTGCTATTTTGTTATCTTACTTTAATCATAAAAGACTGGTTCATGTAAACGTAAGGTAAGGTGATGCATGAACGCAAGAAAGTTGAACCATTGGAATCTTGTAGACACGTTCATAGTAAAATACAAGGTAAGGTATGAAACATGTGAAACGTCAGTCAGAAAGTTTGAAAATTTAAAAGTGTGAAAATCTGAATAAATATAAACGATACTCTCATTTCATAAGTTTAATCGAACTATTCTGTCATATTCATGACCAATTGGATAAACAACTGTCAGTAGTGCCAATCCTACCTTCCTGTTTTGTAAACCGTACATTCCCATTACCTTACCTTACGTTTACATGAAATAGCCCTGAATCTTCGTTATATTCTGCTCTTGACAAGAAAGATTCAATTTGGTTTCTTGTCAAGCAATTCTGCTAGTTTGTTATAGGAAGGTTTTGCAATTGATTCCTTTTCTCTGAGGAACATTGCACAAGTATATAATAGTAATACTATTCCCTCAGTATATAGATCCCTGGCACTAGATGCAAAGCGAATCGTGGGGCAGCCGAGACTATAACGCAATTGATGTCAGCTTGTCCAGCTTATGTGGCCTCAGTCTCAGCCTATATCCACAGCTATAACGCGGCGCTTTGAGTGTTATACTACCATTTGCTATACTCATGGTATAGACGAGACACCAGTTTTGCTTTATGCTCGGGGGGGATTTTGAGTCCGTTGTGGTGAATGAGAAGTGTAGAATCTATTGGAACAACTCATTCCGCACCATCAGGCAAAAGAGCCAATAAGTCTGATGTAGTCCTTCCCGACCATCAATTGAGACGATTTACGCCATAGAGTTTTCGGCTCCCGGTGAAACGAACGTCGTCCAAAAATAGAAGGGAAAATTAACAAAATATCTAGACTCACGCTTCGGCTGTATCGGGTTTCCAAACACAGGGCATGACTAGGAAATTCCTGACGGAAAAAAAATACTACATACCAACCTCATAAACACTCCTGGAGTGAACCCAAATGCATAACCTGTGCGGGTAGAGGACGGCTAGCAGTATTATTGGTTGGTTGGTATAACAAAAGACTTGAGTTTGATAGGTCGAAAAAATTTTAGACATGACAACGTTACTGATTATCAAATCAAATCACGGCGCATCCAAAAACTTCATGCTACGATTCTATCATGTGCGCTGTGATTTCGAACCACAAAGTGGAGATACTGCAACTACTAGTTCTTTAGTAATATTGTGTTATTCTGGTATATTGAGTAGCTTCTAGAGCTATTATCGTCCTAATGCTTTGTCCCATTCCTGCTTTTAACTCTCAAATGTTCACGCATGTTTCCTTTAAGTCAGGAATGAGTTGTTATTATTTTGGATGTTTTTCTGGAGGTTTTCTCATGAATCAAGGAAGTTATTGAAAACATGACATTGACTGATGGAGACATTTGAAGTAGTATTGGCTAACTGAATGATGTTTGGATTTTGAAGCCTACAAGCAACGTATTATAATCGAATTGTGGTCATAGCCAACTTGATATTTTTTAGCTATAAAACGCAATTCAACAGGTATGTTCAATTGAGGAACTAATACCTATTTGCAATATATGTTTTAATAGCAAATAATGATAGAGAAATAAAAAGGGTGATTTTCAAAAAAGAAGTCGAGGTTACTTTCGGTTGAACAGGTTGTTGAAAGAAAGAGTCATGAGATTTGAAGGAAATTGCTTTCATTGATTACGTATACCCTGTGAATTGCATGAAGAAACTACAAGATGATATATGTCTCCTGGAATAACTGGATGTCCTTTAAATTTCCGATAGTGAATGTGTGGAAGATGGGTGTAGTTTATTTGGGAAGAAGGAAGAGGATAGCTCAATACATTCTTTTGAAGAGGTCAAGCGATCCTCAAACACTTTCAATGGAAAATTCTCATGAATATATCCGCGTCTTCATAGAACAACTTACCAGGTGATCCTTCAAATAATGAATTATTCAGACGATGAAACAGAAACGTTTTCCTATTATCCACAAGAATGTTTTCCAATAATTGCACATCATACAATAGATTGTTCGTATAAAGTATTCAAGCCGGCAAACGGTGTAACCAGTTTTTATTCCAACACAATAAAAGAGGTAAAACGAGCTACAAGTTCCCTATCGACCTTTTTCACATTACATTACAATATCCACGGTTCGGTTCGTGTCATTAATCATAGTTCTCGCTGGTTCATTGGTGAACGTTGGGTATCGATTACATTTTTTATGACTATTCCGAATCAAAAATTCTTCTAACCCGATTGTTTTCTCGTTATTTGGAATTTGTTGTGGAACTAAGAGAAAGTGATTTATATGATAGATGAAAAATTGTAAGGAGTTTTCAATGACCGAACTCAAAAGGTGAGAATAAATATCATCAAAGTCAGCCATCCATTACCAGTTGCCAAAGGCGTACCTCAGGATTCGGTCATCGGTCCAAATTTATCCGTTATTCAAATAAACAACGCTTTCGACTTGAAAAATTTTAATTCTCAGGGATGACATGTAGAACATCATAATAACTTAAAGGAAAGCGAGGTTGTTCTATAGTTTTGCTCGTGAATTTTTATTTACTTTTTTTTCAATTTGAATTTTCAAGTTCTATTCATCGCTCTTGAAGTACAAATCGAATATGAATGATTATATTTTTCGCCTACTCAAAAAAACTTCGATTCAGCAAAGCACATGTGTGCTTGTTTTATATATATATATATATATATATATATATATATATATATATATATATATATATATATGAATAGTAACTTGTGACATCTACAGTCACTAGTATATATATATATAATATATAATATATAATATATAATATAATATAATATATAATATATATATAATATATTAACACATACTTAATATCTCACAATTTCAAGAATGAAGTTTATTTTCGCTACTATAATATTTTTATATTTACAGAGCTTCAGAGCAACGTATATTTATTTCACTCTGCATAGACTACGATGAACACTAATACATATAGGTGTGTTATTGCTTGTCTAACCTCCGATATAGAATCCGTGTCTGCGTTCCAATGCTAATTTTGAGTCATAAACAACGTTCAATGATCAAAATATGTATGTCGTTTTGTTTATTTGGGAAGTTCATAGCGAGTATTTTCGTATTTTGCCTGTTTTAATTCTGGGTTTACAGTGACTATTAAACCAAATGGTTTGGTTAAAATTCAACATTTTGTTTATTTACAGTAATCAGCTGTTCGATGATGTTCCTATTGTCAATTGACTATAATTTAATTTTCGAGCTATCAGTGTAGCCAACTTAGCTTTCCGAGTGTCTGGCCAGAGACAACCAAACAGATTATTATTTTATGCAGTTCCGTTTAGTTCCACCTCTAGCGTATTTCAGTATTGTCTTCAATATATCTTCAATTTAAATTATGACAAATCTATTGAAAAAGGCACAACTGCTGTCAATTTTCTCTTCGTGTTAGAAAAATGGAATGTTAAGTCGGAGCTGGGTTAAAGTTCTTACTTGTTAAATCAATAAGAAGAAGAAGCAGGAGAGGAGGAGAATGACAGGTGAAATATTTTAGTCAGTCGGGTATCAAATTTCAGCGAGTGCTGTAGGGGTCCAGCTTTCAGGAAATTCCTGGCTCTGTTCAGTTGACGAATCCCGATTTTGTTTAGCGATCCTCGGTGAATATTCTCTTTTATCCGTCTCACCATCAACGCAAGCGTCCAGACTCCCTATAGAGTTTTATATTGGACGTCCACGACAACTTGGCAATAGAATACTTGTGCCTCGCCATAACCTTTTTAACCTTCACACACGAGGGTTTTATGGTACCACGCAGCCACCTTTCATGGTAGTACCATCTTTTTGGCTTGTACCACGCCTTCAACTTTCTTGGTAGTACCACTTTTTTTCGATTGTACCACCTTCCTTGGTTGTACCGCTGTTCCACCTTCGTATGGTTGTACCAGGCCTTAACCTTTTTTGATGAATTTGGTGGATTTTCATGCAGGGACTGCTCTGGTTAGATATCTCCAAAGCGTTGGTTAAGCCCTACACCTGTAGTAAATGTATATTCCTGGTTTTACAGCTCACGTTCCAGAAGGTATACCTCAAAGCTCATCCTGAGGACTGCTATTAGAAATCCGTCAAGCGGAAACCTTCGAAGAGTCACTCCACTCAACACTTCACTCCTGGTTTGTCTAGGAGAACGTGCAGAAACTTCAAATTGGTGTCCTAGAGGAACAGGTTTTATTTAAATTTTTTTAAATAGGATAAAGCCTTAATTATATAGTTATTCAATTTTGATGCACTCACGTTACGATATATATATATATATATATATATATATATATATATATATACTCCATCCACTACTTGTAAACCACCACATAGTACTATGCGCTGGGAAAACTGATTTCCTAAAGTATTTTCTACGAAATAACTTAACCTTGAGTTAAACAGGTATCTAACATTGAATATTTTCTTATTTTTTAGAATCACAATAATTCTAATTTACAACTGTTTCTCTGAACCATTGAAGATTCATTTTCATCTATATTAAATGTTTGTGTGTTTATTTATCTTTTATTTATTTGTTGATTAACACTCATCAACTTGACAACATCTCATTGTAAAGTCTATTCTAGTTTTGGGTATAACATCTAATTAGTCTTTATTCGGTTGATCAATTTTCCTGATAAGTAAGTAATCTTTGACATAGACATTTTAAAAGTTGTAGTGGCGCCCCCCTCTTTATTTTTGACCATCCATTTATTGTTCAATGATACAATTATTCTGTTTTTAAACGAACCCATAGTGCCAACCGACGAAGAGCTGCCGTCTGCATTTGCTCCTTTTTATTTTACTTCATAAAAAGAGGTTGCAAAGTAGCTCACCTATCAATCCTGAGAGTATGAAATATTATCTACATTGTATGAATAAAATAAAGGGAAATTATTAGGTGACATTATACAGTGATATGACCATTGGGGGAAAGAAAGCTCAGACACGTCGATATTCTTTTTCAGTTGTTTAACTCATTTATTTGATGACGTCATCACTGTTCGAGTTATGACGTCTTTATATTTTTTTAAATGACAGTACGCCATTTTCATGATACCTTCAAAAAGATCGCATTTGTCTGTGTATGAATATATATATATATATATATATATATATATATATATATATATATATATATATATATATATATATATATATATATTTATGTTACATAAGAACATTTCCAGAAATTAATTCAGGATACTTAAATACGCATGTTTCTAATTTTCGTTCCAACGGCATCACTGACTGTAAATAAGATTTTAAAATTATTTTCTATACCCACATCATCAAAATCTTCAGCTACCAGCAAAATGAAGCGCCACAACATTTCGCAAATTTACGTGAATACCTCGATATGCTCCCCAATAGATGGATTGGCAGACGAGAATTTTAACTGTTTTCCAAGAGTTTTAACATCGCCTTGTATTTTGTCAAGAGGCAAATGGCTTGCAATTCGTGCAATTAATTTATTAGTTTGTAGATTCATTTAGTCCTGTTATCATGTTTGAAATTATATTACTTATTATGAAAGATATACCTTTTATTTCTCAGACATACGGTTACGTAGCATGGGAAAAAATGTGACATCCACAGACATAAAAGTGCGTTCCTTTGGAAGGTTTTATCGAAATAGGGTAAAACCATTTTTAAAAAATAAAGTGACGTCATAACTCGAAATTTTAAGACTTAAAACATTATCATCAAATCAGACTTGGATATCTCTAAGATACTGCTGTTGATATAAACAAGGAAAAGAATAGGTCCCAACACTGTTCCCTGTGTTACACCGGTAGTGACTGTCAATGGTGTACTTTGATTCTTGTCAATGCTTACCTTCTGGTTCCTATTTGATGGATTATTCTGCAAAATATCTAACGCTGATCCTCTAATTTTGATCATGTGGTCGTGGTGCAAGAGCGTTTGCCTTCCATCCAGGCGGCCCAGGTTCAATCCCCACTGCCTGCCACGGATTTGAAGTGGTTCGGAATCCCTTGTATAATCAAATGCATAGAATATTGCCTCCGGTTATAAAAGTCTACCACTGGAGAATGTATCAAATGAGAGTTTCAGTTTTCAACTCGATCTTTAACTTCAGAATCTTTCGAAAAACATTTTTTTCAAAACATCCTCTGATAACCAAGCACTAAATTATCATAAACACAGACGTTTTAGACATAAATATTTATTTAGGGTAGATATATTGATAATTCTGTGAAAGGAAAGAAATTTGTATGGTTCTTCGAAATAACGGTCAGTCTTAGTTTTAACTCGTAACACGCCAGATGTGATTCTTTTAGTAAATTATGTAGTGTTGTGTAAATTCGGGTATCTTTTCATAAGTCTTCTGGTTTCAACTCAAATTTAAAAACGAGGAATAACTTAATTTTCGTTATAAATTATTTAGTTTCGTGAACAATCTTTCTCATTCCTCTAGAAAGTTGATTCTTCCAATCAACTTTCTTATCAATCATTATCATTTTGATATTCAACTTTCTGTGCATTCAAATTTTGATTTAACTAGATTATTGTATTACATATCCTTGAGATGTTAGTAACTATTGCCTCATTTATATTTCATTCATAATCAGTTCTTGTTGCATAGTAATATCAGTTTCAATAACTATTATTTGCTGAATGTCCTTATCAAATGTTTCACTGTTCGTTTTTATTTCCGTTAATTAATTTAATATAACCATTTATATGTTGTGAATCCTGCTTTTCATTTATAAATGTTCATGCACGGGCTCTTCTAGCCTTGATGAGTTGATAACATGAATTTCAATGAGTTGGAAACCAAGAAAGTATTAACTTTCGAATGTAGCAAATTTTTTGATGAGTTCCAATTCCATCCTGTGAAGAGAAAAAGTACCAGCATAACATCCAAAGGAGGCCAAACAATTGAGAAAATAAGGTGAGATGAAAATCTTGAATTTTGTGAGGTATAATTTTAATTTGCTTGACAATAGAGCCCAATGTTCCCATGTATTTAGCGCCATGGCAAATAATAATAATAGCCGTCCTCTACCCGCATAGGCTATGCCTTTGGGTACACTCGAGTGTTTATTATTATTATATTAACGATTCCGCTCGGTCGTATCTAATGTGACAAAACGCTATTCAATTATCAGAAAGCATTTTTTATACTTGCTCGCACAAGCTCTGTTTTTGAGAGGTTCTCTCCGAAAAAATCGAAATCGAAAAAATATAAAAAAAACTTCATCAAATGCCTTGACTAGATCTAGGAGAGCTGCCAAGCATTTCTCAAATCTGTCCAGTGCTTCAGTTACATAATTTAATCAAGTACTTCATTTTCAGTACTTAGTTATCACTTGATACTTCTCAAGAAATCTCATAACCTCATGTTCAGCGATTATTCGAAATTTTTGAGAAATTATTAATTACAGTGATTGGGCGGTACTTTCCTGATTGACATTGCAGTAGATATGGGGCTGCTATGGCTCGATTTGGTGATATGGGGCTGCTATGATTCGATTTGGGTCAAAGGTTAGTTTCAAAGATGTAGGTAGCGTTTTAAAAAAACGAAACGGTGTGCTGTTTTGAAAACGAAGCGTTTTGAAACAACGAAACGGTGTGCTATTTTGAAAACGAAGCGATTTGAAAAATCGAAACGGTGTGCTATTTTGAAAACGAAGCGTTTTGAAAAAACGTAACGGTGTGCTATTTTGAAACGCTTCGTTTTCAAAACAGCACAACGTTTCGTTTTTTCAAAACGCTACATCTTTGAAACTGACCTTTGACCCAAATCGAACCATAGCAGCCCCATATCACCAAATCGAGCCATAGCAGCCCCATATCTACTACTCATTGCTCTATTGAATATTTGGAACCGTTGGCGTGAATTTAATCCAAGTAAACCACTGTCTACCACAGCAGAACTGCGATAGCGAATATTGCGGTATATTGAAGATCTAGATCCCTATGAATTTGAAAAAGCTACTACGAGTCTGGTACAAAAAAAACATTTTCATATCTTTGAACTGTAATTAATGGACAAGATTTCCATCATTTCTTATAAAATTTAGGTCAACATTTTTATTCGTTATTTTCCTGTTTGTTCTCCATGTCAGTTGATTGTTTCTAACGCAACCGCGGGCGCCATAGCTAACTACGAATAACTAAACTAAAGAATACAATATTCCGAAAACTGCTGAATGAAGACATAGATAACATATTCAAATGCTTTGCTTGGCCAACGCCCTAGATAACTCTTATCGAGTTTATATCAATATTCTGATGAATTTAGTCCTCTTTTATAGGTACGCTGATACACAATAGGAATCAATAATCCAGTGAAGAAAAAAAATTGTTCTTTATACGAAATTGTTGAAATTTTAGATATTTCGAAACCGATTACACTGAAGATGTTGTTAAAATACATCTTTTTTTCTTGCTGCGCTTACTCACATTCCACCAGTAGGTATTACAGACAGGCAATAAATATATTTTCGTCGTGAACTCACTTGGCTGTTTGTGTGATACCATGTCATGCATTATAAACATTCAGTTCACTGAAATGTGCGATATCAAACATTCTCGCGGATCGTAGTCGTAAAATGAACCTACTACAAACGTAAAAGTCGTTACAACTTACTGCTACTACCGGAAAGTCGTCCCCTATAACAGTAAAGAATATAACCATTTTGATGTTTACCGTACCTTCCAAAGAGATATGTTGAATTATTGCATATTTTACCAGCACGATTCAGGCAAGAATGAACCGACGCGATGGAAAACTTTCCTTAGTTGGTTGTTTGGACGAATTACCAGGATTAAAATATCATTTTCTGAAGAGATTTATGAGTCGATCGAAATCAAAATACACATTATTATCTAAGAGAATTTCTAATTGACGAAGCTTTGTGAAGAAGAGTCATAAACAATTAATAAAAATGATTACACATGAATGTTTGCTCACACATAATACATAATATACATAGGAATAAGCAGAAAAATTGATACATTGAGATATACACCAATATATACAAACAATAATACTACCAAAACATGCCTAAGAGAATTTTTTATGGGCAGAGGTTTGTGAATAAGAATCATAAACAGTTAATAAAAACCAGTACACATAAATATATGCATACATGTTAGAGCTGTACCAAGCACTGACAAAAAGTGCTCCGAGCACTAAGCACTAATCGTCTCTTGAAAAGTGCTCCGAAATCTCGAGCACTTAGCACTTTTGTTTATAAAACGCCCGCGATTACTAAGCACATTCAAAAAGTAATTCTAGTCGAGGGCACCAAGCATTTCTTAGACCATAAGATACTTAAAGTTACTGAAATTTAATTGAAAATGTGAAATTTTCACAAATAATATATCATCGCGATATGTTTTGCTACACTATAGTTTACTCAGGCGGTTTTTTTATTAACCGCTTGAAAAAGCTAGCGAAACATGTCACAATGTAATATAATTTGTTGAAATCTTACTGTGTTTAATTAGGTTTCAGTAACTTACGTATCTAGCAGTCTGAGAAATGCCATGCTTTTCCATCAAGACTATCAAAAACTGAAGTTACTTTTTCTACTCACCTAACTAAAATGGCATTTAGCGCACCGTTCTTTTTTAGATAAACAACTTAATGACAAAATTTGATTATATTTTCACTTTTAATATTTCTATAAATGTTCTTGATTTACCAGAAAGTTTTGGTATTTTTGGCGGATTGATCACGTGGGACTAAATCCACATCAGAAACGGACCCAGCATATGAAAAAAGCAATGCTTTGTCTTATTCATTATTCAGGAATAAAATAGGACGAGCACTTCGAAATGGAAACTTTATTCACTTTGAACATTCTACCCAATAAAAATACGACTTTGAGATCATATTTGAAATACAGTGTGAATATGAAGGTTTGGAAAAATGTTTTTGAAATATTGTCTTTCGAGAAAACGTTCATGTATTTTATTTTATTTGAGTTGCCGCATTATGAAGATCTCATGAATCCACAGTGTCCCAAGTATAATTGATGATAACTCACTCGAAATTATTCAATGAAAAATCCTGAATTTTTTATTCGAATTCTGATCAAAATTTTAAATAATTTCCTGTTTTATTTCATGTATACAAGGCACTTTATAATAAACAGTTGGTTGTAACGAATTACTTTAATTTTATATTTCATTTATAGATTCTGTTCAAAATTATAAACATATTTTATGTATCATACCTTTTGGTGAGTACCGAGTAAAGTGGTGTCTGTTATTTTGGTACATATTCAAATATGATCTGAAAATAAAACAATGAAATTAGAATTCAAACTGAGTTTTAAGTCACGACAAGAGTCACACACATTTTTTCAAAAAAAACGGATATAATATTCACTTGAATTGAGTTTTTTTATTATTATTATGAGAATACATTTCCTACCAATGCCTTGCTATGGTTTTAGCCCTGAAATTATCAGTACCATTCTTGAACACCACTAATTTCCCAGATATTTCCCGAAAATTTTCGCTAAAATTCGCAAAGATTTAAAAATTCCCGAAACTCAGTAAATTATCCGGTGAGTGACAACAATGGTGACGTCTCGAGTGTGCATTGGGGGATGTAAACAAAAATTCTTCATGTTTCTACTAGATTCATTTGTATGGAAATGCTTAGTGCTTAGTAATCTCGAAAAGTGCTCAAGAGCACTGCAGTGGTCACAAACACTTTTTGGGATTACTAAGCACTAAGCACCAAAAAAGTGCTATGGACCAGTGTTTAGGAATACAAAAGTGCTTCGTGTGCTTTCAGGAGCACTAGGTACTGTGGTTTGGGAAAGCTCTGATACATGATACATTCATATACATACAAATGGGAAAAAAAATTGTAGACTTATATATACAAGCAATAACACTTCCAAAACATTGAAAGAAATTGTTTGTTGACTCATACGCGATATAAAATACTTTCGGTAGTTAGCAGAATACAGTTTGATAAAATTAGTGGGAAATAATAAATCTCCAGGTTATTATGGTATACGAGAACAAATATTGAAAAAAATTGTCATGAAATTGCACCACATCCTTCTTTCATTATTATCAAATTTTTGATAAAGGACACTTTCCAAGAACATTGAAAAACAGCATCATAAAACCACTATACAAAGTTGGACCCAGCTATAGATCCATAACCTTGATATCAAACAGCCAAAATTTTGCAAAGAATTTAACAAATATTTTTACAAAAAAATGCAGTATTATTATTAACTATTTGGTTGTAGGGAAGGAAGATGTACCGAAGATGCTATACAAACTTTTGTTGCCCAAATATAATCATGAAGCAATTGATAAAAATGTATATACACTCTACATCTTCATCGATCTTTCGAAAGCATTCGATACTATGTGTCATGAAAGATTGATGGGAAAACTCAAAGCATATGGGAAAAATTAATATTGACAGCGATTGTAGTATTGTTACTCAAGGTGTACTACAAAAAATGTGTTAGGTCCCCTTCTATTTACAATGTATCTGAATAATCTATTGACAATGAAGAATGAATAGGAAATCATCAGTTTTGCAAATGACACTGCCATAATATAACTCTCATCATAAGATCCAAATATATCCACATTTATTATTCCAAAATGTCCATTCCAATTCTCATACTATTATTGTAAATTGATTTTTAATAAGCTTTTGATTGTAATTATATATCTCATTATTGTAACATTCTTTCCACGTTTACCTCTTTTACTTTTTAATTCATTCTATATTCTATTTTAATTTCACAGCTTACATTTTTATAAGTCAGATTCATGATGTCTTCTATAACACGCACAAGAAATTTTCAGTTTCTGTGGACTTTCCGTTCATTCACAAACCCCCTTAAATTATTTTCAGATGAATAATCATGACTATTATCATTATTATAGTACTGGTCACACATAATGATGCAACTATAATTTCCTGCAGGATTTAATATGGGTTTTTGAGAAGCTCATTTTTAATTGAATTCCGAAATAGTATGGGATTCATTGTGTTCTTGTGAAGGCTAAATAAGTGGTTATACATTCTTCAACTTTCGAATATGAGGAAATTTCTATCAAGGATGATGTTGGTTAAAGCATACCGACCGCTATTATTGTTCTGACGGGTAATATTATTCGGCTTTTATGATTCTGTTTTATGCATTGAGCATACTTTTTCGATATTAGTAGGGTGAAAACCCCTTTTCATGTAGCTTTATAGATTTGTCAGTTTCCAAAATATGGTTCGGTAGTTGTTTCTGAAGAATTAGTAGTAACTAAGTAGTTATTTTTTTTTTTGTAAATTTGAGCATTTCCAATTTTGTGCTTTCTTCAATTACTTATTTGAATTTGCAGTTAGTTGTTCTTACAAAAATTAAGTATATGTGAATGAAATTAAAAAAATATGGAAAATTCTCAGATTCATCTGAAAATTTTAAATATATTCAACACGATTTATATGAGTCCTAGCTTGTACTGATGAGGGTTGGAAAGGATGAAAATTCTGTAAGCGAAAACGTGTGCCTCCCGTTTTGAAAAAGATATAATTTGGCTAATCCTCACACGTCATAAAAAACTATATTATCGGAATGATATTATAATGCAGTGACGTAAAGAAAGAAGTAGTTGTTTTTGCTACACACTTACCGATTAAAATCGTATTGTTTACAATACTGCGAAAAGTATAATTTTTAATTTTTTATTCATTCATTACGAATATTATCAATTCTCCGTTTTCGGCAATTCGAAAAATGTCAAGCCCAATTCGATTACACCAGCGTACATGACTTCTCTCAAACGTGAAAAGGAAAAATATTGTTTTGTTAAAAATATGTTTTTGACGTCAACTGGCTGCACCCTTACGAACCACCCTCTAAAAGTTTCATAATGCAGATATTTATACTTTTTCCGTTGAATTACGAAATATCAAAGATATTCCATTACATTCCTCGGAAACATCAAACGTGACAGTTTTTCCAGGATTACAGTTAAACGAAAAATCCGACAAGCTCTCCACAAAGCGCTTCAACGTCTGAAAAATATGCTCAGTTTCAAACAACACACATGCAAAGCACAAAAGAGATTGGAAGGTATGATTCTACTTGCCAGACTCTCAAAGGAAAGTTTCTCTTTCGTCCATTTTCCGACACTAAGATGATTAAGTATTTTTTCTTCGGCCCGGACTACTTTCACATTCATCCAGGGATACACAAATCGCTCCAGTGGAAACTTCATACTTGAATGAGTTTTTTATATTCAGAAGTGCAATATTGTTGCCAAGAAGAGAAATAGATCTACAGGGTTTGAACTAACTTGCACCGATGCTTACATTTGTTACTGCATGCAAAATAAAAAAATACAGTGGAAAAGTAAAGTTATGAAGAGTCCTCAATAGGCTAGGAAAACTAATTTGTGTAATTTGTGTAAGTGTTGTGTTTGTCAACAAAACATTAAATAGGAATGATCTTGTATTGTATATTTCTTCTAATATAATTATATAATGTTTGCTACATTCAACCTGATATAAAATCCCCACTAACGAAAGATTTTTTTTATATTTTATGATCTGGGGACTAGGCAGGAGTTTGTAAGAGCTAATGATTCGCTTTTTCCTTAGCCAAATATTTGGGTGTTCCGTCAGTGTTGAAAAAGATATATTGAATGCAATACTGATATCTGTCGAAAATGCAGTTTTGAAAAAAAATCCTATACAAAATTTCACGGAGTTTGTTTCGAATCAAAATGACTCTCTAAAACCGTCATTTTGGCTCATAACGGTGGTGGATTTGATAACCAGTTCATTTTGAATCATATATTTGATCGAAAACCAATCTGAAACCCAATCTCATTACGAAAGGTACCAAATTGATATCTATGTCTCGTAACATTAAATTTCTTGATTCCTCAAACAATTTTTCAATAGCCCTCTCCAAACTTCCCAAGGCCTATGGTTTTTCTGAATTGAAAAAAGGGCATTTTCCCCACCTTTTCAGTCATATAGGAAACCAAAATTATGTGGGAGCGATTTCATCAGCTGCATTTTTCACACCTGGTAATTCCAGAAATAACAAGGAGCTCAACGATTTTGAAATTTGGTATGGTAGAAGGGTCGAAGGAAATTATATATTTGATTTCCAAAAGGAACTCATCGAATATTGCATCTCGGATGTTAATATTTGGACTAAGTCTTATCTTAAAAGCCTACGCTTGACGAAAAAAATGTGTATCCTTTCATGGAAGCCAATGCCTCTGCCTGTAACCAAGTTTTCAGGCGTAAATTTCCTAAGGAAAATACTGATGGTGTCATTCCTATGAATAGTTTGAATTGTCATTCATTGGATGGTTTGGGAGGAAAACAGAGAGGTATCAACATTTACAAAACTGTTAAAGGGTTTGAGGCTGGAGTTTCGGTTGTGGATGGATTTTGCTCTGAAACAAATCAGGGGTGTAATTTACACGGATGTCTGAATTGTTTCAAATATAAGAGAGGAGACCTCATCTGAAATGTGAACACACGATTCGAGGGTACTAAGGCTAAAATTGAGAGGTTGAAGCCTGGGATATGAACTCATCAAGGTGTGGGAGTGAGATTTTAGGTGTAAATCATCAGGTAACGAATAACTACCTACTCTTACTATGAAACTTGGGTTGTAGACGAGGTTGTGAAAGCCGTGGAATTGGGATTTGGAATTTTGAAAATCTTCGAAGTATTGTCATATGATACTACTCAGTTCAGAATAGTAATTTTCCTAACAAGTGCGGAAAGTGATGCTTTCCCGCACGCGACTTCCGTTAAGCAGTCGAGTGCGGGAAATACACTTTCCGCATGAGTTAGGAACAATACTTTTTCTACAAGCGTAGGGAACAAATTCATTTTTTCAATTATTTATTCATGCAAATGGAAACAACTAACAAGAGTAACATTTTCTATCCACTAATTATTCGTAATATTTATTGTAAATGTACAATTTGATGCATTATGTAAATTTATAGCGGAAGCCAGCATATTTTTTGAAGATGGCTGATTTCCTGAAGAAGAAGGTAACTCGGGCAATACATTATCGAAAGAAATCGAATGTGCAGGTACAGGCATCAAATCGTCGCCGATCGATATAGACGTGCATGGTTCTAAAATGCACCCGGAAGACGATGTAGTGTTCAAATTGAGAATTTTGTTGGACATTTCTTTTTTTCGATTGGTGGAGTCTTCTAAATACCCCTCTGCAACTGAAGTCGATTTCCATCCTCCTAGGCGTTTGATATTTGTTATACCCACACCACAGTCAGCAAGTAAAGTGGCTGAGGAACGCCTGAAGCTGTGACCAGTGTAAAGCTCTGGATTTTGAAGGCGCAGATATACTGCTATTTAGGAGGGTATCTTTCCTATGGTATTGATTCCTACACATTGCACAGTACATTTTCCACTTTTGTAATACAAGAATAAATGACGGTGAGGAGTCTCTTTCGGACGTAAATGTACATAATTTCTGTATACGTTCAAAAAATAACCATCATTTGCTTCTTCAGATATCACGAAGGATCTAGAGGAATGATTTTTGGAATCCTTGATATTAACAATTATCAGGTTTTCTTTGTCGTCTATGTCGTCAATGGTGAGTTTTGTCAGCTCTTCTCGTCTGCAAGCACCAGCTAATCCAAAAATTGCTACTAACTTAATCATGAGGTATATGTCATCGGGTGCTTCAGTCATAAATTTTGAAACGTCTTCTTGAGTGAAGATTTTGGCCTTTTTCGGTCGAAAACCGACATTCTGTCTTTTAATGAATGCAATTATTTTGTAAAATTTGCTAATATCCAAATTTTGCTTTACTTTGAATACTCTCTTCAACATTGAATATCTTGCCCATAAAGTGTTCGGCTTCCATGTTTTAGACATTTCTAGAAAATAAGCTTTATTTAAAATAAAAAAAAAAAAAAAAATTAAACTCGTGTATTGCTTCTCATACCTTTGTTTAGATTTCGTTGGCAATAACTCTAAGTTCGCATCTGTAGCTGCTTGCACGATTTCTTGTGGAAGTTCTTCATCAGATGAATAATCCATTGTGGCAATTTCACTGAATCGAAAATTTTATATAAGTAACGCTTTGTCTGTCACTCTGACAATTACAAACAAATTTGTGTATTGATCGGCATGACAACATCAATTGTTACCTACTCGTTATCAGATTAATCAAAGCCTATATATAGGGTGATTTTCATAACAATACATTTTTATTTATCAATATTTGTTAATTTCTTCAATAAATAGTTCAAAATGATGGATGATTTTGAACAAACTCACTTAGTATTGCAACAAAAAAGCTTGAACTTTCATATCTTGTCACCCACCACTTATATTTCACGAGGATATCATATAAATGTTTTTCCCGCACTAATGTGGGAAAAAATTTCCCGCACTAGTGTGGGAAAACTATTCCCGCACTAGTGTGGGAAAACTTTTCCCGCACAACTGTGGGAAAATGACACTTTCCAAACTGAATTGCGTGCGGGTAGAGGGTGAATCACGCACGCTTGTAGGAAATAGTTATTATCCTAACAAGTACGGAAATAGTACCATTCCCGCATGAGACTGCCGTTACCCGAACGACGCAAAGCGGAGTTCGGGTAAGCAGTCGAGTGCGGGAGAGTACCTTTCCGTATGAGTTAGGATAAATATTTTTTCTACAAGCGCATTGAAACATCTTATGTTGCTCTCTTGAATAAACTTTTGCGTGCGGGAAAAATTATTCCCGCACTAGTGCGGGAAAAACTCACTTAAAGTGACAGTAGCGTGCGGGAAAATTTTTCCAGCACTAGTGCGGGAAAATTACACCTCTCAAACTAAATTGCGTGCAGGAATAGGGCGGAACACGCACGCTTGTAGGAAAACGATGTTTCAGGGTTGTTCACTGATATGATGAATAGATTCCGGAGGAAAGAGAATATATTGAGAGATATTTTCAACGAGAAATAGTGTTGTTGGAATACTCAAACATTACAGACAACCCCTGGATTAGATATTTGGCTGATGAATTCGTTCTGGGACAAATTTGGTCATCGTGAAAATCAACCGAAAACGTCTTTCATCAATCAGCCCGACGAATTCTTCACAATGTGCACGAAATACTTGATGAACCCACACCCACCTCCAGAAGTGTTAGAACAGGTTAATATTTTTTTATATTTGTTTCTCTTCATATTTTATTCAAGTTTCATTCATTAACATTTTATATGTGATACACTACAGTATTCTATATTATAGGATATTGGATTGCCAAAATACTCTTTGGATCTAAATGAATATGTTACAGAGTAGTTCTCATACTGTATTATATGGAAAAGTTTATGTAATCTTAGAAATTTCATTAATTTTCAGGAACATCAAATAATAACAGTTGAAGTGAATTTGAAACCAATGAATGTTCATGTTGTAAGGTACACAACAATGGTAATACAAAAACTAAGTATGTTGTAATATTTAAACAACTCATTAAAAATATTTTCATGAAAATATTTGAAAGAAATTTTGCAATAGAATCATTTGTTACGAGCACTAATATGGGGCATACCAGTAGAAATCTGCTCATTGAAGGATTACCAGGGAAACACTGTTACGGAGTCTGTTTTCACCAAATTCAAGTTCTACCTCGAATTGTTGAAAGACTTTGTGGAATTTGAAAATTATCTGGGAGATCCAATAATTTTTGCCAATGCTGTAAGTATACATTCACTTATACCTAGTATAGGAATGCTTTTCGTTCATTCGATATTCCTGTGGTTGTATTATCAGTTATATAAGTTGACTCAGCATGAAAACTCTGAACAGAATTCTACAGTATTTTTCAATTTTTTATTTTGATTTAATGTGATTTTATTAAAAACATCACTTTTCTAGTTCGTTTTATGTCTTGAGTAGATATTCTTGACCATGAAATATTCCATTTGAGCTTGATAGTTTCTCATTATTTTACAGGTTACTGAGATTTCCAAAGTAGATGGGAGCAGTCCCTACAATTTGATTAAAAGGGCAATGTCCTTGTTCATATCCAATGAGGTGGCTGCAATGTACAGCTGGTTGGGACGAAAAGAAAAGTCTCCTTTTGAGCATACCCAAATGGCGAGGCTATTGATTGATAAGTTTTCAAAACACCTTATTATAATATAATGGGATGGGGCCAGTTTTTAAAATTGCTGGCACATATTTTGTTCACCTTGTGTATCACAAGAAAACCATTTTGTGAAAGAAATACCTGTGATATGCATGAGATCTTCTGTATAAACTTTAAATTGTGTTATGTAAATGTTTGGTTAGAATTAACAAGTTACTCCTTTTCTCTATGTGCAGACTAACTAGAGGAATTCTTCTCTTTTTACAGAATTTGGTGATTGGTGACCTTCATCAATAATAAATATCTTTTTTGGTCCATTTTTTAACAAAATTTACTTTTAAAAATAAATATTAATTTTTTCATATATGAAAAAAAGGAATATGTTATTCTCTTGAAGGTGCTGCTGATGAAGGAAATGCGTCCAAGTCCCACAAGGATACAGAGTCAGCAATTGCGTCGTGGTTAAAAAGGGTCAATGAAAGAAAAAATAAATAATTGATATTATTTTATTATAAATAATATTTATATACACACACATGTGTATATAAAGAGATACTTTTCATTTACAATTAAAATTGTTGAATCCAGATGATTTTTATTTAATTTTATAAAAAAAGTATCTGATCAAGTAACAATACTTGATCAAAGTTTTAGGATCATCTAAATTCGGTAAATTGGACATATTAAGGACGTTCAGATACCATGCATTGTACATCCTCAGTATGTCCATTTTAGGTCCTCAATTACCTAAACAAGACGTTTTGGGAATGAACTAAAAACATCCAATTTGGGTATTCAAAGACCTAAAACGGTAGTACTGGGGATATACGAATGCGCGACATCTGGACGTCCCCAATACGTACATAGGATGTGAACTGTGCCTAATCTGGACGTCCCCAGTATATACAGTAGGTCTTGGTTGGTGTTGTTTTTCTCAGTGAAAAGAACGAGACTTCGTGATGAAAATGCAGAAAATATGTTTTTATTAAACTTGACAGTACAGAATATTTTATTATGTATATGTAACTATATCTAAATAAAAAGTATATCTCAGCCAATCTTGATATTCAACACGCCCTCTCAAAATTGACTTCGATCTAAGTAATGAACAAAACTTCTGGTATTTCGAATTTGATAAACCTTTCGTCAGAATGTCAGCAGGAATTTCATTTGTCGAAATGTATTCGACTCGTATCTCTTGTTTTTCAACTATTTCTCTGATGAAGTGGTATCTTATATCCACATGCTTTGTTCGCCCTTGATAAACTGGATTTTTCACCATGGATCCAGCACTTTGATTATCATTAAAAATAGTTGTTGTCTCTAGTTGACCAACGATGTCGTTCAGGAATTTTCTCAAGAAAACTGCTTCTTTGGATGCTTCTGTCAGTGCCATGTATTCTGCCTCCGTACTCGATAAGGCCACTGTTTTTTGTTTGCGGGATGACCAACTTATTGCAGCATTCAACAAAATTAAAATATATCCTGTATAGGATCTTCTGTCATCCGGATTTGCTCCCCAATCTGCATCAGCGAAGCCAACTATTGGGTCATTACTCTTCTCGAAAACTAATCCAACATTTTGAGATTTCTTCAAATAGCGTAACACGCGTTTTGCTGCTGTCCCAGTGTTCTAGTCCATAGTTTTCGTTAAATTGACTCAAAACACTCACAGCGTATGCGATATCTGGTCTCGTTGAAATTGCAAGGTACATCAGATTTCCAACAAGACTCCGTAGGGAATCATTGCCATTTCATTTTTATTTTTGGACACATTTCCTTGGATAGTTTTTTGGACATATTCATCGGCGTTGGACAATGTTTGCATGCACTCATGTTGAAGTTTTTCAATGATTCTTTGATGTATCTCTTCTGACTCATTTTGACTCGACTCAGATCTGTTTCTTGTGTGAATTCTATACCCAAACAATAGTTAATTTCACCAAGATCATTCATGTCGAACGACTTTGACAGTTCGGCTTTGACGTTTCGGAGTTTCGTCTTGCTATTACAAGCAACTATGAAATCATCAACATAAATGGCAATTATTAAAATTTCACTTTCATTGATTTGAAAATATACGCATGGTTCTACACTAATCGGTTTCAGTTTGAGTTCTCTCAGCTTCGAATGCAATTTCTTATACCACTCTCTTCCAGACTGCTTCAGACCATATAAATATTTCTTCAACAAACACACCCTATTGCTATGAGTCTTATCACAAATTTCATCGTATTTTTCTGGAAGTGCCATATAGATTTCCTCTTCGAGTTCACCATTCAGGTATGCACTAACAAAATCAAGTTGATGAATGAATAAATTTAACTGAACTGAAAGTGACATGGTGATTCTTATAGACTCCATTCTAGTTAAAGGGGCATAAGTTTCGTGAAAAACCACTTCATTTTCTTGTGTGAAACCATTGGCTACCAATCTTGCTTTATAACTTTCAATCGAATCATCTGATTTGTATTTCATTCGGAATATCCATTTTGAACCAATAACTTTTCTATTCTTTGGGCGATCGACTAAAATCCACGTTTTATTTTTCATGAGAGCTTCGTATTCTTTTCTCATTGCTCGAATCCATTTATCTGCTTCTGAAGAAGAAAGGGCCTGACTCACTGTTACTGGATCAGAACTCTCTAACATACCAGCAAACTCTTCTCCAAAAGTTGAATTTTCCTTGTTTAATGGGTTTTGAATCGATGTATATTGGTATTGTTTCCTAGTTTATCGTTCTTTTTACTAATAAAAACAACAGGTTATGGGCCCAGTCACCCTAACTCTATTGTAGTTGCAATAGTAACGAAGTTTGAGTAAAAAGAAATCATCGAAGTTGACAGTTTAATTTGGAAGTCAAAATACGAAGCAGTCAAAACTCGTATAGAATACAGGTACTGTCCAACGAAAATTCTGATACTTACCTGGAAAATCCAAGCAAAAGCTCTACTTGTGAAGAACGATTAATGGGGATACGTAGATGGAACGTTGAAAAAACCAGCCGCTGAAGCTGAAACTGTCATTTGGAAAAAGAATGATGAACATGCTATGTCAGATCTCATTCTAGCAATAGAACCTTCCGAACTTAGACACATCAAGAATTGCAGAACATCTAAAGAAATTTGGAACAAACTGCACGAAATATACCAGTCACAAGGTCCAGCAAGAAGCTCATTCCTTACAAAATGAAACAAAGTAATGACATGAGAGAGCATCTTGCCAACTTCTTCGAAATAATTGACAAACTAGAAGAGATGAATTTGAAAAATTTATGTATTTTTTTTATTTTACTATTGTATAGTATTCCCGAGTCATATGAATCGTTCAGAATTGCGATTGAATCCTGAGAAATATTACCGTCACCCGAAGCATTGAACACAAATTGTTAGAGGAATTCGAAGCTCGAAAACGAAATATTGAAGAAAAAACGTCAGACGCAATGTTCATATCCAAAAATCAGAAGAAGAAAAAACGCACGAGAACAGAAACGAAGATAATAATATGAAGAGATAAGAATTGTTCAAGTATACCTGTCACCGATGTGGAAGATATGGCCACCAAGTCAGAGACTGTAGATCAAAGACGTGAAATAAAAAGCCAAATAAAGATCCAACAAGCGAAACTTCAAAACGTGCAGAAACAGATGAATTTGCTCTCAACATATCCGAAAATTCAAGAAGTTCGTGGTGTTTAGATTCTGGTGCGTTATCTCATATGTGTTCAGATGAAAGTAAATTTAACACAATGAATAAAACTACATCAACGTTTTTGAATCTGGCAAACAGTGGATCCACGAGAATTGAAGGAATGGGTACCGTTAATTTGATTGTTAACGAAAAGCAGTAATTCAATCTAAAGAAAACTTTACTATTACCCGACCTCCGATCAAATCTGATGTCAGTATCCAAAATCAAGGATAATGGGTTTGATGTAATATTTACCAAAAACGAAGCTGTCATTGTGAATGAAGTAAACGGAAAAAAGTTCTTGAAGCTAAACGAAGTGATAATTTGTATTTCATTGAAGAAATGGTTGAAAACGCAAGATATACAAAGATAAACTCTTATGAAAAATGGTATATCAAATGTGGCCATTTAAATGAAAGGGGTTTAAAGAATTTAGCTATACAGAAAATGGCTCTTGGATGGAACATAAATCAAAACGAAGAAGTACATCCATGTGAAGTATGTATTCAAGGAAAACATACCCAAAAACCCTTTACTTCTTTCACTTCAAGAAGCAAACATCGTTTGTAAGTAATTCACACAGATATATGCGATCCTATGAGAGAAACTTCACTTGGTGGTTCAAAGTATTTTGTAACCTTCATAGACGACAAGTCGAGATGGTGCGTAGTTTACTTCCTTAAAGAAAGAAGTGAGCTATTGGAAAAGTTCATTATCTTCAAAAATCTGGTAGAAAACCAGACTGGTAACATAATAAAAATTGTTAGATCTGATAATGGAGGAGACTATCGAAGCAGTCGATTTGGGGAATATTTAGAAAGCAATGGTATTCAACATCAACTTTCGATACCTTATACTCCTCAACAAAGTGGTATAGCCGAAAGAAAAAACAGGACATTAGTTGAGATGGCAAGGTGTTTGCTGATACAATCAGGACTTACACGTAGTTTTTGGGCGGAAGCTATCTTAACGTCAGTACACATCAGGAATAGGTGTCCATCCCGAAGATTGGACAATAAAATCCCAAATGTAAGCTATTTTCGAATTTTTGAAGAAAAAGTGTTCATCTTAGACAACTCCGAGAAAAAAAAAGATCCTGTACTGTCAAGTTTGATAAAAACACATTTTTTTGCATTTTCATTACGAAGTATCGTTCTTTTTACTGATAAAAACAACAGTCGGATATTCTCAGTACGTTTTGGGGACGTACTTGTGCTATATGGGGAGTTGGAAAATGAGAGAGTTTATTTTAGAGTTTGTTTCTGGTGGCCCTAAAAATCATGCCTACAAACTTCAACAGTAACTCATATCCGCTTGAGTTGCTCTGAACTTACCACTACAAGACAACAATTACTCAAATAGAATCTGAACAATTTTTTTCTGAAATCTGATTTAACCGTCATCCGAGCAACCATCGGAGGTCTTCAGAAGCGATCACAAGCATAAACTTCTTATTTTGCACATTTTTCGCTTATAAAATTGGTCTGTGTGTAAGACTCACTTGTGTCACTCTGTTTGCCATTGTGAACTATAACATGTGCTCTTTCTTCATCCCCATTCTCGCTGTTTTGATTTTCTTAGATATCTTTGCATTTTATTAACATTTCTCTATCAATTTTATGTTCCCATATCCTGTATTTATAATTTTGCTATCTGCAGATCCCGTAATGAAAGGCATAGAGGTATATACTATTTTAGTTTGAACATCCTTTCAATCGTTTTTCGAATTTTATAAACGTTGTATATTTTTTTTGGGTTCTAAGACACGTTTGTCCAATTCACTTACAAATCTGGTCAGGTCTTGTTCTTTTGTTTATGACACTCCCTCTTCCGAGGCAGGATCGTTCACAACACCTATTGAAGTGTATAGTGTTATGATATTAGATGACATAAGGAATTTCAGGACAAAAATATAGTTAGACCATAAGTTTTATCAGAGAGCCCAAGCAAATACTTATTGTTTCTTATACCAAGTATTATGCATTTACTAGGAAACACTACGCTTATAATAAAATAAAATGAGAAAAGCTATTGAAAAAAACCCAAACAACGTAGTACAACAGAACCTTTTCAAGAATGCCATTATTAAAAGTATTAGAGTAAGAATAATTAATTTTCAATAAAGAACAAAGTATTAGGAACATGAAACAAATTCAAAATTAGTAAAATCATTTGGAAAAATAATGATTTCAATAAAAGTAAAGAAACTCTAAAAATGAAAAAGAAAACACTCAGTATGTCACATTGGTACTTATTTGACACAGGGAGAATAGTTGTCAAGGAAAAAAGACGAGGAATTTGAAAGAGTCAAAATTGAGTCATGTGAGTGAAATAAGAAAATATAGAAAAGTAAAAAAAAATGTGAAAACTATAAAAATATCCACAAGAAGCAAAAATAGAAATAGCACATGAGTTTATTTGTAAATAGAATAAGGTAGATTAATTTTAAAACAGGAAAACAGTGCGCGAAAATACAAAAAGTGATCGCGAGTGTTAGAAAGAACTTCAAAAATTCAACTAGGGGAAGAAAAATGAAGAGAGGAGGGGGAATCAACAAGAAGACAGAAGGAAGCGGTTGAAAAGTTTTTTTTGAAGAAAGAAAATCAGAAATTTATGAACAAAACGTAAAAGCAAACTACAAATCTTTAGACAACAATATCAGCTCAATTCGAACCAGAAGATAGATTCAAAATTACTCACCTGGAATAACTAATGCTGTCAAAATCCTCCTAGACGATAGATGCAGTTTGGAATGGTCAATAGCAGCAAATATAAGGTATAAATAGAACCCCTAAAAGAACAACATAGCCAATATAACTGCCTAGTGCACAAAAACTCCAATCTCCACAATTCCGAACTATATCCCTTCATCACAAACAATTCCATTCCCTATAGTGCACAAAACTTTCATCCTCCTGAATATTTGATTATTAATAGTATTTATTTATAAGAAAAGTAGATTTTAGTTCATTTCTTCGAATTGTATGAAGCCAAAATACCGAGTTGTGAAAGGATATGCTCAGATCGAGGAAGTAATCATAGACAGGCCATGGCTATTAGCACGGAATCGTCACCGAAGCCTAAATTTTGACGAAATTGTATATATCGCCAAAGTGTTGAACACAAAATTAAGAATAGTTAGCTAAAGGTAGGCATAGGTAATCTAAGATTTGCCGATTGAGAGAGTTTCATAGTTATTCACATTTCCCTTGAGAAATTTGTTTTAATAAAGAAAAATTAGATTTGATTTTGATTGATACATTTATTTATGAAAAGTATTCACATTTCACTTATTTGAGACAATTAAAATATATTCCTTTTTCTTGAATTCTACCCTGAGATTAGGAGATTTTCATGTGGCGTACCGATTTGAAGCAGATAAGGACCTAAAAAAACAAAGGTAAAATATACAATTAAAAAGTAAGTATCTAGAAAGGGCAATCTGAGAAAATACTGTTTTGTATACTATAATTTGTCTACGGAAGTTATTATCAGCAGTCAGATGTCTGAAACAAACAATTCTCAATCCTACTACAATTATAATAATACAGTTTATTATAAAAACTAACACCTATCATTATTATTCATCATTGTTATCATCATTATTTTAATTCATACCAATAGCTTCAATATCTGAATTTTCCACAATATTCAACTGTTAATAATTATTGAAACAAGAGCTGAATAATGTAATATGAGGCTTTTAGGTATTTTCCATTCCAGGCTGTATCATATCCATGATCGATTTCCTTTGTGTTATTTGTTGATGATCGAGTTCCCAGTCAAAAACTATTTCACAAAGCTACCTTTACATGAACAAAATACTGTAATCAAAGTGATACTAACAGAACTACGAAACATCAATTAACAATGCGGAACTCAAAGCGTAATTATTAAATGGAGGGCGTCAGTCGTATAGTGTTTTTGGTAAAATTTCTCATTGCATTATGTCGAAGATGTTTAGGGTGGTTCAAATTTGAATTCCATTGTTGGAATGTAAGAAAATTTACGGTGTTAGCGAAATCATGCCAAAGTTGCACAAAATGCACTTTTTGTCAGACAAATCAGATTGCTTTTGGAGATATCCAGAAAAACAACGAATTTTGTAAAAATAGTTTTTATCTTATTTGAAAAGATATATCACAATGATAGGTAACTTATTTTATCGTGCTCACTTCTTCCTCCCTCCCTCACAAGATACCTTGTCAAATTTATTGGACGCTCTGAAAGATTGAATTCATTTTTGCATGATTCCAAGACAAAAAATGCCTCGATATATTTGAAATTTCTCAAATATATACATCGTTTTAACTAGAGAGGAAAGTGTAAAAGTTTTTGCTTCCAAAATCGGCTAATCGGTTTTTGCATAACATATGCATGGAAAGGATCTTCTACTGTCTAGTCCTGATAATAGCATTGAGGTCAAAGCACTTGTCATGCTTAAAAATGGTGAATAGCATATATGTAATTTTTTTTGATATTGAAGAGATTTTGCGGATTCACATAATTTCACACACATATTAAATAATTTCAGTAGTGCATGAATTACATCATGAAATTTGGATCAATGATCCAAATGATGGTATGTGAACCTACCTGATAAAAAAATTGGAGTATTAAAATTGTGAAATGTTGTCAAACTGTAACTGTCATCGCGAACCGTCAATGTGATCCAGATCCGTCCTATTCCCGCACGCAATTTATTTTGAGACGAGTCATTTTCCCGCACTGGTGAAAAATTTTCCCGCACGCGAAAGTTTGTCCAAGAGCGCTACATAAATGTTTCAATGCGAGAGTAGAAATAAAACTTGATCCTTACTCATACGGAAAGGTACTCTCCCGCACTCGATTGCTTACCCGAACTATTATGAGAACTATAATGAGAACTCTGAATTCGTCCCTTAGGACCGATATTGTGGTGAACAAGTTTTCAGGGTGAAAGAAATGTTGAGTTGTTTCTTCGAAATCTATAAATACCCTGTACGGCGCGACTGCTGTAGAAGTAATATTATAACGAGGGATTCATGGTTAAATATATTCCTTCCTTAGCCGATGTGATTAGCCTCACACATTCACCACGATTCCTTGTTTATCGCGAATATTTCTATCTTCTATCCACAATCATGTCCTTCCTTGAATCAAAAAGATAACTTCTGTAGAACAGAATGTGAGGTTGAAAAAAAAAACTGATTAACCTTTAAAACTTAATACATTAATTAGATAAAATTTAGTAGCTGAAATGATTGAATTAGCAGCTATACGACTTTTGGGAAAAAAATATAACTAGATTTTTTCTTGGTGTAAATTAAAATTTCAATACGCCCAGTTTTACTTAAACGTGCCATTTTTGCACAAACCTTATTATTCACACTAATTGTTATTTTTGACATGTGTTGTCGGCAGATAATAATAGCCTTCCTATACCCGCACAAGCTAAGATTTAGGTAAGCTCTATGAGTATTTTTGAGGGAGTATTATTATTACGAACCTGGTAGTAGATAGAAAAATCATGAATCCTTCTGTTTGCCTTCTAGAAACCCATTAGAATGTACTAGAATCATTAAAGTTTATTCGAGAACTTAGTATGGAATGTTCTGTTGAAAGTTCTATAGCTTCTAGATTAATGTTATCCTATAAATACGAACAGATTTGCCAAGTTTGAAAAAGTTTTTGAGTTTTGTTTACTTTTTAACATTTGACTGTTGTAACGTTACCAAGTGAAGTTTGAAGTATTTATTTGAACTACAAAGTGTCAAACAGTGTTGTCAGTTGTATTATTTGTTCTGTGACAATAAAGGCGGGTTTATAAGTAAGTGTACCACTTATTGAACCTGAAAAACGCAACATTTGGTGACAGCGGTGGGATAAGTGGTACTGAAGAAAGAAGAGTGGAGCAGATTTACAGTATTTGATGGTGAATACTCGAGCACAGAATTACGACGAGATGGCGACGTTAGACATAATCCAGTTTTTGAAGGAACAAGAAGAGAAAAGAAAACAAGAGCAAGAGGAACAAGAAGCTGAAAAAAAACAAGTGCAAGAGGGACAAGAACTCAAAAGGAAACAGGAACAAGAAGAGTTTTTTCCAACAATTTGAAATGCGCAGAAAACAAGAATAAGATGAACAAGAAGCTAGAAGAAGACAAGAACAAGAGGAGCAAGAGGCGCGGTTAGTCCAACGGTTACAACAGCAGCATGTCGATCTCCTGCAACAGTTTAGTCACAGCCAACAGTGCTTCCGAAATGAAATCACCGAAATAGTCCTGGAAGTTGAAGGGGAGGTCCGGGAGGTCAGAGATGAAGTCCAGGAAGTCAGAGGAAGAGTCCAGGAGGTCGAAATTGAACTGTCCAAAATGCATTAACGGGTGGTACAAGAAATAAATAAGAAATTCAACGAAGAAGTGGATAGGATCAAGGAGAGGATAGAAACAATACACCTTCCAAACAAGCGGGCACCCTCTGAGGAAATTTCTTCCACCAGTGAAAGGCAATTTTCACTGACATATCCAAGGCCTGCTCAAGCAAAAATTTTGAAGCCTCCAACATTTGATGGGCAATCTTCGTGGTCTATGTATCGACGTCAATTTGAGGCGGCAGCAAACGCAAACGGCTGGTCCGAGGAAGAAAAGGCTACTTCACTAGTCCTGTGTCTGCGAGTCCAAGCGTTAGAGATATTGCAGAATATCCCCGAGAATAAGCAGAAGGAGTATTCTAGAATCGTGGAAGCTTTAGAGATAAGATATGGGCAGCAGTATCTTAAACAAGTGTTCCAGAGTCAGCTAAAGAGTCGATGCCAAAAACCAAACGAATCACTGCAGGAATATGGAGCAGATGTGGAGCGACTCCTTAATTTGGCCTATCCACAAGCACCGAAAGATTTCATAGAACAAATTGGAGTGCAAACCTTCTTCGACGGCCTAAGAGATCCTGAAGTGCTTGCTCACTTCGACTAGGACGTCTTCAGACCATAAGCGGGGTACTAATAGCATCATTGGAGTTCGAAGCGGCTAAAAATGCATCAAGAAATACGAGATCCAAGTTACGAGAAGTCAAATTCATCGAAGATTCTTCTACGAGCGAGGCGCTGTTGAATAAGTTATTGGACTCCATATCGGCTTTGGGTAAACAAATGACTTCTGAAGAAAATAAAAGGAGGCGCTGCTATAGCTGCGGAAAAACTGGTCATCTACAAAGAAGCTGCTGGGAAAGATCAAGGTCCAGAAGTTCAATGAGGGTAAGGACGACATCTACAAGCAATGAAGCGAGATCGAGATCCCCAAGCCCAAGAAAGGAACAACGTGGTCGTTTTATCAGAGGAGGCTACAGGAGGTCATCCACGCCAGAAGGGAGACTTCGAACGCCTGAAAGAAGACTGTCTTCCAACCAGGAAAACGAGACATAGTCGGCGTGTGTCGACTTTCAGTGTTCAAAGCCCCAAGATTCCTATCTCGACGTTGAAGAGAAATGGACAAAGTCTACTAGTCCAAGGCCAATTAGAAGATCGAAGATGCACCTTCACTATAGATACAGGAGCTTCCAAAACAGTTGTTCGTCCAGACCTCATACAAAAATCTGTAAAGCCGATAAAGAGGAATATGGCTTTGGAAACAACTACGGGACAAACCTCACCAATCATTGGAGAGACGCTTGTACGCATCCAGATAGGCCCCATTACTATGAAACATTTTATGTTGGTTGCAGACATAAAGGATGAATGTGTTTTGGGTCTAGATATCATGGAGAAGAACGACTTCATCCTTAATGTCAGAAAGAAAATATTGCGGATCGGCAATGAAGAAATCTTCCTGAACAGATAAGAAGAAAAACTCCAACCAATGAAGATTTATGTTGAGGAAGACATCCATACTCCGTAAAACTCCGAAACCATTGTTATGGCCAGACTGGAAGGTGAACCTGGGGATTTGAGCACTGGAATAATTGAAAATGGTGAATACCGTAACGATGGACTTCTAATTGACCGATGTCTTGTGAACACGGAACAACAAATTCCTGTCAGGGTTGCCAATACTACAGATAACAAAGTTTTCCTGAGGAAAAACGACCAATTGGGCATCTGCAAACCCGTCACTCGAGTCATCAATTGTGAAAACCAAACTCGAACACTTCGAAAAAAAACTACCAACATCGATCAGAGAACAATCGACAAAATGATGGAATCCACGGAACACCTATCTCTGGAAGAAAAGCAGAAGGTCCAAGAGTTTCTCGATAGTCATGGAGACATCTTCTCGACAGAAACTTCAACGGGACGTACCAATCTAGTACAACACCGAATCAACACCTGCGACGCCCAACCAACCCGACAAGCTCCAAGGAGACTACCATTTGCCAAACAGAGAGAGGTAGTCAACATGATCAACGACATGCTGAAGGATGACGTAATTGAAGAATCCACAAGCCCGTGGTCCTCACCGGTAATCTTAGTAACTAAAAAGGATGGATCAACCCGATTTTGCGTGGACTATCGACGATTGAATGACGTCACCATGAAGGACAGCTATCCATTGCCAAGAATCGATGACACGCTTAACAAACTATCTGGTTCAGAATGGTTTTCAACGTTGGATTTGAAAAGCGGTTACTGGCAAGTGGAAGTCCATCCCGATGACAGAGACAAGACAGCATTCTCTGCCGGACACAGGCTGTACCAATTCAAAGTTCTTCCGTTTGGACTATGTAACGCTCCTGCCACATTTGAACGACTTATGGAACTAGTACTAAGGGGTTTGACATGGAAAACCTGCCTTGTCTACTTGGATGACGTAATGGGAAAGACGTTTGACGAACATTTGAAAAATTTGGAAGAAGTATTTTTGAGGTTAGAAAACGCCAACCTACAGCTCAATCCAAAAAAATGCTGTTTATTTAAAAAGGAAGTTAATTTCTTAGGCCATGTCATCTCGGCCGAAGGAATCAAGACCGATCCTGCGAAAATCGAGGCTGTTAGGAGTTGGCCACGTCCCAGAGATGAACACGAAGTAAGAAGTTTCTTGGGACTATGCACTTACTATCGAAAATTCGTACAGGATTTTGGAAAAATCGCCAAGCCACTCCATCGCTTGACTGAGAACAACGTTCAGTTTGGTTTTCAGAGGGAGTTCTGATTTGCAGCAGTTATTCACTGAACTGAAGAAGAAATTAACAACTGCACCTATTTTAGCTTATCCACAAGAGAAAGGCACTTTCATTTTGGACTGTGATGCGTCTCAGCTTGGTATTGGATCTGTTTTAACTCAGGAACAGGATGGCGAAGAGAAAGTTATAGCCTACTATAGTAAAACTCTGGGCAAAGCCGAAAAGAACTACTGTGTTACGAGAAAGGAACTTTTATCGATAGTCAAAGCCATTGAACATTTCCACACCTACCTCTATCTATGGCAGACGTTTTCTCGTGAGGACTGATCACAGCGCTCTGCAGTGGATAATGAACTTCAAGAAGCCTGAGGGTCAGGTTGCCAGATAGATAGAAAGACTCCAACAATATGACTTCAAAATAATTCATCGTAGAGGCAGGAAACACAGCAATGCAGACACCTTATCAAGACGTCCATGCTTGGAGCAGCAATGCTGGTATTGTCAGAAACTTGAAAACAAAGAGGCCAACTTCTGCAATGAAGAGCAGTGCAAGGAAATTTTGCAAGCCACTACCGTGAGAGTAGAGTCCAAAGAATCTGATTTATGGACAACAGAAGAAAAGAGGGAAAGTCAGAAGAAAGATAACAATCTGAAGTTAGTCCTAAGCTGGCTAAAAAATGGAGTAAGACTCGAGTGGCAGGAAGTATCCAAGTTTGGTGCAGTTGCCAAAGGATACTGGGCTCAGTGGGATTCCCTATGTCTTCGTGATGGCCTATTGCATCGCAGATGGGAGAGCCCAGATGGAGCAACCGTGGTGTACCAACTGGTGCTGCCAAAGGTTCATGTCAAAGATGTGCTTGAACAACTTCATAGTAGTCGTGCAGGTGGACACTTCGGAATCAAGAGGACCCTATCTTGAGTTCGAGATCGATTCTATTGGGTGAATTGCCGTCGAGTTGTTGAAGAATGGTGTAAGAGATGTGATCTATGTTCTTCAAAGAAGGGACCGAAAGCCAGAAGTCGAGGAAAAATGGCCCAGTATCGTTCTGGTAAACCATTCGAAAGAGTAGCAGTTGACATTCTGGGGCCGTTTCCTGTTACTGAGCATGGAAATAAATACTTGATGATAGCCATGGACTATTTCTCCTAATGGCCCGAAGTTGTGCCTATTCCAAACCAGGAGGCAAAGACAGTTGCAAAGGCCTTCCTAGAAAATGTGATAGCCAGACATGGAGTTTCGCTAGAATTACATTCAGATCAAGGAAGAAACTTCGAATCCGAGTTATGGCAGGAAATGATGAACATTTTAGGCGTGAAGAAAACTCGCACAACAGCCTTACATCCACAATCAGATGGAATGGTTGAATGACACAATAAAACCATCAGCCAGTATCTGTCGATGTTCATCTCCAAGAATCAAAAGGATTGGGATGAGTTGGTGCCACTATTTCTCCTATCCAATCGAAGTGCCCAGCATGAGTCCACCGGATATACCCCTTCAAACTTAATCACTGGAAGAGAAATGAAACTGCCAATCGATCTGCTATTTGGAATGCCACCCGCCAGGAATGTATATGAGGACAAAGTTCTTCCAGAATTTGTCAAAGCATTGCGAGAAAGACTGGATCGAGTGCATGAATTCTGCAGACATCGTCTTCAAATCACCAGTGACAAGATGAAGAAGAGATTTGACAGGAATACTCCAGGGACTATGTTTGAGCCAGGTGATGCTGTTTGGCTGTACCAACCTCAAAGAAAGAAAGGACTATGTCCAAAGCTACAGAGGAACTGGACAGGCCCTTATGTCGTCGTAAAGAAAATACACGATTTGGTGTACCACATCCAGCTTACCCCAAGGAGCAAACCCAAAGTTGTTCACGTGGAGAGGTTAGCAGAATACCGAGGCCACGACCCCTTCAAATTGGTTCCAGCGAGACAATCAAGATGGAGATGATGTTATCCGGGACGGAATAACCTAGAAGAGGAGGCAGTGTTACGAACCTGGTAGTAGATAGAAAAATCATGAATCCTTCTGTTTGCCTTCTAGAAACCCATTAGAATGTACTAAAATCATTGAAGTTTATTCGAGAACTTAGTATGGAATGTTCTGTTGAAAGTTCTATAGCTTCTAGAATAATGTTATCCTATAAATACGATCAGATTTGCCAAGTTTGAAAAAGTTTTTGAGTTTTGTTTACTTTTTAACATTTGACTGTTGTAACGTTACCAAGTGAAGTTTAAAGTATTTATTTGAACTGCAAAGTGTCAAACAGTGTTGTCAGTTGTATTATTTGTTCTGTGACAATAAAGGCGGGTTTATAAGTAAGTGTACCACTTATTGAACCTGAAAAACGCAACATTATTATCACTATTAAATAAAAAACGACGCGGCAATGTTGTGAAGCCAGCAACTTCCACAGGTAATTCGATAAACCTAATGGACTAAAATGACTTTCAGAATTAGATATATTGAAAATTATTGAATTTATAATATGATGTGCCACATCAATTTTGTTTAGGATTTTGAGATGAACTTAAATGTGGAATAATTTATGCAGGGTAATCCATTTGTAACGTTTACGTTTGGTCAATCGTTATTTCCCTCATATGAACAGGACACAAATTGACTACCAAAATCTTTATCACTCGAGCACCACATGATATAAGTTTTCTAGAGACATGTTATCCGATTTCACATGAAATATAACTGTTTATATTTCCACAGATCACGGTCCTCATGGATATCTCTGGCGATTTGTGTGAAGTCTATAATTGTTTGGTTATCAAAGATTGTTTATAAAACAAAATGATACATATGCGGTTTACTCTCATTCATATGTTACCATTTTTTCTTCTCTATTTCATTTTGTTTAAGGTAGTGTCGCTTCGTTAAATCGGTTTGACATAAAGAGATAAATGTAGTTTCGTCTCTATTCATTTTTATCATTTTTGTTGAATGATATTGTGTACTTGCACTGCATTGTTTAGAACATTTGGTGTAGAAATGGATAAACTAGAGTTCTCTGTTCTCTTCTGTGCTAAAATTCATTATTATGTTGTTGGCAACTATGAAATGAGAGGATATTTTTTTTTGATTAAATGTTTTGGAGAGGACGGAAATTGGTACATTTCTGACCTGGTAACGCTGATACTCGCTGGTGGTTGAATTCACCTAATATAAATGGGACCATATAATTAAGAGGTGAATATTTTATTTAGTTTAATTTGAAGATACGATCGAGAGGACTCGCCTCACGAAAATTAAACGTAGATGTTTTTTTTATAAGAAAAAGCATGACCTACAATTTTATTTTCAGTTTGCCACAGCTCTGCCAGGAATCTGATAAAAACAAATTGTTAGTAATGAATACCAAATAATGAGAGATAATCAGAAATGATAGAAATGTGTAGCTATGGTACTGTAAAGCTCATTGGAGTATTGTAAAGCCTTATGGAATGTCTTAAAGCCTTGTGGAGTATTGTGAAGCCTGATATGGTATTGTAAAGCTCGTAGCGGAGTTGTGAAGCTTGTAGGGGATCATAAAGCCGACAAAATGGAAATTTAAAGTCTAGGAAGATATAGAGAAGCAGATCCAATGATATAGAGATCTCCATGGAACTGTGTTCGTGAAGTCATGTTAAGACTAGACGAAGTCCAAAGAAGCCAACAAGTCGTATTTTCTCTAATACAATTGTGTCAGGTTTGAATGCATTCGGACTAGGTGAGACAACGATATCTTGGTTAACACAAGTCTTTTGAATTACGACTTGGAGGAATCTTTCGTTTGGTGATTTTGTGAGAACATAAAGGTTAATAAATTTAATTTGTCAAAAACCTTAAAGAGTTGAGATGAGAGAAAGATGGGGTCAAGTCTTTCTCCTAGCATGGTAAAGGTCTTTCTACAGAGATTGGCCTGAGAATAAACTTTGAATTAATGAATTAATTTTTTACTGTAGATGGCGTCCAATAGACATCATAAATAAAAAAGGCTTATTCCCAGTGCTACTAATTGGACCTCTGAGGATTATTGTGTAACGTCGACCTACGCCTTTGCCTCCCAAAACGCATAAAAAGCCGAAGGCAATTTTTGTACCCCTTTCTTGGGCACAAAAATTGCCATTATAATGCATTAAAGAAAAATCAAATTTTTTCCGTTATGACTGATTCACTGATCCTGTATAGGGTGAAATGCCAGTAACTGACCGTCAGCCAGTGTTTGACTGTTTGACCTTTTTTGTGAAAAAATGTTAAAACAAGAAAAATAGGAACATTTATAAGAATAACAATAAAACTGCCCGTAGAAGCTTCAATCCTTTCTTCACCTCCCACCACGCAAACCCCCCTTTCATAATACCTACCACCGGATTGTGCACATCGTGTTGAGAAGTGTAAATTTTGTTGTTTTTATCAAAAATATACCGATTCAAATTATTGTTTGTCAAAATACAGCCAGTTGAAGACTGATTTCTCTGAATCCAAATAAAGATTAGTGTTTGACTAATCAGTCAAATACTATAGGAACTGTCATTTATAATCACGATTATTGGAAATGGATTTAATGATAGAATAAAGTTCTTGACATATAATATTTTTCCATTTAATTTAGTATTTGACTTTTAAGCTCAACGATTTAACGTCAGGGAATAATTGACCGTTTCCTTACATATAGGCGACTCTGTATACGATAGCATGTGTTCAATGTTGCATTAGGAGATCAACTTGCTGATATTCTGACGAAGGATCTGCCGAAGGATCTGCCGAAGGAGAAATTCATTAAGAATAGGAATTTTCTTTTCATACTGAAAACAGTCTACAAAGAGAGGAAGTTTTATCGTCAGCTTCGATATCTCTTTCTGATATTATTTTATGTATCCATGCTATTTTCTGATATCATTCACAAAACTGCAACGCTGTCTGTCGGATTTCATAATGAAATCAAATCTCTATTGTGTTTACTTTACGAACATCTGATGAAAACGATAAAAATAGTTGGGAAAAATTGTGGAATGAGCACATATTATATAGTATCCAAGAAAGCGGTGCAGGCAAAGTAATTTTCCGAGCGTTTGCCTTTCTAATCTACCCTCCATTACGTTGCACTGCGGATAATCTAAACTAGATTTTGAGTAGGGGTGCAACACGTAGGTAACCATTCCGTTAAGGAGTTATGTCTACGTGAGGGAGAGTTTGTCTGGTTCATGAACAAAAGGCCAATTCCAGGTTTTCAAACTCAGCATTTCAATTAATCTTGTTTGCAGTAGAGTAGAGTTATGAGTGGAAATTGAATTATATCAGAACTGTAATCCAAAACGCAATATAGTTTTATGGCAGTGCTACGCTTCTTTATAAAAAAGGAGAATAATAATAGAGACCACTAAAAAGCATATAAAAACAGAGCAAACTCCGACTAGCTCGATTTGGATGCCATGGGTTCTTTCTAAAATTTAGACTGCGCCAGTGAGTTGAAAAAAGCCAGCCCTAAACATAAACCGCTCCAGATCTCTGAAGGAGGTATCTAAATGGTATTTAAAATTATATCAAATAATCATAGCACTGGTGGGTGGTAGTGTGATGACTACACGTTCGAGTATTGGGGTTAGGATTGGAACAAAATGCTGATCGCTCAGTTTACAATTCTCTAATCATCCGTGATACCATGAACGGAACAGAAATCCAAGAAGTGAGCGACTACTTTGCAAGATGTTGTCCAGACGCCTTCCAAACTCTGATTGTGATCACAAAACGCTGACAAGTGTGAAGAGGTGACGACCTGGAAACTGCTATTCAATTTGGGACTTGTAAAGTCAAGTAGAGAGAAAAAAATACCTTTAGATATGTAAACCACAAAATTCTCCACACTATCAGTGGCCAACAAATTTCAATTATAATATGAGAATAAATATTTCTCAATTACACCATTCAAATTAATACGGCAAAACACTTTACCCAAATATATATTCACACTAATGGTATGCAATAATCCAGTAACTGCGAGCAAAAAATCAAAAGAAATTATTTAAAACAACCTTCTCTCTGCACTTTTCCCCAAAGTGGAAAAAATTTGGCAAATATTTGACAGAAAACAATTACTTCCCCCTAATGTCCTTGTTATTGTACCATTTGAATCATCCTCTATTTTGTACTTTTCAACAAGAGAAATAAACTCATTATTATAACTAATATTATTATTATTACTGTTGAATTACATCTGTCGTTCATTTGTGCAATGGTCCTCAAGAAGGACACTGTTAGCAAATGCTGATTGTAATAAAGCCACTGAATATCATCCTTCATTTTGTTGAAAATCACTATCTGCATACATGCATGTTTCAAGGTTATTTCCTCTCATCAGTGCAAGGATAGGTCAGACGCCAATAGTTCCACAAAATCAACATTCATAGTTATTTGTTTTACTAGGCATAAAAGCACAACATTTAATGCCACGGCTGGTGTTTCATAGCCGAGCGTAGCGAGGCTATGAAACCAGCCAAGGCATTAAATCTGCTTTTCTGCCATGTGAAACATATAATTTTTTGTTCAAATTTGTTCCAATTCCACGCAAAATCGACTTTTTCATAGTTAAATTGCGTTTCATTATCAATATCCAAATAACTAAATTATTTCATCAAGGGTAACTGGGCCCTGCGTTACTATGTTTACCGCTGATGACGTTTGTTGAATTTGTTTGTTTACTGTTTACTTTGTCATTGTCAATTTTAATAACCAGTTTGATTTAAATTATTACTTGGAAGGTTGCCTAGCAACGAACTTTTTCTGCCTAGGCAGTTAAAGTAGACTTTTTCTGCCTAGGCATTATAAGTACAACTTCTAAGCCTGCCAAGTGTCATTAAAAGGCCGCTTTTAATGTCATTTGGAGAAAAAAATCTTTATAGTATTCCTCTGCGAGGAAAAAACAAAATAGCATTCCTTGTAGGGGGAAGTAGTAGTTTTCTGTCAAATATTTGCTTCATTTTTTGACTTTGTGGAAATGTGTAAAAAGAAGGGTATTTTCGGCCGTAATCAAAATTATTTCTTTTGATTTCGTTGATCCTCTCCGAACACACTTTTCGAACTGTGTTCGATTTATTATCGCAAAAAAAGTTCAAAAGGACGGACTGTACCTAATAGTGAGAAACTGGACACGTGACTTCTTGGACTAATGTACAGTTAGAAAAATATTGTTTTCAAGCAAATTCAGGCCGGAAACTGATAAAATTCTGTCGAAAATTCAGTAGCGTGTACATTTCAGGGAATACAAAAATTATAATTTTTTTCTTCATTTTTAGAATTATATTTTTTTTTTTATTTCAAAATACACTAGGTACACTAGACTGAAAAATATATTCATTTGTTTCATTTATAAAGATGTTCGTCCCTTGTAACTTTCACGCATCTGCAACAGTTATCGCGGAAAAATTTATATTTTTTTTTAATTTTCATTGTTTTGTTGATAATTTTTTATTAAAATCAAGCGAATTACAAAAGAATAATTCAAAAGGATTTCTGGATAATGGTCACAGATGCGTAAACATTTAAAGGGACAAAACATTCCACAAAAGAAACAAAATAAAACAAAACAAAAAAATACGAAATAGGGCTTGACCCCTGAAAAAATATCTCGCTGTAGATTCTTACATTCACTCGGCATGCTGAATGACGTAAGCCCTAAAATGTCACTCATGTTTTAAATTTGACATCAATATTTCAAAAACCGAAAGAGCTAGGAAAAAAATTCAAAATAAAATTTTTATAAAACTGTAACAATTTTCAGATCGGTAACGACGCGTTTGCAGACATATATTTATAGAACAGGAGCCTCATTTTGACCTAAAGAATACGTCCTCAAAATCTTGATAATGAATTTTCAAAGAGCCTGCATTATTTTTGTTCAGTGAAACTTCTTAAAAAGTAAAATACAGTGAGGCAGAATACAGTGCCGGTTAGGATACTATAAGCGGAGTAAGCGGCCGCTTAGGGCCCGGACCCTCGAAGGGGCCCGGTTGTGATACGATTTGTTTATAAGTGTAGTATACCCAGAAAATTTTATTCTTGTTTTCTTCCCGTTTTTTACGAATTCGGTATCGATCTTCCTGTTTGCAAAAGAGATTTAAATTTTCCCGCGTATTCGATTGAATTATCATAATATACGATTTCTACGAATTTTTTTTTTATTGTCGACACTTTTTTATCCAGGAGAGGGCCCGAAAAAGTTGACCACTTAGGGCCCGTAAGCTCTTATAACCGGCTCTGGGCAGAAATAGCTATTCATGTACCAAGTGCGTTATATAGATCATATCGTCTTGAGGGTAACATTCACTCGAGTGCCTTTGGCCTGAGGGATGAATGTTTTCCGATGGGCGTTAGTATTTAGTAACGCTTGTGGAACATACAAAATTTTTTTTTCACGAAAAAATCATCTTAAACTACGTTATTTACTTCATAAATTTCTTCTCATAGTATTTACTACGTTTTGGTCGGCAACTGAGCACAAGTGAGGTTCTATGCAATTGCCATGGAAACATTGAAGAGGTTGCTAAGGGTTGTTTATTTAATAAAATGACGTTGCATTTTTTTGAGAATTGACAAGCTTGTTAGTGGAGGAAACTAAAAACGGTTGTGTTCATAATAATTATGGAAGTCCCACAGAATGTGACGCTCAAAGCTGAAAAAGCGTGAGTAGATTTACTGCCTGTGAAATCCAAATACTTATACGAGAAGAAGAAGAAAGCAAAATAGGAACCTTGAACTTAGTTAACAACTGCATAGCACAACGACCAAAAGTATGTAAACAACGTAGGTATTTTTCAACCTACAGAATTAATAAATGCATTGATTTACCTGTAGGTAAAAATACTATAGGAAGTGTTCCTTCATCATAGCGAAATACCGTAATTTGGAAAACCCGAAAGGTTACACCGAACATTGCCTACGCCGAACGTCGTCAACGAGGAAAGTATAGCCCATTCCGTTTCCGAAAAAGAAAATGTTAACGTTCCGAACGAAACCGAATGCACATTGAGGAGTTCATCATCGGTCAACTCGCAGAACTTCAACCTTGGTACTAATTTTACAGAAAAATTTGAAAATTTTAATTTTTATTTGAGAGAAAATAATAAGTCCCTTTTTTATGTACAGTTATAAATAAAACTTTCCTGAGTAATTAATTTATTGAACTACAGAAAAAAACATTTAGCAGGCGTTATGATTCATATAATGCCCTCCAAAACGCCCCGGGCGTTATGGCTCTGTTAATAACAACCATTGCCAAGGTATTAAGCAGTAATGGACAAGTGAAAAATAAAAGTTTTAAAATGTACCTGTTTTACTCAAAACAGAAATAATTAAAAAAGCTCGTGGAAAAGTATGCAATTTTTAAGGGAATATTCAACCAAAACAAGTTTTAAGTTTTTGGGAATGATTCAAAGCTAGAAATTGTTAACGTTGAATTGTATCAGGTCGGTAATATGGATTTGAACGCCTAGGAAACATTCACGTCCCAAAAATATTTGAATTGTACGTCCCCAGGAAGTTCATATCAAGTTATGGGTCATTCGGACATAAATTATACGAATTGGTACATTGTTTTCTTGTTTTTTTTTTTTCTAAAATATGTTTGAATATTCAAAAATATATTGTAATTATAAAGATACATATTCAATAGTTTTCAAATGTTATTCACACTGAATAGTTCTCAATACTCAAGTAGGTACCCAACATCCTCTTCTGGTTTGTAATTTCTTGATGCAATAAATGCCTATATACAGACTCTAATTGACTTCTTAAATTTTACTTCTAATTGGTTTCAGTAATTTGTAAAATTCGTTTGAGACACACTTAAACAAATCATTCGATAAAACCTGTATTGCGTTAAGGAGCAGATTATCAGAAAACAACGCAGCTGTTTACTACCGAGCAGACACTAGATTGTAATCACGCAATATAAAGAGAATGACATCAAGGATCAGTCCTCAGGCCTGAATCAACGAGAGTTATCTCATTTATTGAGGTGAATACATTCCACTGTTGCCTAGGCGATTCCACTCTTAATCCAATATAATCCGAACTCTTATCTCTTGATTTGAAAATAAATGCTATCGAAGCCTCTTACCAAGTCGAGAATATTGCCTTCCTTTGTCTGCCATGCTTTTCCGTGTCATCTCATGAAACCGGTTCTGATGAAAAGGAAAATCTTGAGTTTGTCAGGCTCACTGGCAGTTTTCCTTCGAATGGTCAATTAGATTTAGGTATAACATTTTTTCCAAATGACAGATACGCACACTTGAATTATTCATTGAGTGGCTCAAAGAAAAAGTGAAACGAATACTATAGTCGTATACTTATTAAGGAGGTAACTTTGCGACATGGGACAACAAACAGTCTTGTCGGAGCTCATACATGAGATAGAGGCATTGATTTGATATGAGCAGGCACGTACGCAACTACGGGGTATACCACGATGAGTTGAGTCGATATGTTTATGGGAAACTACAGGGAGTACTTTACTGAAAATTTGTATATTGGAGTTTTCAGGAGAAGCTCATTTCAGTTAAAATATTTTCAGTACGACTTCCGTTTCAACCGAAAGTAGACCCCAACTTTGTATTTTAATTTTTTCAATTGGAACATTCTGTTTTTTATTGCTGTTTTAGAATCTGCGATGAATTTCAATATAACTTTATCCAAAACATCATATGCCTAAAGGGCTCCAGTCTTCAGTTAAATGCATATTTTGAAAATGTTGACAGATGCACAAAAATATTGTTGCTTTGGGAAACAAAGATAGTAAGAAATTATAGAAATTGGCGCCGAATTTGACTATTTCGAAAATTGTAAAACACATTTTTTATCATGTCCCATTCAAAATTTTGAAATTAAAATCACTTACTTCAATTTGTTAATAATTTTCAGAGAATTTGACATGGTTATTGAAAGAGTCTGTGAAACCTTTCCTTCGCGATATCCGAATAGACCAAAGCACACTCATGACAACATGAAGCATGACCATTCCCAAACGTAAATTACACGGGCAGTTTGTTGAAAAGTAAAAAAAAAATTAACATGTCGTAGGCAATGGACGCAGATCATCCACAATTGTAAAACACACACAAAAACAAACAAGAAATTGGACAAACTATAGTAAATGTTTGTACTGCTTGCCCGTAATAAGTAAGCATTCATGAATTCTTTCTAAAAATTTCGGCATGTGTGGCACTCTAAATTTCTTGCGAGGAAAGAGATCGAAATGCATCCCTAACTCTCTGCTGGTAATCTTCTTTTATTCGTTGAGCAGCAAAGAAACAATTTTTCATACTGTCGTAAATTGGGGTTGTTCACGACTAACTAGGCAGATTCTGATCCTTTAAAGATTTAAAACACTTTGGAAGCAATATAGAAATCAACATTTATTCGTGTACTTACAATAATTATTCTGAATTCAATTGCAATGGAAATAATTTAATGAATCGCTCGTTGTTCAATTTTAATAAATTTTAACAAATTAATGAAAAAAGACCTATACTTTTTTTGTGGAGGTGGAGAAAATCTCTATGGAGAAATATTGAGTCTCCTGACTCAATAAATACTGTGAGATTCTCCTTAGTAGGCATACTCACTAAAACCTCAACCTCTGTGTAGGTCCGGTCGGCTATTGCCTCCGGTGACACTCAGGTTTATTAGCCCATTGCCATTGTATCGTAAAGAACTATACTTACAATACTTACAATCATAACGGGGATATATCTTTCCAAACCATCGTCTAAAGGTACTAAATTTCTATACTTTCCAACCCCCCCCCCCCCATTGCCCTCACTAGCTCTGGTAACGGCAGAAGCTTAACTCCACCTCTCTGATATAAGGCTTCGCGAGACTGAGAGACTAGTCTTGGTCTTGTCTTGATCTCGATACAAGACCAATACCAAGAGACTTAATAAATCTTCCCAAGACCAAGACCAAGACCAAGACTTGACTTTCGAGACCAATACCAAGATCAAGACTCTTCCCCAAGAGTATTGGTCTTAGTTTTGGCCTCGAAAGAAAAATAGTGAACTCAAATCTACTCAATATTGAACAAAATTTTGATGTAAAATGTTATGGCATTGTATTTCAATTATTTATTTTCTATATATGGGCCGCGATGGTCGTGTGGTAGACCGCTCGCCTTATAAGCATAAGGTCGTGGGTTCAAAGCCCAGCACGGCCATCGGTCCCGGATCTTTTCCTTGCTCACACAAGCTCCTAGGAGCTTCTGAGGGGTTTCTCCCTAGAAACCTGGAAGTTTCGTTACAAAAAAATAAAAAAAAATAAATAAATAAAAAATAAAAAAAAAATATGGTAGGTTTTTAAATTTTGTTAATTTAATATCGAAAATACATTTTTCAAAATAAGTATGCAGTTATACAATTTACAACAAATAGATGTATGTTGTAAGGTCGCAGTGGTCAATAAGTATTGCAATTTACTCGGGATTCCCATTCCACCACTCTGCCCAACCGAATCTTATATAATCACACAATAATCTATATTAAAATGGTCAATAAAAACATAATTACCATTCCAACTATTTAGAACATTTTTTTCTGGCCTGTCGGGCGTCGACCTGTGTGCTGTGTGGGTCTCATTTAATATTTATTTAAGATTTTTTAAAAACTATATTATGATGGTGGAATGAGAAATTTATTTCGTTTAGTTTACCCGTACAAATTGACTATTGTTAGAGACTGAAAAAACGAAATACCTGTAAATGCATATGAACTGTTGGACAATTGAATTGAATATTTCAAATTTCTAGACAAATGTTGATCAAAGACGAAGACTATCAAGACCAAGACTGAGCCAGTCTCGTCTTGGTCTTGTAACATCAAGACCAAGACTACATTTATTTTTCGATGCCAAGACCAAGACTGATCAGTCTTGGTCTTGGTCTTGGTCTTGCGAAGCCCTATCCTGATCGAACTATCGGTGGCCTTCTTTCGAACTCTTGTTTTCTTTTTAGAAAACGTACGAAACGTAATTAAGGACAAGTTGTGCTTCAAGACATAATAGACACTTAGCTTAGTCGAAATTCCAACCCCTTTCCTTATACGTATCGATCTGCGCTTGCGCAAACTCGATACGGGGAAAGATATGCGTTATGGGCGACGTATCAATACGGATCCTTTCAGCATACGTATCCGGAGACGGATTTGTCAAAAATATTCATATTTAAATGTCATCGAGAGGAATATTCTGAATGTTCCGTATACGTTTGGGTTGATAATGGCTTAAGGGGCTTATTTCCCCACCAACGTAAATCGATGCGTTATGTATACGTATACGGATATGTATAATATGCACAATTGACTTTAAGTGTCTAAATTGTTTTATAACACACCCAATGAGAAAGGAATGATAACGGTGTTTTCGAAACATTTTTGACAATACGACCCATACAAAAATATCTGATGAAGTGATTTCGAGCGAACGGGGAGGCCATTAATGGAGTCCATTATTCGCTATCCAGCGATCTTCAAAATTATTTTTTAAAACGTTATTCACAGGTGCAATATTCATAATGAGGTGGGGCTCCATCGATCCTTTATCTCAGCTGATTGCAGCTCAAATTTATTGGATGAAAATAATTTTTTCTGAAATTTCTTAATATCTTTAATCTAAACTGGAATGGAATATATTTTTTTAAATATCACCCTTTGATCTCCAATAAGCTCACCACTAAAACTTTCATCTCTCGGTCTCTCCTGTTACTCGACCGCTTACATGGGCTCGGTCGTTTTTATTCATGTTCGCAAGTATTTTTCACCCATTTCGCAGCGTTGTAGCGTTCGTGCGAATTAAACTAATAAAACAACAATGTTATATCAGACGACATGAAGTTCCTCAAGTTATCAGCATTTTTGAAGAAAGCACCAGAGAATCAGTTCTTATCCATGAAGGTAAATTTAATCATTGGTACGTTACTAATTGGTTGTTTTTGTAGGTTGCTTTGATAATTACGGTTTGTGTTGTATGCCGATGTGACAAATTATACACTATGGCCGATGAAGATATACAAGACGAAAGTAATATTATTTTAACAGTAATGCTAGACACCAAAACCAAAATTCAAAGGAAATATACGGTTACAAACAATACCATTGGTAATTAATTTCCTTGATATAATCAACAAGCTTGCAGATCTGAAACCAGCGAAAACGGATCATCGTCGTTTCTTTTGAAGTTATAGAAATTCAATATCCTCAGTACAGGTTGTAGAAAAAACACCATGTCAAAAATATCATTGGACGTAGTATTCAAAGATACATAATCCAGAACAAAAACAAACATGGTGGAGACGCTCGACAAGCATAGCAGAAGGATCTATAGATCAGTCAAAAGCAATCAAATTGCCATTCAAATTATGATGGCTACTCCTGCTCAGCCGTTTCAAGTATGTCATAAATTGCAATAACAACAACAGAAGCAACTCCTTCATCGACATTTTATTCCTCTACCATTTCTGTCAACTACGATGCGAATAACATACCTGAAGAATTCTTTTCTCCAATTAACTTCAGCAATATTACAATTTTTAGATCAAATATTTTCAATAAGTCCTAAAAGTGTAGATTTATAATATTAGTGTTTTTGTGACAATGAAATATAATAAAAATATCTAAAAAAAATAACCGCATTTTTATGAAACTTCATCATGTTTTAGGGAGCAAAAGTAAGTCTTCTTCCGTAGAGAGGAAAAGTGCCACCTTCAACCTTAAAAATAGAAGAAGAATATCAATTTTCAAATGAGGTGCTAGAAAAAAACTGATTTTGAACATACGTACGATATACGTTCCTAAATGGCACTGTTCAAAACCACTATAGACCCAAATCGAACGTCCTATGGACATTTGGTTCTCTAACATTGTATGTTAATAGCATTTTCATAGGACGTCCGCCGTATGGAAAATGGACTTCCTTAGGATGTTTTGTCCCAACGCCAAACCACTATTTTCAACACCTCGACACGTGTTTCGGTCGGATTAAACGTTTAATCTTCCTCTTGAAGATGGTCACTTGGTGACCGAAACACGTGTCGAGGTGTTGAAAACAGTGGTTTGGTGTTGGGATAAAACTCCAGTATATTCATTACTACACCAAAGGTTCTAAACAGTACAGTGCAAATAAACAAATCCTATTTCATGTCGAGTTGAACAACAAGCTAATTGCAAAAATTCTTGGTAACGGGGCGCAAACTTTTAGGACTGTCTACAACTATAGAATGCACTATATCTTTGCCTGTAAATGTTACCACTAAACCTAAGAACTAAAAAATCGGGTTAGTCCATTATTGGATTGATGGTAATGTTGTTGTTTAAAAAATTGTCATGACTCTTTTCAGATGGAAATTGATGATCATCGTTTTTTCTCATATTGAGAATTTGTCGATATCGGTGGCACCTTTCTACATTGTCTCCTGAAATTGTGACCATCGTATCGTAAGCATATATAATCACATAGGTGATTCAAGAAACGACGAGATACAAGAAATGATCCTTGGGGGCAGTATATGCCTTGGATCTTACATCGTTGCAACTCATTATCATTTTTAGATTTGCTGTATATGATTCCTCCCAGTCAACAATACTAATAGGAATCCCATAAGATGATTGATTACATCATATTTTAGAATACACGGGATGGACCACTGTCTATAGATCTAATATATTTGGGTAGATTGTTCACGTAGAGTATAAAAAAATGGTGCCCTAGAACTGATCCTTGAGGAACACCAAATTACACATCGTTTATACATTGGATCTAACATCGCAGCATTATCATTCTTTGATTTGCCATACATGATTTCTCCCAGTCAACAATGTTAATAATAGGAATCCCATAAAATAGCTTGATGACTAATATTTCAGCATACATCGTATCAAAGCTGTCGAGAGATTTTATTGTTGTCGAGTTGTTGATGAACATAACTGAGTACATAACTTGACGCAATTTCAATAGATGTTAATCCTGAACTCATTCTGATTTTTATACAATAAATCATTCAGATTCAAATAATGCATTATTATATTTGTTATAGTTTTACAGATAACTTTCATGAGCTCAAAAGTTATATTTACAGATAATTTACAATATGGTCTTCATCACTCCTTTCATAAAGTCGGGATCTCGATAATAAAGTCGGGATCCCGAGAATAAACAAGGGGTTCCCGACTTTAAAGTCAGGATCCCGAGATTAAATTCGGGATCCCGAGAATAAATTCGTGATCCCGAGATTAAAGTTGGGATTATTAAAAAAAAAGAACTCTAGCCCATCAGTACCTTCGTAAATATCACAATTTGAAGATTGAATATTTTCAATGAGTCCTAAAAGTGTAGATTTATAATATTAATGTTCTTGTGGCAATGAAATATAATAAAAATATCTAAAAAAAAATAACCCCTTTTTTATGAAACTTCATCAAGTTTTAGGGAGCAAAATTAAGTCTTCTTCCAAAGGGATGAAAAGTACCACTTTCAACCCTAACAACAGTGTTACGGGATTGATAAAAATCCCCTAGCTACGCCGCTGGGTCGACTCGCAAGCGTATCGTCGATAATTATTTCCAAGAAGAGATTCTGTCGTGAGTAATCTGGTTATAATACTTGAGTATTCAAAGGCGAGACATATCACGAGGAGAAGTTATGATTAAGAAGTTTTATGAAGAAGTGATAAGCAGTTTTTGAAGATGTATATACGTGTTTGAAATATTTAGCTAGTTGTATTGTTGTATAGATCAAGTATTAGTCAGTGCAGTAGTTGTATGTTTTTGGTGAAGTTAGAAATAAACACTTTTAGTTGTGTGCTCGGCTTATTATTTAGCAAAACGTAACAATAGGAAGGGAATATCAATTTTCAAATGAGGTGTTTGAAAAAAACTGTTTTCGAACCTACGTACGATATACGTTCCTAAGGGTACTGTTCAGAACCACTATGGATCCAAATCTGGGTATCTGGTTATCTAACATTGTATGTTGATAGCATTTTCATAGGACGTCCGCCGTATGGAAAATGGACTTCCTTAGGATGTTTTCAATATCCGAAGCGAACGATTTATGTGCATCAGTGGGACGTATTCATGCTATTCGGGACATAGTTTAATCTGGCAGAAATTCATTCACAGCAATCTATACAACAACACTCTAATTGCCGGAATCCTACATAATATGTGACGAACGATTTGATTGGTACAGTCCTACGTTCACCAAAACCGTAATTCCACTTAAGTTAGTTAGAACGCGCATTGAAATGCAGATAATTCAATCAACGATACAGAATAAGTCTCCCGCAAATTAGTTGAACCCATTAATAAATCTTCCGAAGTATCCGCAAAAGTCGTGACTACTCATGAATAAATTTGTAGTTCAACGGTTTTCGTGAAAAACAAGCTTGAACGACCGACCACTCTCCTCGCCAGCCGTAAATCAGCCAGGAGATCGTGGCTGGCCGGGATATAGGCCAACACCCACATCACAGCTATCGACATGGATTCTCTTTTTATATCCCATATACTGCCGCAAGCTGCGGACTCTACGCGATATCCGTTCCCATATCCTTTAACATGATAAATTGCTCTAAAAGTAAATAATACGACTATTGGTAATAACATGGCCACATAAATTGTTAGAAATATTATCCGAGGTGGCCTTTCTTTTCCCGGGAAAACGTGGAGAATGGATAAAACCCATCAAATCGACACGAAATGTATTACTTTCTCGAAAAGTTTTGCGGTACGTACGTGCAGGAATATCTGAGACATAGCAACTATACAGGGGATAGCAGTTTGGTTCAATGCATAATTTCGTACAGTATTCAAAATTATTCTTGACATTATCCTTTATTGGGATGCTTTTCCAAAACGATTTCTTCAATAATCATTGCTAAAAACTGATTCATGGAATATAACTAAATATACCCATGTATAGATCAATATAAGTGGACAAAATTTGCCAATATGGTGTTTTATCTAAAATATTTCCAAAAACGTGTCAATTTCGGTTTTACCGAAAATTCCCTGAGGCGGGAAAAGGGACTACACAATGGCAAAGTCCTTCAGACCCATCAGTCTAACACCATTCCCGCTCAAAAAGCTGAGAAAGGTAGTGGACAGCTTTATACTGGAGGGACACCTAAGGGAGAGCCACTTCCACAGAAACCAACATGCATACAGAAGGGAAAGGTCGACAAAATCGGTGCGAAGGACTGAAAGGACATTTAGTGTTCTTCGATGCGGAAGGCGACCATACAGCCTCCTAAATGGTCACTTGATGATCAGATTGGCTGTATTGTTACTAATGAGAGGAAGGTCGTGGTATCCCGGGGCTGCCTCAGGCTGAATGCCATGGTGGGAGGGGGCCATGCATCAGTGTGTGAATAACGATGTGACTACTATAAAATGCATATACAATAAAACCCCAAGTGAAATCGAATGTAATGCGGGTTTGAATACTACAAAACACACAAACGTTATACCTCTCTCCCCATTTATCGTGCTCAGTCATGTACAAAGTCTTGGCAAACTCATAGATAAAGGTTCCGAGGCACAAGCGTTCACGGAATTTGGCCTGTTTAGTAATAACGGGTGCAATGAGAATGACACCAACTGCAGAGTTAGAGTGAGTGCCCTCAGAGTGAAAAGCGCATAAGATAGACTGCGATGGAATAGAGAGTTTGCTCTACCTATTCCGAGCAGAGATCAATGGGAAGGTACTACTGTGGCATTTCGTACGGGAAGCCTCCTAATTTTTTATATGGTCTGGAAAGAAGAGATTCACAAGAAAGCTATGCTTTGGATAGGAACACAACAGTTTTCCAAATTGAAGTGTTCGCCCGAGCAGATAAGTAATTTATATCTGTTCAGATAGTCAGGCAGCGCTCAGAGCCATCTGTCATCCTAAACCAAGCTCAGCACTTGTACAGAAAAGTGAATGTGGTGCTTTCGAAAAACAAGCAGAGTCACAGAGGGGTGCGCGGAAACGAGGTGGCAGACGAACTTGTTAGACCGGTTCCGCAACGCCGTTCTGTAGGCCGGAGGCATCACAAGAGGCCAAACCTCTCCAGCCCTTGACGACTAGACAGCAGAAGAGCTGAACAAACTTTGAAGGGATAATATCAGCTAAAGACAGTCGAAAGACTTGGTGGCCGCCTCCTGCAAGTCAAGGACGGCATGGCTCCTAGGCAGAAACCGCCAACACTACGCCTCCTTCTAGGAATTCTAACAGGGCATGACACGATAGACAGATATTTATCAATAATTGGTACAGAAGACATCACCTGCCGAAAATGCGGAGAGGACGAAGAAACTTCATCTCACTTCCTCGGCAAGTGCGAGGCCAACGGGAGGCTGAGATTTGAAATCTTTGGATCTGAAAACCTCCAACAACTTACCGACCTGGAATGGAAGGGCATACTGACCTTCACGAAGGTTTGAAAAGGACGCCTAGAAGGAAGAATATAGATTTGTGGAAGACTGTGGATGGCAAAAAGGGACCATGTGGGCCCACTTGCCTGGCTGCGATAGCGGCCACCTCCCAAATTTAGTACTTCTACTACAACACAGAAATTAGACCCCAGAGCTGGGTAATTGCTAGTTGGAAAGTAATCAGAGATCACAATTACCCTTTTTTTCGCGCCATTAATTATTGTATTCAAAAACTTATGTGTAAGAATTGTAATATGTAATGATGATATTCAAATGATCCAATTAAATTAACCCTTACTTATTTTAACTTCTATTACTTCCCGATAATAACATTTATAATGAATGCTTTCGCAGCGCTACGTGTGTTGTAGATACTACCATTTTCGACACTCGTATAGTATACCGGTGTTGCCTTACGCTATGGGGGACATTGGGTCCGATATGAAGAATGAGAAGTGCCGAGCCTATTGGAACTACCCCACCCCCAAGGAAAACGGACCAAATATCTGATCAAAGGGGTACTTGGTCGAATGACGCTCTCGAATCTGAAAATTATACTGGCTTGATTTGATGAAGCGAAGTCTGGCAGTTTCTTCATATGATAATGTTCGTTCAGATAATGGTGTTTCCCTCAATTCGTTCTAGTGGTTCTATTCAATAACAACCGACCAGGTTGAAAATCCAAATCACAAAAATGATTCTATATTGAATGTTTTTTTCATATTATCAGCTATTAATATGACAGGAATACCATAAATGAAAAGGTTACTTTCAAATATATGCTCTGATATTTTTGATGTCATTGTTTTCTAGAATTAGGACGTGAATATTGTGATATTGAGAATATCAGGATGAAATACATCACTTAGCTGAAGTTCAAAATATGTCCTTCCATTCATTATTGATAATTTTTGTAGATATTCTTTCGTGAACGTTTTCATCGGTTCATATCATCCGTAGGAACTTGTTTGAAAAACATAGTCAGGTGAACGTATGCCATTGTTGAAAAGGGGTACATTCTCAATTGGAATTTGGAGGAAGTTGATTCGTACCACATGTTTCCGAAACATTCAGCACTCACAGACGTACAAACGTGGTTCATGTGGAAGAATCTCAGGGTCAACACCTAAAAATCCACGAATGTCCCTCTTACCAGAAAGAGAAACTTTGATCCCAACAGAGCTCTTCGAATTTTAGTTCTGGAAAAAGTGCTGACAAGGGCAAGGACATCATTATTGAAGGCCATGTGGTCCTTTGGCAAAACATAGGAACTACGACCAAAACGATCACTCTGGCTATACACAGCGATAGTGAGGTCCTCAACAACATATCGGGCCCTGCTGTGGTGGCTAAAGGCAGGACAAGTTACAGTCGGAGGAAAGCTGGCAAGTTTGCAAAAATCATTCCTGATCGGAGTCCAAATCATCGACGATTAGCCTGAACCTCCCTTTTCTGCGTCTGCACATTATATCGACGCATCTGAGATGCCGCCGGACAAAATGACCCCAACCTACTCCTTTGATGGAACATTCACCACTATCATTCAAGATGGGGAAGTCACATCAAGGGCCCTACCAGTACTGTCAAGCAGTCTAAGTCTCAGTACTCGAAACAGATTCGAAGGAGGAGTCTTAGAAACCAACCCAAAGTCATTTTCTCCGACTGCCAGGAGGCTAATGGCTCTGCTATCATGCAGATTTACTTCCAAATTTGTTTGGCACACTCACAAAAACCTCAACGATATAGGAGTACAAAACAGGACGTAACTTATCTCAGTACCAGGTTACAAGGACGCAGATGCCCTAGCAGTAATAACTATAATTGAACCAGAACCAGCCTGTGGAATCACATTTGGGAATATTGTTAAAATTGTTATATACGTCAAACAGGACACGAAGATATGTGCCAAGAACCACCGTCAATCTTCCTGGGAAGACGCCACAGGCAATACTCACGGGATAATAATGCTGATGGGACCAACTGACCGGCTATCAAGGAGTCTTCATGGACTGAGTCGAAACTACCTTAGGAAGGTGATAGGACTAATAACAAGATACTGCCACCTGGGAAAACACTTGCACATGATGGGGATACAACAAGACTTCACACTATGCAGGTTCTGTGATGAGGAGGACGAAACAACCTCACAGAGATTATTTGAATGCGACGCCCTGACTCACAAAATGATGAATATCTTTGGATACTGTAATGCATGAAAACCTCGTGAGAAATCTTCCGATTGCCGATTGCAACCCGCCGCATAATAATAATAATTTCCAAAACATTCACTATTGTTGATAACGAATTTTCTCATGACTTTTGCATGATCTCATCGAATACCTTCAGTTTGTTACGTTTAACCGTACTGTATGCAGAGGTTCAGCAGAATCAGCAAATGGGTTACTATTCCATACCTTTTAATCCTATATTCATAAAACATTTTGAACGCCTTTATTTAATTTTTAGTGAAAAATTTTAATTGATTAAAGGAATCACTACAAATCTTCATATAAATAAATTATTTGCTCTGATTCCATAATTAGTTTGGAATATTCTCAAACGATAATTCTCCAATACAAAGTTGTATTTCATATTTGTTAATATCAGAATAGCCCTTTCATTTAGATATTTGGGAAATGAAATGAATCAGTCTCTCTCTACTTAGATAATTGACCTTTTTATTTTAAGGGGCAATAATTGCCACAATTAAATCTATTACACCAATACACCTCAGAAATTGGTAGCTTCGTAGCTTTCCTAAACTTCTTCAGATCACATTTGTTACAAGTACTTCGTAGTTTCCAGAAACTTTATCCATTCCATTGCGGAAGTCATTTCACAAATGATATAAAAGACAGTAGCAAATATTTATAGAGTTCTATAAACTGAAAAATGATTGGCCATTAGGGATGGAACGTTTTTGTCTTATTGAACCTGGAATTTTCCATCGGTTCTCGAGTTGCTTTGTTTGCTTCAATCAAGTACTTCAAATTAGAAATTTACCATCAGAAGTACAGTTCCATCCGAATACTTCAGGTATAAACTGTAAAAACCTACAGTATACAGTGACTTCATAAAATTCGCATTAGATGGAAAAACTTTTAATAATAATCTATTTTGAAATTCAACCTGGGTGTTAGGTTGTGCTTTAAAAATATGGAAAAAACCTACTCGGATGTGGTCACGTGAATTTTACTACCGGACAAAAGTGTTATTTTTCCATAGTGATCCTGAAAATACGATTATTATTTCGAATTTCAAATTAAGTTATACGAAAAAGTTGTTTCTTTTTTGGTTTTACACCTACATCTTGAATTTGAACGTTCTTTTGCAACTTTCGTATTATTACTAAATTTCTGAGATATTGAAATATTCGTAACTTCGACAAAACTGTAAGAAGCTCTAATATGCGACTAACTTTCAATTAGGAATCATCAACAAAAATATATTCTTTTCATAAAATTAGAATTATTGCTGAAAATGTCTGTTATGTTTGATGAAAGGTTGACATATCTTCTACCCGCACCCGTGTACCTGCACAGGCTACGACTTTGGGTATACTATATGAATATTTATGAGAAAGTATTATTTTTATTTATTCTTTTCTATCAGGTATATCCCATTCAAGCCCTGTCTCCGGAGCCCCGATACAACTGGTGGGAGCGCTGGTGTGTAATCAACAACAGTTACCACTCTCGACGCCTGTGCGGTAAAAATTGTTGTTATTTCCGTCAACCAGCTGCACACCCTTAAGAGTACAACCCTCAAAAGTCTTCGAAAGACTTGTCCGAGCTAGGGAAGACGCAGCCCTTACCTTTTAACGTGTCATGCCATACACGAGACCGATGACCATGCTGGGAATCGAACCCATGACCCTTAGGTTAAGAGACAAGCGCTCTATCATCATGGCCGTCACGGCCCGGTAAGTGATTACTGGGTCTGAGAAACATGTACCCTGAGCAGGCGGAATGAACCATGGATTACGGCCTTCTGCATTTGTCCGGCTAAGATTTTTTCCATATCATGGCAAGCCGGTATGATTTTTGAGTTTGATAGCAGTGTGTCTATCATTTCACCAAGGACCCCTATTATCAGAACCATCATTTCAACAGAATGGTTTGGGTAAAGCCTGCAGAGTTCAAAGAGTTGATTCAGATATTTTGTCCGTTTTTCCTTGTCTTTTGGGACGATGTTCGTTTTGCCAGGAGATGAAAATCGCCGTACTTTGATGTTCGAGGGGGACTACATCAGGCAACAATGGTGTCTCGTCAATACCGTACGAGTGTCGTATTTGGTAGTACAACACTCGTAGCGCCGCGTAATGCCTGTGGATATAGGCTGAGACCGCATAAGCTGGACAAGCTGATAGCAAATGCATTATGGTCTCAGCTGCACTATGACACGCTCTGCACGCGACTACGGATAATGTTGAAGACACTATCTTCGTTGGCCATTAAGAATTCTTTGGTTTTAGATTTGAGCCCATTTGACCTGAGAAAAGCAAATGTCAGGCTTCTGGATCAGCCAAGGTCTTCAATGTTCTTGAAGAAGACACATGCATTGGCTTTTTCTTATGTAGCTGTAGCAGCCTCTCACTCTACGCAGCTTTGACGTGGGCTTTTTGCAGAACGGGTTTTAACTCGGTAACAAAGTTTGAGTTATGGAACTGCCGTATTTTCTCCTAGTACAAAAAAAGTATGCTTTAAGAGAAGTGCTGAATCACAATACTTAAAGCTGAAGAAGTAATATAGAGTGTTCCACTTCATCGAAAGCTTTTGTACAACATTAACTTGTATCCACGACAATCTAATGATTTGTAGAAAGAGTATTTATATTTAGTACAGCTAGTTTGGTCATAGTTAGTCCTTTATTAATGAGTCCATGTTGGCATGTTGAGATGAGAGGCCGAACTATTTTGCATTGGTCGCTTGTACCAGCCTTCCAAAAGTTCTAGTACATTCTTGAACTAGGAAACAAGGTATCTGATCATGATAGGACGTTATTCTACTAGGGAGTAATATTATTGGGAACTGACTTCTGCAAATTTCCCCATAATAAAATTGATTCAAGTAGATAAATGTAACCTTTGGGACTCTCGCGTGATACGTGATACGATCATTTCGGCCGTTATGACATCCTTCACGCCCTGGAATATATATCCCGTAATTAATAACTGATTCTGACGCATATTAATTGTACATGGAGAAAAAGCAATAATTACTCTGAAAACAAATCAACAAAACAAACGCGAGTCACATGTGACTCTTGCGAGGATTTCACAGAAGGAATACACTTGGAAATCTAAATTATCCTGTGATAATTATTCACCGCACTCCAATCCAGAAAAATTAGATATTTACGTGTCCATGTTACCCCTCTATCACCCTATTTTCTCCGACACAAATATTTGAGTACCGGATTATTGTGGAAATACTGCTTCAATGCAATTACTCCACATTCAGCCGACATGATCCCATGATGGACCTCCAACATGACACTTTTCACATGTAGACTCATCAAGCTCTTTCGTGTAACTCGTTTGATGAGTTGATCACTTCAATTTGATTGGTGAAATAGGGGTTTCCCTTGGTTGGGGTTTGCGTTCAGAGTTAATCTTATGATATTAACTTTGCGGTTAAACAAGAACTGTTTTACTTTCATCAGCACATGGAAATATTTCAATATGAATCCAAAAATTTCGCCATAGGTACAGTCTAGTTCCTGAATTGTAGAAAGTGACTCTTCGGTTGTACGGTTCATAATTCATAGGTCAAAAAATAGAACAGAAATAAGGTAGGTACTTCGGCTTCAAATTAAGTTTTACTTTGCCACTTTCGTATATCCCCTCCGCACTTTCAAATCCCGTGAAAACCAGACAATGTACGATGAGTCACTATCTACAATTTAGGAACTAGACTTAAATAAATAACACATATAGATATAGTAGAATGAAATAAAGTCAAGTATGATCAATATGGTAAATGCAAACTCCGCACAAAGTTCATTGTTCAAAAACAACATAGTCATGTCGTGTTGGAAATAAAAAAGATATATACTTTTTAAAATTTATTTCTTTTATAGGGAATACTGAAATGAATTTATTTTTGAAATCGTACTAGAATAATGTAGCGTTGCTGCTTACAAGGCTACAACAGCTCCTTTCGTTTCTGACTTCACCACTAAGTGTTGCACAACTTTGCACTTAAATACTGACCATCAGTCCGAAACACGTGTTCACGGTTGCTCTACAATTTGAGGGTTATACCCAATTGATTTTTCTATTCGAATGTATATGTACAGGGTGTTAGTGAATAAGTGCGACAAACTTCACTGAGATGATTCTGCATAAAAAAAATACACTGTGCTACATAATTATTTCCGAAAATGCTTCATTTTCCAATAACACTTAACACTCCGTAGTTAAAGTTCATTTCAAAAACTGACTATTTATTTATTGCTCTGAAACCGGTCTCAATAAAAATTTGGTGGGTCTTAAAAGGTAGTTATTGCGCATTTTTTGAAATGCAATTGGGAATTTTATTTTCATCAATGGTGCGCATACTTGTTCTGATCTCAATTTTTTCAATGGAAAAATGGTAGATACTTTACTGATATTCCAAACTAAAAATAATTTTTTAATTACTCGTTCAATTTGTGACAAAGAATCTCTCGTGTCTTTTTATCGTTTGGGTCACCGTGATTATTAAAAAAAACAACATCTTAACACGTAGTTGTCATTATTTCAATACATCATCTAGTAGCGACGCTATAGTAGGCAACTGCAAACATTCTGTTGAATACGAATATTTCAACGAAATGTCAAATTAGCGTTTCCTCATTTTCAAGCTTTCAGTTTGGTATGAATAATAATAAATTTTTCATTTATCGAGAAGAATGGAAAATAATACAAATGCGGAATTGTCAGACATGAAGTTTGTCTATGGTCAAATTAATGGAAATGGTCGGCAAGCTCTACAATTGTATGCCGAGTTGTATACAAACATATTTCCTCGCTCAAAGACTAATAGACTAATAGGCGACTCTTATCTTAATTTTCTACAGGACGAGTTACCTGTTCTTCTTGCAAAACTTCCTCTACAGCTGAGTCAACACTTATGGTTCATGCATGATGGTGCACTAGCTCATTTTAGCAATAATGTATGTACTTGAGTAAATACAGTATATACAAATCGTTGGATAGGTATGAGAAGTACGGAACATTGGCCTGCTCGATCACCGGACTCAAATCCTCTAGATTTTTGCATTTGGGATTTCTTTAGTGATTAGAAGACCTGAGGAATCAAATTATCATTTTAAACATTTGTTGTAGCTTTGCGCCTATTTGTTTTCGATATTTTTTGTTATTGTTTTAGTTGAATGATATTATATTAGAAAGATCTTGATAATGTATTGAAGAAATAAGAAATGCGCGTTAAGATTTTTAATTTATTTCATAAAAACGGAGAAAAAAATGCATGGGAGATTTGTTGTTACAAATTGAACGAGGAATTCTAAAATGATTTGAAGTTTGAAATATCTCAGTGTCGTACTATATTTTCTTTGAAAAAATTGAGATCCCGTATGCGCTCCAATAATGAACATATAATTCTCAATATCATATCAAAAAATGCGCAATAACTACCTCTTGAAACCCGCCGAATTTAATTTGCATATCTCGACCGGTTTCAGAGGAATAAATAAATACTTCGAAATTTTTTCAGAAATATTTCAACTCCATTTATCTCGAAAAAAGATGCATTTTCGGAAAAAAGTTATATAGCAAACTATCATTATTTTTTTATACAGAATCACCCTCTGAAGTTTGTCGCACCTATTCACTAACACTCTATATATAGCCCCCAATTGAATTCAACTTCATTTAAACATGTAGACGGCACTTTTTGACATATTTGGAAAAAAATTATACGATACAAATTTTCTTTTCAGTGCACCATGTATCTTATTGATAATTGACTTGCCAAAACACCCACTTTATTTTTTGATGTAGGGAGCCATGAACTTCCACAAATTATTCCAACTGATCAAAATAATACTACACCATCACAATTTCGATCAAAATAGTTTTGTGGTTCAAAATACGTACCAAAAAAGTATACCACGTTTATTTGTTTACTCTAAACTGCATTTTCTCAAATGTTACCACACTGTAGGATATCCATCCAAATTAACTGTTTTTGTGTATATAAGTAATACAAACACCATAATGCAGTTGAGAAAAATTAAAGTATCTTCTAGGTTCAAGTGCAATAATTACTGAAGGAGGCTATGTGAAAAAAATAACATTTTCGATGATCTGTAATTGATTATTGAATTATTTTGATTAATAATAGAGTGAAATAGACAAATTTGTGCCAAAACTGAAGAATGCATTGTAGCTTGTAGCACTATGAAACTTGGCTCGTGACTTTTTGACATGTTTAGTTGGAAAAAAATAGTTCGAAAAATGTCACCAAAAAATCAGGGGTGGAACATAACGAAAAACGGCTTTGATAGTATGAATGGAATTGAAAAGTAGTCCTGCAATACTTTTAGTAGGCTAGGTTAGGTCAGGTTCAGTGAGGTTATTGCTTCTTATTTGAAGTAAATCCGCTAATACTGAAACTAAATTGGATATTATCTTCACAACTGCTTTCGAAACTTCATCCAAACAAGTTTTTGTCAATTTTAAAAAATTTCGGTGGATGCATTAAAAACTGTCCTGAACGATCGCTTTTTCTTTCTTGTACACATTGTTTGGCCACAGAACAAACAGCAATGCGAATAATCTAAGTTTTCTAAACTGTTTCTGAGTTTAGATTTCATCAGAGAATATGAATCGATTCGAGGGTCAGAGCTATGAAATCTGTCATTGCCATACTTGAACTTTTTAGAACTTGGAGCCCTGATTGTGTACATCTGTCGACATTTTTTATGTACATTGACGTCCGCCAGTTCATCAATATTTTTCTGCTCACTGAAATTAATGTTTTCAAGACAGCTGGAGTGAAAAGGCACTAATACTGGCCAACTATATTTGTATTACAAATAGCATAAATTCCTCCCTTTTGTGACATCTAGAATCGAACGCATTTTTTAAGATTCAACCATTCGAATCTTCACCTATATTGTTACTTCTTATCTGAACGGCATTCTTTTCTATATTTCAGTATCCCCTCTTGTATCTCTAATTGCAGGTTAGGTGGAAGAACAGTAGCTTCCTCGGAAGCAACCTGAACTTCGCCTATTGAATAACGTACTCATCACTTCTCTCAAATTTAACAAATTTTTTTCAGCATAATCATTAATCAATAGAGTTATTATCATTATTATATAACAATTCACTAAGGCAGAGCAATTTCCAAGGACCTTTCAGTAACTTGGATTTTTATAATTCCGATCTAGTACCTCGGAATTTCATAATTCCGACTTAGTACTTTGGAATTCCATAATTTGAACTTAGTATTTTGCCATTCCGATTCACTATCTGATTCTTTAATTTCTACTCGGTCGGACTCAGTGGCGTCATATCTGGAGAGCAAGGAGGAAATTTAACTGCCCCGTTATATCAAAACGACCGATCTTCTTACATACCATTCAACAAGCAACCAACGACAGAAATACTACGTTCAGGAACCTCATCCATCTGATAACATAACTTGGTACAGTGTTATTCAGAAACCTGCCTAATGGATTCACCAACCACAGCCCCAATTATATTTATTTATTTATGTATTTATTTATACATCCAGCAGTACAGATGAACAAAATCATAATTAGGTGATAAGAGTAATGTCGAAGTAAACATAATTATTACTAGGTGATAAGAGCAATATAATTAAAATTAAAAAGCAAATTGAAAAAAAAATTAATTAGGAATTGAATTGAGAATATCACGTTTGAATTGTCAAAATGACGAAAAGAAAATACATTGAAAGTCATTTGTGATAATATGGTTGAACAATCTATTTGATTATGTATTATTTTGTATACAAAGCACATCATCTCATTACACGATGTTTTCTTAGTGATATCAGATTAAACTCATGAAGCATAAGTTCATAGTTATAGCCTCTAGCGGGATAAGTACCATGTTTTTTGTTATATGCAAATTTCAAAAAAATGTATGAACATTCTCAATGGCCAAGATGTATTTGGTATGGAAAGGGTTCCAAACAACACTGCAATACTCTAGATTGTTTCTGACTAAAGATAAGTAGATGCTTTTCAAAGAGTCAAACGACTTGAAGTCTTTACAGTTTCGTATAATAAAGCACAAATTTTTCATGGAAGCAGTAATGTTTGTTCAAAATGATTTGAGAACGTGAGTTGTTGATCAAGAATATCTCCCAAGTAATTTGATTTAGTGATTCGCAATAGAGTATTATCATCTAGTTTATAGTTATATGTGAGTGGAACAAATTCACGAGTGGAAGTCATAACTTTACATTTGTTAATACCTATTCAAGTAGAGTTTATTCTGAAAGCACCAGTTACTAAGAGAATTCAAATTTTTCTGCAGGGCAAAGTAGTCTGTTTCATCCTTTATTTCTCTAAAAATCTTCATATCGTCAGCAAATAATAGTTTATTGGAGCGAATATGATATGCGATATCATTAATAGATATAAGGAATAATAATGGACCAAGTTTTGACCCCTTAGGAACACCGGACTATGCTGTGAAGCAGGAAGATTTTATTCCATCACACTCAACATATACATTTCATTCAGTTAGGTATGAATTAAATAGCAACTGAATTTTTGGAGATATACTGAAGCTTGACAACTTCTTCAGTAGCTGAGGATGCGACAAGCGATCGAATGCTTTACTGAAGTCTGCAAAGATTACATCCACCTGATTCCTACGGTCAAGGGAATCTGAAAAAATTAAGAGGTTAGATGCAGTGTTTGTAGTCTTGACAAAGCCATGCTGAAAGTTAGACAGAGAATATCTATCGATCTTCAAATTGTCATCATGAATATATGAACATAATATTCAGTTATCCTTCATAGCAGAAAAGTGCTGGCGAACGATTTTTGGATTTTATGGCGGTTATAAATACCATTCTTGGCAAATTTGACTTCATCTGTCCATATCATATTCTTCATGAACTCAGTGTCCTCCTGTATCTTGATGGAAAACCTTTCGCAGAATTCAACCCGTGCATGCGCGTCTAGAGAAGCCAGTTATGTTTGATTTAAATCCGGTTTATTGATGAACATGAAATTCTGGGTGATTTTTCTGTCACTCAACGAATTTTCTGGAAAAGATGTAGAGTAGGCCAAAACTATAATTTCGTTGTCCCCATTTTACGAGTGGTGTTTTTGTTGATGACAGACAAAAAAGATCTGAAATTGCAGCAGTTTCTTAGAAGTCTTCACAGAATATTTGTATCATTAGGTCACTGTAGATTTGGGAATCTTTCTTATAAAAAAAAGAAGAAATAATATTAACAATAACAGAGAGCTGACAACATAGCAGTCATCGACTAACTCAATTCGGGTGCCATGAGTTCTATCAATAATTTATACCGCGCCAGTGATTGTAAAAGCCAGTCCAAGCACATACTGCTCCAGATCTCTGATGGAGATTTCTAATGGAATCTAAACTATTGTCAATAAAAAGCACTGGTGGGATGTGGTATGATGACCACACTTTGTTCGAGTATACAAGAATTGGGGGTTGGGATTGAAAATAAAATCCAAACGCTTATTTTTCAAACCTCTATTAATGATCTGCGAATATGGTGAACAGCAACAGCACGATAAATAGGTACCTTATATTCCAAAGAGTGAGTGCCCAGTACAGTGTAGTCCTGTTGTCTTCCAAGCTCCCGTTGTGATCACAAAGAGACTTAAAATGAGGAAGTAACAGTCTGGAAATTACTAATTAGTTGGGACTAAAAGTCAGTAGATGGAAAAGCAGATATTGAAATAAAGTCAATGAAAATGAGGTATGTACACTACAGAAATATTTTCCACCAGGAAAGTGGAACAACAATTGTCACTTATATTATGTAAATCAAAGTAATATGTGGCGAACTAGTTACCAATTGAATCTACCACAGATAGTGGGTAGTAAGTCAAGTAAGAATAATAAAAATAAATAAAAGTAAGGAAATAACTTCTTGAAGTAAACAATTCAAAGAAGCGGCAAACCTTTCACCGAAATGAATATACACACTGAAGGTATGTAACAGATACAATTACTTAATACCAATAATAACAATAAAAATATCAATTGAAAGTTTTCCTGACGCACACTCACTAAAGAATGAAAGAATTCAATATCACAAAGGACTTTAGGCCAAGTGAGGTTTCGTGAATTTGGAATATTATAAACAAAAATATATGAATAAATTCTCTCCGTGTGCTTTCCCAATGCTTTCCCCAGTATCACACCCAATATGATGAACTGAGGTCAAGAGAGAGAGAGTGTAAATTTGGAAAAGATGTTATGAAAAGTTGAACCGTCAAATAGATATAGTTACACCAGTCTATGCTGAGTCACTCAGAGTGCCGATGGTATTGTAATAACTGGCAGGTCCAGCACTTTCTTCCCATCCGAGGCTATATTGAAGTACTGATGTCTGGGCCTGCTTATCCCTCCAACGATATCGTCCTGAGGTGAATGGAGACTAGACTGCTGACACTACAGATGCTACAGGGTCCAGCAAATAACTTGGTACAACTTGAAGATCCAACACTGTTGTCTCAAGTCGGTTCTAATTGATCGTAGAAATGGTTGTCGGTGAAACGGGATGAAGTTGATCTTTCAAATAGTTATAGCTACAACAGTCTATGCTGAGTGACTCTGGCCACTCAGAGTGCCGATGGCCTTGGTACAACTGGAAGGTCCAGCACTTTCGCCCCATTCAAGGCTATATTGGATTACTGATGCCTGGGCCTGCTTATCCCTCCAAGAACATCGTCCTGAGGTGAATGGATGAGACTAAACTGCTGACACTACCAGGTCAGGCACATATCTTATTACAACTGGAAGATCCAACACTTTTGCCTCGAGTTACTTCAAATTGATCGTAGAAATGATTATCGGTGAAACGGGATACTACTGGTTATCAGGTGGAAATGGAGACACTTCAAAAGGCAGCAACAAAATCAAAGGTGTTCTGGGATCAGGGCTTCAAAATGGCGGTGGGCGACATCAACTTAAAATCCCCATTATAGGTACTCTCCGTGATTTATCCAAATACGACTACTCGAGTCCACCAATATGACTATTCAAGTCCACAAAAATCAACGAAGATTATTCAACCATGTAGAATGATTTGAATCCACTAATAAGTGATAAATTATCGAAAATTGATTAAATGAGTATCGTCACACACCTGCCCTCAAGAACGCCACACACGGAAGAAGCAGTCGAACATGAAGCCGGTAACAAAAAAAAACAACCATCACCCTCCTTTCCACTGGAAGTCGTTCATTTTTCTTATACTCCAAGACTATATGTCAAATGTCAACCCATGACAGAAAATATTTTCAAATAATTTTATTAAAACAATAAACAATAAGGATTATTTATTGTTGGTGAGAATCAGAAGGTCGGTTATAAATCAAATCAATCATGTGAACGTGAACCTCAGAACAAGGACAGAGATCTTCAACATAAGGTGCTTTCATTTGCACGAAAGTGTGACACTTTCAGACAAAGTGCTGATTACACTACACAGCTCTACCTACACTTAACCTCGTAGAAAACGAAAGGACATAAATTGAAATTAATTTATTAAACGTCCGATCTCCGGTAACCTCCAAATTCTTCACAACAATAAGGAATAATGAAATGACTGAAACAATTATGAATCGAAATCTAGTAAGTTATTATTGAAAGGTAAATAGAATGAAAAACATTCAGAACAAATTCGTAAACCAATATAACAATAACAAGAAGCATAATTCAAGGCAATGGTCGATATTTCACACTATACAAGGTAACAGATAGTCACATCTGTACATAGATATTAAAATTTGATTTTGAACCGTAACAATCTTCGTTCGAATACACCATTTGAGACATTTGCACACAAATGGAAAACTAGTCAAATTTACATTGCATCAAATTCTGACATATTTGTTGTAACTTCATCTGTTTTCGAAGATTTCTTAGTTTCGTATTGCTTCGAATTATTCAAATTTCAAATATTTTCCAGAATCGGATATTAGGTATAGGGTATTCATTCATAGTATCCAAGAATGATACGATAGTGTTTGATCTCCATTTGAAGAAATCGTTTTTAATCAGTTTTGACCACCCTGTGAATTCATTTTGAAAATTCGATGAATCTTTTCATGGCTTGATGATGCTTCAGGTGTGATTGTGTTGTGAGTTTCAAATTTTCCGAAAAAGTGGGAATGAAATCAGTTGAGAAATTCAAAAATATAATTAAATATAGGGTGTTCCATTTGAAGTGAGGAAGTTGCCCTCTACTACCGTGATAACGGACAAAGACTGATAGTTGAAAATATTTCAGTTGAGAACCTCATATTATAAATCCCAATACTACAAAATTTTAAGTTTTCTTTTCGAATGATTCTCCATTAAATTCCTAACGAACGCTCGTCGTGAAGGACCCTGTATATGATAAAGTATCGCATCTAATTGATCTTTCTCAGGAAGGAGCATGAATGCACTGTTCTGCAAACTTCTGCAAGAGTTCTTACCAAGATATCGACTTTATTACAAAAACACTACAGAAAACTTCACGCTATTTATTAACTTTCAACAAAACGCTTTCCAGCCACTTTATTACGTGTTTTACTCTTTTCAGCTCTTTTCCAAACTTCAAACCAGCTGTTCCCTAGCGTATAAAATCGTATCATCTGCATGCGATATAGATTAGTGACCCAGCATCCTCCATCGGAACTCTGAGATTAAGTTTATGCTGGAACAGTTTGAATTGATTTAAATTCCAAGCGTTTATGAAATATGAGCCTAATGAAAAGTTCTTTGTGTGTCACCGTTGTTGAGAAACGCTTGAGTTTTTTCATTGATATGAGCTCAATTCTACTGTTTTTATCATAGTACAATAACCACAGACAAATTAGTGCCACAACTGAAATTTGAATTCTAACACTGAAACTTGGCACGTGACATCTTGACATCATGTTCAGTTGGAAAAAAAATAGTTTATCAAAAAATCAGGGAAGAAACAAACATTTTTTGACTCATAACAAAATAAAAAAAATTGGAGTTTTTTTGGAAAGTAGAAAAGCTATCGGAAAACGGCTTCGATAGAATAAATGGAATTACAAGGTAGTCTTGTAATACTTTTTGTAGGCTAGCTTAGGTCTAGAACGGTGTTAATCGTCCTTAAATTGCGATGAAGAATATCTACCATTGCAGACAAGAGGTGAGAATATTCATGGATACTATGACCATTATGGGGATGGCCAGTCCCAGTGATATTTTACAAAGACCGCTACTAAATCTACATAAGCTCTCTTCTCTCTTCAGAACTGCTCTTGAAACTTCATCCAAACAAGTAATTGCCACTTCTTCAATAGTTTCAGTTGATGCTTCATGAACTGTCCTGAACGCTCGATTTCTTTCTGGTGCATATTTATTGAAAACGGATGAAACAGCAATACTTTCCAAACTGTTCTTCGATTTGGGTTTCATTGGAAAATATGAACCAATACAAGGGTCAGGGCTATGGAATTTTTCATTGCCATCCTTGAAATTCTTAGAACTTGAGTGTGTATATCTGTTGGCATTTTTTATGTAGATACTTTGACGTCTGCCAGTTCAACAAGATTTCTGTATGAAAATTCTCATTGTCCGCTCACAGAAATCAATGTTTCCAGTATTGGTGAAGTGAAAAGACACCAATCCTGGCAAAATATATCTGTATTGCAAATAATACAAATTCCTCCTTTTTGTGACATCCTAAAAACAAACGCAGATTCAACCATTTAAATCCACACCTGTTCCCTCTTATCCGACTGGAATTTTTTTCTACATAACAATCTCTTACTCAAAAAAATTGTATTATTATTTATAGAAATATTTTGAAAACGTATTTCTTCATATATGTACTTAATTGTCCTGGGACAGAAAAATCTCCATGATTTGTGTAGGTACGTACTCTCAACACTGTAAAAATTTCAATATCCTGAAAACAGATTTGTTTGCACCTAGCTAATACACTAGTGTTTACTTCAGAGAAGATCAGTGCATGATAATATATATTCCATTATTTTTTCACTTCAAATACTCCTGGGAAGAGAATATTCTGATGACTTATCAATTGACTCAAATAATCCCTATAGGAAAAACGTCCACATAACCAATCCAAATGAAATATCTCTTCTATGGGAGAAAGAAAACTGTGGTATATGCATTTGACAACACTCTTGTTCTTGCCAGAATAATTTAATACCCTCACACATTCCCACCCTACTTTTGTTAAAGATAAGCACTAATAATTTCAAAGAAAACATAGCATTTAAAACAACTCCAATTCACTCTAGAAATTGTTGACGTCTTGTCTGCTCTACTATAAATTTCTACTCACTTTCAGACGGATAATCGCAGCTGGATCTATTATAATCTCAATTAGAATCTTACACTATGAAATTTCTCAATAATAAATTCAAATTTTCACAGCAAGGGCAAGAACCTTTGCAAGGGTTTGACATGTCTAGAGTAAGTCGGAAACCGGCACTCTGAACCTACACTCGCAGCTCATGATCTGAACTGACAACATACTGAGAAAACTGCTCCAAAAGTGTGTCCATTGTTGGCTTAGATGATCCTGGACTATGTTGTATATATGGAATGAACAGATAAATTCATCTTCTTTCGTTTCGGATGGTCAGGGGTTTCTGAAAATATATACTGTAGTTTGACAAATTTATTTATCGTTTAAAAAAAAGAATGAGATTTTGGATAGCCTCTGAATTTTTTTAAATTATTACACATTTTGGAGTTGAATTTGTGAGTTTAATAACAGAAATGTGAAGCGCAAACCTCCAGCTTGAAATTGCATACTTTATTTTTCATGCAGGTTGTTTATAAGCGATTATTTTTAACATTTACTGGCTGAGATGTCGGAACTATTTTTTTTAATTTTAATTACTAGCATGCCAAATTTGGTGGTGTTACAACCGATCCTCGTCTCAAAACTTAGTAGACTGTACTAATGGGCCCTGGTAGACTTATAGCAGTTCCATATACGTTTTATGGATGTTGTTACAGCAAAACAATTGCATCGTACAAGTAACTGTTGTTGTCTACAGAACCTCAAAAATGTTCACTTGGGCGTAAGTGATCATAAAAATTCTGGGCGTGGAAACAATTTCCTGTACTATTAAATTTTTAGTTTGTCCTTCTGGTATATCTACGTCACTGAATGAATGAAAAGCCAATCCAACAGAGCGAAATATCTTAGAACTAACTGCACCTGACGCAAAACATATTTCATACCTATCGCGTGTGCAGAAAATTGCATGTCGCCTGAAATTAATTGTCAGTTGAGTTGAGAGTTACTAACACTTCTGCTGAACGGTATGTCCCAATCATAAAATGAAAGTTTCGTATTAAATTCAAGACAAAAGCGTCTCCACTTCCGCAGCTGGAAATGACTCTATATCCGTAGTGGAACATCAGATGGTTTACAATAGAATTCTCCCATAGGAAATGAGCTACAAAATTAGTAGCGAAAGAATACGGTCCCAGTTACCGATATTATTATCCATATTTTCCAGAGTATATTAGACGTTGTTTCAGACGTGCTCACAAAAGACAGGGCAAATTAGCTACCCTACTCTGTACAGATGAGACACCACTTTGCAGATTGAATTTCAAAGGAATATCTTAAATTTTCAGATACCACTAGAATATTCGATGTGATTCACTTATAACTGCTTGAAAAGAGGAATTTTTGATATACTGGTAAGTAAGAGTCTTCTATTGTAATTCACACAATTCCGTTCCGTATGAAACTCAATCTTAGGAATGGATAATGGCCTATCTAATTTAAAATTGAATGAGGACATTCACCAAATTTTAAATACTCATCATTCCCTTTTTTTAACGATAATAGCAATAGAAAGAAAATTATTTCAAATCAAATTCAAATCTACATTGGAAAAATAACGCCCTTCAGATTGGTAACGAATCCTTTGCGGGCACGTCTATAAGAAAAACCTCTCATTTTAATGTGAAAAATATGCCTCTTTAATCTTGATGGAAAAAAAATAACAACTAAGTCTACTAAAAATTCAATTCGAATAATATCAATTTATCACAAGTGATCATATTTTTAAGAATGTCCACTGCTCCTCCAGTATTTTGGTTTGAGACCTCGAAAAATTTGTCATCAATTTTCTTCAATATAAAAATTATCGATTCCTTATAGCACCAAATACTTTGACATAAGTTTTTTTTCGAAGTTATCTGGGAGGAACCCATCAATGATATCGGAATATCACAGAGAACACCTCATATTTCTTGAATCCTCATCTCATATTGGGTGAATACACATACAGTGGCTGCTGAAAAGTAAGTATACCCCATACAGGAAAAAAGTTTATTATTGGAGTAATGGAAAAAATATTTCGGAAAAAGTTTGTGCATGTCGAATAACCTAAAAATCGATTTTGACACATGTCGCGTGATCGCTAGTACGGCGACAAATTGAAAAAAACTGCTATAAAATCTCAAAAAGTGGGGAAGATGGCAAAAAAATATATGAAAAGTTACTTAAAATTCAATTTTATACACATAAACAAAGACATTATTCAAGAAAATTGGATATACTTAGTTGATTTTTTTTAATATTTTCCCATCTATTTGAAAATGTAATTATTTTTCAGAAACTCTACTAAATTTTAAAAATAGGTTTTCTGTTATATCGGTTCGATTCTAACAGTTATATCAGAATTTCACGACCATTGTGATGACATGATACTTAAAAAACATCGTGTTCTCTAGATTATGATCAATTTTTGATGATAATCGTACATGAACATTAAATTTCACTTCGTACATAAACTGGAAAAATATTTAATTGATCATACTAGTAATCTGAAATATTAATCTGAATAGTTCCATAGTTTTTTCAACATTGATCTATAGCTAATTATTGGTATTAAATATAATAACCCACTTCAAAATGATAAGATGTGGTCCTGAAAAGACATTCTGCAGAACAAGTTTTTCATTCACTCAAATAATTAAAATATTCTGAATGGACAAAATAACAAATTTTCAACTAATTTCATTATAATAACATCGTTTTATGGTATATGTCTTTTCGAACGATCAACAAAAAATTTGGAGTTTCTGCTGCACAATGACGGGTAGTTTCTTCCAAGTGCTCAATATTTTGAGAAGGTCTTGATTTGTTAATAATATTTTTTTTTAAATAGCCCCACAAGAGAAAGTCACATGGGGTCAGATCAGGTGAACGGGGCGGCCAATGAATTTCTGAAAACCTACCTATCCAGTTTCCAGAAAAAAATATGTCCAGCCAATACCTCATTGTCAAAGTACTATGTATAGCCCCATCCTGTTGGAAATAAATTTTTCGCCTATTTTCTTACGTGAAATTGTCTGATTCATTGTAGAAATCGTTCCTCATTAAATCCAAGTGCTTTTCAGTATTCAAATTCTGACCCAAAAAAAATGGTGTGATTTTTCTGTCATTAAAAATCCCGCAACAAACATTCACTTTAAAAGAATAATGATCACGGGCTTCTACTGCAAAATGCAGATTCTCATCCGACCATTATCTACAATTTTGAGATCGAACAACAACATTTGAAGTGAAAGTTGCCTCAATTGAAACTGAATGAAGAAAAATTCGTAAGTGATGTATTTCCTTCAATTTGTCCCTGCAGCCAAAATAAAATTCACAAGCGTGGATCGTAGTCTCTCTCCTTAAGAGTGTGAAAAAAATTTGTTTATAGTCTTGAATTTGTTTTTTTGAGCAATATTTGGATAGAAGTTGTAGATATATCCAAATTCCCAGAAAATTTACTAATTGGAAGATGATAATTGAAAAGGAACCAAGCGCCAAATTGCAAAAACTGAGATGAAGGTTCCAAACGACAACGTTACTTTCATTCGTTATATGTAAAAGTATCAAGCGCCTACTAGAATTCTGGGCCACATCTATTGACTAATGATCCAAACGACTTTGGAGGCGAATGCAGTTGACCATTATAGAAAAAATCCAACATTACAATACCATTCATAGAAAATCATCAAAGTCGCTTGGTTCTTTTTCAATTATCATCATCCAATTGATGTTCTTGGACTTTCAACTACGCACTCTGTATAACTTCAAACTCTGTTTCTTCAGCAGTAACCCAGTGCCCATGTTGATTTTTGAATAAGTTTTCAACTGACCCAATATTTTTGAACTGGAAAATAATTATTCCAATAGTTACACGTGAAATACTTTTATACGATGAAAATCGCTGCGACTTCGCTATAGCCTTTGTAATTTTCTCCCACAACCAAAACTACCTCGATCTTTTCTTGCTGACTGAAGTTCGACAAAATTACTCAAAAAATCTATTTTAGTAGAATTATATAAATATGGAGTTCTTAGACATTTTTTGCAATTAGTTTACTTTTTTTCTGTCAAATGTAATCCATGGCTATCCTGTGTAATATGAGTAAGATTTTGATACAATACTTAACACTGACGATTTTCAAAAGATCAACATTTTATGTTATGGTGCATTTCACAATTAAGAAAGCATTTTTGGTGTACGACATTTTGATTTTGTGGAATTTTACTATGCTCTTCTATTATAAAATCCTATTGTGATAAATAAGTAGGTACGTAGGTGGTATTCATTTGAAAAGCACACGAAACAGTATTTTGGAAAGTGCATTTTAATAGATAATTGAGAAAAATGCATTCAGATACCGATTTGAATCACTAGAAGAACCTGATTTCATTTCAGTTTGGTGTATTTTCAAAGTTTGTACTTGGAAAAAAAAATTGTGAACATAGTCAGTGAATGAAATAGTTAGTCGAATTTAAGAGACTTATAATTTACATATTTATGTGCGAAGTGGAACGTTCATGCACGAATATCATTGAAACTTGACGTTTTTGAATTATTATGTCATTACAATGGTCGTGGAATTCTGATTTAACTGTTAGATACGAGATCAGCAAGGGTTCAGAAAAAAAAATTGTAGTTTTTAAATTTAGTGCCATCTGGTGTGGAGAAAATGAAAACTTTTTGTCATTATCATCGAAATGCAAATGTTTCAGTTTAATTCAGCTATTCATAAGGAAAAAATTGAAATTTTTAAATAGATGGGAAAATATTCAACAAAATTGCTAGGTATTTACAATTTTCAGGAATTATTCCTTGAAGCTTCGTTTATCTGTATAAAATGGAATTCTAAGTAACTTTTTCAATAACTTTTTTTGATATATCTTGCCATCTTCCCCACTTTACGCTATGGGTAATGGTAATGGTAATGGTAGGTATGGATGGTGATAAATGCGCTGCGACATAATTAGATCTACTGTGCCCCATCTTCTTCTGCTATTTCAAGGTGTTCTCGTTTACAGCAGCCCCACAAACTTCAAATCCTTGAGGAATTCAAGGATTTTGAGGGGGTCTATTCGTGGAATTTCTCCCAGTGTCAGCTGGTGTGATCCCAGTTTATTCAATCTCTTGTGATATACAGCATAACACTCCATCAATATATGGTATGGTCTGGATGTTTCCCACAGAATCTTCAGGTGCTGTCCTCTAAGCCCAGCTTCCTAAGGTGTTCTTTGTGTCTGCAGTGCCCCGTCAGAAATCCCATGATTGTCTTTTGACTAGTTTTGCTGAAGTTAATCAGTGTCTTCGATCTTGCTCGGTTGAAGTTGCTGAGGAGATCTTTGGCCTGCCTTAGCACTGGAAATCTTTACCAGTATGTTGCTCTCATTGCTCCTTCAGTTTTATTGAGTTCTCCTTGAAAGTAAGATTTTCCAAGTCCGCAGAATGGTTCTGGCCCGATCAGTGGCGTTGATACCCTTTTTCGTGCCAGGGTATGTTCATTGCCCTCCATTCCGACGTGCCCCGGCACCCAGAGGAGGATCATCTTGTTGTTCCTGCCTAGATCATTAAGTTCGTCTAGGCTTTTCCAGACCATCTTTGAGTTTATGTTATATGAGCTCAATGCTTTGATGGCTGTTTGACTATCGGAGAGGATTGCGATTTCCTTGTTCTGGTATTTCCTGTCGAGATTTAATTGAATGCACCTTTCTATGGCGTGAATTTCCACTTGAAAAATACTGGAGAACTGGCCCATGGGTTCAGAGTATTTGGTGCGAAGCCCAAAGACTCCTGCTCCAAGTAATTTCGTCGGTTGGGAGAACGGCATGGTGTGAACTTTCGGTGGGGGTTGAGCCCCTTACGTTGTGTGCTGCCCCTTTGAGTCTGACTTTAGCCAACCTAAGGTTTGCTCCCCAAGCAGTTCTCCTCACTTCGATATGGAGAGGAGTGAGGTCCAGAATTACCTCTATTGCTGCTGTTGGAGTCGACCTCATTGCTCCTGTTATACAAAAACATGCTAGTCTTTGCACTTTCTCCAGGATTTTGTTTGTTGTGTTGCTGTGGGTAACATGAGACAAAGTCGAAAAGTATCTAATGACAGACAGTTACGAATATGTTCGGTAAAATTCGGGAACTTGCGGTACTAGAACGTTCTTTAGATCGTAACAATTTCAATATTAATTGATGGTTTTCTTACTACATAAGGTTAGTGAGATCAGGTTAGGTTGAATAATAAATTACGCAATTTCAACGTTGTTTGCATATGCTGTTTTCGTCATTTGAACGAAGTCTGTTCTCGGGAGGGGGCTTCGGTTTTTTTCCCCCACCTTCTTAATACGCCAATGCTAAATCATACCTTTCTCCGACCATTTTGTCCATTTTGAAAGTCTCTACACTACAATTCATCAGATCAGACTTTCGGTGCGAATGAAGGCAATATTTTGCCTTTGCGTTAAATTTCGGAGGCGGTGGATACTAGCATCTTCCATATCTCCAGCCAAGGTTTCATTCAGGGATTTCACCTAATCCATCTCACAGATCGGGCCGAAGTTAATCAAGTTCGTGCTTCTAAATAGGGAACCATTTATCTAAATACAACTGATGTATTATACTGGAAGTATCAGGCATGGCATAGATCCTTTTACCGGTGATTAACAGGCGTGTGTCTATACGCAGTATAATAGAAAAGTCCGTCCATCAATGTTCGTTTGGGATATAACTCACCACACGTCTCGTCATGTTGTTCAAAATCAATGACAACGTAGATGGAATTTTTTCAACTAGACCACATTGATAATACACTGAAAAATGAGTAAAATGATATGGCTGGTTAGACTTTGATGCAGAATTGTGTAGCAATTTTACACTTTTCATTTTAGGGATTCACTATGAGAAAATTTTTGATATAGTTGCGTTTCAATACAGAATAATTGAACTATAAATATACAAATATAAATATTGAGATAAAATTTAATGATCCTGCTCATAAAAAAATACATTGAACTCATGCCACTATTGTGTGAAAAGGTGTGTTTGTGTCGCATCAACTGTGGCAACCTGTGTTTGCATTAAACTGTGGCGTACGCTTTAGTTGTGGCAACAGGCAACACACATTTAGATGCCATAGCAAAATAAGCCATAACTTGGTTGTATGAGAACTTGATGTGTTCGATTTGAATTTACCGCTTTCTTGACGATAGTACAAAAAATTCCCACTGAAAATAGAATCGCCACTGTTCAGTACATGGCGGGAACTTTATCTGTATGTAGTATGCCACAAATGCTTCAGCAGTTGGCATACTTTGAATCAAATTATAACTACATTAGCACCCTCATAAGGTGGCGCCCTCTTGTCACACTTACTATACAATATTGAATAGTTCGGCTAATTATTCAGTCCAAATAAGAGATTAATTGTGTCTTGACCGCCACAGTTAACAGATGTTTTCAAATGCCGATTAACTATTATTTCCGTAAGTTTACATTTTACTCATACTGAATAGTTTTCATTGCGGGGCTAATCTTATATATTATTCTATTGTATGTAAGGGAGTGATTACTGGGTTTGAGAGTCATGTGCCCTAAGAAGACGGAGTGAACCAAGAATTACGGTCTTCTGCATTCTTCCGGCCAAGTTTTCTGCTGCATCATGGCAAGCCGGTATGATTTTCAAGTTTGAGAGCAGTGTGTCCATCATTCCACCAAGGACCCCTATCATCAGAACCACCATCTTGACAGAATGGTTTGGATAAAGCCTGCGGAGTTCAAAGAGAAGATCTCGATATTTAGTCCGTTTTTCCTCCTCTTTTCGGACGATGTTCGTTTCGCCAGGAGCCGAAAACTCAATGACTAAAATCGTCCTACTTTGATGGTCGAGGAGGACTACATCAGGCTTATTGGCTTGTATTTGCATGAGGGTGGGGAATGAGTACTTCCAATAGATTTGGCACCTCTCATTCTCCACAATGGACTCAATATCCCCCGGAGCATAAGGCAACACCGGAGTCTCGTCTTCACCGTACGAGTGTCGTAGATAGTAGTGGAACACTCGTAGGGCCGCGTTATGCCTGTGGATATAGGCTGAGACCGCATAAGCTGGACAAGCTGACAGCAAATGCATTATGGTTTCAGCTGTCTTACGACACGCTCTGCATCTAGTGTCAGGGACCTCTATACCCATCACGCGACTACGGTAGACGAGGGTGTTGAAGTCGGTCTGTTATTAGTATTATTATTATTATTATCCTTATAGTTCCAAGAAAATCCAAACTTGATATTTCATGATTTTGACCACGATTTCTTGGGAATTCGCCTGTGTGAGGCGGTTGAATATTTCATCCACACTTTTATTTGCAGAAATGGTACCTAAAATGGTGTTGCACTTCCTCTTTGTATGACCATACAATTAATAAAGTAATGCTATGCTATTATCTGTTTTATTAATAAGTTATTGGCTAATTTGGTTTGTCAATTCGAAGGCATAGCTAACGAAAGTACCGTCCTGTCTCTCACCATCATCACAAATGACTCCCAAGGGTTCTAAGACAGCGGGATTATTAGCTTTTGGTTGACAAAGCTCGCTTAATCTAGTCATCAATTGTTGAGTGTCGTGAAAATCGTCACATACAAAATATTGTAATTAAAAATAAGCCTTTAATTTTATTAGGTGTTTATGAACAAGAAATCAGTAATACAGACACAAAAAAGTGTAATTAATAACATATTTATTTGTTATGGGTACATTGAAATGGACAATTAGTTGTTAATTGCACTGAGGGAGTTTAAACAAAACATGATGAAAATTAAATGGCTGAGTGAAAACATTTTCAACATATCACACTTTCGTTTAAATTATATCTTACTCTGGAATAGTGGAAAGTAAAATTTTTCAAAAGTTTAATTGTGTATAAAACATTCAAGCTTTCAAACCTTTGCGAATTTCACCAGCTGTTTTTCTTCCAGTGAATATTTTTATTCGTTAAGTGCACTTAGCCTTTCGAGAATGACAAACACAAGAGGAATAGATACGCAGAATAATTTAGCATTGAGAATCAGTTTCCAACATGTACGCTTTGATGTTATATTACTGTATTCAATTAAATGGTTCACAGACTCCATTCTTAGAATAAGTGGGAAATTCTCAATGGCATTCCAACATCGAAAACCAAACAGAATTTGTGTTCGGGGCGATGAAAAATAGAACTGAAAGGTATGTGGAGTGTAAGACTGAAGAGTTGATGCACTTCAAATGTTTGTTACATTGCTACTCTAGCTGTATTTCCAAAATAACCAGAGAGTAAAAAGATATTGTTCAGCCAAGACGCCAATGAACTCACCCGTCTATTTAGTATTAGGATAAAATCATCAATTACTGCATCATTCGGTTATCACAAACACAGAAATAATACATTTTTCTTATCGATTGGTTCGATTGATTTCAAAATTTTTTTGGTTGCATTCTGTGATCGTAGTAGGTCGTGAAAAGGTAATTGACAGAACTCTCCCACCTGAGATGGTCAGCTCCAGACTGGGTTTTTTTTTCTTACCGAGCTCAATCATTGAAGCGGCCCCCGTCCTAATTTGAACACGATACGAGACTATAGCTAAACCAGCAAACCCTGACAAACCTCATCTGATATGATTTTTTCGACAAGAAATTTTGCGATGTGTACTCATGTCCGAGGTTGAAATGCTGCACTATTCGATTTTTGTTTATATAGGGTGGACCGAGTACGATTTTCAATATTATTATTCTCTATCTCTGAAAATTATGATTTTGTCAAATTAATGCCATCTATGGAATTCAACAGGAAATAATAAACATACCATTTGCTAGACATATTTGCGATATTTCTGATCCATTTACATATCCGTGAAATTGTACAGGGTGACTAAAATGATTTCTCAACTCAGAACTTTTCTATTTGGAATGGAACAATCGGTACAATTTTTTTTATAATAATAATAGGATTTGAAAACATTGACTTATTGAACTATAAAATTTTCTGTTATGTTATTCCTTTTTCACTGACACACATGCCTTTGCTCCATAAAAATAGCATGAGAATAACACAGAAATCCTTTGTTAGATATAATATTAATAAATTTTTTAGTGTTTGTTCGTCATCGTCCTCCGCGAGGAATACTGCAATTACTCACAGGATCCACCTCGGTGACATATTCTATATGCCATACAATAAGTTAGGCACGGCTTGAGTTGTATAAGTGCAGGTCGATTATCTTCACAGTATTATGTTAATGACATCTTGTAACGGGCCATAGAATCATCAAGCATCCCTGCAATTTTGGAACCATCAGATACCAGTCGTGATGATGGAAAATGTCCAGATGGTATGTTGCTCATACCTTGGAAACTCGGTACACCTCTTTTGTTGACACAGTAGTAGCTTCACAGTTATCTGACAGAGCTCGCAGGATCTGCAGCCATTTTTGCTGGGGAGGTCAAGAGTAAAAAATACCAGAATCTTGGTAATAATTATTTGTTTTGTTCAGTAGCTGTTGAAACTTTCGGTGAGTATGGTCATGAATCTCTGTCATTCATTCACGATATCGGAAGAAGATTAGGCCAAGCAACGAATGCTTATCGTTCAATTAGTTTCTTGACAGAGAGACAATAAGCAATGCTATGCAACGTGGTAATGCTGCTTCGTTTTTCGAAACTATTTTTCCTTCACATTGTTTGGACTAAATTCTATATTTTCCTCATTACATTAAAATCTCTTCGAATGAAACAGGAATTAGTGCATTTTAAATCTTCAATTCACGATAAACCATTGATAGTTGTTCCTCCTTCTTTTCAGAACAGTCCAATATCCAAAATCGAATTCTTCAAGAAAGAGCAAAATCAATTCCTCTAGAAAATTCCACTTCACTAGACAGGATTGATTACTGTGTTCAGAATGTTTTGATTCAAGATGCTGCTGTTCCTATTTTGCCAGTGAAGTCTTTGACTAAGTCTACAAATCATCTTGAAAGTCATGGGAGCACAGTTGGGTTGAATATTTTGGGAAATACATGTTATATGAATAGCGTTTTACAAGCGCTACTTAGGACAGAATCATTCAGAGATGATATATTAACCATCAATAATACCGTTTCCAAGTTATTCTTTGAGATGAAACAGATGTGCTAACATCTTCTGAAAGAGTTTCTTCTTATCTCCGCATGATTTCATAAAGTTTTTGGGGCCAACATGTTTTTCGTCAGGGCAAGATAGTTCCGAATTTTTATTATACCTGCTAAATACACTTCTTGAGCCAGAGAATAATTCATTGTACTTCCACTAACTGTACTTTTAATAAATACAAGTTTCGATGTCTTATAATTATTTTTGTCAAAAAAAATTTCACCGAATATTTCTTGGACATTGAAAAATTCCTCATAATTTTATGCCGAACTTTCAATTGTCATAAAATTATATCGTCTATTATCAATCTCCTAGGTATATTACTACTGAAAATTTTATACCAGTTAATTTAAGCCAATCAGATGCCTGCATTTTAACATGTTGCTATGACAATATCCTAATTCCTTCGGAAATTTCCCTGCGTAGAGGGGTATTAATGAGTGGAAATTTCCCTCTGGCTTGACAGCTGTCATAAACACAGTGGCGTAAAATATTTTTGATAGATATTTATTTATAACCTAATTATAGGTACATGTTATTATCTGTTATTCAATTATTCAAACCGCATTTTAATAGAGCATAGGGAAATTACAATATTTGACAACAAATCCGAGATTAATATATGAAGGTGCCGCCGATATTATTCATTAGCGTCCGATAGAAGTAGACCTTAACTGTTTTTCCCTTTCCTCTAGTACTATAAAATTATGTGATTTTGGTAGAATATTTGCTTCTTTATTCAATTATTTAAACTACATTTCACTAGAGCATAGGGAAATTAAAATATTTGATATTAAATCCGCAACAAAAAATAATTCACAATTCGCTGCTGAGACAAAGCCTTAACAACGCCCTACTATGATGTCCGTTACATGGATAATAATGTCACCAATTTAATTTCCATTTTGAAAAAGTTTTGGTAGAGGCTCCCTCGAGCATGAATTAATATTCCGGAAATTTTCCTCAGTTGCGAATTTTTTAAGAAAATTCGCACTACGAAAAAATTTCCGGAAATAATTCATGCTTTAGGGGGATTATAAGTGATAAGTGCCCAGGTAAATTATCACTATTGAACAATCGAGTTACCATGGTTATGACATAGTTTGACGTTTACTCAATTAAATTTTCAAAATGTCAGTCCCTTCGAGTAGAAATGGAAATATTCAAAATGAGTCGATCGATATAATTGTAAGTGACAATTCTATGAAAAAATTTTCTTACTGATATTCAGTCATTCTCAAAATTTGTCTTAACTTTTCTCAAGCGAGTTGTTTTAAGGTAACAGCCCTCCGCCTTCGGCGTCGGGTTGTTACCAAGCAACTCGCTTTCGGAAGTATACGACAAATTATTTCGAAATTATCAGTAGCCTTGGGATATTATATGTGAAAATTAATATTTCCTCAGGTATAGGGCCCTCACCCATCGTCTTTGATAAGACGGGTTAACTAAATTTCAATTAATAAACTTGTACTGCCTTTAACAGGTAAACATTGACATAGGTGGTATGATATAACACTTGACAGTGCCTCCTCGCAGCAGAAAAGTCATATTATTTCGTGATATTCATTACCAATTAGTGGCAACGATTTGATTTGATTTCAGTTAATTCAAATTTGCTGAGAACCTTTCGTAAATCAAACAGTGCAGTTTTTCCTCGTTAATTTGAAATGGCATCGTGCGATTACTAAATGGTTCAAATCAAAAAAGAAAAGTATCATGAGGTCTTCGACACCAGAGAAATAAAATACGATTCATGTCGAAATGGACTAGTTGGTGAAAGTGATAATGATGGTTCTAGAAGTGTCTTTTAGATCAAAAAAATTCTTATTTCAGATATGAATATCAAAGAGGAGAACATAGAGAAGAAAATCATGGTAAGGTTGAATTGAACAACAAAGATGCTGGTTTCGAGGATATATTAACTACTCAGTGTAATTCAGATAGAATCAAAAGCGAGTAAGATGGTGATATCCATGACGAAAATGTCAAGACTGAATTCGTTGAGGAAATGCCGGGGGAACATGGACTTAATGGTGGAAAAAAATCATATTGCAAGATTTGCTAATTCGGGTAACTTAACGAAACATGGAATGGATATAGGAGTTAAACCATTCCGTTGCAAATTCTGCTCAAAGGCTTTTTCTAATTCCAGTGATTTAAAGGTGCATGAGAGGGTTCATACAGGAGAAAAACCGTTCGAATGCAACATATGCTTCAAGACTTTCACTCAGAAGAGTACTTTGAGGGGCCATGAACGAAGTCATACAGGTGAAAAACCATTTCATTGCAATGTCTGCTCAAAGTGTTCCAGTCAACCAAGTAATTTGAGGAGATATAAGAGGATTCATACGGAGCAATAATCATACCATTGTAGGCTCGCATTACTTCGCGTGATTTGAAAGAGAGTGAAAGTAGGAGAATCAGGAGTCGATAGGGGCATTTGCCATCATGATAACGCTAATACGGAGACTATTCTGAATATTTGGAATCAGTTAGTTGAGTTACATGTTTCGTTTGATCTTATAAATGTTACCTGCTGAATGATCATGATTATAATTTGGTATATTCGCCAGTTTTTGATGCGGAATTCCCACATTGTCACACGTAAAAAGAGTTCGGATACAAAAATTTGTAATTAACATGCAGTAGGTCATCAATTTTTCTGTGCTGGAACTGGAATTCCCTTTTTCAGTCACCGTACTTTTTTTATCGCAAACAGAATTCACAGTGTTTTTGTCACTAATTATCACTTGCTTCATGGGTACGGATTTTGCTGTATTAAATGATGGCGAGATACGATTCATCTGATTCAGCAAGTCGATTTGGCTATTTAAAATATTCAATTCGTAGGTTACATACGATATACAAATGTCATTCTAGATAATGGTTTTATTGAATACTCTCATAGGAGTTATTTCTAATTCATTTGGAATATTATCATTATCTAATCGTCATTTCTAAATGGACTAAATTCCGTCGATATTGTTGTCCTGTTTCGTATTTTTTTTTTTTCACACAGTGTCTGATGAAGGGGTTGTTTACTTCAATAAGTTGACTAACACGATGAGCAACTGTTGATTTTTACTATATCTTTTCTATTGTTGTTGTCCAATAAAAATTTTGATGTTTCACTCACATATTTAACGCAGATTTACATGATATTTAAAATCAAATAATATTTCCGTACGACACCGGTTTCTCCAGTTGAACTGTGAATCATACGTGAGAGATGTAAATTTTACTCAACAAATTTACACCCAGTATACCTTCATGTTGGAATATTTATTGAATTAAATTCTCTTTAAAACTGTTGATATTTGTATTATTTTCTATGACCAATAAGGAAAATGAGCAATTCAATATACGATGACTCGTTCTTGGCATATGTACTGATAGCTATCATTTCAATATCGTTACAATTTTCTGGTTACTAAATAATTTAAAGACTTTTTCATGTTCTCAGGGCTTCCATTGAATGCTACTATGAACGTAATGAATGACATTGTAATATTATACTTTTGAATATTCTCTAATGACCCTGCTGAAAAAAGTTCATTTTCAAATTTTATCCTACTATGGAAATTCTCTGAGATGATTAAAAAAGACATCTATTCAACGCCTGTCCTTTGAAACAACGCGAACATTGCAATCTAATAATGGCGGTAATTATTTTTGAGGATATTTCATTATTCCGTCTTTCGTTTTGTCTTAATAAGGCTTGACGTTTGTCTCTCTTTCAATTAAGTCTGTTGCCCTCAAATGACTTTTTTTTCTGACTTCTGTGAATGACTTGTGAAATACTTCATCAAAATAATGAGTATAATGGAGGAAAATGTTTGTGCCTGATAATCATTTCATTTGGTATCAGTTGAACATAAGGTAAACGTACCTATTATCGGTACCTTAAACACCTTGCGTACCATGGTGTTTATTTTCAATAGATTTTTTTTCAAACAATACCCCGTCAACCTATATTTTGATTATTGATATCGTTAATAAAATGTTTCTTAGTATATAAGGATTTTTTTTCAATGAAGTAAATGCATAATATTCATTGAAACTCACTAAATAAACTATCTGTTATGCTCTGATTATCGGCACCCTGAAATAAATACATGTCCTATTTTTCGGCACATATAAGATCCTATTATTGGCACCGAATCATTGATGGAGTAAGTTTGAAATCAGATACCTAAAAACATTTTTTTCATGTAATAATACAAGGGTACTTTCAGAAGTTGAAAATAAAATATACCATTGGTTGTAATTTAATTTAAATCAAATTTCAAAATGTACTTGTCATTTACAAAAGTGGCATTTAAATTCACATATTATCATCTTCTATTAAACCAAGACTACCCTTATGTTACTTCAAATTATTTAATTAATTTTTGTTTTAAATTGTTTTTTTCCGTTAAGCAGCTGTCGCCCCCCTATGAACGACAGCCCTCAGAGGTCAAAACTTGTGCGAGGCAAGGATTAACGAGGTCTAACCTTTTAACGTGCGATTCCTAGCACTTCAGATAACCAGAAAAATAAACTGAAGTCGTTGGGTTTTGAACCCACGACCGGCAAGCCAGAATGATTGAAAGCATTGATTCTAACCACTAGGCTACCTGACTCCCTAGTAGTAGTACTTTAGAACTTCAGACAGGAAAAATAAAGGCGCATATCCAGCTGACACTCAGTTTGATACAATGAACAATACCAAAATTCCAGCTGTAATGGTTGATAGATGTTCCTATCAATGGTTAATCGTGAATTGAAGATTCAAAATGCACTGAACTCTGCTTCATTCGACGAGATCTCACCCTTTTAATGGAATGGGAAAAATATAGAATATCGTCCAAACAATGTGAAGGAGAAATAGTTTCAAAAACCGAAGCAGCATTACCATGTTGCATAGCAATGCTCATTCTCTCTATTAAGAAAGTAGTTGAAGTATAATCATTCGTTGTTTGGCCTACTCTTCTTCCGATAACGTGAATAAATGACAGAGCTTCATGACGATAAACACCGAAAGTTCCAACAGCTACTGGTCAAAACAAATAGATTTTATCAGGATTCTGTTATGTTTTACGCTTCAATTTCTCAGCGGAAATGGCTGTAGATCCAGCGACCTTAGAGCATTCAGATAAGTGGGAAGTTGCTACTGTGTCAACACAAGGAAAGTCCCAGACTAGAGGTTTCCAAGGTATGAGTGACATACCATCTGGACGTTTTCCATCATCACGACTGGTTCCTGATCAATTAGGGTCTTAGGATAATTCATGGACAATATCTATTCATAGAACTACCTTTATATGTGAAATGTCCGAATGAGTTCCACAACACAAGTTTGATTAGATGGCTCATTCTGAGAATCAAAACAACTTAAATATAAATACATTGAATTTGACAATTGTTATAACTGAAAACTGTGTCAGTCTAGCTGTAAATTATACAGTGAGGACGTAAAAAATGACCCCCCTAACTTTTGAACGGAACAAGCTATCGAGATCGGGTGAAATTCAGGTGAAAAGGTACCACTTTTACTACTTTGTGGCATAAAAATGATTGTGGTCACGTGGCCTAGTATCAAGAGGGCACCATCAATTTTTTTTAAACAAAGGGGGGTCACGTGGCTCCTGGTTTTGAAGGTCTTCCGATCCAACACTTCTTTGTGAAAATCGCCCAAGCCGTTTCAAACTGAAGAGCGTTTGAAATTTGCTTCAAATATTCAACAAATAAATTATTTTAACTATTAATTGTAGCAGAATTTTACCTCCGTAACTGATTCTGGCAGGAAAGCCATTTTTTTGTGGTGAAACAGGTGCACATATTATTGGTATTTGTTTCAGTTTTTTATGCCTCAGTTATTTTGCTGGAGACTCCAAATAGCATTTCATTTCAATCTCAGTCTAATATTGACGTTAATCATATCAATACTTTTGACAGTTTTCATAGAATTCAGCATTTCTTTATAATTTTCAAATGCCTCGTCCTCGTCATTTAGAAGAAAAAACCGAGGCAATTTCAATTTACACTGAAGTTGGGCGTAATTATTATCATGAAGCAGAGAGAATATTTGATGAGTGCTTCCCAAATAATCCAATATCTCGTACTTACTTAAGGGAATTGGTCAGTAAATTTCAAAGAACTGTTTGCGTAACGAGGGAAGAAGGATCTGAAAGTAAATCCATTTCAGAAGATCAGCAAATCGACGTTCTGACAGCTGTTGTTGATAATCTGCAACAAACAACGAAAACGGTAGCCACGGCTTGTGACGTATCTACGACCACTGTGAAAAAATATCTTAAAAATCACAAATTTCACCCATATAAATTAAAAATTCTGCATAAATTAATAGAAGATGACCCAGACAGAAGAATGCAGTTTTGTGAGATCATGTCTGATCGCATATCCGAAAATCCCGGTTACATTAACTCTATTCGTTTTAATGAAGAGAGTACGTTTTTTCTAAATGGAACAGTAAATAGACAGAATGTGCGTTATTGGTCAGATGTAAATCCGCACGTTTTTCGAGAGGGTCATACTCAAACTCCAGAGAAGGTCAACGTATGGACTGGCATTTTTGGTAACTATATCATAGGTCCAATATTTATGGCAGAAAATTCAACTGGGAATCTGTATATCAATATAATAATAATAATAATACTAATAAAATAATAATTATAATAGATAAGGTCTTTATTTCTCAACAAAAAGAAAATGCCGAAGATCAGTAGCACTACTAGTTGTAGATTAGTAGCACTACCTCTGTTTTTGGGCCGTTTACTAACTTAGAAGTTTTGGCGGGATTAATTTTTAGTGAATGTTTTGTCGACCAATTTGTTATATATTGGCAAAATCTTCATTAATTTCCCTTTCTGCTGCGGCCATGTTATTAGGGGAGAACGAGATATACAGCTGAGTATCATCTGCATATAGATGAGTGTTGCAGAAGGTTACGGCACCACCTATACCGGAAGTGTATATAGTGTACAATAAAGGGCCCAATATAGAACCTTGCGGTACACCTGAAGAAACGTTGGCAGGAAATGATAAGATTTCATCAACTTTCACTCTTTGTGTGACAGCTTTAAAAAAAATTCACTGAATGTTTTGAGAGACCAATTGATTTCAAAATAGCCAGCATGATGTCATGGTTTATGGTATCAAATGCTTTCGAAAAGTCTACCAACATAAGAACAATAGTTTCACCGGAGTCCGTTTGTTTAAGAATATCATCGGTTATTTGTAAAAGAGCAGTTTCACAGTTGTGAGATGGCCTGAATCCATATTGAAATTCGGGAAGGATATTATTTTCAGCCACATATGACCTAATTTGTTTCTCCATATTTTTTTCTAAAACTATCTTTGAAGTCAGAGGGTGTGTTGATTTTGGTTTGGGTCTGGCTGAGGCTTGTTTCCATGCTTCTGGAAAGCAATGGGTTACTAAACATGTGTTTATGATATGTGTTATGTATGGAAGAATAATCGGGAAACATTGAACTAGCATTTTAATATTAAGTCCACCATAACCTTGTGCGTTCGACTTGACTGTATACAGTTTCTCTTGTACTTCAAGTTTGAGAACTTCTCTGAAGGACAATTGCTCCCTATCATGTGGAATATTGAGATAGTGATTCAATATTTTATTATCGGCTTCTTGATACTGAACAGTTTCAGAGTAGAATCTATTAATTTCATCAACATCTTTCAAATGATTGGGAATGGGAACCTGTTTTTTACCAATATTGAAGACATCCAAACTCTTCCAGATATGATTAATGCCCCTGGTTCTTATTCTATGCTCAATGAAAGATTCTTTTTCATTTTTGCAGGCGAGTGTTGTATAGTTACGTAACATTTTGTAGTAGTCAATTTTTGGCCTTATTACGTAAATTCATTAATAACCGAATGTTGTCTGTTAACCAGGGACTATAGTTCTTTGTTATCTATATCATTTTGAAAGGAGCGTGTTCATTGAACAACATCAACAAATTGTCATTGAAGTAATTCAGTTTTTCATCAACATCTTCCATAGTATAAATAGTATCAAAACTGAGAGAAGGTAGGTCTGTCATGAACTCATCTTGGCGAAAGTTTTTGAAATCTCTTATTGTTTTGAATTCTACATTTGTTTTTGAATGTTTACATTCAGCTTACAAAATATGAGTTCATGATCGGACATATGATCAACAGATACTACTCCAGAGGATTCGATTGATGATTCGCAGGAAACGATTATCAGGTCGATTAGAGATTCAGAATTTAGTGTGATTCGAGTGGGTGAATTGATAATTTGGGATAAGTTCAATGCTTCTTGCGTAGTGTTGAATTTCTGAAATAGATTAGAGTATATATTCAACATTTAAATACCCGAAAAATATAATATCGTCAATTTCCGCAATCAGACTACTTATATTTTGCTCATAAATATCTAAGAATCCACTGAGGATGAGATGAGGTGGTCGGTATGTAACACTCACAGCTATCTGACGTCTATTTATTCTCAACTTGATTATTATTTGCTCGATATAGTCATTATAATTTGCAATAGAGGAATCAAGATTATTTTTGATAAATATGCAAACACCCCCACCTCTTCGATTCATACTATCTTTCCTTTCCAGGCTGTATCCATCAATTGATAGTAAGTGGTTATTCACAGGAGGTGTCAACCAAGTCTCTGATACACAAAAAACATCATAATCATTGTCCAAGATGTGAGCCCTCAAGTCAACCATTTTTGTAAGAATAGACCTAATATTCAAGTGCCCTAAATATATACCATTAGAGATTGTGTTAAATTATTTATTTCTAAGTGAAGAATAATTTACAATTCACTTCCAGAAGAAAGTAAACTGCCCCTATGTTCATAAATGAAGGTAATATAGATATCAGAAGTAAAGAAAATTATATGATTTTCGCTATTCAGATGATGGCTTCCTGCTACGTGTCTGAGGCCTTTTTCGCTGAATTTTGTTTCCACGGTTTGTGGTAGGTTCTTGAGAAGGGTTGACTGAATAGGTTTCATCAGATGCAGAATCCTCGTGTACATCAGATGTTGGAAAGCCTTTTTCCAATTCTTCAAGTGTGTAGAACTTGTTTTCCACTGGCAATCGACCTCCTCTAATTTTTGCTGTAGGATCTTCTCGGGCCAATTTCAAATGGTGAATGAGGGACTTCTGCCTTTGTCTATCCTCATATGACGCGTCGTTTGCAATAGCTATTCCACTTCCCTTCAGCTTATGGACCTTTTCGAAGGTACTTCGTTTTTTCAGTAAAGAAGTGAATTCTAGAATAATCGGGGGTTTATTCGTTTTATTATCGATAGTATAAATGTAATTTATATCATGTTCAATAATCGATACTTCCAAAATGTTATTCAGCTTCTTTAGAGTTTCTTCTAGAAGACTGGGCTCATCCTCAATTTCCAAGCCAAAATTTGCAATGTTGTTGCGTCTCAGTTTACGTTCCAACGTCACAACTTTTGATTCGAGTAAATCAATTTTTTCTTCAGCTCGCGATAGTGAAGTAGCTAGTTCTTTGACCTTGTTATTCAGATCACTCTTAATTTCGTTCGTCTGCTGCGTGTTGATCTTCTGGATCAACGCACATGTTCACCGGTGGTTAACCCGCCATATTTCTAGTGCGGGGCAATTTGCATGCGAACGACCGTCTACTTTTTTACTAGTCCAGATAAAAAATAGGAGAATTCGATTCGTGATAAATATTTGGCGAGCATGTAGATTGACAATTGAGATGATAAATAATATTACGCCCACCTGTTAGCTGTACAAGTTATTGCTTCACTGTTACTGATGCAAACTGCACTATCCGTAAATTGGGTCACTTTAAGTAATAACAGACACCTTTTACTAGGGTAATAAGCGATTTTAACTCGAGCACACTAATGACACAGTCACCTTTTAAACAGTTTTCATTTCAATCAGCGTGCAAAATCAGATCCATCACACTATTCAAGAAGTAGTTGGGGCACCCAAATGAGTTCACCATGGATGATACCTTTCGACAAGATGGTGCACCCCCTCACTACTACAGACCTGTCCGAGAATGGCTCAACAAGAATTTTCCGGGACGGTGGATAGGCCGACGTGCCCCCATTGAATGGCCAGCTAGGTCACCTGATATGACCCCTACGAACTTTTTTCTGTAGGGGTACATAAAATCTAAGGTGTACGTCACGCAGCCACAGTCACTCCAGGAACTTATGAACCGAATAACAGATGTGTGTTACGGTATTACCGCGGAAACATTCAACAACGTTCGGAATGAATTCCACAACCGACTTTTTCAAGAAGTGAACGGTGAACATTTTGAGCACTTGTTTAAATAGTTACAATTGTTACTTGAAATTTTGTTGAAATTTAAAGTTATTTAGGATTTTAATTTATTTGTAAAATCTTTGAAGCAAATTTCAAACGCTTGTCAGTTTGAAACGGCTTGGCCGAGACCGGCTTGGATAGAGAATAGGAAGACCTTCAAAACCAGGAGCCACGTGACCCACTTTTACATTTGAAAAAAAAAGTTCATGGTCCCCTTTTGACACTAGGCCACGTGACTACAATCATTTTTATGCCACAAAGTAATTAACGTGGTACCATTTTACCGTAATTTTACCCGACCTCGATTGCTTGTTCCATTCAAACGTTAAAGGAGGGAGGACTTTTTACGTCTTCACTGTACAAAGTTTTTAACTGCATTTGATATTATGAATCTCTCTCTCATATCTCAAAGTCTCCCAGCAGAAAAATTATATGAATATGATATGCGAGATAAAAACGTAGAAGTATTTCAGGATTGTTCAGCAAATAGATTAAAGAAAGTTAAGATTGACGAACGATTGAGTGCTTTACAAGATGTAATTTTTGGCATTCCTCAAGGTACGGTCCGTGAACCTGTTCAATTTCTCATTTACACAAACATTATCTCAGAAATGACTGACTTTTGGGGCCATCAACATCTGCTCTGCTGATAACACAGCAATAATTTTTTTCACAGTAGACTCATGGCAAAATGTATTTTCTGACAACGTCCTCCAAAAAATAAGACAAGGCTTGACTATAATTTTCTGACTTCAGATATGAGTAAAATAAAATATATGCCATTCTTTCTGCCAAAAACTTGTCAGCCTCAATGACTCAAATCAAAGATAAAGGGTACATTAAATATGTGAATATAAAGCAGTAGCAAAGACCCTAAATATCAATTAGTCAGCTGTTATTCGGAATCACCATCTCAGATGGGATGAAACATAAACAATGCCACCAGAAGACCAAGAAAGGAAATGCGTTGCTTGAATTGTTTGAATATAGTTTAAAATTCATTAGGACCATGATGATAGATTTTTATAAATCAAGTTATCTTAATGACTTAATGACTTAATGACCTCCTTTGATACTTGAGAAAATATTAATAATAATACTCCATCGTAAACATTCATAGAGTGTACCCAAACGTATAGCCTGTGCGGGTAGAGGATGGCTATTATTATTATTTGCCGTGGAGAAGATCTAGACATAAATTACAAAAAGGTGTTTTCTGTAAGATAAGTTGCATTTTCAAATACATGTCACTGAAGCCGCCCGAATCTGAGAACGCTTTAAATCGCCAGCTTTATTTTATACATATCATTGTCCGTACACGCGATAATCCGATAATGGAAAAAGATAAACGGAGGTTTATATCGGACAGAAAACCCAACAGAGCACGAAAATTTTATTGGATTCCCATACTTTTGTTAACACAAACTCATTTTATCTTCATTGTCTATGGCGCTCCAGATAAACCAGGATAAGGGCAATATTCCACTCTTTTGTATCGTATATATCAATTACAGCGAGATAATTTATCATAATGAAAATTTCTCCTTCAATGAATGGGAAAATTCGTTTGCTTTGGCATTCTCGATTTTGCCGTTTGCGAATGGAATACAATCCGGAAAGATGATTGTTATCAAAACCAATATTCTGTGGTATTCTGTGCCGAAAATAACTAGGTTCAATTTTTTTTCGGGATTTGTTGAGAACAAATCTAGATGGCCAATATTTTTGTCTTTCATTTCTCCTCGGCTGATACCTTCTCTAATCAGAACTGTGTCAGAGCAGCCACAAAAATCCTGATTATATCAATTGAAATGAAACGGATTCTCGATAATATTTTCCATATTGGTCTCCATCATTTGTTAATGGAAAAGAGTAAGCACAACAACCTAGTATAAACAGTAAAATGAATCGGAGAAACATTCGCTGATTCCTTTCGATTGGGATTTGGGGTTTTGAATACGGGTGCATTTTCAGATACACTACAGATTTTAAGGTTCATTTCTCATATTTGAGTTCTGGGTAAGCTTTGTTATCAGCTCCTTGTGCATCCTTGATATCCCAATAAAGCCTAAAAGTTTATTCTTCCAAGCAAAAGTGGACCATATCGCGAAATTTAAACATCCTTTTCGTATTAGTATTTCATACCAATTGTTAGAAATACTCCAAGATGTTTATTTTTCAAGATATTTAATACAAAAAACGAACAAAGTTCGAGAGTGTATATAGGAGAGTTCAATTCTAGGAAACAATTATTTCGTAAAACCGAAAAATGCCTGTCTCTCCACACAATCCCACAAAGTGGATATTAAGGCATATATCAGACAGAAAACAACTACTCCCCTCTACGGATATTGAATTATATCTGTCTTCTATTTGTGCAACGTTCCATTACGGACACATAATTGCAATTGTTACTTGCAATTCAGAGAGAAATATTTTGCATTTTCTGCAGATATCTCTGAAATATTTCATCAGGTATACATCAGGAAAGAGAATCAATCATCTTGAAGAAAAATCCATAAACTAGGAATTTGATAACTTATACCATGCAGATAATGATTTTTGGAGTCATATGTTCACCTTTCTCAGCTCAGTACGTAAAAAATCAAAATGCACTGGAATATCAACAGAACGTCATCATATGGATACTTATTTAGATAGTGTAGAAACTAGAGATGAGGCAAAAAACTGATCTAAGAACTTATCATATTACATGAAAAAGGATGTTTGAAACTCAGGAATTAGATAAAAAATGATGAAGAAATATGTTTGAGTATTCCAAGTAAACTGAGAAGTAGTGAGAAGATAATTTCATGAATTGAATAAAGTTCATTAATTGGTAAAAAGACACCCACAAAAAATGAATGCTAAAAATAGACATTTCAATTTTCGATCCCCTACGATTATTGGGGTATTTTACAATAAAAGCAAAAAAATATGTTTGGATGTCAGAAGTATCCCATTTAGGTGTGTATTTGAACACCAATATTGCTAATTTTTTTGCGGCCAATATTGCTTCGAGAATATTTCTTCGGTAATATTTCTGTATACGGAAAGCACACTGTCATAAGTCCATTTTGTTGTTTCCCTAGAATAACCACGTATCAATAATGATTATTATAAGAATGTACCCTTGAAAAAAGAATTATGAATATTTTTACGTTTGTCTCTATTTCTTCAATGTCTACAAAGTATTTATACTTATCTCTAAATATGTAACTCAAAAACTGCGAGTAAAAATAAATGTAAGTAAAAATTACGGTATGATGGTATCTCTCATACAAGTTTTCGTAAGACAGACCCTTCGTAATTAATAACAAAGATTATTTTCCTGAACTTTTTCTTATTATTTCAGCAGTATTCCGAATATAGTCAAAACAGTTTTCTATACGAGATCGTTCCGGAAAGTAATTGGTTCCTCTTGGGGATTGAGAGGTATATTAAACCCTTTTCCATGTTGCGATTGCTACGCGAAGAGAAATATAATACATATTAAAAAGAAAATGGAAACGAAATAGCTTCATGAAATATTGAAAAATAATTCTGTTTAAATTAGTTCAGCGTAGCTTGCAAGTATCCCGTCCCCATGGCAGATTTAGAGGGGAAAAATAAATGAGACGACGTTAGATAATGCAATACCAACAGCGTTGTGGAGGTATGTTTTATATAATCTGGGAATGTTATTAGTTTGATGCCAGAGTCAATTTCAACGCAAGATTTCCACTCAAACACAAAATCAAAAAATGTTTGGCAATGATTTTTCTTGGTAATTCTCGAGTACCAAATGAAACAAAAATATTAGAAAGTTATTGGAAACAAATATTTGTTGAATTCGTTCCAAAGCTCCTAGCAAATATCTAACCCCTCTACAACTCATTTCAGGGGTGAAATATCAAATGTTGTTGGATCAAAAACAGATTTTCTCTCATCTTCTTCGTAATCTACAGCTGTCTCTTTATCTTCAACCGGCTCTCAGTCTTCAGCTTCCCCAATCTACTCTCCCTGTTAATAATCGAACGAAGTAATAAACAGTGAAACAAGAGTGCAGAATAATATTGGTACCTGTATTAATCATATTCATAAAATAAGAAAGTTATTAGAGCAATTGATTCCGTCATTGATTCAAAGTAATTTTACGGATCATAAAACAATTGCACTTCTAATTAAATTTAACCAAGATGAAACCCCAAGGGTGGCTGAGGCGTTGTAGTCAAAGGGAGTAGCGACCCGTGGGCCCTAGCTTACCGTACACCAATGTCAAAAACACACATACTGCAACTCAATTTTGATAGTCACAGTCTGACAGCCATTCAAATCAAATACTACTTCAAGCTCATTATGAAATCGGGCCTCAATAACTGACCATTTTCATCAGTATGTCAAATATTATCTATTGATCATGGGAAAAGTTAAATATTATCCTTCTTTACATAAATATGTGGTGAGTGTATGGTAAGTTTATCTTTATCACATTAGTGCTCATTAAAATTTCATTGAAGTGAATCCTTATTTAGCAGTTTCTCAAAAATAGCAATTTTATAGAAATTGCTAATTTTGTGATATATCTTGAAAAAACGTTATTTCTCCAATCACTTGGTACAGAATTGGTTTCGTTTGAGATGTTGCAAGTGAAACTCATTTGGTTAATACAGGCCGTTTCTTTTATCATGTGGTAACATTGCCATATTCTAAACCGTAATAGATACAAAGAGGATTAAATAGGAAAAAATCTATTGTGGTGAGCAGTAAATTGGTCATAGAAAATTTACGGGAATTTCCGCCCTTCCCAACTTATACAGGGAAAACTGAAAATCCTGTTATCGGTTTTTTACGAATAGAATTGTTATTTCAGAAAATATAAAAAATGATAAAAGAAAGTTTTATTGTATTCAAAATGTACTAGAACTTCGTAAAGATAAATTTTTAATCAAACGTTTCGTGTCAACACCGCCATCATCAACTATTTTGTTAAATACGGACCTGTCTATTCCATCACAAATATTGATAGGGCGATAAAATCACAATTCAGTGGTATATCACACTCGACATTTTTATAACGTTTCATATAAAATAACTAGCATCATCAGTTACAACAATTTTTAATTACGGTTCTGTCGTTAGTTTGTCTATGAAATCCACAGAATCTAACGCTTCGATATAAAAATTATCAGTGACGTTTTGAATGAATGTATCTATGAAAATTGTATTTATACTATAAAAATTCATGAAAAATTTCTGCAGTTTCAGAGACGAACGATAGGAATTTACCCTAGAAATAAACTTACTTAACAGTAGAAGAAATCAAACAAACAGAAAAACAATTTATTTCATAATGAATTTGTGGAAGAAAATAAAACCAATACAGAAAAAGAATTCCACATTAAAAGCTCGAATTGAAGACCTCTTTGTTGAATGCACATAAGTTGTCTGTCCATACAATTTCTGTGGTAATTTTCTAGCATGATGGTTGTAATGCTATTACATGCATCTCTTATTTTCTGTTTGAGATGGTCGATATTGGTACAAGGTGTCGAAAAAACTTTATCCTTCATGTATCCCCGAACAAAAAATCCAAAGGAGAAAGATCTGGGGATCGACCTGGCCACGCAATTGGTCCATGGTTTCCAATCCACTTTGTTGGGAATATTGCATCTAAATGTTCCCTTACTATTGCTGCATTATGGGAAGGGGCACCGTCTTGTTGAAAATATTGTATTTCACGGCGGGTGCTTATTGACAATTCATCTAAGTAGCCATCAAACTCATTGGATAATAAATTTAAATACATTTCACCATTCAATTGCTCATCGTAAAATAAAGGACCTAGTATGTTTGTTCCCAAAATTCCCAATCAAACATTTATTCCGAACCTCTCCTGGAAATTGGTTTCTCTATGTAAATGTTCATTCGTATTATTCCACCTATAATGGATGTTTCTGTTAAACCAACCATTGTTGGTGAATTTTGATTCGTCCGACCATATTAATTTTTTACAAATATTTCGAACTTCCCTATTTCTACGTCTTAACCATTTCGCAAATCGTACTCTCTTTCCGTAATCACTTTCATTAAGGTAATGAACTTTGTGTATCCTGTAGCGTTTGTATTTGTTATTTTTCAAAATATTTCTGGTAGATTTTACAGATATCCCAAGTTCGTGGGCAATTTCTCGTAAAGAACAATCTTGATTAGAAATATTTTGTAACTGACCAATCCTAGATTTAAAAAAAGACGTTATTTTTCACTTTTTAGTCTTTAAAAGGTAATATTTGCTTACCCAAAACATTTATTCGGTTCCTTATACTTCCAGTAACAACAAATTTTCTATTTTAATTTCTGTCAAATGTACCACGGTCTCTCAACATTTGAATGTTTGGAATGCGACGATTCGGGTATAGCTCACCATACATACTTCTTGCCAAAAGAGGATTTCTATTTGATTTTGCATAAGTAAATAGCATATCAGTCTGACAGTTCTTAACAGGTATCAACAACTCATGTATTTTTCCTGCCATAGAAATCAAGCAAAGCCTACGTGTATAAATATGGTAAAAGAAGTGAGATGCTATTTAATTGTATCAAATTAGACATCACTTGTATTTTGATTAAAAACTGATATTTTCATTACTTCCAGGATTGAGAATTATGAAAATAATCCGTGTAAAAAATGATACAGGAGAAATCAGCCTCGAATCAAGGATTACTGTAATACAAAAATCCCCAAAAAGGAAAAATACGAATGTTCGTTGTGTTGGGGTATCTTCCTATCAAAAGTATTGGGTAATGACTGAAGTATCCTAATAGTTGAATGATTTTTAAAGAAATCAAAACAATTTACAAAAGAACTAACGACAGGACCGTAATTAAAAATTTTTGTCACTGATGATGCCAGTTATTTTATATGAAACGCTATAAAAATGTGAAGTGTGATATACCACTGAATTGTGATTTCATCGATTTATCAATATTTGTGATGAAATAGACAGGTCCGTACTTGAAAAAAATAGTTGATGGTGGCCGTGTTGACACGAAACGTTTAATTAAAAATTTATCATTACGTAGTTCTAGAACATTTTGAATACAATAAAACTGTCTTTTTTAATTTTTTTATATTTTCTGAAATAACCATTCTATTCGTAAAAAACCGAAAACAGCATTTTAAGTTTTCCCTGTATAAGTCGGGAAGGGCGAGAGTCCCCGTAGATTTTCTCTGACCAATGTACTGGTCACCACAATTTTTAAATTTTTTTCCATTTGATCGTCTTTGTATCTATAACGGTTTTGAATATAGCAATGTTACCACATGATAAAAGAAACGGCCTGTATTTATGAAATATTTCTTATGGCTTGAGAGGAACGGTTTTTGACAAGACAATTCTGATCGGAAGAAAAAATGTTTCACGTGAAATGTTTCAAGTGAAACTCATTAGTAGGACATCTGTGGTTAATTTAATGTCTCTGCGATGTTTCTGAACTGAAAAAAACGTTATATACAGCGACAAATGAGCGTGTTTCATAAACATACTAGAAACATACTGCTGTTTCCACTGCGATGTCATTTCCGAATGTTTTTTGTTTAACAGCTATTGTCCCCCTACGAACGACAGCCCTCAGAATTCAAAATTTGTGCGAGCCAAGGATTACCGAGGTCTTACCTCTTATCGTGCGAGTCCTAGCACGAATGCTGACTCACTTCATATTAGCTATATCAGGTGTTCACTAGAGAGTTTAGCCAAATTAGCAAACACAAAATGGCTGCATCTGCATCGGCGTCTTTTATCATTGAAGTGTTTTTTATTTTAATCATTTCGATATTCAAAAAATTTACCAGCTCATAAGCTGCAGTCTAGGTAGCCTGCATTCTAAATTTGTCCGTCAATATTTCAGTAGTATTAACTGTAATAATTAAAGCAAAGTCACCATGTCAGAATGTGAATTTACAATATTTATTAAATTAACCTCAATATGGGTTTAGTAAAATCTCAGCTCTCTTCCTGTCGGTACAATAAGTTTGCATTAAAATTCATCATGCATGTGGTCAAAAATTCCGGTACTATTACAGACAGTCCGGAAAAGTACAAGAACTCGTAATACTGCTTGAAATACTCATTGAATTTGCTGCTTAAATTACTGTGTATTTAATATTCACTGACGCATGTTGTAGTATAGTCGTAGTCTAAGTTTTGAGTGGATGTAAGTGAATATACTGGAGTTTTAACCCAACAACAAACCACTATTTTCAACACCTCGACATGTGTTTCGGTCACCAAATGACCATCTTCAAGAGGAAGATTAAACAGTTTACAGCAGTTTAATCTTCCAATGTTTGGACTCTTTCAATATAGACGATGACGAGAAACCCACATGTTCAAATTATAAAGAAAACAGAATATGCACAAAGTCTTTATCAATCTGTACATTTCCTCAAATATTGATTATACATTTGAAAAGATTATACGGAAAGGAAAATGAATATCAAAATCGATTCTCCTTTGGAAGGTGTTGATATGAGTTATTATGCAGCAGATAACATAAATCTTTCCATCACATCCATATGCAATCAAATGGTATAATGATAATAATGATACTCCCTCTTAGACCACCATCCAAGGCCTTGGTGAGTTGATCACTTTCCTAAGCAACCGGTGCAAAACAGGACCGTCAGCCATGGCGCACCCTGGAGGGAATGCTCATTTTCTCTGATGTCGGCCGTGGGTATTCTAGGCTAACCGGCCCGAAAAGGATACATGGCAAAAAATGCACAGATAGTATGCCACTTTTTCCGCTCAAAATCTGAGGGATTAAGTATCTCATCTTCGGGCTCGAAGCTATGTCAGAGCTCCTCCTCAGCCGGTTGACAAAGTGGCAGAAGGGGCAGATATGCCACGTGTCGTTCTGACTTTAGAGGACGCCCGCATCATATCACCTACGGAAGGCATCAGAACCCGCAGGGAGTTTCATCACGCCAAGCCCCTGAAGCCACAATAACTGGCACAGGTGGATGCGGAAATTCACAATGTCCTTTCGGAAGAGGCTGATATCTGTCAGATCAACTCTGCCGTGTATGACGCCGCTCAGGCGGAGAGGAGGAATTTCACCTTTCTGATTGGCAGGCATGAGCGACGCATTCACTAGATGGAAGCTAAGATCAAGTCAGTGAGACAACACGCGTCTCGTATCTTGTGTATGGCGGACTACGTGGCGGCTAGGCCCTTTACGCCCGCAGTGCGGCGAATCGCCGCAAATTTTAGACGAGCTTACCACACAATGAATCAAGGTGTGCTATTTACCACCAATCAGCACTGTCTTGATAGGATACGAATGCTGGTGGCTGCAAAAAAGTCACTAGTGAGGCGGGCGAGAAGCATCGCGGAAAACATGAAGTTCCGCGAAAAACCCGCAAAACCTACATCACCTCCCCAGGTGGTCCGTGCGCACTTCAAGCTAGCACACTTGAGTTACAAGGCATGTGGCCACCAAAATAAACCAATGTACTTGAGAAAAAAGATTCTCGCGTATCGGAGCCTCGAACGTCTGTCTGATGCGAGCCAGAAGTTCCACTGCTAGATATTTTAACCACTGGTCCACCGACCACCATGATGATGAGTATAATAATTTGGGAGTTTCACAGATGCGCTCACAATCCCTACTTACTGGATAAGCATATCTATTATTTTATGAGCAGCTTCCCATCGTTAGAAAAGATTTCTTCGGGAAAGACTGGACCGAACCTCAACGGTGACATCTGGTGAGATTTCAAGTTTAAAAAAGTGTGGATATTGAGTAATGTATTGTTATTTCTATTTTCTTTATATTTATAGTATTATTAATAAGTTGATAGTCATGCAAGAGATATTCGAAACATTCCGGGGTAGATGCAAACCAGGAGATGTCCTTTGGCTTCACAAATCACAGGAAAAGAAAAGTGTATTTATACTCCCACGGATATCCAAATATGTCAACGAATTGATAAACCATATCCAGCTTACCCCCATACTGCCTGTACAGATTTTTTTCATACAATCAGTCCCCTGAAATATTCAAAGAAACATAAAATCGCCTCCAATCTTGATAGGAGGCTTTATTTTGAATCGTGAGACTGAATGCTTTTTCGACGTTTGACCCTCACAACAACATCGAAAGAACTCACACTGTTTTTCAGTTATTCCCAAAATAATGGAGTCAAAATGATCATTCAAATAAGAACATGTTGAAAAACTTCTTTCATATTTTTGTTTGCAGAGTTCCAATCCTCAAGTAATCTGAAAACTGCGCTGAGAGTACTAAGAAAAGAATATGAAACAGCAGAAATATGTGACAAGAAAGGAATGAAAATCCAAATATTTTCTCGAACTCCATTACCGATACAATCTAGTTCACTAAAGTTAAATGGTTTTCTTTGACTCTTCAACACGCAACAAAAAATTATATGAATAAAATCATCGTTGTACGAGATGAATTGTACCCAAACGAGATGTTATTATGAAAAACGTTCCTCGACAAATCGTTTGAGCGTTTCAGGTGGGATTTGTCAGCGATAAAAAGCATAAATAAATATAAAATATTGTATACATATGTTACTGGACGGAGTTTTCACAGCTCAGACAGGAATTGAAAAATGCGCCTCTATTCATTACGAGCACAACATATCACACAAGTAAAATATGATAGAAATACGTCATAAACAGCCTGTGAGGATCATTTTTCACATCTAGATTTTCAGCGGATATGTGCGAACATGCGAAAAACGGAGTGCACCTAATGTTTATAAATTATCTGAAACTTGATGGATGTATGAACGTGATATTGCATCCGCATATCATTTGGTTGCTGCATGTGAACATAGCTAAATGGTGTAACTAAAGTGAGTGACGATCGAAATGCAAAGCAATCGTGTTGAACCGGTACTTGTCGCAGAAATGAATAATTCGAAATAAAGGGTGTCCACATCTGATTTTTCAAATTCGAAATATGTTATACTATATGGCGTCAGCTATGGATAGTTTCACCCATGAACGTATAATATCAAATAAAAGCCCTACTCTTAATACGAATCGATTCGAAATCGCTTAGTTTGTGAGCGTGCGGGCTGCAGAAAAACGTTTTTCTCAACCGGCAGGAGCACACACATCTGATAAAAATAGGCTCTGATCATAAGAAAGAATGCTGAAATTAAAATAAAAATAAAAAAGGGAAAATATGTAGTGGCGAACCTCAAGGTTCAATACTAGGGCCAAAACTATTGCTCATATATTTGAACGATTTGACATATATTGACATCGTAGAAAAATTCACTCCATTTTATGACAATTGATTTGGAAAAAGTCAAGAATTGATATGACTCAAAATGACTTTCTGCTAATATTTTAGTTAGAGTGGTTCCAAGTAAGCTGAGTTCAGTAGCAGCTAGGACTGTCTGTTTATTACTTTCTGATAGACACTTGCCTGGAATATATCCATTTTGGGGTGTATGAAGTGGTTACAAAATATTCTAGTCTTGCAAACCAAAACGCGGAGACTCCTGCAGGATACTTTTTTCCACTCATGAAATTCTAACTGTGATTTTTATTTTGGTAAAATGGAACCAATTCTCTTGATTGAAAAATATCTGGATTAATTTCCATCATCACCATCCCATTATCTGGACTGGAAATACTGGAACAAGGAAATCGCAATCCTCTCAGATAGTCAAGCACCCATCAAAGCGATGAGCTCATATAACATCAACTCAAAGATGGTCGAGATGCCTAGATAAACTTAATCTAGGCAGGAACAAAAAGTTGATCCTCCTCTGGGTGCCGGGGCACGTCGGAGTGGAAGGCAATGATCAAGAAGATACCCTGGCACGAAAAGGGGCATCAACGCCACTGATCAGGTCAGAACCATTTTTCGGACTTGGAAAATCTTACTTCCAAGACGAACTCAATAAAACTGAAGAAGCAATGAGGACAACATACTGGCAAAGACTTCCAGGGCTAAGGCAGGCCAAAGATCTCCTCGGCAACTTCAACCGAGCAAGATCGACGACACTGATTAACCTCAGCAAAACTAGTCTAAAGACAATCACGGGATTTCTTACTGGGCACTGCAGTACCTAAGGAAGCTAGGCTTAGAGGAGGACAGCACTTGCAGATTCTGTGGGGAACATCCAGAAACACCAGACCATATATTGATGGAGTGTTATTCTGTACGTTACAAAAGATTGAATATTCTGACTGTGGGAGAAATAACACGAATAGACCCCCTCAAAATCCTCAAGTGTCTCAAGGAATTTGAGCTGAAGGGTCTGCTGTAAAGGAGAACACCTTGAAATAGCAGAAGAAGATGGGGCACAATCGATCTAATTAGGTCACCATCCATATTTACCATTACCATTATATCCCATTATCTGTCAAGACAATTCCAGCAACAAGGATTCCCTTGTTTATAATGGTTGTAAAATGTACAATCATCTGCAATATGACATGAGTAGATACAACACTTCAGGAAGACTGTGAAATGTACAGTGTGTTCAAGATAAGGATGGGATAGCATTATGATTTCGGAAACGTTTTGGTTCACTCCGAAACAAATGGTTGTTTTTCTTTTCGGAATAACTGGACATGTCGCCACAGTTCCATCAGAGCAACGTAGAACGGTCAATTCTTAATGGTTCACCAGCATTTGCCAGAACTACAAGGATATAACTACAGAGCTTTGACTGCTGCTTACTCCTGGGTACATATGTCTATATCTTTCAATTCTGCTTGAATAATGGTTTGTGTAGGGTGTTACAAAGGAGTTTCCAGAGCCTGAAACTGGTCCCTGTAATGGTGTTGAGCATTTCGTAACACTTCCCTATATGTGCCTGAATACTATCTAAAGAAATCTGAAATATCTAATCTATCTAATACGATTCTGTGGTTGATTTTCTTGTGATCTTCAGATCATAGACTTCAGCTAGATGGGGGTTGTTGGTGATTTCCTGTCTAAGATGAAAAATTGTTTAGTCGGTTTTGTCCAAGAAGATGGTTACATGCTAGTTTAAGCAAAACACTTCAGTCCTTCACAGTGTGACATTATACTTTGGCAAAAATTCGACTATGTCAGCAATGAATGCAGAGAAATATATCGTTGTGGTGTGATGTCTGAGATAATGCTTTGAGCTCCTGAGGATGCTAACTCTGTTGGCAAAACACTCGTTGAGTCAAACTGAAGTATAGTTATGGTATTGGGGTATATTCTATATCTTGATTGCAACCACACCTGGGAAGATTATACTCGAGTAAATTAATGTTTTATTTTGAAATTATCAGAATGAACTGAGAAAATTTTGATAGGTAATGGGCTAACACCAATTCATAAAAATGACATAGATAAATGTTATTGCGAACGTTATCGGAATCCATTCATATTCCAAGATAATCAAGAGAACCAATTGCAGAAGATGAATTATTCTCCAGAACGACAATGATCTCACACATCAAACAAAAAAGTTTCGATCAGTCAACTGATGGGTCATTCGTCGTGGCACCCAATGATTCTTTATATTCTCGCAGATCGAACATAAATTGAGAAGTTTCGATACCTGAAGAAGCGGTTGATGCGTTCAAATCGCATATTTTCAAGTTACGTCAATCGGGATGGAAAAAGTGCTCAAAAAATTGTTTCGAACACATGCAAGGGTGTATTGATCTCAATTAAGATTATTTTGAAAACGATAAAGCCATTTCCGATAAAAAATTTGATTTTATTTGTATATTTCAAAACTCAAGTAGCCACCCTCGTATTATTGCCTATTGTTGGTAAACCTAATGGAGTTTGGACATTATCGGAAAGTTGGCCTATCAGTTATTGACCTCAATAATTAGATTTGAATTGATTCAGATATCGAATATTACAACTCAATTCTACCAGCAACGGAGGATGGTGATGTTCAACCACAACAAAGGATAATTCAATTTCAATGACTTCAAATTCATCCATATCGGAGATGAACAAATCTATTTACTAAAACAAGTGTTTACATTCGAGAGTATCCACCATATTCACAATTAATTTGTATTGTTCATCCTCAATGTTAAACTTCGGAATAATGAAATCGGCAATACTTTGTCTATAATATAATACAGATATTGTAAAAACTCATAGATATCGAATCACTTGAAGAAGCTACTGTCGAAATATGTCGTGACGTTTGAAATATATGTTGAGAAGATTGAATCGTTTTCCATGTAGTTTGTACAAGACACAACTGTCGGGGACGATTATGTTCCAACTAGATCTAGCAACACTACAAACTCAACTCCAATAAACTTACATTAAAAGCAATAAAATAGTATTCTCAAAACGGAATCGATAATAACATGATCAAATCAAGTGGACTTCGGGACAATGTCAAAATGAAATTTGAAATAAATTTGTCACAAATTAAAAAGAATCGAAATTGAATTTTAAAACAGTAATATCACCAAAAGCAAACAGGTATTTTCTGATGAGCTCAATAAACATACAGTGAACTGGGCCAAAAGCTTGCTGATAAGATCGGAAAACCCTGTTCTTCCAAAGATGATACAACATAATTGAATGAAACTACGTTCTGGCACCCCACAAACGTAGAAGTTTTACATTTAATTCAACTACTAACTGAGTATAAAAAATTAAACGGTGATGACGGTTTTCTTGAAAAATAAAAAAATATCTTTTGGTGCCTAATTATAAAGTCCATCAAAATGGCAGATAATAACCATCTGCTAAAAATGAATTACCTCATGTACATGCTGTATACCAATGAGACGAAAATTAACCTAACCTTATCGAAAGGACTTCGAATGACAAGTGCTCGGTAGCAAAGCGTTTAGATGCCGGCCTTCTAAACTTCCGCTCGCATTTGGCCAGGTTCCTGGAAAACGAGAAGAATTTTCTCAATTTCATAGGAGTCGATAGGCAATGTAAGTTGTCCATAGATACCAACTCCGACGGCTGGTGCTTGGTTGAATTTCGCGCCGACCCTCCGAGGTAGTGCTGTAAGTTTTTCGGGTTTTCCTACAGCTGAAAAGTGAATACGCCACCAAAAATCTGCAAGTCGCCCCAGAGCACCACGGCAAATAATAATAATAGCCTATCATTATCATAAGTAGAATATTACCTTGATTTATTGAATCTCAGCCAAATTTGGGAAAACATCTTCCATATGTCATTCTGAGAGAACAGAGAACTTTTCAGGTAGGTAAATACTAAAAAATATAATTTTGTTTTATTAAAGCTCGTTAGCAGCCATCTTTTCTAAAGAATCCTCTTATGGATGTTCTTATATAACGCAGCTCCCGTTTTTTAAATAGAATACTTTTGTCTGAAATTTTGCTGTTATAAATATAGAGAACTAAAAGGCGTTCCAGATGAGGTCTCACTCGACCGAAATAACGGCCCGACGCTATTTTGAAATATATACAATATTTATTAAATTCAAAAACAGGATATGGACTATCATTTCACCAATAATGCAACTTTCAGTACGAGTCATGTTGCAGAAATTGCAGCGGCTAGCTTGGCTGGGAACCACAGGACCAATATTTACGTGTCCTACTGCAGCTCTAGATGCAATGCTGAACCTTTTGCCATTGCACCTATGTGTGATGAAAGAAGTAGCAAATAGTGCCTTCAGACTTCACCAGACAAAAAACTCAAATGCAGGAAATCTGATCCATGTAGTAGCCATGTGTAAACCGCCAAATATCATGCCGATCAGGTACGACTTCGAAGTGCAGTTTAAAGCGGTCATAAACAACCACCAGATCTGCACAGAGAACGGCCCCCTATTGGCAATATGGTACACAAATGGATACAAAATCGACGAAGTAGTTGAAGTGGGCCTTACAGGGTAAAATTTCAGGCTTTCAAGACCCTTTGGAAGGACCCCAACAATCTTTCAAGCAGAAGTACAAGCTATAGAGTTATATGCCCAGGAATGCCTTGAAAGGGACAGCCGAAGGGCAGAAATCTATATATTATCAGATAGCCAAACAGCACTATAGGCTCTGAAGTTACATTCTCGTGAGTATGAGCTGATTTGGGACTGTAAACAAACCCTGAGAAAACTGGCAGCAAACAATCAGAACCCTGATGTGGGTGCTAGTTCACAGGGGCATTGAAGGCAATGAGGAAGCAGTCAGCTTTGCCAAAGAATGGACAAACACACCACTTACCGGCACAAAACCCTTCTGTGGACTTTTCAAAGCCCACTTAAAAGAAGAGTTTCGACGCTGGGACTTCGATTGAATGAAATATTACTGTAATAAAGTGCCAGGACAAAAATAAGCGAAAAGGCTAGTAAGTCTATCGTCAAGAAAAGCTAAACAGCTTCTCGAGTTGAACGAAAAAGATTCGAAATTGGCAACGGGACTACTCACTCGGGAACTGCCCTCTGGGGTATAACTTCAAAAATATGGGCAAGTCAGAGAGTGATAATTGCCGCTATTGCGAAAACTTTGCGGAAACTGCAGAACATCTGCTTTGCGAATGCTCAGGGTTCTTCTGCAAGAGGCTCACATTCTTGGAAGGGGCATTCGTAACGCCCTCCAACATCAGGAACTCAGCTCCCAGGATAAAATCCGCACGATGTCTCAGAATCCCGGGTCTTGGATTGATAAAGGGTCACCTGCAGGTCGAGGTGCTTATGAGGCAGCAAAGCCTGCATGACCTCTATACAATCTGCAATGAGAAAGCAATGCAGTAGCTTGTGTAGCCCATGAATTCACCAAGTTGGAACCTATTCAGCAAAAGCCCATATTGTAGCTTCGGAAACTGAGGTACTGCTGCAGTTACACAATGATGAACTATTGCATGGATTCCTCGTCAAGGATCGAAGACCTTGTCCTATCCAGAAACTTGACATTTGCATTCCTCAAGTCAAGTGAGCTGAAGTCGAGGGATGAATATGAATGAATATGAATATCGAGTTGTACAACCAGGTTCCTCACATAGCTGGAGTCTCTCACGACCACGTCCTTGACCGTCGCCCCAGAGCCAACCACCCAACCGGTGAAGGTGTAGCATCTCTAACACTGGAGCTACATTTTAAGATTACATGTAATCCATGAAAACGGTAAAATATAGATCTGAGATACACTATGATTCAAAACTATCGAACCAACAAAGATCAGTAACGATTTTATGGAGAATCCAACCAGATAAGAAATAATTTCACAGAAATGGAAAAAAATTGAAAAGTAACTTTGTAAAACCAAAACATTACAATAACCAATTTTCATTAAAAAAGAATTATCGCAGAATGAGAAATGATCACATCAGACTTTTGAAGAACCGAAATTGATGAACTGAAAAATCTTAAGACGGTATATCTGTAATAGGTATCATGAAATGAGAATAAACACAAATGTGAAGACGGATATTCGATCAAACCGTCAAATTACAGAAATAATATTTCATGAAAATGAAAAAATACAATAACAGAAAATTGTAAGTCTGCAAGGCGTAATATTCAAGAGTCAAAGGAATTATAATCATCGAATCGTCGTATATTTATAATTGTGAAATTGTATGGTGAATTGATATTATTATTATTATTATTAATCAGTATACCACATGACCTAAAACTGACATATCAAAAATCATCAGAAAAATAAATGCTAATACGGAAAAATGACAGGTTTTAGCGTAGCTAAACGCCGGTTGATCCATTCTCTCAGAGATGGCGTAGCTTGCGATTAATATACTTAAATAAATTCTCATGTCCCCATTAAATTCCTTTTCATTTCTGTCTCACCACCTAATATCACTAAAATTCTAAATAATAAATAATATAAATTAAATTTCATCACCCTTATTGGGTATCACGAAAATAATATGATTCTGCCTCCAAATGATTTGTGGATTGACACGCTACATCCTCCGAAAGCGTCCTTATGGTAGGTAGGTAATAGGTAGTATTTTGCCGATATATGGGTAAAAATCGAGATCTGACATATTGGTAAGGTTGATCGTAGCATGATGGGATTATGTGTTCAGTGAAATTCAATGAATAATATTGGCTATTTTCTTCGATATTCTTGAAAATCGCCAACCAGCAATTGAATCCTAGAATAAATCGAGGAAGGAACAAACTAATGAAAGATCAATATGAGTCAGAACCAGACGATTCGATATGTTCAACTAGAAGTTAGCGCCATCTAATAGCTAATAGAGCAAGTATCTACCAGACTGATATATTGTTCGCTGAAATTTCTGCTGGATTTCGATTCTGATCGTTTCATATCTCACACAATTCGATTTCTTGGATTTTTCGATACTACTTTTTTTGTTTCAGATAATTTGTTATTGCTTTTGCGTTTTTAGATACCTACTATTGAATAATTTTTCGATGAAATTATGTTTCGTTAGTTTTTCAATTGGGCAGTTTTATGATATTGTCACATTATTGGGGAAAATCAATAAACCTCGTATATACTTTTATTCATTAAATTCAATTTTACTTTTAATCAGGAAGTATCCAATTCACGTCGTATTAAGTAATATTGACAATAAATGCCGATACCGCTGGTTCAGCATAATGGCGATTATTGGATTTTTACGAGGGAAATTGGAATAAGCTGATGAAGGATGTATCACCTTCGATTGGAAAGAGAAGGGTTTTGAAAAAAAGTTAGTTGGTAGCTGGATCTCCTCAAGGTGTGACACACCACCTGTATAGAAAATGACTTTAATTTTTTAAGGACCATTGTGTTTCTTTATTATTTAATTAGATGTATTGAATTTATCCAACCGTTTCGATTGTTCACCACCTTACCTGATGAACTGGGCTAATAAAGCCAAAGATTGTAATTTTGAATGAAACCCCCAATATAGGGGAGTTGGTAATTGGTTACCAAATCCCCAATCTGAAAGCCCCAAGACCTGGGGGCGTGACAATATGAATAGCCTAGATTACTGAGATTTGCGATTACTTAGTTATAACATTTCAGTTACTTTCGTTTATTAACGAATTCCGATCTATGAAAAATAGTACTTACCATTTTCGCGTATGATGCTTTATCAGTTCTCATACATACACATAAGATAGATTTCTTTTCGAGTCAAAAATCACTTCTATACATTTCATTCTGCTATATTTATGTTTTATATAAAGATATTCTGATAAATGATTCATTCTCCATTTGATTGGTTTTACATATTAACAATTTTCTCATTTATTGTTATGAAAAAAATTCTAGTATTCTTTGGGCCACCCATTTTAAAAACTGTAAATATTTTGGTTCCCACATTTTCTTTTGCCATTTTCTTTTAGGATTTCTCTCTTCAGTGAAAACATTTGAAACTTTTATTATTAATCACTCAGTACTGAAGCATGCTATGACAATCTCAAATGTATGGGAATTTTGATAAATGATGTAACCAATATTAATGACGATCAAAATGCAATTTTCTGTTTCAATAAACTGTAACGTACCACTGAACTGTATAATTCAATATTGATACGTATGTAGGGAATAACATCCATTTATTCCGCTCTAGTTTGATATTTTAACGAGGTCATATGAAGCATTTGATGGCAACTGTGGCTTCATTTGAGAGAAGCAACACTTATCAACTATTCTCGAAATAATTGAAATAATCTAATCAATTATTCCTCAGCAGCAAGCCAACAGAGTCACGTCCTATGTAAAATTGATCGAAACAAGTGTAAATATTGGAGGATAATTATTATTGAAAAGTATAATTACTCAATCTACGTCGTTGGTATGAAAAGTAATCGGTATAGACAAGAAAAAACAAAGCTCGAATATTTATTTATACATCTTTGACCAATCATTTCGAAACGCCTAACTACATGGCTACTAAATAAATTATTTTTCAAGGTAATGACAATCTCAAATTAAGGAAAACAAATGTTTTCGGTCAACAGAGGAGTTTGAATTCATTTGAATGTAACCAAAGAAGATTGATAAGAGAGAGTTAGGAATGCATTACGATCTCTTTCCCCGAAAGAAATTCAGAGTAGGTGCCACACATTCCGGATTTTTGAGAAGAATTCATAAATGTTTGGAAGTGTGGGAATAACATTGTAAGAAAAATAACGTTTTGATTGTGAAAAATTATTCTATTTTTATATATGATGAATTTAGAATCACTTCACAAACCTATTTATTCATTTCATATCGACTTCAACCCACTTCAAAACTGTTCCGAATTGAAAAAGATTCAAACGCCATCAAGAGTGTACACTGGAAATTAAGAGACTGACGTCACTTGTCCAATGAAATACAGGTAAAATTTGGCGCGAATTCGAGCTAGTGTTTGAATTCATCTCTAATCCTTTTATTTCCTGGATCAAACATAATCGATAAAAACAAAACGAAGAATTTTTCGCTACCCAGTTTGACTTGTGAACCTTCGAAGAAAATTTAAGAAAATTATCTACCCTTGAAATTCCCTATTGTGGATGATCCGCGTCCATTTTCTACGACAAGTTTAATTTGGTTCTGCCTCTTAACAAACTGCCCGAGTGTTTTACATTAGATAATGTTCTGCGCCATCGTCTCATGAGTGTGCTTTGATCTATCCGGATATAGCGGAGGGGAGGTTTCACAGAATCTTTCAATATCCATGTCAAATTCTCTATTAATGATGAATCTTTAATTTCGAAATGGGACATGACAAAAAAATTCACTATGATTATTTTGTTGATGATTCTTCCAATGAAGCCAATTGATGAGATGATATTTCGGTTATCTCTAATAACCACAATGAAATTTTAGTTTTTTTGAAGTTACTTCGAAAACCGATTACTTAAGATATAGGGTTGAGAGCATGCATTTCTTTGATTTTTTTATGTAGAATCCACTGGCGTTGGGGAGAAATGAGGTGCCATTTGGAAGTAATGAGTTATACAACCTCAGATATAGCTGAATCTGGCGCCAATTTCTGAGAACTACGTATAATTTTTTTCTAAGTTTACAAATATTTAGGAAGCTCCAGGTCTTATTCAGGCAATTTCTTACAATTTTTGACCAGACTTTCTTGAGCCATTCAGACATAAGATGTTTCGGATAAATTCATTATCAAATTCACCATAGATTCTAAAAATGCAATCAATAACAGGGTGTTTCATTTATAAAAATAATTTTGGGGTCATGAATCACGTTTCATACATCATTCCGAAACAGGCGATTTACAGTGCAAAAAGTACAAAAGCAAAGTTGTCAACTCTGTCAAATGTGTTATTTCTTTCCACGTGAGTTGCGCGAAAAACTTGAAATGTGTCATTATTGATAAAAGTGGTCACTTCATATAAAATTTTATTTTTCTTAATGGAATGTCAACATTCTTTTGGAAGGATATTATATAATTCGCCATAAAATGCTTCGGATTGTTGCTCAGTATTCACCTATTTCATTTTAGCGGTTCTAATGATATCTTTGTTTTTGGTATTGTATGCATGTATCAATGCCCCAGTAGTGTATCTTTCTTTTCTTTATTTTTACGAACGTAAAATATACCTAGCTTTGAGTATATATGTATAAACATGGAAAAATTATTATGCATGATCCCGGGAGTTTGCTCTAGCCATCTCTCTAATTAGATTTTTCTGAGATATAAAAACATCTTTTGCTGCAGATACTGAACCTCATAGTAGTATTCCATACTGCAATTGCGATTGTATTATACCGAAATATGCAATTCTGAGAACATCTCTGCTTACTACACTCCTCACTCTCCTAACGGCAAAGCAACCTTTGGAGAGTTTTTTTATTAATTTCAGTGATGTGTGTTTTCCAGCTTAGATTCCTGTCTATATGGAAACCTAGTATTTAAATAAAACACATTCGCATTAAAATATTGTTCGCATTTTTCTTGTGTTTCTTTTGTTTTCTCTTCTAGTATAACGGAATTATTTGATGTAACTATAAATGAGGAATCGTCTGCATAAAGAAATGTATCTGCAATGTCAACATATTGGGAGCAAACGCATAGACACAATTAATAAGACCAAAAATGTTATTTAAAATTATTACTCGCGAAGGATATATGGTCTCCGGTCGTTAATATTATCTAAGTCCCGAAAGTATCAATTTACAGTTTCAGTTTTCAACTTGCTCTTTAACCTACAACCCTCTAAATAAATGTTACAAAGGATTCTCTGTTGAAAAAACGTCTAGAGAGATTATTAGATTATTTTTAAATATCGAAGTGTGAAACGAAAGTCTCATAAACACATGGACATTTCTGATAAATTTTTATGGTTTGCATATGTTGATAATTCTGTGGAGGCAAGAAATTGGAAATGACGATCAGTTTTTAGTTTTAACTCGTTTCAACCCGTAGGATGGTGTATTTCGTAAATTCGGGTATCTTCTCATAAGTCTTCTGGTTTCAACTCTAATTTAAAATGAGGAATAACTTAATTTTCAGTATAAATATATTAGTTTTTCAATCAATATTTTTCTGATTTTTCTAGAAAGTTGATTCTTCCAATAAACTTTCATATCAATCATTATGATTTTATCATTCAACCCTTAGTATATTCAACGTATTTTGATCTAACTAAATTATTGTGTTCATATCCTTAAGTTATTAATACTTTTCTTGCCTCATTTATATTATTTTCATTCATAATCAGATCTTGTTATATTTTAATATCAGTTCAATAACTATTAATTGCTTAATGTCTTTATTAATTCTTTCATTGTTTGTTTTTATTTTGTTAATTGATTTAATATAAATATTTAAGTGTTGTTGAATGCTATTTTTCAGTTCTAAAAGTTTATAATCGGGCTCTTCCAGCCTCGTCAAATTACCTTGTCATGTTACGTTGTAAATAATATATTGTCTCCTACTAGTAGAAAAAGATTTCAACAAATTCATTGCAAAACCTTTTTCTAGCTTATTTATAAGCATATCGTGTCATATACTATCGAAAGCTTTTGATAGATCACATAATACAGCCCTGGTTAACATACCTATGTCTTTATTTTTAGCTATAGTACAAATAATATCTGTTACTGTTTGAGTAGTTGACTGTTACTTCCTGAAACCATACTGCCTTTCGCTAATATATCCCCCTCCTTCAAGATAACCGGTGAGCCTGTCTTTTAATACAATTTCTATAATTTTTGACAATACGTGGTAATTGTTATGAACCTACAATTATTATATTCATTTTTATCACATCACCTTTTTTGTGGGTGGGTGTAGCTCTACAAAGCTTCAAATAATCTGAAAAATCGCCGCTTGAGAAACTTACACATATTAAATGTACTATTCGTTCAATAATCATGTCGTTAACAATTTTGAATATTGTTGGACTGATATTATATAGGTCTATACTTTTAGAATTTTTCAGTGAAGAAATAACATTTGAGACTTTTATTTCATTTGTTGGTCTTGAGAAAACTGAATCTTTGACAGATATTTTCAATAGATCTGATCCTTTAGTACCTGGGGGGTGAAATATTCGCTGTTAATTCATCAATTGTATCAGCGGAAACATTGTTTAATTCATCTGATGTTGAATTATCATTATTTGTAACATTTTCAGACTTTTCGTTGAAATTGTTCATGATTGACCAAGTAATTTTACCTACAATGTCACTCATTAATATCAAATTATTATAGGATTTTGACTTTGCATACTGGATCGCTTTTTTATATCGACTTTTAAATTTATTATACTCTCTTTCAAGAGATAGTTTGCCTGTACCCAACCCCCATTATTACTTGTTTTCCAGCTCAGTTCTCATTGTTTCCAACCTGCTATCAAACCAATTCACTTCGATATCTTTATTTCTTATTTTGTTCAATGGAAAAGCTACTTTTACTGCTTACTTCAATGCGTCATATAAAAAGATTGCTAAAAAGTTTGGATCGTTTGATATATAATAGTCATACCAATGTATTTGTTGCAAAAATCTATTATTCACCGACAAAGACTGTGTAACGATAGTTTTCAGATCTATAACCTCAGACTGAATGTCCACACCATAATTATTTAATATGTGTTCTTTGATGAATTTTCTTCTGAATAAGTAATGCTCGGCTCAACCTGTATCACAATATTTTCAATCAAAAAATCGGCCTATGTTTAACGTCTTATCAATAAGATATATTTTCATGCAAAATATTTTTTACATATGAGTTAAGATGTTTTCCTGACAGCAATATTATCATATTAAAAACTCATTAAGTTCATGATCCTCGAAATCAGGAGGTCAAACAGTACAACACTCCAAAAGTTCATAAAAATTAAGGGCACGGACTGATTTTTTATAAATCCACATTACACTATATTTCAAACTTTTTTGATTGGTACCAACTCTTAAGGTGAAGTCTCGAATAATGAAGAAAAGTCATAAAAGGCCAACTTTTTCCGATGTGAGTGATGACTGCATCATGGCAATTGTTGAACGAAAATGTCTGGGTGATTTCTCGTTTGTGGTTGGGAAAATAACTATATCAGCTCTAAAACGAGAACGCCAAGTTCAGATTCGCCGTTTCATTGTGAGCGAGATAATTGACAATCGGGTGGAAAACGTAAGAATTCACCCTTGGAGTTTTCAATTTGTTGTTGTTGAGTTGACATGTGAGCCCTGAATATAACGTTCAGTATGAGACACATCGAAAAATGTAGGCCCGTTTCGACTGAAAGGCGAATTGGGTTTGAACGTTTCGCTATTCTTCAGTCAACTCCGTTCGGCCATGACGAAATTATATAACAGAGCATTCTTGAATTCAGCTCATGAATACAATGAAAAATACTTTTCATTCAATTCTCCGTTGATACAACTAAGTTTCTTAGATTACGATTTTCTGTATTTTTCAGCACCGCAACTGATGATATTGGTGTTCTGTTGCCAGATTAATTGTTAATTTTCCAGTTGTGGAAGACTCAACTGTTTTTGTAGTGGGTTGTGTGTAAAATTTGTCTTTATAATATTTTGGTATTGTATATTTTCACTAGATGTTTTCATGTTATTGTATTTCTGCACTAACTTTATCCATTTTTTCCTAACAACTTTCAGTTTGAACAGGTTAATCTTCATGGAGACACACATAGTGTCAGACCAAAATATATCAAACAGCTTTTTGATCAGAAAATCAAATGAACGAATCCATACTCCTCCCCACTGCAAAAAGTCAAACTCCACCACATCAATCCGTTTCTCATCAGACTTCAGATCAGAAGAATGAAAAATATCGGCTGTACAGTCCTGGATTTTCATTTCGGCATAAACTTAAACGATTCTACTGATATTTTCGAACAAATTGATCGCAGCAGGAATAGATTTTGGAGTATTATAAATCCTCAAATTCATGCATTCTCCTAATGATGTTTTACAGAACAAACATCTCAAATTACCCACAAATATCTATATCGGTACCATCACCGACTGCATATCCATCCACCGATTATTAAGCTGAATGATATTCGGCAATATTCGGATTGTATCAGATAGTGAAAGCAGCAGAAACGTATCCCGTCAGACTGAACTCTGTACAGTGTTGCCTGCGTTTGCAATTGAAGATAAAATTGAAGAATTGTTCAGTTTTAATGAAATAAACGTAATTAGATATTCACCTGGATAATGAATGTGCCATGGAATGATTCCAGGTATTCAAGGAACATCATTTTATAAATGAACACTGATTGAATCTACAGAAGAAAGAATCCTATATATCTCATATTAACTGTATCGATCAATTCTTGAAAATTTCCATTAAGAACCGTCTGCTGAATGTGTTCATTGAATTCAATGAATAATTCCAGTTCACCACAGGATATGACTCAAAAAAAATCAAACCAAAACATTCATTGATAGGAGCTTTTTCAAATTGTGCCAGTTAAATTGACTGTTGAATTAATTTTATTGCTAGGTATGAATGGTTAGGATAAACTCATGATAACTGAAACCACTGTGGATATGTTGCCTGCGATTCGACTTATATTAAGTCATCCTCGGGAAACTACAATAGGGATTGTGATTGTTACTCAAAATTGAATAAGAGAGAATACATCAGTAGGTAAAGAATAAAAAATCAAAAGTTCAGACTGTGAAGTGTCAAATAGTTATTACCGAATATCATTCGGCTCAATAATCGGTGGACGGATATGCAGTCGGTGATGGTACCGATATAGATATTTGTGGGTATTTTGAGAGGTTTGTTCTGTAATACATCAATAGGAGAATGTATGAATTCGAGAATTTATATCACTCCAAAATCATATTCTGCTGCAATTAATTTCTCCGAGAATATCAGTAGAATCTTTTAAGTATATGCCGAAATGAAAATCCAGGACTGTACAGCCTATATTTTTCATTCTGCTGATCTGAAGTCTGATGAGAAACGGTTTGATGTGGTGGAGTTTGACTTTTTGCAGTGGGAAGGAGTATGGATTTGTTAATTTGATTTTCTAATCAAGAAGCTGTTTCATATAGTTAGGTCTGACACTATGTTTGTCCCCATAAAGAGGACCCTATTCAAACTGAAACTTGTTATGAAGAAATTGGAAAACGTTAGTGCAGAAATAGGTACATTTGATTGAAAACATCTAGCGAAAATATACAATACCAAAATATTGTAAAGACAAATTTTACGCACAACTCACTACAACAACACTTATGTCTTCGACAACTGGAAAATTGCCAATTAATCTGACAACACGGCACCAATATCACCAGTTGACAGTGCCAGAAAATACAGAAAATCATATTGTAAGAAACTTAGTTGTACCAACGGACAATTGAATAAAAAGCATTTTTCATTGTATTCATGAGCTGAATTCAAGAATGCTCTGATATATAATTTATTTATAATTTCGTCATGGCCGAACGGAGTTGACTGAAGAATAGAGAAACGTTCAAACCCAATTTGCCTTTCAGTCGAAACGGGCCTACATTTTTCGATGTAACTCATACTGAACGTTATATTCAGGGCTCACATGTCAACTCAACAACAACAAATTGAAAACTCCAAGGGTGAATTCAAAACGTTTTCCACCCCATTGTCAATTATCTCGCTCACAATGAAACATAACATAACAGAATTGAAAAATAATTTTCAGTCTCTTTGAAGAAATAATTATTTTTTAGCCTGGCCAGCGCCACGCACAAGGTGCGTTTTATATGGTGCCTACCGTTTTTGTGGCGCCGCATGATGATACATTGTAGAATCTGATGAATTTCCGGTCTTCAGAATCTCCAGTCTGATGATATCCGGATTTGATCATTTTCGAATCTACGAAAGTATAGTTCTGCTGTAATCCGTTTCTGTCAATGAACCATTTGGATGGAATACCTTTTTGATAATTTCGAAATACTTTGCATTAATGACTTATATATTTACTGTTATAGCAGAATGCAGTCCACACTTTGATGTTATAGAAGTGTATTTTCTGATTGGATCCAATGCAATATTTACAATTGACAACTGTATTGTAGCAAAAGTACTGTTTCAGTACAATCCAATTCTATTCATTTATGTTTCTGCATTTGTTCATAATTAAAAATAATCTGTCGTATATCTTGCTTTTCTGCTAATATATGTACCCAACCCCCTCTTCATTACGTTTAGCATGAATTATATGGTTCAAATTGTATAGTTTGTCCAATAGTCGCGACATCATTCAAATCCTGATAGGAGTCAGAGATGAAAACTTCGAAGTTTCTAGTAAATATGTCATTTTGTATTTAAATCCAAAGCAAAGTTCGACGAAGCAAGAGCAAGTGATACGTTTATCATTTGTTGATTCTTCATCATGATAGCTTTTTTCTCGAGCCTTTTCCTGTATTGTTACTTCATTTTTTTGTGGGAACCGCAGTACTTCCAAGGGATTTTCTTAAGGAAAGGTCCAGGAGAGATGTTATTGAAAGAAATAGGCGTTGATTTCAATAACACCTGATAATTTATCATGTAAATGTTTTTAATGATCGTTATTTATTGTTCTCTTGGCTCAATGATGGATGGGCCAGGACTGACACGTTTCTCATTCAGAAATACGGTAGTTTCGTTTGGATAACTACTCGTCGAAGGTACACTATCCTCGTTCCACTCATTAGGACCTAAAACAATGAACTGCAATATCATTTATCTGTGAGAAATAATAACCTCCGTTTTTCAAACTAAATTTTAGAAAATATATCTAATGGTAACAGTGGTCATTCGAAATTGATGAAATTACATATTTCTCTACACACTACCTCAATTATAGTTTCTCACAAATATTTGTAGTAAGCAAACATACAGCTTGTCGAAGTTGCGTACATTGCATAACTCAACAAACGTCCAAACATCAACATTCGATGATTTAGTTTAATATATGTTCAAAAACGTATATACTTTCTTTGAAATAAATTCCTTGTTGCGCGTTCTAATATCATCTTTGTTCTGGCAGACATTCTGGAATTCATTATTTTCATGTACCCTTTTAATATTTGAATAATTTTTCCACCAGAAGTAACCGAATAGACATGCACATGCATAGGCGGTGCTACGACTGATAAACAAAACGATTCAACCTTACTTTTTGAAACTATGTACACTCTTGTCAACATTCATCAGAAAACAGCGATAAGTTCTAACGGATGAAGATAATCGCATTATTAGTGGATAAAGGATTCATGAACATAAATAAAATGTAGATAACTCCTTTATCCAGCAGGATTAGTACAAAATAGGTGTACCTAAATCCTTCATCAACTCGTAACTTTCTTCATTTTCACAATAGATACATGGGATCTATACCAAAAAAATTACATGCGTTTGAAAACTATTTCCACTGAAAAACCTCAATTTTCAAAAAAATGTCACATAGATCCATCATCCACTTGTGTCTTCAGAAGATACAAGTGGATGAAGGGTTATATCACACAAAGTTCATTTCATGAAAAACGTGTTTAAAGTATTTTAAATTGTATTCATTTTTATTGCAGTGAATGAAAACTGAATTAGCTGATAATTTTATCTGGGACATGTAGTAGAGGTAAATGTTAATGGTTTTGAAATGAAAAGTTGATCAAAGGTTCACGAATCCTTTATCCATTAAAATGGGCAGCTTTATCGGAGTATTATAAATAGATAAAAGGTTCATTTCATTCTCATAGAGGTTCGATTTTGATCACTGATTTTTTCATTTTCATTAATTATATGCTCATAAAAATATTCATATTCTTTGTTAATATGAACCAACTGCTCTTTCAGGTTTGAAATTTTTTCCTCAGATATTTTATTCATCTTATCTGTGAGAATGGTTGAAGTAAAATCTTCAGCTTGAATTTTTTGGCATTTATGTTGTAGAATATTATCTACCTTCATAAACGGCGTAAATCATCAAGTGTATTCTTGTATAGGTAACTTCCATACTCTTCGACACGTATCCACTTGATGCCATCCCGAAAACATACTGGATCATTCAATACATTTTTTTTCCTGTCATACACGTGCATTTTCTCTAATATTTCTTTAATATTTTTGAAATGGTTCTCCATATTGAATAGAAAAGAATTTTTTACAGTGGTTGACTTTATTATACATCTATATTCACCAGGAGTATAAATGTTTGATTGTTTTCGTAGAGTTTTTTTCAATCCTTCCAAAGTCCCTATCTGAGTCCAGATAGGAATGTCCTCCTACTGGGCTCTTATGGTCAATTATCTTGAAATTTTCTTTCAAGATGAAATATTGATAGAGGGCAATAACATTAAAATATTTGTTTTGTCTTGAACATGAGTCGGATCATACAATGAGATGCTCAATATTGTTCTGCGAAGCAACGTCAAAAGGTTGGGCAAATGTATGAAGGCAACTACCTTTTTCTAAACTTCCTTTAGTAGAAACATTTCCAGTACAGGTGAAGAAGAATGGTTTGTCACTAGATTTTGTAACAGTATGTAAACTCAAATTATAAAACCACAATTGCCTCAAGTAGAATGCTTTAGGAGTGGTAAGTTTCGGCAGTGGCATTGTCTGTTGCAAGTCCATTGTTAAAAAGACTGTATCATTGCTTGATTGAGCCACTGATCTATCCTGCTTCAGTTGTTGGAGGGCAAATCTATAAAGTTCTCTATGCTCATTACTATCCAAACCGGCATCGCAAGTACCACAGGTATCGCTTTTAGGCTCACCAAAAGATAAATTGAAGTGTTTTGAAAAAATATAATTATAACTGCACTTAGTTAAATATTTCTCTTGAAGGTTTTTTTGCCTACATGATTCTACATAACGGTCGAATTTGTTTTGTATATTTAGCAGAGGCGATAAATACTTTTTGTAAATATTTTTGTTCCTTGAATAATGGGATTGATCCGCACGAAATTATTTGATATGATCCATTATGCAATTCACCACTTTATCAGGGATTATGTGGGGTCTATTTGTGTGAACACCCCGTTTATCTGGTGTCAGTGCAGAAGACCCGCCTTTAATTTTGTTTTTAATCAATTGTATTTTTTTCCCGAAATTTGATAAATTGAACATATTGCTGATTTAAAAACATGAACTACTTTTTAATTATATGTCACAGTGCATTTAAAAAAAAAATGATTTTGGTTTTTAATATCCTTCCTGTGTCGCTGAACAGGCTGAATTGAAAGGCTTTTGAATAGTAGCGCATTTTTTGAATTTATTCCAAAGAGTAAATTTTTTTAAATATTTCTGTTCTCGGCGCTCCGTCGAAATTTTCGTCGCATCTGAGTTTTCAATTCGTCTTGTTACATAAAGAACCCAGCTCAATGTTCTTACTTGGCATTAACTTTCCCTTCTGTGACAAATAACTTTCACCTTTTCCCCTGGATATTGCTGCCTTGTTTCTTTTCCATTCATCCACGTTTCATTGTCGCTTCCTTGAAGTTTTCTCTGGCAAGTTGAAAGATTTTTTCTTAAATTTTTCAATAAGTATACTGTCTGGGTCTGTATATTCTGACTTTCCAGTTATTGTGATTTTGTCATTATTTACTACATACTCTTTGCTCGCTACTTCTTGATCGTCAGATCTATTTGAGTATTTCATTTTAGGTGCTTTTCTGCATTTGGAATTTTTGCTATCTGTATCAGAACTGATTGGTATATAATCATCGGAAGAATCATTGTCAGAGAAATCTACAATAAACCAAGATGCATTCAACATGTGAATAACAAATATAATTTTTATTGAAATTCAACATATTGAAACCTACCAAAAAAACATTGCTTCTCGAGTATCAGATTGGATGGACCAGAGCAAATATTATCTCCCATTGAAATCGCAATATCAGTATCAGAATCTTTCATTGAAGTGCTTATTGCAGACTGATCATTGTAGTTTGTCGTATCAAAACCTGTAATGAAAATCATATTTGTTCTTTGGAATACCCTAAGTTCTGGTCAATATTGAGTACAGAATGAACATTATAGTGTATTTGTGTATTTTGCTCGAATCTCATCGAATACTCATGAAATGACCGACTGGAATGCTTGATGAATTAACATCTTCTGCATCGATGCACTACTCCATAATACAGTGGAAAACACAATATTTTTCTGTCGAGAAAATGTAATATATCATTTTCGAACTTATTAGGTAGGTACTTTTTAAGAATATATGAGACATAATATATTTGCGTAGGCATTACCTCAAAAACAAACAACTTCCAAGTGTCGAAGCATGTTAATGAAAGTATCACTTTTCTTGCATTCATGCTGAATCTTTCATAAGGGTCTTTTTCCAAACCAAGTCAACCATCAGCAATAGTTTTTCACTACACAAAAAAGGAAATAGAAAGGTTCAGAAAAATATTGCTGTCAGAAATTTCAAAAATTTCAGAATGACCGGTCTATTACATAATAACTGAATTTTTTTCGATCTTTCTGAGGATTTTGACAGCTTTAATATTAGCATTACAATAATTATCAGCACTTAAAACGGATTTATCGAATTCATAGTGCACAATTTAATGCATTTGCCTAATTTTAAAGTACAATTTATAAACATTTCAATACTAGATTCATATGAAACCATTTAGAAATTTTAAGTTATGAAACGGGTAAATGGTTTCATATGAATCTGAGTATTGAAATGTTATACATAGTACTTTAAAATTATGCATATGCATTAAATTGTGCATTATGAATCCGACAAATCCGTCTTTGGTATTAAAGGTATACTTTTAGATTGAATAACATTTTATTTTTCAAGCTATATCAAGATTGTTGGGATTGAAAATCAATTGTAAGACTCATACTCTGTGTTTCTTGGTTCCACAAGTTTCTGCTTTGGGACCATCATTATTTTTATTGTCTCTGAACGACTCACCCCATAAAATGAGAAATTAAGAAATAACACTGCTGATGACACCACGATAACTTTAATGAAATAATCTTGGGGAAATTCAATAAAACGTTAAACAGACATTTGACTACATGGAGGTCTGGTGTCAGAGAAATTCATTAATCCTCTACAAGAATAAAACAGTGTGTTTGAACTACCATATGAAAAAAGAATCATACCAGAAACTTTCATGATGAACTTATTCAATTCGAATTTACATTCACCTTCAAAACTTTTCGTAACTCAGCTAGACTCAAACATGACATTTCAGCAACTTTTAAATCATGTCTGTATTACGTTTTCGTTTACAGCCATCTGTCATACTTTCACCAGAAAATACTTATCTATGTATTATGTGCTTGAATGTTAAACATGCCGAAACACAAAACCTGTACTTTCAGAACATCGCAAAATAACAACTGCATATCTTCATTTAATGCTTTTTCTGTACATTTTAGAAGAGAAACTTTCACGAGAAAACTAATAGATTTTTGCTCTCTAACAAAATAGGTATCAGTCTTCAAGTTATAATCCTTTCAATTAATCACACAGTTTTGATTATTTCGTTATACAATGCGTTCTTAAAGTGTGGAACCTCTCCATTTTCTCAAGAGTTGATAATTTTTGGTGGTAATGCTCGAACAGATCGATTTTGTATTCTAGTATTCCACCTTCTTTCACAAAAAAATTGATTTTTCCCCCACCAAAATTGAAAGTAAATAAATTTAAAGCATTAACTTCTGCGAGTTCAACGATACCACATACGTCATATCTAACACTTCAAGTTGCAGTATACTAAGTAAAAAAGTGTACGTTTCTCATCATTAGTTTTATTATTTATTTGCAATGAAAATGTCATGAATGAGTAGTGAAAATAAACAAATAATAAATCTACAGCAAATGCTCGAACTGAGCTCGTTGGGTTAGTTGACAATATCCAAGACGTCTGATGAACTCTTGGGTAACGTTCGACAATATCTCTGGTGTAATTCGTAGAATTTCAGTACACTTTACTTTTCAAGTAACCCCACAGAAAGAAGTCCATGGGAGGTCAATCTAGGGTCCTAGCAGGCTATTCAATCTGTCCACGTTTTCCAACCCAGCGATTGGGAAACGTTTCATTGAGAAACTCTCTAACAACTCGAGCATAATATGGAACTGCTTCATCTTGAAGGAAACAAATAATGAACACTATTCTATCAGGTTCATTGAAGTCTGGAAATGTCTCAGTTAAATATGGAACTACATAAGTGGGTAATATTTCCAAATAATTTCCACTTGTCACAGTACCGTCAAAAGAATTTGGTCCTACAATGGTATTCCTCAGAATCTCAACCCACATAGTGACTTTTTGGTTGTATTGGGTATGGCTTCCATCGTCCAATTGGGATTGTGAGATGGTTTTTTGTATTTAAAAATTCAATTATCACTAATATACATTGCATGTACGTGATACATCACCGAACAGCATAGCTTCAGCTGTCAGACATCATAACCAACTATAAAAGTTATGTAACAAATATGAAGGATTAATTCGATTTTGACATCTACAGCGATTGCTCCATTGCTCCAGAGCAGCATCAGCTGTCAAATGCACCTCACTATCGATTGAGTTCCGCGAGGCATTTGCCAGAAGAAACGAGCAAAATTGATTATTTTCTATTCTCATAGCAGTTAACTACTCTGTTATATATCCGAATAAATGAAAAAATTACTAGTGAATAATCATTATCAAACACACTCCCTCGTTAACTAGTAAAAACAACCAATTTCAATTCCTCCCGAACCTTTCCAATTCATATGGCTTACCGCTCTGTATAGAACGTTTTTGAAAATTACTCCTCTGGCTTATTTAATTAATCTCATTTCATTGTCAGAGTTCCGCTGGAAACATTTGTATAAAAAACTATGGCATAATTCCAAACGCCAATAATTTCAGTTTGAACACACCTGCTCCATTCCTATGTATGAACAGATAATAACTTTGAACATACATGGGCGCCTCATTATCATTTCGTAGTAATGAACAATAGAAAGCATGTGTTCAGTTTACAGTGACCAACCGAAGTTGGAAAGGATTCTGAAGATTATCAAGAAATTCTCAAGGATAATCATTGATTTCGAAACTTATTTCATGTCCTCAAATTCCGAAAGCATTTTCTTAACGGAGGCTATGTACATCTATTTCAGGGGGATGATCAAATATATAAAAACAGATTAAGGGTACATTTTTCAACTATTCCAAACTACACACACATGTAACACTTTCAGTTTTGTGATAACATTCAGAAAGTTCTGAAAACCGTAGGTCACAGATCGATAAAATTGTTTTGCTGTAACAACATTGAAGATGAAGATGCCATAAGTCTACGAAGGCCCACTCCTATAAAGGTTCTTAACAATATTTTTCTATCTGAACCTTCTTGCCTCATTCGCACTGGCGGATCTAGGGATATGAACTGAATACGAACTAGGAATATGAAGTGAATCTTAATGATATGTTTGAAGAACTGATGTGAAATGACCCATTTCTTTTCAAAACCAGTGGAATATAATGATTCTTTGTTTGTACGGTTTCCAGAAAGAAAGAACTACTTATTTCCTTTGTTTTTGATTCTTACCGCTCACCGTCATCGCTCACGGCTTACCGCTAATAGTAATAAGTATCTTACTGAAGCCCAGTTCTCGAAATAATTATTTTTCCTCTATCGTAATCTGTTTTGCCGCCCTTTTATTTGGCCGCCTGTCTTCTTCTTTTCACATATTCACACTGCATAGAAGAATATTTCTGTTTCAGAGTTGTATTGGATGATGAATGACTCCTATGAAATTCAGAAACGTGTTGATGTTTGAGTGTTTGAGGAAACATTTGATACGTAAAATACGAATACGAATGATAAGAATTATTTTCATTTGTATAACGTGTGTTTTCTTTTTGTTGAAAATCAATGAGGGTTTAGTTGCATATCTAGACTGGTTGTTAAACTAATAGCAACTACTTATTCAGAGATTTAGGAGCGGGGGGTACGGTCAAAACAAGAACAAACAACTAGAGCTATATAACAGACAACGGGATACCGCAAAAAATTGGAAGAAAAACCTTTAACAACAACAAATATAGAACGTCGGGATACTGGCGCTTCAAAAGTTAGTAAGTGAATACGTTCCACCTATAACATTAGGATGAATTTGAGAAGTTACTTTTGACATCTATAGTCTATAGTTGAAACTCAATTTGAAACGTGCAACGGAATCCAAAGTTAGATACTTATCTACACATTGACAGACAGACAAAAAAATTCGTTGATCTGATCAACCCAAGACTCAGTCAAGTTTCTCGTGTGTTTAAAGGAACTCGAACAGAATCTAAAGTGAATAGACTCAATTCCAAGAATTCATCATGCGTGGACAGCTGTTTCATAGTTTCCTACTCATGAGCACGGCTTCATGAGGTCTCTCGGAAAGGAAAAGAATGCAATCTGAATTAGTACCGTTGCTTAGATCCAAAATGATATCAATCACCTCATTGCTTATCACTAGGTTTAGGAATATTGAGTTGATCATATTATTGCGGCTTTCTATGACGGATGTGGACTCTTCTATTTTACTTGCCATACGTGCACCAATTTCAACAAAAAATCTATTGAAAAAGTCCGCCTCTTTTTCATCTAATAAAATGTTATGTCTTCTGTTGCCATCCTCAATATCATAATTTGTAGATTTCTTTTATGCACTGTTCGTTATTTCATTCACATTATGCCACACTTTCTTAAAGTCATTTCTAGCCTCTACTATTTTACTTGTATAGAATTTTTGTTTTCTGAGATAAGATTCGTCAGGAAGTTTCCGTAAAACTTATATTCGTTTTGATTACCTTCTGAGAGGCTCATCAAAAGGTTTCGTTTCAATTGGTCTCAGTGGTATATAGAAATGAGAAGACCATCTGTCATCCATGATTTCAATTTTTTCTGTTCAATAGACCTTTTTTACTTCTCTACATTTGTCGATATGGTTCTTTAGTTTACCAAAGAAAATATTATAGCTAAGCATATACTGGTTGTCTGTATTGCATAATTAATTCACAGGTATGATTATTGAATGCTTTCAAATAAGCTTACATTAATTATTAACGCTGGATTACATCTAATGCATAAAAACGGCAAAATATAGATCTGAAATAGATTTAAAACTATCGAACCAACAAAGTTCAGTAACGATTTTATGGAGAATCGAACTAGATAGGAAATAATTTCACAAAAATGGAAAAGAATTGAAAAATAACTTTGTAAGACCAAAACATAAAAATATCTAATTTTCATCAAAAACGAATTATCCCAGAATCAGAAATGATATTACCAGACTTTTGAAAAACCAAAATTTGATTAACTGAAAAATCACAAGACGGTATATAGGTAATACTATAAAATGAGAATAAACACAAATGTAAAGCCATGTATTCGATCTAATCGTCAAATTACAGAAACAATATCTCATGAAAATGATATAATATAATAAGATAATATTGTAAGTCTGCAAAGCGTAATATTCTTAAGAATCTAGGAAAAAAAAACGGAAAAAAATTACGGAAAAAATACCCCCGACAAAAAAACGGAAAAAAATTCACGGAAAAAATACTCCCTGGAAAAAAAACCGGATAAAAAAAAAAACGAAAAAAAAATCCGGAAAAAATACTCCTATATGAGACCAGTGCACAAAAAGTAATGAAATTTCAACTATGTGTCATGTTAAAGAAACTAGACCATATTTGATTCAGTTTACAATACCAATAAAAGTTTTAACGTATCCTGTGGAATGTTCATCGTCGACGACCAAAACAGAAGATTTTTCATATTTTTATGACTCGATGGTTCCTGAACGAACTAACCTGATGACAGATTGGCCTTTTTGCAAGGCTGGAAAATCTGTTGTTCCACCCCTCTGTATTGTGAAATGAATCAAATATGGTCTAGTTTCACACAGTTGAAATTTCATAACTTTTTGTGTACTGGCCATTGATATTGCATATTGGGGTATTTTTTGTGGGGGTTATTTTTCCGTTTTTTTACGGATTTGTTCTGGTGGGTATTATTTCCTTTTTCTTTTTTCGTTTTTTATTTCCGTTTACCTATTCTTAAGTAAAAGGAATTATATTCGTCGAATCAGTATACCACAAGACCTAAAATTGGCATATCAAAAATCTAATAGCAAAAAGTAAAGAACTGAAAGTTTTCAGAAATTAAAGAGGTTATAGCATAGCGAAACGCCGGTTGATCTATTCTCTCAGAGATGGCGTAGCGTGCGGGTTATATACTTTTCCGTCGACCGTTTATTTACGATGTATTTTAACGCACTCAAAATCATTGATTAATGACCCCTGTTAATGAATGATATTCAATTAATCAACGATTTACTTATATGCAACCCAACGTACATTGCTCCAATACATATTATATTTATATAGTAACCTGTAGCGTATGCAACCGAACATATTTTTACTTTATTATAGTATTAGTACTATCTGTCATTATTTATTTCATTGTTGTAATTTATTGAAATTCTACGTTTATTTTGAAATCAAAAGAAGAAATTATGTAAAAAAAAAATGAAAACATCAAATATATCCGGAAAGTTGTCAGTAGCATTAAGAGCTAGATAGTCACGCATCCGGCTGGTAAAATGATGGTCTGAGTCCTGAGGTGATAGCAAGGTCGAGGGTTCAATCCCCATGTGGTACCATTTTTTTTTGAAAATAACGGTCAACGGAATAGTTTTGTAACAAACTCGTGAATTAAAATGGCGATTAACAATATCGAATAGTAGCGCGCTCGCTCCACTCACGCGTTAAAATATCTCAATTGTTAATCGCCCTTATTAATACACTTGTTCGTTAAATAACCATAAATAAATTCTTGTCTCCATTAAATTCCTTCTCAATACTGTCTCACCACCTGATATTACTAAAATGCTAAGACTCACATTAAATTTTATCACCAGTATCAGGTATCATGAAAATAATATGATTCCGCCTCCAATTGTTTTGTAGATTGACACGCTACATCATCCAAAAGCGTCCTCATGGTAGGTAGGTAGTAGGTAGTATTTTGCCGATATGTGGTAATAATTGAGATCTGACATATTGCTAAGGTTCCCATCATAATGATGGGATTATGAGTTCAGTGAAATTGACAGAATAACATTTGCTGTTTTCTTCGACATTCTTAAAAATCACCACCCAGCAATTGAATTCTCGAATAAATCGAGGAAGGACTAACTAGAAGTTAGCGCCATCTAAGAGCTAATAACGCAAGTTTTTACCAGACTGTTAAAATCGGCTGCTCCATTCCAAAACCCAGTATGTGAAAAAAACAAAATTGGGATTTGTTTGGCGTTGAAAAGGTTGCACATTCTAGGGTAGGAGTATGTCTATCTCTGAAATTAGTACAGCTATTAACAAACAGGTCGGGTTGAAAGATGCGCCTAAACATAGTATATCCAAAAAAATTGAAACTTCATTTTCTGAAAAAATGTTGGATACTGTGTTTTGGAATGGAGCAGCCAAAATTTCTGCTAGATTTCGATTCTGATCATTTTATAGCTTACACATTACGTTTCCATAAATTTCACGATACGACATTTTTTTTCGGTTAATTTGTTGGTTTTACGTATTTAGATAATATTATATGATGTATCGACGAAATTATGTTTCGTTAGTTTGCCGGTTTTATGATATGAATAGCTTAGGTTATTGATATTTGCGATTACTTTGTTTTATCATTTCAGTCACTTCCGTTTCTTGACTAATTCAGATCTGTGAAAAATAATTCTTACCATTTTCGCGTATGAAGCTTCATCGGTTCTCATACAAACGCATTAGATGAATTTCTTTTCAGATCATACATTAGTTCTATACATTAATTATGCTATATTCAAGTCTTATAAAAAGGTATTCTGATAAATGATCAATTCTCCATTTTATTGGTTTTTCGTATTGACGGTTTTTTCATTTATTGTTATTAAGAAAGAAATTCTACCATTCTTTGGCCCACCTAACGCTGTATGATTTTTCCGTACTCATACCGGTCGTTTTCAACTTTTCTTCAAGTATCAGCAATAACAGTAACATTATAATAATAAGTTATATCACTTTTGAATATATAAAGCTTTATTTGAATGTTGGATATTTTGTAAATTTTTGCATAAGCATGATCAGTTAGGCCTGTAGAGTTAGCTGTTCCTCTGATTGGTTTATTATGAATAAATAAAATCCCGTTCCAGCCATCATGCATATGTAATTATTAACCGGTGTGTCACTCGTACTCAATATATTTCTCTCGAATGAATATTTTAATGTCTGCCTCTGGTTGATTTGAAAAGTAGTACTATACGATAAATAGTACGTTTCTATATTGGACGATGGTGGAAGATATATTTCAGTTAATAAAAATGATCTATAACCTATCGAAAATGATATCTTTAACAAGTTGATTTCACTCAGGTGTTTTATAGTAGAAGAGAAGATGATATATTCCCCAAACTATCAGACCATCATTCTAGTTAAATTGAGATTCATTATATAATTCAATCAATTCATAAGATACCCATTTTTCAGATAATATTATAACATCAACATTAGTTGTATTGGCTGCCTTGAGGAATGCATCTATTATTCTTCTTCTATACTCCAAATATTGAGATGGACTAAGTATGTTATATAAAAAATGCTCACCACTGAAACGTACCACATTATCTTCTAGTTCTTCTTCTTGTACTGTGAATGGGAAAATGTGTAATTTTATCAGGGTAATGACTTGACAGAAGAAAATATGGTAAGTTGGGTATATTTGAAAAAAATATCAGGAAAAGTTTGAAAATGTAGAGAATGTAAAATTGACAGTTTTTTTCTCCGCTAAAGAATATATAATCCAGCTAGATGAAAGTACAATTATTGCTCTCGGCCGAGTTATGACAATTGAAAATGATTAAACATCAGCTAAAGCTTCCAACACATCTCTACATTTTTGATATATAAATGAAAAATAAAACAGACTCTATGGAAAACGTTAGTTACTTTTTTTGTTAAATCTTTCTTGCAGGCGAGCTCAGTTATCACCTCAAAAATAGATTTTGTTTCTATCATTAACAATCTTCTCTACTTCATTAGGTCTTCATTTGAAAATTTCATGCTTTAGTTTTAGCTAGTTTTGATAATTTTATTATTGAAGGTATAGGTTTGTTGGGATTTTCATGATGTGCTTCAACTATGTACGTCGGTTATATCTAATTTCATATTTGTTTTGGAGTTTATGATGTCCAGTATCTTATTCAGCAGATCTTCATCGTATATTATATCCACCCCGTATACACAGACATTATTTAATTCCGCCCTTTGAAGAATAGTAATAATTTCTATTTTTTGTTCTAATTTGTTGATAATGGCTTTTTGAGTTTTTACTTCTCCTTCAAGATCTCTGAGTTTTTGTTCAATTCATTCAGCTATCTTGTTTGTTTGTTAATTAATGAATTGATTCTATATGAAGCAAGAATTAAATGATGTATTCCGTGACTATAGCTGTTATTTCTTGTTCATTTCTAGTATTCATTTACCTGGATATATAAGTACCTTCAGACTCGGAATTGATTTTCACTTATAAATTAATTTTTATATTGTCACACTGCGTCTAAGCTGTTTTGTTTCCACTATTAAGCAGGGCACTCTGTTTACGTTTATATAGTGTCTAATGTTTCAAATTATCAAGTTACTGGATCATCAAACCCAATTACCAGAAAAGGTTACTCTCAATAATAATGATGATTAATTCACTCGAAAGTTAAAACAGGACTGCCTGTGAGCGCGTAACATAATATCCTCATCTGGTTGGCTTGGGTGGATGGTGAGGGTTGTCCAATAATTACATAACAAATTAGATTTATGTAACAAGTGAATAAAGTGGTACTTTTTTCTCGAGTACGAAATTTTGACACATAATATGCCGTAGGCGCAGTGCGGCAATTCCTACGAGTGGAAATAGCACTTTACTCACGTGTTACATTCAATATTTTTTCTAAAACGGTCAAAAATATCACTATCAATTTTTGTAGTTTATTAGCAACTCAACTCAACCTCACCCAATTGGTGGTGCTAAGGATTTACAAATTAATAACACAACTGTCAAAATAGTGTACTTTTTGTGTATTTTGTGTGCTGAAAGTATACAAATTTCCAATATCAAAATACTGTTTCCTTATTTTATGGAAAAGTGTGAACACAAGTGCACTTTTTTTGACAGTTGTAGAAAAATAACTATCATTTGTAAAAGATAATATCGTTCGCTTTATCAAAAAGACGAATCCAATATTCAGCCCTATGCTGTCACGTCCGTTAAATAGAACGTCACTTTCATTCGCCATTTCCGTTATTTTGCTATTGCTTGGTAATAGCAAAATAACGGATATGGCGAATAACGGTGACGTTATTTTTGACAGAAGTGGTACAGCATAGGGCTGATTGTTTCCTAGCCCGGTACCTCCCTACTGATGCGAGACAAGAACCTTGAAACATGCATATATGCAGGTGATCATTTTCAAACAAATGGAGAATATATAACAAACGAGAGCAAGTCCTCTACAGTACATCTGACCGTTGTGCTCAACTCGTAATGGCGACTTCTCTCGTCATCCCTCGTGGTTGCAGAAGAAGTTCATTGTAAGTATAAATGTAATGCGTTTCACCAAAGATGGCAGTTAGTTCCAGACAGTCTGAGTTTAGAGTTGGCAGATAGAAAACACAGATTTGGCATAACGATAATTACTTAATTCACTGTTTTTGGTTTAAATAAATTATGAGTTATATTTTACAAATTGGCAAACAAAATTTCACACTATTATTCAGGAACGGAGAAATAAAGACACAACGGAGTACGATTTATGATATTAGGAAGCACAAGGGAAAAGGTTATGAAATTTCTGGCGACAAATGGTGTAACCTAACCGGGGTTACTTTGATTGCTCAACTGCTCATCAGAAAACGGCGTAGGTTCTTTGGACTATATTGCCAGTTTCGGATTTTTTATGTGGCAGGCAAGTGTTTTAAATTTTGGACTTCAAGAATTTGCGACTGGCTTGGACGTCAGCAATTTTTAATTTAACAGAAATAAAAAGTACAAAATACCTAATGATAGATAATTGAAATAAAATAAATTGACTTCCTTCTGTAACCAGACCAACAATAAAACAATATTTCAAAACAAATATATATTAATAAATTTATCAAAATGTAGTGTCGAAGTAACACGTTGATATTCAAACAATATTTTTACTGAATTTGCTTCAGCGACACAGGTTACCTTAGTTCATTCATACAGTGTTGAGATTCAGAGGCTAATGATAACAGGAACGTCTTGGTTGTTGCTCTGCTAACCTGAGCATGAACAAGATGACACTTCATGTAACAGGTTCAGGGAATCGTCTGGTATGAAATATGCCTCCAGGTTCTACTAGTTCCGTTCTGGTTTCGTTCTGTTCCCTCGTGAATAGGGGTAGAGTTCATGAAAAAGCATCGATAGGTGTTAGGTTATCACAGATGCAAAACTCAACAGTATACGATACCCTCCTCACTGAATATGTGACATAATATTACACTTTGATGAAATGATGTACTCCTCAACACAGGAGTCGAGATGTGTGAGTACTTAGATCTAGGATAATCTTAACAACAGAATATTAATGGTCCACCATGAAAAACTTTACTTGAAATCATTACTGAAAATGTGATATATATGTGAATACAAATAGAGAAAAGATATAGAAATAAAGATTATGTAATGTCAATATTCAAATTCCACAAGTTTTGAGGTTAGTTGTCCCGAAAATCAAAATTGACGTTTTGAGGTTAGCACTCCGATATGTATGTTAAGCTTGAAAATGTTTAACTTGACGGTAAACGAAAGGATAGGATAGTCAGCTAGACAAAATGGTGTCGCTTTCTGGTAAGCAACATGCATCGACAAATAAATATTTTATTTGACACTTACAGGTTTCTAGGTAGATTCTTTTCCACGTGATCACACATCAGAATTTGCCCTAGGTGATTAACGACTGCTTCATCGCAACACTGGATCCAATTAACCATCATCGATGGTTGATCAGCAGGTTATTAGATCATTAATTCCGTTGCAATTGGCACTTCCTTCTGGATTGGAGTTGATTGACAATGTAATTCCCAGTATTATTCACTTGAGCTTCATTCAAAACTATTTATGATGGCATCAATCCATGTGGATTTAAATTTATTACCGTCACCTGATACACACCATCAAGCGAGTTCTTAACACCTCAACAGCCAAACTAACAAGAGAGTCATCCCACTTCTTCAATTCTCGAACTGAATTTCCGACATCATGTCAGTGACATCTATATGAACCCAACGTTATCAACCCAGATGGATGTCTACAAATGAAATTTACCCTTAGACAAGTTCAGCTATTTGCCATCAGCTGTCACTGGACGTGAGAGAATTCTGTTGTCCACTCTTTAGACAAGTTTACATGTTCGTTATTAGATGTCGCTTCTAGTACGATTTTGGAATTAGGTGGAAACATCTAGATGTAACAATATTTTTGTTACAATGGTAGGATTGCATATATACAAATAGAAGCTAAGCCGTTCAATATTTCTTTAATGACTGCATATGCACCTACAGAAAAAGCTAGACTAGAAGACAAAGAGGACGTATACGAAAAGATAGAGGAGGAGATAAAAAAATATACCAAAGGAAGATGCCATAATAGTTCTTGGGGACTTTAATGCTCAGATAGGGAAAGAGAATTTCCTTGAACAAATTGCGGGAAAACACACAATCCACGAACACACGAATGATGATGGACAAAAACTGTGTAACCTGGCAACAAGAACAAATATGATAATAAGCTCAATAAGGATAGGATAGATAGAATCAGCTCAGTAGACCAAATTGAGGAATTAAGTCTGAAGTACCAGCTCATCTTCGATACAGTTATGCCAATTGGGCTCTGTAATGTTCCAGCCACATTCTGTAGATTGCTAGAGATGGCTCTGAAAGGACTGACATGAAAGATATGTCTAGACCTCTTCCAGTCGTATTTCAGAAAGTATCAACTTCATTTTAGGAAGCGTCAGTTGAATTTCAAAATAGTTACTTATATTTCGGATCGTATTAATTGTATTCTAGAATGTAGACTCGAATTTTAGAAAGCATCAATTGGTTATCAGAATAGTGAGTTGAATTTCAAAAAGTGTCAGTTGAATTTCGGAAGAATCAGTTCGCTTTCAGAAAGCATCAATAGTATTTGAGAATAATCAATTTGATTTCAGAATAGTGAATTGTATTGCAGAAAATATCATAATTATTTTGAAATTCATCAATATCTATCTCTTTCTACGAAATTCAAATAATTTTTTCTGGTATCATCCTTTTTCTGAAATTGAAAATTCACTTTTATAGATAATATCAACAGAGGTTTTTCCTAACTAGACAGTAACAACAAAATAATATATCAATTAGAAATTGAATATCATCTGATAGTAAGTTTTTTCTGTACCGGTGTTTCTGAAGACGAATGATTTGTGACAATGCGAGCGAACTTAATGCCATAGCTATTGCAGCCTCGTGGTGCAAAACCCCCTCTAATATTGACCAAATCAAGCCACACAAATTCGACGATTTTCGAAAATCAACTCGCTAATCTGAAATGAAATTTTTACTTTCCAAAATACAAGTGGCTGTTCCGTAATTCAAATAACGCTTTCTGAAATACAACTGGAACATAATTTTAGTCGGCAGATTATCCGACGACCATGTGAGAAACTTGATAAACGTATTTCTGCATCAAAGAAACTCCAGTTTCAAACTGATCTCCAAACAAATACCATTTTGTTCCATAAAAAAAGGACGATATCTGGGCCACGTTGTCTCTGGGAAGTAGCAGAAAATAAACAGGTATTTTTCGTCAAATGTTTGCCCCACATTTTTCATTTTGTGGGGAATATCTGAAATATCTTATCATCTAAATCAATGCAACAAGATTTATAGAAAAACAGAGAAGCAAGCATAAAAAGTATTCATCAATGAGCATTTCAGAGATTGATGAATTAATTTTTCTCTCATTGAAATGGTGGAGTTGAAACAGAAAAATTTAATTACTTAATTCGGTTGAAGCACGCAATCTAATTACCAACCAGGACGTTCATGGCATAGAATCTGTTTTGATATTGCCAGTAAAATTCACCTAAACGGTGGTATTTTCTATTAAGCGCTCGCTGTAAATGTGGCGAGACATTTCGTACAACTGGACCAGATGTACAATACGGTGCCCCTTATCCAGATGCGAATCGCATACACCAGAGCCGCGAATTGCCCTAATTGGAAACAAATTCTTTTGTTCCTTGTGTACTCGCTATCTAATTGGCTCGTGTGATGTAAAAATTAACTGGAACGAAATGAGTTTGTGGGGATACAGACAAATTTTTTCGAAACGCTCTGGGAATTTGTGAAATTATCATTTTTATAAGTGGGGGAATCGTTATTGTATGGTGGGAATTACAAAACTTGGGTTTGGTTTGTTTTATCAATCGAAATGGGAAAAAGTGACTGCAAGAGAACGGAGAATAGGGAAAGTATTGAAGAATATATAATAATAATATAATAATAATGATAACACTCCATCCATGGCAATCCATCGTTTATGATCCCTAATCCGAGGGGGTCGGTTGTGGGGGCCTCTTTCTCGTGCATATAGAACCGAGTTTCAGGGTATACCGGGGGGTTAGCCTAGAATAACCACGGCCGACATCAGAAGGAATGAGCATTACCTACAGGATGCGCCATGGCTGCCGGTCCGGTTTTGCACCGGTTTCTCAGGAAAGTGGTGTCGCAACTCACCAAAACCTTGGATAGTGGTTGGCCCCCACTGTTTTTCGTCATTGTGTTTTCAGCTCCTGGCGAAACGAACATCGTCCGAAAAGAGGAGAAGAAACGGACTAAATATCGACATCTACTCTTTGAACTCCGCAGGCTCTACCCAAACCATTCTGTCAAGATAGTGGTTTTGATAATAGGAGTCATTGGTAGAATGATGGACACACTGCTCTCAAACTTGAAAATCTTACCGGCTTGCCATGATGCGGCAGAAAACTCAGCCGGAAGAATGCAGAAGGCCGTAATTTTCAGTTCACTCCGCCTTCTCAGGGCACATGACTCTCGGACCCAGTAATCACTCACCCCACGGACGTGGGGAGTAATTACTGGGGTTAATGATACACCAGCGCGCCCTCCGGAAGTGTTGGGGCTCCGAAGACAGGGCCTGTCTGGGTAATTCCTAATTAGACTGATCAGTTTTGGTCTTGATCTTGAGAAATAAATGTGGTCTTGGTCTTGGTATTGGTCTTGATGTTTCAAGATCAAGACGAGACTGGCTCAGTCTCGGTGTAGGTCTTGATAGCCTTAGTCTTGTTCTTGATAGTCTTGGTCTTGGATGAAAAACTTTTCTAGAAATTAGAATTATTCAATATAATGGTCCAACAGCTTATAATATGCTTATAATAGGTATTTTGTATTTCACAGTCTTTAACAATAAGTGTCAATTTGTATAGGTAAAGTAAGCGAAATAAATTTCTCATTTCACAATATAATTTTCAAGAAATCCTAAATGAAGATTAAATTAGACCCACACCGCATACACGTCGACGACCGATTTTTATTTTTATTGACATATTACAATGGATTATTGTATGATGAGCAGTACGATGCGGTGCGGCAGAGGGGTGGAATCGGAATCCCGAGGAAATTGCATTACTTATTAGCCACTGCGATATTACAACAACCATCTATTTGTTGTAAACTGTATTTTCGATTTTGAATGAACAAAATTCAAAAACGTACCATATGAAAAATAAATAATTGAAATAAAATGCCATATCATTTTCTATCAAAATTTACTTAATATTTAGTAAATTTACGTTCACCATTTTTCTTTCGAGACCAATACCAAGACCAATACTCTTTTGGGAGATTCTTGGTCTTGGTCTCGAAAGTCAAGTCTTGGTCTTAGTCTTTAGAAGATTTATTAAGTCTTGACCAAGACTAGTCCCTTGGTCTGGAAAAGCCCTACTCCTAACGGAAAGAAACACTCCATAAACACTCATAGAGTTTACCCAAAGGCATAGCCTGTGAGGTTACAGGACGGCTATTAATATTATTCATCGTGGCGCTTCGGGCCGACTTACTGATTTTTGGTGGCGTATTCAGTTTCCAGCTGTTATGTTGGAAAACCCGGAAAACCTACAGCACAACCACCCCGGGTGGTCGGCGCGAACTCCACGCAAGCACCAGACGTCGAGATTGACACCTAGGCAACTAACATAACATTGCCTATCGACTCCTATGAAATTGTGAATTTTTTTCTCGTCTTCCAGGATTCAAACCTGACCAAATGCAAGCGGAAGTTTGGAATGCCGGCATCTAACCGCCTCGCTACTGAGCACCCTAAACAGTAGAAGGCTCAATATTTTTGTGAGACCGTAGACGATGCTCAGCTCAGTTAATTAAAAATCAGTAATTCTATGGAAATGATGGAGATTTCAGGGGAACACGACATCAACTTCATTTTAGAGTTGCAGTTTCAATGAAAATTTCTTCAAAGATATATTCGGAACTCTAATGGGACAAATCGCTAAAACGAAAGTCTTTTAAATAGATATGAAACTGCGGGTAATTATAGTTTACAGAAAAGTGTGATATTTCTGGTTTGTTTGTTACTAAATTATTGGTCAGAAAAATAATCAAACAGGATATAAATGTGTTATAATGAGAAAAACGAGTATAATCAGAATAAAGAGAAATTCGTTTATCTGATTACTGACATAAAAAAGTCCATACATTGAAAATCCGAATCAGTTTTTACAATGAAATGAAAAATCTAGATAGGTAAACTTTGCAATAACAAAGACAAATTTCTGGAGATGAATTTATTGCAGTAACAGGCCAATTTGGATATTTTATTGGCAAGATATGACATTTAAGTCTCGTTTTGATCAAAATTATTAAATTTATATCATATTTCATACGAAAAGGTACAGCAAATACTCGATTAACTGAAAAAATTGGAAAAATGTCGAAGAGTACAGTAATGGGAAAGATAGGTATAAAACTGGAAATTTATCAACTTTTTTCTTTGATGTTTTTTAAACTTACAAAAAGCCTGAGGTTCAAAGTAGCACATGACAAAAGGAAAGAGGCTATTTTCAACTAATTAATTGAGCACAAACTAACTACGAAGTAACATTTTTATTATACCTGTTAATGAAATAAACTTCTCTATATTGCGAACTTTATGTATGACATTGTATGATATACACAAAAATGCGTAATGATATATCATTATGAATTATCTCATTTATACCATTTCTTTTCTATCTTGAATGAAAGTGCATTAAAATGTACTTCATTAGAAACTCAACCGTTGGTTGCATGTGCGTTAGATTGGTGTAAATCACCTGCACGTTCATTTATTTGATATGGATTTTGGATTTTGATAATGAAATGACATATAGTTTATATTATATTAATTGAATAATTTACAATCGGCCCTATGCTGTATCACTTCCGTTAAAAATAACGTCAACGTTATTCACCATTTCCGTTATTTTGCTACGATCGGTAATAGCAAAATAACGAAAATGACGAATAACGGTGACGTTTGTAACGGAAATATCGTTATATTTAGATTTTGATTCCAAAACCATACTAGAAGCGACACCTAATAACGAACATGTAAACTTGTCTAAAGAGTAGACAACAGAATTCTCTCACTAGCTAAGACGTCAAGTGACATCTGATGGCAAATAGCTGAACTTGTCTGAGGATGGATTTCATTTGTAGACAGGCCCATCTGTGTTGATAACGTTGGGTTCATAGAGATGTCACTGAGCTGATGTCAGTAATTTAATTTGAGAATGGGAGAGGAAGGATCGCTCTCTTAAATTATGAAACGTAACCGGGGTTACTTTGATTGCCTGACTGCTCAGCAGAGAACAGCGTAGGTTCTTTGGACTGTATTGCCAATTTCGGATTTTTTATGTGGCAGGCAAGTGTTTTAAATTTTGAACTTCAAGAATTTGATTGGCTTGGACGCCAGCAATTTTTAATTTAACAGGAATAAAAAGTACAAAATATCTAGTGATAAATAATTGAAATAAGATAAATTGACTTCCTTCTGTAACCACACCAACAATAAAACAATATTTCAAAACAAATATATATTAAAAAAATTAACAAAATGTAGTATCAAAGTAATACGTTGATATTCAAACAATATTATTACTGAATTTTCTTCAACAACACAGGTTACCTTAGTTCATTCAGTGGGTGGATTCACACGCTAGTGATAACTCCAACGTTGTTATTGTTGTTCTGCTAACAGAATACGTACTAGATGACACTTCAAGCAACAATTTCAGGCAATCCTCTGATATGGATTACCCCTCCAGGTTGTACTGATTTCCTTGTGTTCCCTCGTAGAAAGTCAACATTATACGATACCCTCCTCACTGAATATGTGATATAATATTGCACTTTAATTAAATGATATACTCCTCAACACAGGAGTTGAGATGTATGAGTACTTAGATCTAGGAAAATCTTAACAGCAGAATATTGATGGTGCACCATCAAAAACTTTACTTAAAATCATTACTGAAAATGTGATATATATATATATATATATATATATATATATATATATATATATATATATATATGATATACTTGTTTCAAGGAGCAAATAATGTTCCAGTGACTGTAAAACAGTCGGTAACAATCCTTTAAGAGGTGACTATAACTTTGTATAGTATGTATGGCATATGTCCAACAGAAAACAACTACTTCTCTGGCTGCTACCTCGACAGATATTGAATTATATCTGTCAGACATATGTGCAAAGATCCTTACTTTGAAGGAACAACTTTGCAAGAGCTCTCTGAAACAAACAGCAGGACTTTGCCTGATTCAAACGGAGAGCCAACTACAGACCGGTTTCGGAATATCGTACCTCATCAGTGCAGTCAAGGTTATCACGGTTGTATACACGCGAGGTCCCGATGTTCGTCATCGTCCTCCGAGAGGAATACTGCAATTGCTCACAGGATCCACCTTGGTGACAGATTAGAGAGCACCCCAGAAAGACATTTCGGATACGAAATGGTATATGTGATATACTTGTTTCAAGGAGCAAATAATGTTCCAGTGACTGTAAAACAGTCGGTAACAATCCTTTAAGAGGTGACTATAACTTTGTATAGTATGTATGGCATATGTCCAACAGAAAACTACTACTTCTCTGGCTGCTACCTCGACAGATATTGAATTATATCTGTCAGACATATGTGCAAAGATCCTTACTTTGAAGGAACAACTTTGCAAGAGCTCTCTGAAACAAACAGCAGGACTTTGCCTGATTCAAACGGAGAGCCAACTACAGACCGGTTTCGGAATATCGTACCTCATCAGTGCAGTCAAGGTTATCACGGTTGTATACACGCGAGGTCCCGATGTTCGTCATCGTCCTCCGAGAGGAATACTGCAATTGCTCACAGGATCCACTTGGGTGACAGATTAGAGAGCACCCCAGAAAGACATTTCGGATACGAAATGGTATATGTGATATACTTGTTTCAAGGAGCAAATAATGTTCCAGTGACTGTAAAACAGTCGGTAACAATCCTTTAAGAGGTGACTATAACTTTGTATAGTATGCATGGCATATGTCCAACAGAAAACAACTACTTCTCTGGCTGCTACCTCGACAGATATTGAATTATATCTGTCAGACATATGTGCAAAGATCCTTATAGTCACCTCTTAAAGGATTGTTACCGACTGTTTTACAGTCACTGGAACATTATTTGCTCCTTGAAACAAGTATATCACATATACCATTTCGTATCCGAAATGTCTTTCTGGGGTGCTCTCTAATCTGTCACCGCGGTGGATCCTGTGAGCAATTGCAGTATTCCTCTCGGAGGACGATGACGAACATCGGGACCTCGCGTGTATACAACCGTGATAACCTTGACTGCACTGATGAGGTACGATATTCCGAAACCGGTCTGTAGGTGGCTCTCCGTTTGAATCAGGCAAAGTACTGCTGTTTGTTTCAGAGAGCTCTTGCAAAGTTGTTCCTTCAAAGTAAGGATCTTTGCACATATGTCTGACAGATATAATTCAATATCTGTCGAGGTAGCAGCCAGAGAAGTAGTTGTTTTCTGTTGGACATTTGCCATACATACTATACAAAGTTATAGTCACCTCTTAAAGGATTGTTACCGACTGTTTTACAGTCACTGGAACATATATATATATATATATATATATATATATATATATATATATATATATATATATATATATATATATATATATATATATATATATATATATATATATATATATATATATATATATATATATATATATATATATATATATATTTATATTTATATTTATATATATATATATATATATATATATATATATATAAATATATATATATATGTTCCAGTGACTGTAAAACAGTCGGTAACAATCCTTTGAAAAAAAAGTTTTGAAATTGTTTTTTTCCGTCAACAAGCTGCACTCTCACGAGCAACCCTCAGAAGTCTTCGAGATACTTGTGCGAGCTAGACAAGACGAGGCTATTACCTTTCAACGTGTAAAGCTATCCACGGACGAGAATTCAAATTATTCAAGACCGTCAATTTTTGGATATAGTTCACTTCACGAGAAGTTTTTTCAACATTTATCTCACTTTGGTACCTCAGAAAAGTGTGGTTATAGAAGACTGAATGAATCATTGACATCGTTATGAGGGACATCATGTTTGAATGCTCGCATTGCCAGTTGGTAGGGCTTCGCGAGACCAAGACCAAAACTGATCAGTCTTGGTCTTGGTCTCAAAAAATAAATGTAGTTTGGTATTGGTCTATATATTTCAAAACCAAGGCGAGATTGGCTCAGTCTTGGTCTTGATAGTCTTGATCTTGGTCTTGATAGTCTTGGTCTTGCATCAAAGTTTGTCTAGAAATTTTAATTATTCAATTCAATTGTCCAACAGTTTATATGCACATACTTAATAGTTATTTTGTATTTCTTAGTCTTTAACAATTGTCAATTTGTACGGGTAAAGTATGCAAAATAAAAATTTCTCATTTCATCGTCATAATATAGTTTTCAAGAAATCTTGAATAAATATTAAATTATACCCACACAGCACATAGGTCGACTCCCATCAAAATGTATGGAATGTTAATGGGGTTTTTATTGACCATTTTACAATGGATTATTGTGTGATGAGCAGTAAGATGCGGTTGCGGCAGAGTTGTGGAATCGGAATCCCGAGGAAATTGGAATACGTATTAACTACTGCAACCATATATCATACACCTATTTGTTATAAACTGTATAAATGCAATATAGATTTTGAAAAATGATTTTTTGATTTTGAATGAACAAAATTTAAAAACCTACCATATGAATGATAAATAATTAAAATAAAATGCTATAACATTTTTCATCAAAATTTTCTTAATATTAAGTAAGTAGATTTAAGTTCACTATTTTTCTTTCGATACCAAGATCAAGACCAATACTCTTGGGGGAGAGTCTTGATCTTTGTCTTGGTCTCGAAAGTCAAGTCTTGGTCTTGGTCTTCTATCAAGATCAAGACTAATCTCTTGGTCTCGCGAAGCCCTACCAGTAGGGAAGTAAATGAGTGTTTGTCCATTTTTTTTGTGTTCAGAATGATCAGAATAGAGTAATGCTTGGTTTTGAAATTACTAATGTATCTAACCGATGAGAAGATAGATTCCTGTGAATCAGAATTAGCAATTTCTTCATACATTTTTTTCGTGAAATGCAACGGAAGAACTTATCCTCATTCAATTGCATTGCATAGCATCCATTCAAGAACAGTTTTCTAGAGCTCATACTCATCCTGTTATTACTTGTTTCAAGCAGGTGGATCCCGGTGATGAATATACTTATCTGCGATTATTTGTTGCAGATACACTGAAACCACCAAAACACAACTTTTCACATCTACACAATCCAGCAATTTCCACAAAACTGTTCAGTGGACTTCATCTCAGAGACGCCATAATGCAAGTCAAAAAGAATACCTAGCCTCAGATGTTGTTCATCTTCAACTGATGATTTTTTTATCGACCCAAAACAGATTATAATGGCCTCTGAGATATAACAGAAAGTACTGTATCATTCAGCCCTATGCTGTATCACTTCCGTTAAAAAAAGGAAATATCGTTATATTTAGATTTTAATTCCAAAACCATACTAGAAGCGACACCTAATAACGAACATGTAAACTTGTCTAAAGAGTAGACAACATAATTCTCTCACAAGCTAAGACGTCCAGTGACAGCTGATAGCAAATAGCTGAACTTGTCTAAGGGTGGATTTCATTTGTAGACAGACCCATCTGGGTTGATAACGTTGAGTTCATAGAGATGTCACTGATATGATGTCGGAAATTCAGTTCGAGAATTGAAGAAGTGATCCCTTCTTAGTTTGGCTGTCGAGGTGTGAAGAAGTCGCTTTAAGGTGTGATTCAGGTGACGGTAATGAATTTAAATCCACATAGAATGATGCGATCATAAGTATTTTTGAATGAACCTCAAGTGAATAATACTGGGAATTAGATTGTCAATCAACTCCAATCCAGAAGGAAGTCCCAATTCCAACGGAGTTATTGATCTAATAACCTGTTGATCAACCATCCATGATGGCCTTCTAGTTAATTGGTTCCAGTGTTGTGACGATAAGCAGTTATTAATCACCTAGGGCAAATTCTGATGTGTGATCATGTGGAAAAGAATCTACCAAGAAACCTGTAAGTGACAAATAAAATATTTATTTGTCGATGCATGTTGCATACCAGAAAGCGACACCATTTTGTCAAGCTGACAATCGTATCTTTTCGTTTGCCGTCAAGAACAATTCATATCGGAGTGCTAACCTCAAAACGTCAATTTTGAATTTCGGATAACTAACCTCCAAACTTGTGGACTTTGAATATTGACATTTATTCATTTCTATATCTTGTTTCTATTTGTATTCACATATATATATATATATATGAAAACTAAAAGTTCGGGTTGAACCGCGTCTAGAATTTGTTGAAATTCGACGTTTCGGCAATTTTGGAGCCATATATATATATATATATATATATATATATATATATATATATATATATATATATATATATATATATATATATATATATATATATATGTGAATACAAATAGAAACAAGATATAGAAATGAATAAATGTCAATATTCAAAGTCCACAAGTTTGGAGGTTAGTTATCCGAAATTCAAAATTGACGTTTTGAGGTTAGCACTCCGATATGAATTGTTCTTGACGGCAAACGAAAAGATACGATTGTCAGCTTGACAAAATGGTGTCGCTTTCTGGTATGCAACATGCATCGACAAATAAATATTTTATTTGTCACTTACAGGTTTCTTGGTAGATTCTTTTCCACGTGATCACACATCAGAATTTGCCCTAGGTGATTAATAACTGCTTATCGTCACAACACTGGAACCAATTAACTAGAAGGCCATCATGGATGGTTGATCAACAGGTTATTAGATCAATAACTCCGTTGGAATTGGGACTTCCTTCTGGATTGGAGTTGATTGACAATCTAATTCCCAGTATTATTCACTTGAGGTTCATTCAAAAATACTTATGATCGCATCATTCTATGTGGATTTAAATTCATTACCGTCACCTGAATCACACCTTAAAGCGACTTCTTCACACCTCGACAGCCAAACTAAGAAGGGATCACTTCTTCAATTCTCGAACTGAATTTCCGACATCATATCAGTGACATCTCTATGAACTCAACGTTATCAACCCAGATGGGTCTGTCTACAAATGAAATCCACCCTTAGACAAGTTCAGCTATTTGCTATCAGCTGTCACTGGACGTCTTAGCTTGTGAGAGAATTATGTTGTCTACTCTTTAGACAAGTTTACATGTTCGTTATTAGGTGTCGCTTCTAGTATGGTTTTGGAATTAAAATCTAAATATAACGATATTTCCTTTTTTTAACGGAAGTGATACAGCATAAGGCTGAATGATACAGTACTTTCTGTTATATCTCAGAGGCCATTATAATCTGTTTTGGGTCGATAAAAAAATCATCAGTTGAAGATGAACAACATCTGAGGCTAGGTATTCTTTTTGACTTGCATTATGGCGTCTCTGAGATGAAGTCCACTGAACAGTTTTGTGGAAATTGCTGGATTGTGTAGATGTGAAAAGTTGTGTTTTGGTGGTTTCAGTGTATCTGCAACAAATAATCGCAGATAAGTATATTCATCACCGGGATCCACCTGCTTGAAACAAGTAATAACAGGATGAGTATGAGCTCTAGAAAACTGTTCTTGAATGGATGCTATGCAATGCAATTGAATGAGGATAAGTTCTTCCGTTGCATTTCACGAAAAAAATGTATGAAGAAATTGCTAATTCTGATTCACAGGAATCTATCTTCTCATCGGTTAGATACATTAGTAATTTCAAAACCAAGCATTACTCTATTCTGATCATTCTGAACACAAAAAAAATGGACAAACACTCATTTACTTCCCTACTGGTAGGGCTTCGCGAGACCAAGAGATTAGTCTTGATCTTGATAGAAGACCAAGACCAAGACTTGACTTTCGAGACCAAGACAAAGATCAAGACTCTCCCCCAAGAGTATTGGTCTTGATCTTGGTATCGAAAGAAAAATAGTGAACTTAAATCTACTTACTTAATATTAAGAAAATTTTGATGAAAAATGTTATAGCATTTTATTTTAATTATTTATCATTCATATGGTAGGTTTTTAAATTTTGTTCATTCAAAATCAAAAAATCATTTTTCAAAATCTATATTGCATTTATACAGTTTATAACAAATAGGTGTATGATATATGGTTGCAGTAGTTAATACGTATTCCAATTTCCTCGGGATTCCGATTCCACAACTCTGCCGCAACCGCATCTTACTGCTCATCACACAATAATCCATTGTAAAATGGTCAATAAAAACCCCATTAACATTCCATACATTTTGATGGGAGTCGACCTATGTGCTGTGTGGGTATAATTTAATATTTATTCAAGATTTCTTGAAAACTATATTATGACGATGAAATGAGAAATTTTTATTTTGCATACTTTACCCGTACAAATTGACAATTGTTAAAGACTAAGAAATACAAAATAACTATTAAGTATGTGCATATAAACTGTTGGACAATTGAATTGAATAATTAAAATTTCTAGACAAACTTTGATGCAAGACCAAGACTATCAAGACCAAGATCAAGACTATCAAGACCAAGACTGAGCCAATCTCGCCTTGGTTTTGAAATATATAGACCAATACCAAACTACATTTATTTTTTGAGACCAAGACCAAGACTGATCAGTTTTGGTCTTGGTCTCGCGAAGCCCTACCAACTGGCAATGCGAGCATTCAAACATGATGTCCCTCATAACGATGTCAATGATTCATTCAGTCTTCTATAACCACACTTTTCTGAGGTACCAAAGTGAGATAAATGTTGAAAAAACTTCTCGTGAAGTGAACTATATCCAAAAATTGACGGTCTTGAATAATTTGAATTCTCGTCCGTGGATAGCTTTACACGTTGAAAGGTAATAGCCTCGTCTTGTCTAGCTCGCACAAGTATCTCGAAGACTTCTGAGGGTTGCTCGTGAGAGTGCAGCTTGTTGACGGAAAAAAACAATTTCAAAACTTTTTTTTCAAAGCACTCCGAAGAAGTTTTCTATGTGAAACGAATCGAAGATGACCCCGTTAGGTTCGAGTCACGTTTGTAAGAAAAATTTACAAATTTAGATTTTCCTGTGAGTAGGTAATGAATAAAAGTTTGAAAGTGACAAAATTCTGCTTCTTGACAGGGACTCTTTTGTGAATGTTCAATATTCATACCATAATAATGAAAAAAAATTGAATCAAGGTCCTTTATGCATGAAATTCGAATCATTTTGCCCCGATATGCATGTTACTGCGTTTACAAGAATGATGTCTTGAAAGATTCTTTCTATTCTGCAACTTAGTATGTTCTGAATTTGCCCAACTCAAACGAGACTTTAACGTAATATAGATTTCAATTTGATAGTTGTAACAAGAAGTATTGCAAAGTATATTCTTGTAGGAAAACTTTGCCAGGCGTTGGGCAGGAGTGACTCGGTAGTCGAATAGGGCTGGGAATATTTTTGTTTTTTTTATGTTTTATGTATTATTGATATCACTTTTTTTGTAACAGTGATAAGGTGAAGGTTTGAACAAGAATAATTTAACATTTGTTTTAAATAGCGACTAGCAGAGAATATTAGCTGTTTCGTCTTTTAAGCCTATTTATGCACTGACTGGTCACTTATTCTTATCAGTTCAAGCAAAAACTACCGGCGATAGTTCGCATTGATAGGACCCTGAATAGACTACAGGGTGGAAGTAGTAAAAATCCTAGTACTGTTTTCACGCGACAAATTACATTAAACTTCATGGTAAAAATTATAAATAAATGAAACTCCCAAAATATTGAGTTTCTGCAACACCCAGGTACTGAACTTTTTCAAATGTCAACACTAAATTTTGCTTCACCACACTAGATTATTCACTGCCACACACAATAAATAATAAATCCACCAAAAAATATAACATATTCTTTTTCATTTGAACCAACTTATCTATTATAGCTAGTCAATATAAAGATTTAATTGAAGAAACTAAAAAATTCGACTGCGGTTCAAACTAAAATGCAAAAAACAAGCAATTCAATAACTTTTGGTAAAGAATAATTGGGAGTAGCCGAGACCCAATCTATTACTATAGATTTTTTTAAGCAAATAGATCTCGACTGCTTCCAGTATTTATTTGATTTGAAAAAATACTATTTCTTTATTGATTTTTATTTCAAACTACAGTCGGATTTTTTAATTTATTTACTATTTTTATTTTCAGCTTTTTTGTACACAATTATTATGTTGCATCAAGACGGACAATTTGGCGCAAAAAATTCGCCATTTTGATTTTTCATTATTTTATTATTATAAGTCTCACTTGCGGTATCAAGACGAATCTAACGACTAAAAATTCATCAAAATACGTTCAGCCGGCCAGCCGCACTTTTCAATAGTGCTTAGTTAGTACTCGAAGCACTTTTTGTCAGTGCTCGGCACAGCGAACCGCCGTTATAAAAACTTGTTGAAAACTCAATTTGAACTGTATATTTCAAGGTGTGGATACAGTTGTAGAAGAGAGAGGAATTATTTTACGTACCTGAAAAATATTTGACATATTTCTGCTTGTTCGAACAAATCAAAAGCCGCTGAACAAGTTAATTCAGCAAAGCCATGTCTGGAAGAATGAACTGTTATTTTAGTGCATTATTCTCTAGAATGCCCAGTTTTTTCATAAAGCTCTGCCGGCACCAAGAGATGATATGGCATTCCTAAATCAAGTAATTCCAGTTAATGTCAGCATAGAGAAATTCTAATTCATGTAAATGATATTCTAAGTAATATAGCGTAACTCCATCCGGATTTAAAATCCCATAGCGATGCCAGTTGTTTGTTTTCCTTTTGAAAATCTTGATTATATATTAGGGGAACTCGGGCTGAATTGAAAATGACGAAAGTAGCTCATTTCAGACTAATTTCTTGCATAATGACCTCTGTTGTTCCATTGTCTAAGAGTGGCCATTCGGTTAATGATGGAAATATCAAACATTAATGAGAAGGAAATATTTGAGATTCTCTGATCAATTTCCTATTGACGAATTAGAAATTTGGTTGCTGTTACAAACGTTATCAAATATGATTATAGGTTCAGATACATTATTCGTTATTCATTCACGATATTCATAATGATAATAATAATAAGGCAGCAACCCGTGCAGCCGACGAACTCGGTCTCGTATTCTACGCTGAACGGACGAACCCAAGCTCTGTCACCGAGTTGGAACACGTTCAGCAGAAAGCACACGTTGAAGCTACGAAGAGTGAGAGGCTCCTACAGCTACACAAAGATAAGCCAATGCATGGGGTTTCCTTTAAGAACATTGAAGGCCTTGGCTTATCCAGAAACCTGACCTTCGCTTTTCTCAGGTCAAGTGGGCTGAAGTCGGAAACCGAGGGATTCATAATGGCCTGCCAGGATGGTATCTTCAACACCCTGGTCTACCGTAGTCGCGTGATGGGTATAGATGCAGAGCGTGTCGTGGGGCAGCTGAGACCATTAAGCATTTGCTGTCATCTTATGCGGTCTCAGCCTATATCCACAGGCATAACGTGGCCCTAGGAGTGTTGTACTACGACACTCGTATGGTGTAGACGAGATACCGGTGTTGCCTTATGGTCCACGGGATATTGAGTCCGTTGTGGAGAATGAAAAGTGCCGAATCTATTGGAACTACTCATTCTTGACTCTCAGGCAAATACAAGCCAATAAGCCTGATGTAGTCCTCCTCGACCATCAAAGTAGGACGATTTTCGTTATAGAGTTCTCGGCTCCTGGCGAAATGAACATCGTCTGAAAAGAGAAGGAAAAACTGACAAAATACCAAGATCCGGAAGTGTCGGGGCTCCGGAGACAGGGCCTATCTGGTAAGTTCCTAAGGGAGAAAAAGTATGCACGAGCTTTATTTTTTAGTTCACATACACTGCAGTAAAATATATCACAAATACTTTATAGTATGTTCGTGTTATTGCATATGGTATTCAATGGTGCTCTTAACATTAAATCAGTTTGAGGTCAATACCTTATACATATAAATGCGAAATTGACATGTTTTTTAGAAAGCCAAAGGAAAACTTACCAATGTCAAGGTTTCCTCTCTGCGAAATCTTGTCGGACTATGCATACTTAAACAGTATAGAAAGTTACAAATTGCTGGTTATCACTTAAAATTTTGTACGAAGGCTTGCGGATTAATCTAGGTTGTGTTACTTGATCGGAGCATTCAGCCGAGCGTGGAAATTGAAAACGTATGGAGACCGCTCATAGACCGCTTTGGACAGAAGACAGACCTACAAAGACCTGAAAGCGATTGCAGATAAAAACAATTGAAATGTGAAAAAGTAAAAGGAGTCACAAACATGTTTCAACCCATTGAGACGATGGAAATCGGAATCGTAAGTAATCAAATAATATAATTATATTCAACTACATACCTGAAACGGCACATCCTTCAAGAATATCCTTTGAACAATTTTCAGTCGAATCAAATTCTTTTCTCGCCGAGTAACATTCGTTATGTTTGAATCAAGCTACATCTCCCTGTTTTGAGAAAGATCTACAGAAAGCATTCGTTAAATGAAAATTTTCAGTTGCCTCATTTAAACTTCATCCTTCTAGTGTTCAAAAATGAGTAGGAAACACAAAATTAATGATTTTTTTTTTGATTGTTTTTTTGACCGTATCGTTACTATTTCCTTTCTTAACAATAAGTTTCGTTACTAAATGTTTTCATTCCTACACTGATGCGGAAATTGGACGCTTTCACACTCAATTTTCTCGTGGGAGTATTTGATTTCTAAATGATTGTGGAAAACTGCAATTCGTCTTGTGCGTTCTTTGATCACTTTCTGCCGAGTAGGATGACAAACCCTATAAGTAAATACTGATACTTAGACCTTTTCTCCTATTTCATAAATACCTGAAGATCTTTCTACGTCAAATAGGTAATTTTATATCATAAATTTCCTCCACTATATACATTTTCAACAGGAAATGAGATCAGATGAAACAGGCCTTTTACCGAAATGTTTTGTATTCAGCTCTATCAGTTGGGTTCTAAGTGTCACATTTCAGCTGGGCGGAAATTCGTGAAATTCGTTTGATCCTTCAAATTATCCCTTTTCTCCGGATACATATTATTAGATAACGTACGCTACATGCTATCTAGAAAATTCCGTAGTGGCCTCTCGGAGCACTCGAATGGTGACTATTTCCCAATATCCCAGTTTTCAATATATTCATGTGTTCCTTTCATCTTCAGAAACTCACTTGGCCGATAATTGAATGTGAATGAGGTGGTTTTAAGTGTTTGAGCGCGTTTATAGAGTTCACGAGTTAAATGTTTTTTTTTCTCATGCCTAAAAGCAATTGGTAGCCCAGATAAAGTTATAATATTTTAGTAATATTAATAAGGAATCCTTTATTCCATGAAGATCTAAATTATATCATTCTGAAAAGACCAGAGGAGATAATTGCCTGCATACAGTGCGGCTTTTAATGGTCCCCACCGTTAACTTCTGAACGGTTCAACGTACACACATAAAAAAACCGTTCTGAGAGTTTCACCGATACTACATTTTGAAATAAAACAAATTGTGATTTCTCGATAGATGGCGCGGGGGGAAGGCACATCCGTTAAAAAATTTCAAATGGCAAGGGGGTCATTTGTCACATAGTTGAAAAGATAATTCAATTCTCTTTTCAACCATCAAAATTTTTTTAATTTTCGTTTTTACGTTTTTTTACAACATGCATTCGAAATGTCAGAATAAGTGCGGATTTGGCGGATCTAAAGCCCTTTTCTTACCCAACTACGATAACATTTGATTGGTTTGATGTGAAATAACGGGACAGAATTTTTTTTTATGGCACGAAATTCTAAAAATTTTTAAATGGTTGGAAAGAGAATTGAATTATCTTTTCAACGATATGACATATGGCTTCCCATACATTTAAAATAAAATTATTGATGTGCCCCCCGCGCCATCTGTCGAGCAATCACAATGTGTTTTATTTCAAAAAGTAGTATTGGTGAAAACCTCCAAATAAATGGAGGGTCATGTGTCACATCGTTGAAAAGATAATTCAGTTCTCTTTTCAACCATCAAATTTTTTTATATTTTCGTTTATACGTTTTTTCACAAGATGCATTTGAAATGTCAAAATAAAGGCGAATAAGGCGGATCTTAATCCCTCTTCTTACTTGACAACGGTAACATTTGAACGGTTTGATGTGAAATAACAGGACAGAAAATTATTTGGATGCAACGAGCAATTTGCATTAATTTTTCGACAACTATTTCAATTCCCTGTCACTACTGAAATAATTGAATCTACGGAATATAAGGGGTACTGGAACTCTTCGTAAGCTTTCAATCTTTGAAATTTGTAAACCTTTAGAACGCCAACAAACACAGCACTTCAATTTCAGAAAAGGAGACCATGCCAGAGTGAATATTTGTTTAAGCGAAATTGATTGGCAGGCAAAATTCTTTGATAAAAACATTATAGATGCTACAGGTGAGTTCCATAGTGGAATTATGTATTCCTAAAGTCCGCAGAAAGTTTCACAAATTTTCCGAATTTTACTCGATAAACACTATCATCTTTATCAAGGATAAAAATAAATTTCACAAAAAGTGGAAAATATATCGCTATTATCGGGACTACATGTTCATGGAACTAAGAAAATTAAGTTAAAACTATATTCAAAAGGATTACAAGAATTATGTTGAATATATCGAGGTAGGTGTCCATGAAAATATTTTTTTTTTGGTATTTTGCATCTGGGAATAAGCGGAACATTAATATTCCAAGCCAAATGATTGACAATGGTAATATTATTACAGTTGCGGAAGATATATTATGTGAATTATTTTCTGCTCATTTCCGTTCAGTATATGAACCCTATAAGCATACTTTTGTGAAACATAGCCCGTTCAATATCAAACTCTAGATATTAAACAAATTACCATTGAAGAGATTGAGAAAAAACTTTCATCCTTGGATGATAATAAAGGTGCTGGTCCCGATGGCGTTCCATCCTACTTCATACTTCATGGGCCTTAATGGTCATTATGGTAGAGCGCTTGCCTCTTAACCTAAGGGTTATGGGTTTGATTCCCAGGATAGTCATCGGTCTCGTGCATGGCATCACATGTTGAAAGGTAAGGGCTGCGTCTTCCCTAGCTCGTACAAGTCCTTCGAAGACTTTTGAGGGTTGTACTCTTAAGGATGTGCAGCTGGTTGACGGAAATAACAATTTCAAAAACAACACTTTTTTAACAAAACACTAAGCAAAATCTTTATCGAGGCCGCTATTCATTTTGTTCAATTTGTCACTTCAAACTAGCGAACTGCCTCCAACATGGAAAACTTGCTAAAAAATTCAGGAAATAAGAATACTGTCGAAAATTATCGTGGTATCGGTAAGCTCTGCATTTTCAGTAAAATATTCAAATCCATAGTTTATGATGTTCTATTTGAAATTTCTTGTTCCTTTTCGAAAAAAAATGTTCTTGGTTATATTCGTTTCAACTCGACTTTGACTTGTCGTTGTTCGATTCATAACAATATGAAATAGGATGTCGAGATGTTGAACTGACAATTGTCAATTCTAATTGATTCATGACGATTCATAAAAGGCTGTGAAGTTTATAGAAGGGACTAAGTTTAAGAACAATCTCTCATTCAGCTCCACTGATTCGCGATCATCCCCGGTAACATTCTAGACATTCAAATCGTGTGATTTGTCTCTTTGAAATATTCAACTTCCGGATGAATACAGTCAAATACATTAAGGTATCAGAGAGCCGGTCTTTCCAAACTCCGTAAAAACTTATCTGCTGGATAAAGTTCTCATGAGGCTCCTGGGAACCATCTCGTTCAACGGCCCACTTAGTTAACGGGACGTCAAAATACCGGCCCTTGGAGACTCGAATTCAGTGTTTCTTATAGTTGTCCAATTAAGAAGTGAAGGGAAATTGAAGATAAGCTGACTTTGTACGATCTGCACTAATGGGCGTTGTTTAATGTAATTGCATTGATTGCATTACCACTCAGGGTATTTCCTGGAAAAAAAGGGAGATTGTTATTTGTGTACAATCTCAATGGAGTTGCGGATGTTGTCTGTCCAGCATAATTAAGTAGGTTGTTTTGATATAACTGTTGTATCGGAATAATACAGATACAGAAGATTTATCTTCAAGAGAGACAAATGCAATATGAAAAAAATGGAAGCCACTAGATATCCAAAAAGTTGTGGAATTTTTTTCGAGATGATTACCATTAGAACAATTTTATCCAGATGATATGCTTTCAGAACATTGACTTCATAAGGACAAACAAATTTATTGTATTCTGAATTATTTCAATTAAGTGAATAGTTTCTGTAGGGACCCAATAAACACAGATGTGATTTGGATTTTTCAAGTAACGCCACTATCATTCATCGTAGTAACATCAACAAAATGTCGTTAGGCAATACGTAAAAAGCTGAATTTATGGTAAAATTACCTATTCACGTTGATTCTGGATCTTTATAACGTTATAATTCCGTTTTAACTATATTTTTACGGGTTTTCAACGTTTTTTATCCAGTTGTATTCCACTTCAGCTCAAAGATGTATTTTCGTTTCGAAGGTATGTTGCTGAGATACAATTTCTTAACTTTGATATTGAACCTAAAATACCACCAAAATCAATTAGATTACTATATTAGAACCAAGATACAAGAGAGAATGCCATTGCAAGATTAAAGATACTGATTAATCTCAGCAAAACTAGTCTAAAGACAATCAAGGGATTTCTGACGGGGCACTGCAGACTCAAAGAACACCTAAGGAAGCTAGGCCTAGAGGGGGACAGCACCTGCAGATTCTGTGGGGAACATAAAGAAACACCCCACCAAATATTGATGGAGTGTTATGCTGTACAACACAAAAGATATAATATACTGGGATCACACCAGCTGACTGTGGGATGAAAACAACGAATAGACTCCCTTAAAATCCTCAAATTCCTCAAGCAATTGAGGCTTGAGGGGCTGCTGTCAACGAGAACATCTTGAGATAGCAGAAGAAGATTTCTAACAGTTGATATTAAACCCAAAATACCACCAAAATCAAATGAAGAAATCAAATGTTTAGGTTACGTTAATTCTTGATTGAATCAACGATGGTTATTAATATCTTTGAATCGATATTACCTACCACCCATTCTAATCCTTACTACAACGTTACTTGAACTGGGGTAAAGAAACGCTCTATAAATGTTACAAAATTACAAATACAGTACGTTTGGTAAACTTCACCAAAATTCAATCTCTATACAGGGTGATCCACTTCTTCTGGAATAATTAAAGAAATTAAAGAGGTCCTAAAAAATTATTGAATATGAACAATTTTTGCTGGAAACGGGTAAAATAGACTTTTCCACAAAGAAAACATTAGTGTATCAAGAGTGATGGAATGATTTTTTTGGGTAACTCTCTGTATTGGTATAAAACATTATACGCAATTTTATTATAATCTGGGACACCTTGTAATGCAAGAAGTCGAAGTACCATATCTCCACACGTTTTCACGAAGTGGAGAAATGAGGCAAACATCTGTCAGAAAACAACTACTTCCCTGGCCGTTGGACTGGAAACCTAAATATTTTGTATGCTGTCATAATACGTCAGGTTCGTTTTATCTAATTTATCTTCAGTCTCACGGCTACCAACTTTCTTATTTTCAATGCAAAACTACATTTTTCGCAAATACGAAACCTTCATTCTAGATAAGGAACGGACACATCTGACACCATATCATAGTAAACCACCTCATCTCCAAAAATACATAATCCAGACATTCCATTGAGACCAACCACTAGCTCACGGAACTCTCCAAACCATTATCTAAATGCCTCTTACCAATACCACAACCCTTGCAGAGTACTAGCAGTTCATTCATAAAGAAATCGAAGCATTTCGTGAATACTATCAAAGAGAGTCCTTAAACCAATGTAGAATATTCCTTTGCATCCTCACGAACTGACTTATACGTACACGCTATTTTGGAATTACTGGAGTACTGTCTACATCACTCATGCTTTCGGGAAACATAACGTCTTTCCTTCCCCCAGTGGTTTGAGGAATTGGCTATTAGAGAGGCAGAACACAAACTAAAATTATGGCTAAGATTACACCTTCATCATATGGTACCACGGAGATGAACATCTTGACGACTTCTTCTCAAGAATAAATGATATAAGGAACTCAATTAAGTTCACGATGGAAAAAAAAGTAATAGTACCTTGTCGTTTCTCAATGTGAACATCGAAATGACGGACACTGGCATCCGCACCTCTGTTTACAGAAAGAAAACCCACACAGAACAATATCACAACTTCTATTCCACTCACCCTATACCAAAAAGAGGGGGACCATAAGAACATTGGTGGAGAGGGAGATGCAAATTTCCATGACCAGGAGTCACTGAATGCAGAGATGAACCTTATCAGAAAGGACCAACGCCAAAATAAATACGAAGAGAAGATCCTAGGAGAGGTTTAGACACATCTCGAAAGGACCAAGACGATCGGAGAACGACCACAAAATCCAATTATCATCCTTTCTCACCTAAGAGATATGTCCGAGGAAATCAACAGGAACAGAAACAAGCTGCTTTCAATCCGGTAGTACCTTACGGAGCATTTCCATAGAAATGAAACCAGAAAATGCAGTTGAATCCGAGCACTGCATTTACGGGGTTCCATGTGAATGTGGAGATTCCTACAACGAAGAGACCAAGAGACTGTTATCAACGATGGCACTGAAGGGACATGGTTTTTTTTTTTTCATCTCATAATTGAGGCTATGAGTGTAATAACGGACTAACCCACAATAATTCAACAAATGGTTTTTTTGCAGAATCTCAATCGCCATTTCAAAATTCTTAACTCGTAAATGGACCAACCAACCTTTTTCTTCCCGTCACTAGGTAACAGCACTGGCCTTGTTTTAGATTTTCATAACAGGTGTGAATTCCTAGAAGCAAAGTGGACTAAGCTCAGATACTCCACTGTGCTGCTAATATTGGGGTTAGTCCGTTATTGCGCTCATAGCCTCAATTATGAGTTAGTTATCTCATTAAAATGAGATATTCAATCCCATCATTATGACTTGAGTTATCTCATTATAATGAGATAAACTTAAATACCTCTAAAACAGACTGTATACTATTTAAAACTGTCCACAAAAATATTGCAATTCCTGACTATGTTCAGATGGAAAACGATAGATTATCTTTTGTAACCAGTACAAAACTGTTAAGAATCTATATAGATGACAAACTAAATTATGAGATACATATTGAATATCTCGCAAAAAAACTAGCAATTGTTATGCCATTAGAGTTTTGAAAAGTCACTTGAATTTCGATGCACTGAAGACTGCATATTATATGGGACTGTTTATCATTTTCTGAAATATGGAATTAGTATGGGGAGGAAGTACACAAATAGAACGTATTTTCATCATGCAGAAACGTATCTTGAAGACCACGTTAAATATGAAATATACAGACTCTTGTCGTGGTACCTTCAAATTCAAGAAAATGCTTACCATATATGCCATTTATATATATTGTAGTAAAACTGCACTAACTAATTATGCTAATTTATTTAAAACACTATTTACAACAATTATTCACTAAACATTTACTTCACTAATTTATTTCTAAGGTGTCAGTCTCTATCCGCTATCTCTGGAACTGTAACTAACTCTGAATTCTGACTGTCCCGCTTATATACTCCCAAGCAGATTCCATTCACGACTCTCGATTATTCAGGAGTATAGAACATTTCATCTAGATGGCTCTTCGAGCAGTATCGAATTGATCGATTTATTCCAGCTTGTCCTCGGCGATCCGTACGCCAGCAGATATGCTGTTGTAGTTGAACGAGGGTGCATAATTAATTAGATCAGGGCCGGTCTCGGAGCCGGACTCGAAATCGTTACATTGCCCCCTTCTTAAAGACGTTTCGCCCCGAAAGGTCATTCTTGGAGTGTGAAGATATCTGCAAGATTCTCCATATCTGCACCTGGAAGTTCGATGGAAGTAGCACTCCACAGTCTTCAATTTGGGTCGAGGAAGATGGTTGCAGCACACCAGAATGTTGATGCCGCTGGATCTGAATATTGTCTCCAACATGCTTCTTATAACTCTCCAGTCCAGCCCATCAAGCCCACAGGCCAATTTTGGGATTGCCAGGTCTACAATATTCTGGTCCAGCATCGTGTCTCTCAATCTCGTAAGACTCTTCCAAACATCTTCATAAGACGGCTTAGCTCGAGAACGCTTCTTGGTAACCAGATAGTAGATGTTTCTCTGGCCTTTCCTCAGCTGTAACACCCCTCCAACTTCCGGGTTCTGTTCTCTCAGTTCCTGGATTCGGCCGAATTTCTTGTAGAAAACTATTGCAATGCCTCTGGACATTTGGAGATCTTCTGCCACACAGTGAGCTAACGCGTAATTGGCAGGTACCTTGAAAAGATCTCGTGACTCCTCTCGGGTTACCCCATATTGAACTTTCTATCCGTTCGAGTACAGGGACATGAACCTCTGAAACTTCATTTCGTCCTCCGGTGATCTGACGGTGCGGACTTGATCGTGGTTTCCAGCGTAAGGGGACAACCTATTGAAGTGGACTACCCTAGGTTTTTCTCGTGGTGGCTCATATATGCGGTAGACGAGGTCGTTTATCCTTTTCATGATCTTATATGGACATTCCCACGAGTTCCGAAGTTTCGGTGATAGTCCACGGCGACGTTTGGGGTTGTATAGCCAGACAAGGTCACCTGTCGATATCCACCAGCATCCGCCTTGATGTCGTAGGTCTCCTTCATTCCGTCGCTGGCACTCTGGATGTTCGAACGAACCCGTTCATAGATATCGTCCATTCTCTGTCGCAGTTTGCTGACGTAGTCATCTCCCGCAGTGTCTTGTCCTGGTGGCATCCCAAACTTCAGGTCACATGGAAGTCGCAGCTCTCGGCACATAATAACACTAGCAGGGGTTTGGCCTGTTGACTCATGAACTGCGGAACGATACGCCATCAGGAACAGATGGAGGTACTGGTCCCAATCCTTCTGGTGGTCAGAGACTACCTTGGACAGGTGGCGGTTTATCGTCTTATTCATCCGCTCCACCATTCCATCGGACTGCGGATGTAGAGCTGTGGTCCTCGTTTTCCGGATGTTCAGCATCTGACACATCTCCTGGAACAGGTTTGACTCGAAATTCCTGCCTTGATCCGAATGCAGTTCTAACGGGACACCGAATCGACAAATCCACTCCTTCACCAAGACGTCGGCAACGGTGATGGCTTCTTGGTTGGGCAAGGCATAGACTTCGGCCCACTTGCTGAAGTAATTCATCGCCACAAGGATGTACTTGTTCCCGTGTTCAGATTGTGGGAACGGGCCAGCGATGTCAATGGCGATCCTTTCGAATGGGCTGCCCACATTGTACTGGCGCATCGGGGCCTTAGGTCTTGTTTGAGGCCCATTACTGGCAGCGCATACAGCATATTTTCTGCACCAGTCCTTGACGTCAGCTTAACAATTAGCCCAGTAGAACCGTTGCCTAACTTTCTGGAGGGTCTTCGTCACTCCCAGATGTCCTCCGGTGACCCCATCATGGATTTCTCGGAGCACTTCCTGTCTTCTGCTCCTGGGAACTACTACCTGACGTCTTTCTTCCCCGCCATCCTCCGACTCCAACACACGCTTCAAGACTCCATTGTCTAAGGTGAAAGAGTTCCATTGGGCCCAGTAAGTTTTAACGACTGGAGAACAACTGGCTATTTCCTGCCACGACGGTCTTCGCTCACTCTTCTTCCAGCCGATGACTAAACCAAGATCTGGATCTTTCTCTTGGTCTTTCTGGATCTTGTGGTCATTCCAGTTATCTACCTTGTGCTGAACCACCTTTGTTGTACCGCCTTTGCCTTCTCCGGTATCGAAGATTTCCTGATACTTCCTCACTAGTTCTCTCAGTTTGGTCTTTTGTGCTGGCCCCATGTCCTTGGACGAAATAGCAACCAACTTCTCCAATTCTGCTGGCATGTTACTGGCTTGGCTAACAGTGCCACGTACACTCCTAATCACAGAGGAAATTGACGAGCAGTGCCCCAAAATTGTTCCTTTCTTCAAAGTCACAGGGTAATAATTGACATTCATTACCCTTACCGGCACAAATTTATCAACTCGCAATAAGGTCTTCCCTAGTGCTATTCCTTGTCCAATTTTCTCATCATGGAGCTTGGGCTCGAACATCACCACGTTTCCATTGCTCGCACCCCCATCCAGGCGGGCCTCCAAAATGGTTTCAGCCCTCTCCGGTACGCTCACGTCTTCAGCCAGCAGAACTCGAACCATTTCTTCATTTCTCCCATGAAGTACCAGCTCTTCTCCGTTCACACGAAGGACGCCGTAATTCATGATGTCCATTCCAATTATTACCTCGTCCTCGATATCTGCTACTAGAGCCCGGTGTTTCACTGTAGTGCTGCCCAAAGTCAGTTCAATTGGAAGTTCAACATACACAGTTGCCGGTTCTCCTGTTGCTGTGCGTAGCTTCCAATTCGACGATTCGATTCTTGCCGGTGTTTTGGCAAAAGTAGGTCCAAGGATTGTCCTAGTCGCACCCGTATCAAGGAGCATGGTGCGAGGCTCGTTGTTAATGAGACCTTCTACGAAGTACAGCGACATATGCATTGTTAACTTGGGCTCGTTGGATATGGGCTGACGATTGCTCCTTCTTGACCTTCATCGTTGATATCGATTTTTTCAGTGTTGGACATTTGCTACGCACGTGCCCAAGTTCTCTACAATTTCGGCATCGTATCAGTCTTCTCTCAGGCACAACTTCCTTCAGCACTTTTCACATCACAGCTTCTATATTAGTAGGCTCCTGTCGGTCTACCTCGATCATCCGGACTCTACTCTGGCTTTTGCAGGATTGCTTTGCTGCTTCGAATTCCAGAGCGCGTGCCAATGCATCCACGAGATGTGCGGGGCGAGCTAGTGTTAGGGCTTGTCGGGTTTCCTGGTCACGAAGTCCATCCAAAAATGCCTGGACCGCTAGTCGCTCCATTATATTTTCCGGTGTAGCTGGGTACGCAAGACGAACCATGAGTGCAATATCTGCTTCAAATTATTGCAACGAATCGCTTGATTTCTGGCATCGATTCTTCAGCTGTGAGTGATATACGTGTTCAAGGTGGGCTTAGCCATAGCGAAGTTCCAAGTGTTTTACCAGCTGTTCATAGTGCTCCTGTTGTTGGGCGGTGAGGGTCTGTAAAATGTTTGTGGCATCGCCACGCAATGCCAGTGTCAATGACAAAGTTTTTTCTCCAGCATTCCATCCATTTGCTTTGGCAGCAGCTTCGAATTGTCGGCGGTAGTTTGCCCATGGAGTATTTCCGTCGAACTGAGGCGGTTTCAATGAGAGCTTTCCTGGTTCCATACTGACCTTGAAATCTTTGATGTCTTTTTGAACTTCTTCCACATTAGTACTCAGATCCGGCATTGAGTTTCTGTTGGAAATTTCTGGGGTGTGCGCAGAATCCATTCGCTTTTCCAATTCACTGGATTTTTCTTTTATTCTGCCGATTTCTGTCTCGATTCCGTCTTTTATTTCATCGTGGAGCGTTTCCTTGATTTTTTTGATTTCTTCCACCATGTCGTCTTTGACTTGGTCACTTATTGTTTCTTTCAATTTTTCCATTTCTGTCTCGACAGTTCCCATTCTTTCTTTCAACCTATTCGCCACACTGCAAACTTCTTCTTTCAAGCTTCTCGAATTTTCTAGAAGCTCTTCTCTCAAATTCTCCGAGTTTTCTAGAAACTTCACTTCTAAATTTTTCGAATTTTCCTCAAGCTATTCTTCTAGATTTTTCGAATTTTCGTGAAGCTTTTCTTCTAGATTTTTCGAATTTTCTATAAGTTCCTCTTTCAGGCTGACAGAATTTTCTAGAAGCTTTTCCTCCAGACTCTTTGCATTTTGAAGAAATTTATCTTTCAGACGGAATTTTGTAGAAGTTCCTCCTTCAAACTATTCGTAGTTTCCTCGAGTTTGTTCATTATAGCACTCATATCGATTCCAGAAACTTCGATCAAAAATGTTTCGGGGTCTTCTCCTTCTTCAATCAGTTCATCTGCAAATCTTTTCTGGAGTACGGCCTTCTTTTCAGTTGTTTCTAACTTACGCTCCTCTAACTCTTGCTTTAATTCACTTTAAGGTCAACTAGGTGAACTCTTCTTGGAAACATTTTGTCTCTTATTGTCTTTACCGAGATATCAGTCTATTATTTATTTCACACACAGTTTTCAGTTTATTGTCCCGCGACGCGCAAAACTGTCCACTTTGCACTCAAATGTTCAACGAGTCACTTACTGTCTATCGGGCGCGATAAATGTCTAGCAGTTTTTAAACGGCGAACACTTTAACATTAATTTATTTTAAACATCCGACTTCTGACAACAATGTAGTAAAACTGCACTAACTAATTGTTCTAATTTATTTAAAACACTATTTACAACAATTATTCACTAAACAGTTACTTCACTAATTTATTTCTACCGTGTCACAGTCTCTATCGGCTATCTCTGGAACTGTAACTAACTCTGAATTCTAACTGTCCCGCTTATATACTCCCAAGCAGATTCCATTCACGACTCTCGATTATTCAGGAGTATAGAACATTTCATCTAGATGGCTCTTCGAACAGTATCGAATTGATCGATTTATTCCAGCTTGTTCTCGGCGATCCGTACGCCAGCAGATATGCTGTTGTAGTTGAACGAGGGTGCATAATTAATTAGATCAGGGCCGGTCTCGGGGCCGGACTCGAAATCGTTACAATATGCTTGTGTACTTTTTGTATATGATAATAAAGCAAACTTTGAAGAAAACACATACTGACATGAATATTCTACGAGACAGAAAACCAATTTTATTGTTCCTACCATATTCATTGAAAAAATTCCTGGACAAGTAACTTTATTTGCTATTTGTAGTTTCAATCCAATTTTTTTTCTTTTGTTCTTACAACACTGAGGAAAAAGAGGTCATTAAATTTTATTGTTAGGTCTGAATGAATAACTGTCATTTGATTTCCTATAACATTCATACACGCTACTCATTATATCAGAGCGACCTCCGTCTTAGCATTTCCTACGATAATTACAGCGAACGAATGATGTTTAATCATACTATAACAGTTATTTGTTTTCGAATTGCGCTAATACTGCTTGCGAATGAAAAAGAGCGCCGAACTTGCACGAAGTGTCGCGTTCGCACACGAAGATCATTTAGCTCAGCTTGGTGGGATTGACGACATTGGCGTCAGTCGGCGTTAATAAGTCGTATGGGTTTTATCTCTAGTGTTATTGATCATACAATGAAAGTACTAAAAATTGTGAAAAGTGCTTGTTTTTATTTGAATATGATGGAATATCAGCTGCAACTGACAGAATGTGGCCTGGAAAACTATCCTATGTTTGAAGTCAAAGCAGTTACTTCTGAACGTGAAATGGACGAAGATATGATGTGATGTGATGTTTCTGAAAGGACCAGGCAGCCAGCCGGCTTATGAACAGAATGGTTTTGATGGAATTTCCTGAAATCTTTTGATTTGTTGCACTTGTCAACTTTCTCAATAATTGTGAATACTTTGTGTTTCAGAGATACAGGCTGTCGAAGTTGTAGAACAACAGTTTTTTTAGATAACTGTACTTGTTAAAGGAGGATTTTAAAGAAGAGAGGTACCATACAAAAAAATAACTGCAAGGCCATCAAAGAGTATATGATCAATTAATACCAAAGAGTGGTCGGTGGATCAGCGGTCTAATGCACAGGCCGTTCGAAACTCTAGCATAGCGATAGTCGGTTCGAATCCGATGTAGGTACGAGAATTTTTCTCAACTACTTTATATCGGATTCGATAGGCGACCGCATACCTTGTTGAAAAGCAAGTGTATTGTGAGTTGTCTAGATGACAATCTCGTCTGGTGCTAGCTATGAGTGCACACCGACCACCCGAGGTGGTGCTGTAGGATTTCCGGGATTTCCTACAGATGAAAAGTGAATACACTACCAAAAATCAGTAAGTCTCCCCGGAGCGCCACGGCAAATAATAATAATAGCCGTCCTCTACCCGCACAGGCTATGCCTTTGGGTACACTCAACGAGTGTTTATGAGGGAGTATTAGTGGTAGAATTTAATTTTCATTATAACCATCTGTGTAGTGATATCTCATGGCGTAAATTTATCTTATTATGCTTTTTGATGACAATGGAGTTATTCTCATGTAAGGTACCTGCAATCGAAATCCTTCGTTGACAAGAAAATTGTTGGAAAAACTGTTTCACAACTTCAGCACCCTCATGTATCTCCGAAACTAGGCGATAATTGCAACATCCCAAAGATTTGTGTGATTTCTAAAGAAACTAGTTGTGCGAGATTTATGGAATGGACTGTATTAAATAATAAAATAGGAAATAAATTGGCACAAGAAAAATTAGTGGAAAAGGCCACTCACCGTGCGTATACAGGATTTCTTGATCTTGATTGTCGACAGCAGGATATTTGCCTAGCTAGGACTTCGTTTTTTCAATAGCGAAATTCACACCACCAATCTTGAAACGGACACTTTGAGAGTTTTTTAAAGCGATCAGAAAGAGAATGTTTCTTCGAGATCATTTTCCATTTGCGTTGCCTTTCATGCAAAAAAAACACATCAGTTTTTGCTCAAGGTTTTGCGCTTGGACACTCAGTGGCGTACCTACTTACAATCCTTGCGCCATGAAAATATTGATTGTAAAATAAATTGAATAATAATTAATTACATCTCATTGATGTCTTGAAATCTGATCTGATACCAAAATTAATAATATATTATATGGACGAAACACTAGTTGATTCCCTAATTATTGCTATAAAGAGTCGAGTGCCTGCCATTGGTTACAAGAGTAATAGCCAATAGATCAGTTGATCACAATAATGCAGTGTTATGAATTGCCAGTAACGGTTCTATCAGTAATCAATGTGGTGTCTTTAATCTCAGTTATTAAAGAGCTCAGTGATGATAATTGAAGCCTTTGATTGAATCAATACGATTCATCTAATAATGGCAATTCGTTACTCACATACTTTCGAAATACGCCAATTGATGCCTTTAATATCGTTATCGAGTCGTCATAGCAAAGTGAATTGTAGTTATAAGACAGCTAGGCTGTCCCCTATTTAATTGAAGTTTTTTATAATGGTAACTTGATTTCTAATAACGGTTATTGAAGTTTTTTCTCAGTGCAATGAACCAATGACTGTGATATATATTTTATACTTATTGTAAATAGGAATTTTATTTATATTTAGAGACATTTGTATTTTGTGTTTGTATTATCTATAATGTTATATAACCTAGTGATGATTTCATATGACTCGAGTTTTTCAACCGTTTAAATTGAAAGATTTAAATAAATGTCACTATCTATCATTAAATTCATATATGATCCCTAAGTCTATGCAATATTTTGCACTGTAAAAATAAAGTTGATTCAACTACCGTTTCACCTGTCATTCACTGACTGCTAAGTCCTGATGTAAAAAATGGAACCATTAATTCAGAATTTTCAAATTTTATCCACAAAAATTACTTTTGATTAGTTTCTTAACTCCCATTATCTACACTAAGTCAAACCCCTGCCTATTTTCTTTCATTAAAAGATGCAAATATCGGCCGGTTGGAATACATATTTATACCTACCTCTTGAAACATAGGTTCCAATACATTATTATCCTCATCAGCAATCTTTGAAACCTGTTGAAACATACGAGAAAACTACATAATAACTATGGCAACGCAGCACTAGCAAAAATATCTTTTTCCAAATCTTCCGTTCTCATTATTATGAGATACGGTATCTCGTTATAATGAGATAAGTAATTCATTATAATGACTTAGTTATCACATTATTATGAGATAGCGTAGGTCATTATAATAAGTTAAATTATCTAATAATTATGAGATACTGTAAGTCATTATAATGAGTCTCATTATAATGTGGTTCCGACGCGCTACTTTACATATTATTAGGATTTGACATGAGTATTGTAACGTTGGAAAGTTTAATTTGGAGAATTGTTTGAATACTAGATAGAGACTTGCTGTGTGACAGGGATATCAGAAAAAATAGCCCCTCATCAGTATAAATGAATTTTATTTATATAATTTATTTTGAGAACTCATGTAATGCATAACCTTTGATCAGTTACTAATGCCCCTTCAACGATCTGTCTGGAAGACTTACCTCTTAATTTTTCTATCATAAATGTTTATGCTCCTTCAAGAAACTGTTACAAGAGAAATTCTTGGAGCAAACACTTCAATGGACTGACTTATTACCTGAATGAATCCTTTCATGGTCTTTCAAATTACATGACCTAATGTTTCGAGCAAATGTGGCAATGAAACGGTCTGTCACCAGTATAAATCCGTTCATGAATCTTCAAAGTACTCGATTGAGTGAAAGCCTTGGAACAAATCTTGCAACGGTATGGCTTTTCCCCGGTATGGATCCTCTCATGCTTTTTCAAATGACAGGATTCAGCAAAGGCCCTGGAGCAAACCTTGCAAGTGAATGGTCTTTTTTCCGTATAAATCTTTTCATGAACTTTCGTTCGCAATAGATTTTGAGCAGATTATACAAACAAATGCTTTCTCTCCTAATTGTATTCCTTTATCTTTCTTAGACAACTGATTGGGTCTACATTCTTCCTCAACAATTTCAGATTTGACATCTTCGTAAGGGATATCGATATTATCCTCACTTCTGACATGTTCTGCCTTGCAATCAAGTATTGATAAATCCGTAAAGTCCACATTTTTCCTGTTCAGTTTTACTGCATCATATTCTTTATCTCTCTGTTCTTCATACTTGAACGATGTATTTCTGTGATTCATGAGATCTTTTTCACTTCTAGAACCATCATAGCTTTCACTTTTCATTCCGATTTCGCAAGGTTCGTACTTTTCTCTAGTAATGTCATATTATGCACAATACTCAACAAATTTTTAGAACCACGAAACGAATCATCAACTTTGTAATGAGTTTAAACAGAAAAATTAAATTCAGTTGAATTCCCTGATTCACAGTCACAACACAGTCAGTTTTTATACAGTGTGTCCCAGCTAAAACTTGTCACCCCCCTAATATCCGAACTCATGAAAAAAATTGAAAATCGCTCAGACCCGTCGATTTTTATTTCAAGGGGAACACTTTCACCAAATACACCATCATTGTGTTGTCAACCCCCTCAACCCCAGCACCCCCTACTTCAGAATTTTCAATGGGACTACTATACTTGTGATACATCATTTTGAAGGGAATTCAATCCCAAATACATCGGTGTACTGAAATTGAGGATCGATCAAGTGTTGTTGAAGTTTTCATGAAAACAAATTTTTTCCAGATATTTTTATTTTTCATCACCTAACATGTTATCATCGTATGAAAGGTTCAAAATGTGAACCATTCAGTTCCATACAGAAGTATAAGCGATCTTCGAAATTTCTTCGCACATTGCTCAACATTTCTGGAGTCACTGCACGACACTCCACAACAATTCTCCTGCGTAGATCATCAAGAGAAGTTGGCTGGGTAATATAAACTTTGGATTTCAAATGACCCCATAAAAAGAAGTCTAATGGTGATAAATCAGGAGATCTAGCCGGCCATTCTATTGGTCCTCGCCTTCCAATCCATCGCCCTGTGAAATTGTCATCTAAAAATTGACGTACAGGTGCAACAAAATGTGGAGGAGTTCCATCTTGTTGAAAGGTGAGCTGACCGTCAAGTAACCTATCATCGTCTTCATGTAACTGAGTGATTCTGTTGTTCACAGTTGTATCAAGAAGTTCAAGATACGTTTGTCCGTTGAGGTTACCATCAATAAAATATGGACCTACAATATGGTCTCCCAGAATACCAGCCCAAACATTCAATTTCCCAATGGGGATTTACGTCACTCCAGTATCTGCAGTTGTGCCTGTTCACATGTCCATTTAAATAAAAAGAAGATTCGTCAGAAAAGCACACATTGTAGAGGTAATTATTATCACCAATCAATAATTGACTCATGATTTCACAAAACTCTGTACGTCTGTCAGGATCATCTTCATTTAATTCTTGTACATTCTGCATTTTATAAGGATGGAATTTTGCGTCTTTCAGAATTCGATGTACGCTGCTTTTCGAAACTCCAGAAATAGTCTCAAGTTGTCTTAACGATTGAATGTTGTCCATCACTGCATGTCCTACAACTGCAACAGCGACCCCTTCATTTCTCATAGGCTTCTCTCGTTCAGGTTTTTTAGTCAGCACTGATCCCGACTCCAAGAACTTATTCATCAATTGAAGAACGTACTGATATGATGTGGTGTTTTCTGGATGACTTTCATTGAAACTTCGAGCCGTAGCTCTAGCACATCGTCCATTTTCAAAATACGCAGCTACAATGGATATTCTCTCTTGTACAGTATAAACCATTTTCGAATGTTTTCAAATTGTTGAATGCAGTGACTCGAATACATCAATTACCAAGGCGTAAACAAAGATATGCGTATACAAAAACAAGTGAGGGCAATTTTTTTTTCATAAAAACGTCTGTCTCACCTTCGAAACTATTATTTCTGACAGCATATTATTTTTCAATACAGTGGCGTACCCACAGTGAACCTTTCTTACGACGCTAACATTTGAGGTGATGAAAAATTAAAATATCTGGATAAAATTTAGTTTTCATTAAAACTTCAACAACACTTGATCGATCCTCAATTTCAGTACACCGATGTATTTGGGATTGAATTCCCTTCAAAATGATGTATCACAAGTATAGTAGTCCCATTGAATATTCTGAAGTAGGGGGTGCTGGGGTTGACAACACAATGATGGTGTATTTGGTGAAAGTGTTCCCCCTTGAAATAAAAATTGACGGGTCTGAGCGATTTTCCATTTTTTTCATGAGTTCGGATATTAGGAGGGTGACAAGTTTTAGCTGGGACACACTGTATATTTCCTTCGATAGGCTCATAAATTACCAAGAAGGTAGTTATTTTAATAGCAAGTACCTGTTGATGACTTGTATAATGGCTTATCTAGATTAGTATTTGGATATGGGAAAATGGGAGTTAGCATTTTGGGCACCAAGGCAATAAAAGGACTAATTCAACATGCATTTTGGGCACCGACTTAAAAGGTCGCCATTACAAAAATTGTATTTTGGGCACCGATCCTTATTATTCATTCGTCATTTTTATAATTTTGGGTAGGTTAATAGGTAAATAATACAAAACTATTTTAAAGCATACGAAAATATGTTTATTATTGTATTATGATTAAATTAATTGTACAAAATATCTTAATCTAAATATCTTATCTATTGACAACAATGGAATGACAAACATTTAATAAAGTGTAGCCTATTGATTTCCTTATTTTGGTATTTAATAATCATTGATTCAATAAATTTCTGTCTTTTTTTAACTTTCCTACGTAACGTAAAGAAACCAGACCATATTTGATTCATTTTACAATACAGAGGGGTGGAACAACAGTTTTTCCAGCCTTGCAAAAAGGCGAATCTGTCACCAGGTTAGTTCGTTCAGGAACAATCGAGTCACAAAAATATAAAAAATCGTCTTTTTTGGTCGTCGACGATGAACATTCTAATAAAGGACGAAGAAACTGCAATTAGCATTTAGTTCGTTTCATTTTCAATAAATTTCTAACATTATGTTCACTAACAAGAGACAAAAGTTCCTCATTATTAGAATACATACTTAAATCGTAATTAAATCTTCGGTGCAATTTTCATAATCTCTCGAAACTGACCGCAAAGGGTACCTACCTGTTTGGTGCCCGATTTGCATGCGCCCGGGAAAATAAACTGAAGTTCAGGTACCATCTTTATGACATAATAATGAAGATGACATTTGCCGATATATAAAAAAACACATACTCAAAAAAGTATATTTTTCTATGGTCCAAAACTTCATAACTTACTGCCAGTGGAACTGAAGAAAACGAAAAAAATTAATAGGTACAAATGTGATTTTAAAAAATGAATATATAAAAATCAAGCAATGATGAATAACATGTTCTGAACAGATACAAGTATCAGTTGATTCAATTTTCAAACCTGCTTAGTGACACATAATAACATTTCCTCCACTTCATTCTTACAAAGAATTACCCTGATATATTTAATATTTTATACCTTCTGAAATACTAGGATAGCTATTTGATTGGATGTTATGAATGGCTTTTCTCCTGTATGTGACGAACGTCATCTTTGTATAATTTTAATCAAACGTAATTGAATCGAAAATCACTATTTGAGCCAGACTCCGCGTCCTGCGAAAATGCGGCCCAATAATTAAATAGCAGACAGTGAAATAATATACTGTATGATTTTTCAACTATTCCACTAGTGTTTTCTTTCACACCAAACCCTGACTAAACTTAGTCGAGCCCTATCAAACGGACCCACACTAGGGGCTGAGACAGCCGCTCGACGAAGCCCCGCCTTTGGTGGTCGGTGTTGATTCACTGATGCCAAGGAGTCCCAGTATCGCTACATATATGAATCCTCTCATGTCCTATCAAACTACCCAACTGAGTGAATGCCTTGGAACAAATCTTGCAATGATATGGCTGTTCCCCCGTATGAATCCTCTTATGCCTATTGAAATCACCAGTATTACCAAAAGACTTGGGGCATATAGTGCATTGAAACGGCTTTTCTCCTGTATGAATACTCTCATGTCCTATCAAACTACCCAACTGAGTGATTGCCTTGGAACAAATCTCGCAATGATATGGCTTTTTCCCTGTATCAATGCTCTCATGCCTTTTCAAATCACCGGATTCAGTGAAAGCCCTGGAGCAAACCTTACAAGTAAATGATATTTCTCCCGTATGAATCCTCACATGGATCTTCAATTGCGCTGTTCTAATGAAAGACTTCGTGCATATTTTGCAACGAAACGATTTTTCTCCTGTATGAATCTTTTCATGAGCTTTCAGAGAGCGTTTGTTTGCAAGAGATTTTGAGCAGATTATGCAAACAAACGGTTTCTCTCCTGAATGCATTCCCTCACTCCATTTCAACTTGCTTACGATATCTTTCTTAGACAACTGATGAATTCCAACAATTTGAGATTTGACATCTCCGTAATGAATATCGATATCATACTCAGTTTTGACTTGTTCTGCCTTGCATTCAATTGTTGATCCTCCGCCGAGGCAACATCTTCCGTGTTCAGTTCTTCGGCATCATATTTCTGTTTTTTATACTTGAACGATGTATTTCTGGGATTCATAAGATCTCTTTCACTTCTAGAACGGTCGTAGCTTCCACTTTTTCACCTCTATCCCTTTTGAAATGTAGTACTGTGGGGAAATGTATATACAATATTCAACAAATTGATTGACAATTTGATAAATAAGTTATTCTCACTAGTACATCAATACATTACCGTTAATTCAGCAAAGTCAGCTCTTATATATTACCACCGATGGATCAATAATCACCTGTTAATTACAAATAATCAATATCCTGCTAATAACATGTATAATAGCTAGCTTTCCTAGTTGGGTATTGGAATATGGGCGAAGAAATTTAAATTCAGGTACCATTCTTATGACATACAATGAATGTACCTGTACTAAAGTAATAATAGCATTATTATTTCAAAACGTCAATCTTTTATATTTTGTTCTCGAAATATTGCATATATTATACATCTGAAAGGCTTACGTGGAATCTTAAAAAAAAATTGGAATATTAGTTATGGAGAGTTTGTGTGAGAGTTTTGTGAGGTTGAAGTGCATCTTCCAACCCCTCGAGTTGTCCCCACAAATAAGTATACTTCCATTGCGTTATAATATGTTATCATGTATTTGTTATATCAACGATATCGCATATAAAACACATTGGTCTTTTTCGTTGCTATTCATTCAGAGAAATCAACTGATCGAATAATGGTAAATCTTCGATTAGAGTGAGCATCCGAATTTCAAAAAGTCAAAACTTCACCATTTTGACAGATTGAATTTCTGTTATCGAAAATACACAATATTAATTTTTCCTTTCAATCAAAATCTCCCAAAGTTTAGTGAGTTGAGTGAAAGTCTTGAAGTCATACTTTCGTGACTGAAAATATCCAGCGTCCTGTGTGTTGGTTTCTCTGAATGCAACCGATTCTTGCAAAAGATAATTCACTTTTTCGCATCATCTCTGGCGGATTGAGAATGGTTTATTTGGAGTTTAGTAGCGACAAGATCTCAGAACTTTTGTCATTCCAGTTTCAAGTTGGCACGACTACAAAAGAGACATTTAAACTTAAAATCTATTTATCTGAATGCCCATGTCACAACTCATTTTTTATGCTCGAGAAACTTCTCATAAGGATAAAAGAACAAGAAGAGAAGTATTATGTGTAAGAGATCGCTTGCCAGGATCGATGCAGCGGAGAACAAATGCGTATTCGGGAATTGATAACGGGAAGTATACGTCATTGGAGAATCTTTTGTTGGAAAAATTGATAGAGGCCGAACTCCTATATCGTTTGTAACTCATAATTTATAGGAAATGGAATTCCTTTGTGATTTTTAAGATACAGCACGTTATATTTGAGCAGCTTATTGAACAAATATTTTACCCTTTAGCTACTTATATTGGCCTTCTTGTTAGATTTCAGAATCGGGAGGAAATATTGAAATTCTTTGATGGAAACCTATCGATTATGTTGCAAATAATTTTTAATTAGGTCGCTTTGATCCCGTTTCTGAGATTTCCATGTTATTATCGATATCGTGGTGGTTGAAAAAATTATTGGCAACATTATTTCATTCTTTGGTTTCATTTAAGTCAGTAATTTCATTAGGAAGATACTATGGAATTATTCTGTTACCTTTCGATGTCCCCAGTTCTATTTTGAGGAATCGTCTATCATCAAGAGTCTGAAGGTAGGATTTTTTTTTCATTTACATAGAGTCATCTAGAAACTATACAGGAAACTCCTTTTTAATAGGTTCTTCGACAAAAAGCTGTAATTTGGAAAAAGTTTCTGAACATGCTTCAACAAAATATATGCACCCTAGAAATACGAGGCGCTTTTACAGGTAGCACCTCATATTGGCTGAATCTTGATTCTATATCGGGTCAATATGGTTATATTGTAAATGTAAAAATAAAATTGATCCAATATAGATAAAAATAAGAAATACAATATCATGTTAATAATATTAGTTGAATATTGGGTCAACCGATTTGAATGCAAATTATCACTGTTAGATTGGGTAGATTGTAGGGGGTGCAAACTCTTTTCAATATTTATGAAGCAAACCAGCTTTTCTGACTAAAAAACTGTTTTCAAATTATTACTTTTTATTGACTATTGGTTTCAAATTACAAACTTGTCATCATCTCATAATTTGTTTTTAGTATACAAGGTATTCCGAATAAAAGTATAATAAATATTTAACAGGGGGTCATGCAGGCTTTGCAGCCTCACAAGCACCTCGACCTATAAGGTCTTTTGTGCGTGTAAAAATATTGCAATCTCAATATTTATCTCATATCGATTCTAGGCAAGAAAACAATATTGGGTATCCAACTTTGACAGCATGTTCGTTGAAAATTATTTCAGCAATATTCAACAAATCCTTATACCTATATCACAGTAAAGCATATACACTACTCCTACTCCAGCCAAATTTTGGCTTGAATTTTCAATACGCATCACCAAGAGCACGTTTCCCAGCTCTGCGCAAACGACGAGTTTGAGAATGAGCGCAATTCTTACATGGTTGTCGCATTTCAAAAGTTTCGCCCAATCTACAGTAGTCAAATTTATTGATACTAGTACTATACAATATATACATATGAATTTTTTGTTAGAATGAGATTTATTAAAATTGACTCTATCACTTTCTACATTTCAAATTCATAAGTTTGATTATGACATTGAAATAAATACTTTTGAAATGAACTTTTATTCAAATCCACTGAAGAGGAAATAGTTATAATTATTGTTAAATGGAAAAAAAGTGGTAGATTGACTGTTGAGATTGATAGTTCTTATCCAAGCGTAGCGAGACTAGAAATTCAATCAGTGTATTCAATACGCTCAGGTACCGAGTTGAATTTTCATAATCTTTCTCTCCCTGTCGTGACAAATTCAATAAAAAAATCTATAGAAACTGCAGTTGTTGATTGAAAGATTGCTTACTATAGAAATGTGTATGTTAATCAAAGTATGACATTGTAAAATATAGTCAATGATATAAAATAGATGGACAGAGAAGGAAATATACTGTTTGAAAATTTAAGCATTTTAACTTTTATTTCTTAAAAGGAGTAAATAAAATTATTTTTATAAATTTTTGTTGGAAAATATGTAATTGTCGTGTTTAAATACAATTTTCTTATCAGAAAAAGTGAAATGATCAGTTGCCTAGGAGGACCTAATTAGAATTTTGTTGTCGATCAGAGATACAATTTTCTTACAAAAATCAAGAAATATTTTTTTATTCGTGATTTTTTTCATTTCCTACCCCAACCAGTCCTTGTTAACAATATAGAATTGAAACTGATCACAATAATTGTTCAGCATCTTGAATTTTTCATGAAAATTAAGATCTTACCACAAAAACTATGAACCATATATTTCAATAATTTCATAAATGTGATTTTCATTTAAGCTGAACCAATAAATTATAAATTTATGTTGTAGGAAACCACCACTTCGTCTTCCACTGTATCACTCCATGTTCAATTTTATTGAACATATTTGGGAATTTACAAAAAAAAATGGGATAATGTGGGACGAGATGGCACCTGAGCTAACAAATCTCTGGCTACATGGAAAGGAGGTTTATACAAAGCTACATATTTAATTATACTGGTATAGAGAGGTTAGGTTTGGTAGGGAAGATATTCAGCCTCTTATTATAAATTTCGATTCCGATGATGATTATGGTGATGATGTAATTAAAAAACATATACAATTACACGAATTTGAATAAATATTAATGTTTCATTACTATTATAAAAAAAGTGGAGTGCCATTCTGATTGTATTTCAACTAAGTAAGGTTAATAGCTTCCACTGATATTTGAGAAATTCAGTCAATTATCTATCTTAGCATAGTGAAAACAAAAACAGATCAACGGCACAAAAAAAAAGAAAATTCGAAATAGTGCACATCTTGGCAACGCCGTTACCTGTCATTAGTGTGAGAAAGTACGATAGGTCTGTTCGTTGTTTCTGCATGGAATTTATGTTGTACACTACATCTTTTCACATTACACCAGTCCGCGTCGATGAGTGTAGTAGAGAGTAGTGTAGTAAATTTAACATGTGTTCGCTGCGTGCCAATGCTAGGATTTTAAGTCAGGTTACGATTATTATTATTTGTCTTGAATAAAACTTCAAAATGGACAGTAATGATGAAGTCATAGAAAATTTCACGCATTCGGACGACGAATTATCAAATACGAGTTCTTCTGACGACGATCAATCAATGTGGTCAGCATTCTCATCTCGATTATTTATTGTAGCATTTTGGAAGTATCTGGTAGCACTAATTCAAAAGTCTTTTTCGAATTATCAGCAGATGATCTTGATGGAAAACTAAAAATCAGATTCACCACAATAGTTCAAATTCAAATATCAAAATTATTTTAGTACATATGTTAACTACTCATTAGGATTACTCCAAAAAACATCCAATAACACACCTAACCTCACACTATCCAATCTGCACTACACTTTTCACAACTCGTAATTATTAAGTGTAACACCTAGATTTGATGGTAACTTATTTGAAATTATTGCGCTACAACATTTTAGCAACGAACATAGTGTAAGTGTACACCAGCAATCACCGAACGGGATCAGTGTTACATGATCTACACTAGTGTACGAAATTGTAGTTATTGGAGACACAGCGAACAAATTTAGTATCTCGTCTATGATGAGGAGTATGATGAAATGTTTCAGATAAAAGTTATATGGTTTACTTTGCTGCTTATTTCAAAAATATTTTGGAATATATAGAGTGTTCCTTTAAAGCGGGGCAATATAAATCATTATTTTTTTAAAAGGCCTTTTTGTAAAAATTTTTACCGTTGAACTGAGCAAAATGTTTTACATAAGGAGGTATTTCCTTTTTCCGAAAATTTTGTGGCGTTGTCAAGTTATTGCTGAAAGAAATAAAATCTTCGGAAAAACAGATCACCACAAATGCCATCATAAAAACTTTATGGATATAATTTAAGCAGAAATATTTGAGACATGCAACACCAAGAATGAGATGAAATGTCGGTATGGACTAGAAATTACATTTCTCAAACAGGAGATTTTATACAGAGCCATTAACTTGACAAACTTCGAATATCAAAAACTTGATTTTTTTAAAATGAAACACCCAGTATGTTATGTCACCATTTTTCGGAACTATTTCATCCCTACAAATTTGGATAACATGATGTAGTCTCTAGAACTGACACTTTTTGAGAACACAATTCAATTTTCAATGTGTAAAAAATTATCTTTCTATTGATGTAGGCCAGCTAGGATTTTGATACTTAGTTACTGTTACTGGAATTTAACATGTCAAACTTAAAACTGAAAATCAGTTGGGAGCAGTCTGGAAAACATGTTTTTGTTGAAGTATTTGGGACTAGGTAGCCGAGTGGTTAGAAGCATCGCTTTTTAATCATTCTGGCTGCCGGTTGTGTGGGTTCAAAGCCTAGCCACTGCAGAATCTTTTGTCTGATGGCATGAGAAAGTGCTAGGAATCGCACGTTAAAAGGTAAGACCTCGTTAATCCTTGGCTTGCACAACTATGGGCTGTCGTTCCTAGGGGGACGATAGCTGGTTAACGGTTTTTTTTTTTATTAGTTAAATTAAGAGAGGAAATAATTGAAATGATAGTGAAAAAAATAATAGAAATTTATAACAACTGCTCAAAGTGACCACCGGCAACTTCCAAACAATAATGTATTTGGTTTTCAAATTCTTCATTAACTCGCTTCAACATGTTCACTGGAATATTTTGGAATACGTCATATCCTCCTTTGTAGATGGGGGTGTTCTATAAACTTGATCATTAACGTAGCCCCACATAAAAAAAACAAATCTGCTGAGCGAGGTGGCCACTCAAAAGGGCTTCCTCTACCAATCCATCTTCTGGGAAATTCAGAGTCTAAATAATTATTAACAGGAACAGTGTGGTGAACAGGTGCTCCGTCGTGTAAATACCACATTCTTTGTTTGATTCGAATGGGTAAATGATTACTTAATTCTGGTAACTGGTTTTCCAAAAAATCAAGATAAATCAAGCCATTAACTCTTTCCTCAAAGAAATATGGCCCAACGATGAAATTTCCAATTATGCTGCCCCATACATTTAGGGACCACTTTGTCTGACTGGTGGTTCGAAAGCAATGGGGGTTATTATTATAATAATGAAAATTATGTCTATTTACAAACCCATTTTTATGAAATGTTACTTCATCGGAAAATAAAAGATAATTAAAAGAATCTCTGTCTTGTAGCAACTGTTGCTGAGCCCATTCACAAAATATTACTCTTTTCACAAAATCATCATGTAATAACTTTTGGTCTAACTGAATACGGTACGGATGAAACTTATTCTTCTTCAAAATTCTTTGTATGGCAGTCCGGCTTATGTCAGTTTGTTTGGATATTGCTCTATGCGAGATATGAGGATCTTCTGTAACTTTTAAGAGGACATTTCAATTTCTTCAGTTAATGCAGCTTTGGTTCTTTCTATCATTTCATAAGCGACATTTCCTGTTCGAGTAAATCGAAAAAGCAAATTTTCAAACGCTTCTTTTCTGGGTTGTCGCCTGTCTGGATATCGTTCATTATAAATTCTGGTAGCTAATAGTTTTTATCACGTGCCCCCAGTACAAAAATCATATCGGTCAATTCTTCGGTGGAGAAATTCATTTTGAATGCTATATCTTATTATAAAACGATAGATACAGAATTGTTTGACAATAATTTTTGTTTTATGCTGAATCTTATCGATTATTGAATGTCAAATTCATAGCCCACTTTGACAACAGTTTCATTTTGCATGGCGCACACAAGAACCACCACTTGCCTTACTGAGATGCGCATAACGCATTTATTTCCGCACCATGAACCATTTTACAAGCAACCGGTTAGTATTATTTTAGCACTGTAGATACTTGTCTGTGACTAAGTGAGCGTTTTGTATGGAGCATAACCTATGGAAATCTTAGTTCTTGAATGTTGTTAATATTAAAGTAATAAACACGTAGTTTTAGTCGAAATAAAATAAAATTGCAAATTTCACAAAATCTGTCAATTTTAGGGGCTATGTCATATTAACAAAAATTGTAGGAATAAAGTGGTTCTTCAAAATGGTAGAATATCATACTGGGTGTTTCATTTGAAAAATTCAAGTTTTCAATATTTGAAGTTTGTCAAGTTAATGCTCTGTATAAAATCTACTGTTAGAGAAATGTAAATTTTAGTCCATACCGACATTTCATCTCACTCTTGGTGTTGCATGTCTTAAATATTTCTGCTTAAATTCTATTCATAAAGTTTTTATGATGACATTTGTGGTGGTCTGTTTTTGCGAAGATTTTCTTTCTTTCTGCAATAACTTGAGAACGCCGCATAATTTTCAAAAAAAGTAAAAACCTCCATATGTTAAACGTTTTGCTCAGGTCAATGGTTAAAAAATTTATAGGGTGTTCCATTTAAAAAATTGAAGCTTTCTGTTCCCGCGCTTCGAAGAAGCACTCTTTATATTTCAAAATATTTTTATAATGAGGCACAAAAAAACATATAACTTTTATCTGAATTTTTTTTCATAATCTTCATGACAGACGAGATATTGCACTTCCTCATACTAAGGGGCCACCCTGTATATGATTTTTCCCGTCCTCCAATATAAATAAAAGGCATTTTCGAAAAGTGCAAAAGAGCAGGTGCTCTGGAAACCAACCCTGTGTACTTCAACAAAACTAATGAGGATTAGGAAATTAAATTTCCTGAACAAAATTAGATATTATCCTCACGTAAAGTACTTAGGAAAGTGAGGAATATATTAGGGAGTTTGGTAGGTGTTAATTAAATTACCGACTTTAATGCAAAGTTATTTAAGGAACTTTTTCTCAGTAAACATCGTGACAAATGCGAAGTGTATAGGCACGGGTTCTGCGAAGTTTACAATTGTGATGACATTAGTAGGTATGCATTCTCAAGTTCTGAGGATATTACCATTTGCCTGCCAAAACATTTTATTCGGTCCTCCCTATAGTTCAGTCGACAGATTGAAAAAAGTGGGGTTGGGTGGAAAGAGGTCAGAAGTTAATGAAACTTCAGGAGGTTCTTCAGAGATGGTTAATCAACATTTTCTCAAGTTTTGGACCTTGAGGACCCTGTGCGAAAAAAATAGAGGGGGGGGAAACTGCAAAATTTTTGACCTCTCTCCGGTTTTTCCTCGATTACTTTTTCCTCTTACGTCCTACGGAAAAAACATATTGATACTTTTTTGTAGAGCGTAAAATTTTATACAATTTTTACTGAAAAAAACATGTTTTGATATAAATTCGCTACCGAGATATGGCACGTCAAAAAAGAAAAAGAAATGACAAAAAATGCAAAATTACAGCTTATTTCATCTGTTATACCCGAATTATGATGAAATGTTGTAGTAATTATGGTTTTTAGTTGAAGTCACCAACTTTGGACACCCCACTCCTCCTTCCTTCACCCAACCCCAATTCTCAATAGCTAACTTTTTGATGAAAGCCAACCATACGTATTCACATCATTTTGTTATTGATTGAAAATTTAAAATTGTTATTTCCGTCAACCAGCTGCACACTGTTAAGAGTACAACCCTCAAAAGTCTTCGAAAGACTTGTCCGAGCTAGGGAAGACACAGCCCTTACCTTTTAACGTGTGATGCCAGATATCAGTTACTTTTCGGATCGATACCCCCCCGTTCCCCTACATAATTATTCCAGGACAGGGGAAAAAAGGCGTAGTTCTTTCGTGAAAAAAATTATTGTAATTAACAATATTAAGTTATTCTCAAGGCATATATTATATTGAGGAATAAAGACATTATAACTAATCATAGTAGGTAGGTACTCATTTGTACTCATTACATTTCCTGCCGAGATTTCTTAGCCGCTGGTTCTGCTCGTAACAGCTCGTCGTCCTCCTGAGCGATAAGGCTGTCAATGATGTTGCTGTCGTCGTTTTCGTCCAATATTTCTGGTGAGTCTTCCTCGATCAAATCAGTTGCGGGGGCGTTTTTGCAGGAGTGGCCTGTGCAGTGCTTGCACATTGCTGAGCATCGGAGACCTGATTTCTTGCAGCCGCAAGCTCCGCTGCTACAGCCTTTGCTGCACTTGCAGGAAAAATTATGGAGGATGTCATCCGGCGCAGCATTTCTGGTTGTGGGGATTGGTAGTACCCCTCGTGTGGTTAGGCTCCAGCCCCATACTGATGTGAGGAGATCGTTGCCCAACCATGACTGTACTTGCTGGTAAGTGCGGAGGGAGCGGTACTTGGCAGCGTCCCTTGATCGTCACTGATCGTGGTACCTTAGGTCGTCGAGATTGTCTCTGTCAATGTCGCCTCCATAAATTGCTACTAGGAACTTTTCTCCAGCGTCGCTGATCTGCTGAAAAGTAGCGTTTGGTGTGAGAAATGGGTCCACTACTGCAGAGAGGGAGGTATTCTTCATGTAGGTACTGCAAATTTTCTTCTTCCCCAATCCAAACGGTGCTGAAGTGGTATCACAACCACTCACTGCGTAAAGAAAAAGTATGTCCTTGGGAGGAAAGGAACTTGGCGAGTAGAGGACACTGGGACCGCTGCCTCTGTAATTACTATTTTTCGATTTCTTATTGTAATTAATGAATAATAGAGTCATGTCGAAAGAATGAAATGAAAAGTGATCTAATATGACCTCAAAAATCGAAAACAAATAGGTCTAGGTAGCGCAGGTAGAGTAGACAAATTTCAGCCTTCTATGTTGAATATTGGCTCGTCGTTTGCATTCCGCAGTTCCACAGGAGCAGTGTTCTAACATTTATTGTTTTATAGCTTTTTACTGCTGTAGCTGATCACACTCTCCCCTCAGCCCGACACTCTCGTGTCCTTGGGAGGAACGACTTAACACCCGGTGGGCAAGCAGGGGTGGGGGTTATCTAAAGTTGATGATATCAAGTAGGAATTATAATAGCAACTACATTTCATTATAATTCTTGTATAACAGAACAAATAGGGTGGAATTCTGCATTTTGTAGTGAAATTTGAAAAATTACCTATTCTTCGAAGCGCCATATCTCGGTAACAAATTGACACACAAACATGTTTGATGCAACAAATTCGTAGGGAATTTGACGATCTACAAAAAGTAAAGAAACGTTTTCACTGTAGAACGTAAGGCAAAAAAGTTATTGAGGAAAAACCACACCAAAGTCGAAAAATTTGTAGTTTTCCTCCCCCTACTTTTTTAGCACAGTGTCCTCGAGGTCCAAAACTTGAGAAAATGTTATTCAACCATCCCTGAACAACATCTTAAGTTTCATTAACTCCCGACCTATTTCTATCTGAAACTACCTGTCGACTGAACTACTACACAGAATAATTTAAATTATATCAGTTTTGTCATATGATGTTGAAAATTGTTAAAATTGTTATATCCGTCAACCGGTTGCACCCCTACGTGCAACACTCAAATGTCAGAGACTTGTGCGAGCTAGGGGAAGACGTAGCCCTTACCTTTTAATACATGTGATGCCATGCACGAGACCGGTGGCAATGCTGCGATTCGAAGTCACGCTTTCTGGCTTATGAGACGAAGACTCAACCCGCACACAACCGTGAGTACTCAATCTGTCCAGAACAGATCACGGTGACAGAAGTAAAGATCCAGATGCTGTTAACTTCGTTCAATTTTCGATTTTGCTAGATTTATTTTTTGTGCTGTAGTGATAGTAGTACCTGATTTTTTTCAAGATATTTTAATGGATGGGTGAATGACAGCTTGAACTCTCTACAGGGAAATTACAGAATTATACAGAGCATAGCAGATTGCTGATTGACACTGAAATTCATAGCATTATCAGAATGACCTCTGATATAAAGCCTCCAATAATAAATTATATCTGTCTTATACCGTTTAAATTTGAACTACTGAGATGATGAAATAGCAGAGCACATCTTGTTGAATACGAGACCGAGTTCATCGGCTGCACGGGTTGCTGCATTTGAAAGAAATGCTCCAATCCCTGCTTTTTCATGATCGCATATTAAGCAGAGAAGGGGATCTGAACTCCTGATGACTTCACAGGCTCCATCCTGTACCATTCTGTTGTGTCGACACTACAAACTCAATAGTTCACGGCCTCTCTATTGTCTGGGGAAGTGTATCCATGGAACGGACGATTTAGGATGCAAGCTCCTGTGAAGATGCATCATTTTGCGAGTTTTTACGTCGAGTTATCGCAGTTCTTCCTGAGTTCATTTCATGACTGCAATGAAGTAAAGTAGAATCGGAACAGCAAGCATATTAGTTGCAGCAACTTTGTTCTTCCCTGACAGTTCTGATGACCAGATCTGTCGGAGTTTATGCTGATACTTACCGCGAAGAGAGTTTTTGACAGTAACTAACTCTTGGGTGTGGCGTTGTTCCACCCCTAGGTAGGTATACGTCTCTCCAGCATCCAGATGATGTTGGATGCTTCCGTCTACAAGCTGAATGTCCTCTCCGTATTCCTCGCATCGTCCTCTTTTGAGATGAATCGTGGCACATCTGTCGATCTCAAACTCCATTCCGATAGCATGCATGTACTTTTGCACCACCCTTAAGGACTGATATAGATCCTTTTCTCCGAAGGCATATGGTTTGAGATCATCCATGTGGAACAGATGGGTGACCTTATGCCTCCGGTTGCTGAAGGTGCCGCAGTTGTATCCGCGGGTTTTCCGTAGTGGAATGGACAATGGCAATAGTGAGATGCAGAAGAGGAGAGGGCTGAGGGAATTACCCTGAAACACGCCCCTTTTGAAGATGACCTGCTCTGTTCGGACTCTGACTTGACCAGATGACATGGTGGAGCGAGTCCTCCAAATTAATCCACAATTTCATCGGGTACCGCAAGGCATGTGAGCAAATGCATGATGATTTCATGCGATGTTGTACCATATGCCTTGCGATAATCGATCCAGGCCATTGAAAGGTTACGCTTATACTACACGGAGTCCTGCGTGATACATCTTTTAACCAGCAAGTTGTCCTTGCAGCCAGCGACCCCCTTCTTTCACCCTCTTCGCTTATATATCCGTTCATAAACCGGCTCAACTGCGGAGAGTATTCGCATGTATAAAATGCATCTTATAACATGCGTTCAAGCATGTTATCAGTTTTTCTCCATTATTGGGGATTAGCACGGTTCACCCCTCGACAAACCAATCCAGAATCTGCTGCTCCCCATCCTGCCATGAGTTGAAAACTCTTGCTAGATGGTGGTGGGTACATGGAAATATTTTCCACCAATAGATATTAAGCCCATCGGGACCTGGACCAGCAAAGTTCTTCGAGCCTTAGAGGTCCCGTCGAACTTCTTCCGGAGTTATCGGATTGCGCAGTTTATTGAACTCAGGCTGATGAAACCCCCTGCAGAAAGCTTCGATCTACGCTAGGGCCGTGGTATTTACGTTGAATGGTTGCGAAAACTTCATAAAAGTTCTTCTAGAAGGTTTTGACCCGATCAGCCGCCGGCGGGTTATCCACAACACGTGGAGGCTCTTGGAATAGGCGAGAAGGTTTATCGCGGAACTTCATGTTTTCCACGATGCTTCTCGCCCGTCTCACTAGTGACTTTTTCGCAGCCACTAGCATTCATATCCTATTCAGACAGTGCTGTTTGATAGTAAACAACACGCCTTGATTTAATGTGTGGTGGGCTCGTTTTGTTTGCGGCAATTCGCCGCACTGCAGGCGTGAAGGGCTGATTGGCCGCCACGTAGTCCGCCACACACTGGATATGAGACGCGTGTTGTCTCGCCGACTTGATCTTATCTTCCATCTTTTGAATGCGTCGCTCATGCCTCCCAATCAGAGTGTTGGTATTCCTCCTCTCCGCTTGGGACAGGGCCTAAACGGTATCATACAATAATAATTTTTGGCGAATATATTCATTCTTGTTATTAATAATAGAATTACTATGACTATAATCATTTGTGAGGTTTTATGAGAAGTAGTTCCGAGTGCATATTTCCCGAACATCATCAGTTCATTTTGACTACAAAAATAAGGAGTACATTTCTCTAAAATCATTACGAATGAAATCTTTAAGACCAAACAATTTATATTCCACCAATTGGAACAGGGTTTTTCTGTAGCGAACTGACGCAGAATACAAGTTAATTCTTCTCCAAATGAAGGTATTTGCAGTATACACAAGAGACTTTTTTTCGAATAATCTTCCGAATGGGAATTGCTATCGTATAAAAGAAACTTCTTGGAGCGAGGATAATGAGTTCGTGGGAAGGAAACTGAAAGCGTTTTATCAAAATATCTATTTCGGAAATGAGAAATTACGATCGATGCTCCGGAAACCTGACTCCGTACTCTATTAGATATGTAATTAGTCCCAGTAGAGCTCTCAGCGAAACTGATACCTCTCGACAAGGCCTGGCTAACCCAGTAAACATTTCAATGAAGCAAGCCACATCAATTATTGTTACTCAACTTTGATATATTTCGTTTACAAGTTTGATTTTCGGTATCTGTTCAATTTGGACAATTTTAGTGAACTAGATAATGTATCTGAAGAGTTTTTCCTGATGACTTGGTTCAGAATATTATTGGCATTGACTTCTGTCTTTGCCATGAATTGAATCTGATTTTGCCATGGGAATTCTGCAACTACCGTTTCGTTATAGCAAAAGAAAATTCGAAATCAATAGTGGTATGGGATGATTATCAAACATACCTGCCGATTAAGCTCAGTTGATATTCACATTTCGCTCAGTAGCCAACAATTTCACTCTCATTTCGTTACTATAGAGTATGTTTCAAAATTCTTGATCAACATTATTGGAGCCTCTCTTTCAGGTCAAAACTTTTTTTTCAGATGTTTAACGCGTTGAAGTTTCATTATTTTTTTTCTTCATAACTCTTTGAGTTTTTGAGATTTTTGGGATAACATTGGAACTATAGGTTACGTTTTAGGCCTCACGTCATCCAGCATGCCAAGTAATCATGCATTCTATCCAAGTTCTTACTGAACGAATTATAAGTAACTTTGAAACCGTAAAAAACACTTCCAGAATTTTTAAACGCATACGGCAAATTATAGTTTGGTTCACAATTTCCATTTCATCAAAAACCTACACCACCACAGAAAATTATGAGTTTGGATTCATACGAATCGAAATGGCATCTTAAGAAAATGTTGAGAAGGAAAATTGTGTCCTACCAAAATTGCAAAAGTTATAAACAATAACGTAAAAGACAACAATACCTATGTGGATTAACAAAAATTAAAAAAATTATCCTGATAGAGCAGAAAATGTCCTAATAAAAAGTAATTTCTTCCCGAACTGTAACGAAAATATTCATAATTCTAATTTAGAGGTGAAAATTGAGATACAAACGGGTAGTGTGTCTAGTGGGCGCATCGACCAAATCAGAAACACGATTAAAAAATTAACCGATAAAATATTATTATTGAGGAATAAAAGAATGTAAGTACTATCTAAACACAAATAAAAAATAATTCGTCCACGAAAAATTTTTAACCCAAGTTTTTATTCTTTTGTTAACTAGTTTATTTTTACCAGTTGAAGGTTAACATAAAATCGCTGATTATTTGAGAACTAGACAGCTAGATTTTTTTTACTCTTGAAAGGGTTTGGAAACGATCCCCATTGGGAAAATTGAAATAATTTCATTATTCACTTTTTAATTAACAATGATATTAAAATTCAAACAAAGTAGGTAAAGCCCTCAGGAAACATTTTTTTCTTCAATTCTTCTAATTAATTTGTTTTCTTAATACTCAAAGCTAAACAACTAGAGTTTTTTCTATTTTTAACTTTCAAAGTTGAATAATTGTTTTAAACAAATGCATTGATGTAATATTTCGAACGAAGTTCGAAAATTAGTGCCAGAGAATATGAACTTAGTGAAATGAATGTATTCGACGAAGTCGATGAACCCTTGCTCATAAGTTTCCATGCGGATGACGCTGTGATCAACTTAGTTATTGGTTTGATGTAATTCAACGTCCGTCATGGCAGTTTTTTCCTGACAGATGTTCGCCTCATTTTTCCACTTGGTGGTTTCAGTTAACTTTTCCTGGATTCAGTGCTGACGAGGATTGTTTGTTCTTGAGTTTCCATGCGGATGACGCTGCGATCAACTTAGCTGTTGGTCGCGGTTTAAAACGGTTGATAGCCAATAATTTGGCAGGGACAAAACAATTATCTTGTTGTCCGATCTACTCCGGTACTGATGAAAGGCAAAACCTCGAAACATGCAAGTTATGTCTTCTTGGAAGAACATTGCACTAATATGTGTTAGATTCAGTTTAATGCCCGTCGTGGCATCAGCCAGGAAAGTAGTTTTATTCTGACAGATGTTTGCATCATTTTTTCACTTGGTGGAAACGTGCGGAGAGAAGGGTTCCTACTCCCTTAGAGAAAGAAAAAATCTCTTCATGATATACTACTGTTTAAGTCTATTTTACGATATTGTATAATCGCTTGGAGGGGATTATTTTCCAAAAACCAAAATTGCCTACAAACAATTTAAAATTCAGTAATTAAAATGAAGCTCAAAAACCATATTTTTCCGTCTGACTATATAATGAAGAAAGCGAGCTATTCAATGTAAGGAGCCTTCATTTCTATGAAAGTCTAATATGAATATTCAATAATAAGTAGGTATTTTTATGTTTTGCAAATCATAAGAAAAAATACCAGAGCAGATGGAAATCCCTCTATGAATCCACTAACTCTCAGAACAACCTATACACAAAGATTTTTGAATTACTTCATTCCAAAACTTCACAATATTTTTCCTATGGAATGAACCCAGAGCCGTAAAAAATATAAAAATGCCATGAAGCATTTATACTGGAGTATCCACTTTTTTTGGGGGGTTAGGTGAAGGGAATCATTTATAGAGAAATATCGAGTCTCCAATCTCAATAAATACTGTGAGACTCTCCTTAGTAGGCGTACTCAACAGAACCTCCACCTCTGTGTAGGTCCGGTCAGGCTATTGCCTCCGGTGACACTTAGGCCTATTGGCTCATTGTATCTTACCTATATTCTAATGTAACAGTACTCAATCCAATACTTTTGTGCCTAGTACGAGTTTGTACAAGCTTTGTGTGGGAACTGTATAGTTCTGGATCGCCAGATGGCTGTCCGAAAATTGCCTGACTTTTGCGGTCTAGAGCTTCGCAATAGCACAGTATATTTTTCACGGTTTCTGGATCCTTACCGCATAGTCTGCAGGACAGGTCTCCATCGTATTGCCCCATTTTTTAGAGGTGCTCCTTCACTGGTGCATGTCCAGTCAGGAGTCCCGTAACGGTTCTCAACTGGCTCCTGTCCATTGTTAACAGGTCTGCCGTTCTTTTGTTACACGGTACTTTGATATATCCTTTCCCGTGTTTGTTTCCTGGGGCATTGTCCCCGTAGTTTTTGTGTGTTACCCCTAGCATCTGGTGAAACTCAAAGAGCTACTACCTGAGAACTATCTCAAAACATTATATTATTCACTAGTTGAAAGCCATCTTCGTTATGGGATACTTGTTTGGGGCTCAGCTCCAAAAACTTATCTCCATACTTTAGAAGTCATGCAGAGGAGGTTCCTGAAATTAATTTTTTCAAAGAATTCCCGGTATCCAACAAATACCTTATACATTGAAACGAGAATATTCGATATCAGGCAATTGTATTACCACTGCTCCTGTGTGCGACAACATCTACGGAAGCAATTTTTTCAAATACCAGAACCAGAATACCATTCATGTCCAAAACAGCTACTCAAAGGTCTTACTCTTACCTCGCACCGAAACTGTACAACAGCATTCCAGAAAACATGAAGTCTCTAGTCAATATAAATCAGTTCAAATACCAACTAAGGAATCACATAATTCAAATGGGTAGAACTGTGAATCATTATTTCGATAATTGAATTAGTCAATGTTAATACACTACGTTTGAATAACTACTAAGTACTCATACTTCTATTCTATTCATAGTATTATTTTATTAAACTACCCACATTTTTAAACATATACCTCTATATATTTCATGATTTTTTTATTATTACATTTTATACCCAGCTATTATTACCCAAATATTTTTCAATCCTAATTCTCGAACCGAAACAAGTGTATATACACTTTTCGGATTTTTGCATTGTTTCACAAATATTATAAACTTTGTATGTTGTATTGTATTTGTATTTTATTGTATTTTTTGTGTGAATAAAGCGTATATTATTATTATTATCTGCCTTTGGTTTGGGAGCATTTCCGATCCTCTTCGTGCGAGTTTCTCTGCTTTCTCATTGCCTGCGATTCCCAGATGACCTGGAATCCATATCAGTTTGACTTGATTCCGGTCTGACAGAGTTTTCAGTTCTTCTTCGCAGTCCCATACCAGTTTGGACGTTACTTCCTTACTATGCGCGTTTTCAACGTTTTCCTATTATTTTATTTCGCGCATTGAAGGATGGTGCACACTTCTGCTTGAAAGACAGAGGTATAGGTACCCAGTGAGTAGCTGATGTCAATACTCGGATTCCTGGAGAACACTCCTGAACCCCTCCATTCTCAGTCTTGGATCTATATATCTATATACCAGATTATTCCCTGTAGAATGTTCTTGAGCTGTGAGCCGTTCCATTCAGTTCTCTTTGGCACCAGCACTCTTAATTGGTTGTTCAAGGAGTACCATTTTGGAATGTGGTCCGTTCTCTTTCCTAGCGCGTCCCCGACTACAGTTGTAACGATTCTCATGTGTCCCGTTCCAACGTTGAGGCTGGGTGCGATCTGCAGTCTGGAGGCACTAATCCTTGCCTCGCCGTGAACCACTTACTGGAGAGGTGGCAGTCGCAGGAGTGTCTCCATTGCTGCATTTGGTGTTGAGAAAGTCTACTTACGATTACTGAAATAATTTGAACATATTCTCTGAGAAAAATCAAACAATCCTGAAATGATTCTGAAATAAATATTCAAAAACTAAAAATTTGATTATTCCGAAAGAACATATTAACATGTTTGTGAATGGATACATAACACAAGCACCTTGGTGCTTAGGTGTAGCATCCAGTTCCAAAAAAGTATTCACATTTAGTATGTAAAACGAATTTTGAAAATTAAATTCGAATAAGAGATTGGTTGAAGTAATGCCTAAGCCCAAAAGTAGAACTTGAAGTCAATGACCAAAGGTTAAACTTTTACTCGTGATTCAGTCATAAATGTTGTTATTTTGTGACGTTTGCAGATGAAACATTTTATAAAAATTTGAGATAATCATCATCTCTCAGATCCCAATCATTTGAGGCTAATTTGTATAATTGTATCATTAAGGATTTATTATATGAATTTCCCATAAAGAATGTTCCTGAAGAACTTGTCTTCCTGATGAAGAGATTGGAATTTTCTTCGCATCTTTTCCTCTCTTAACTTTTCTGTTTTTTCTTGTGTTAAAAGCTCAAGATGAGCCACCCAAATAGTAGGACACCACTGACAATCGATTATTCTCAGTTCTGCTGCTGCCTGAAACGAATAAAATAACTACAACTACATAATTCAAATCAGTGACTCCGAATGTGGCTTTGAAATGAAATGTAAGCCGCATATGAAACATCACAGTTGGTGCATTCCCGCAGTGTCAGTAGGATGTTTACATCTCGTCACACAAATATGTTCGCATTACTCTCATTTGCAGTGCCTACACTGACTTAACAACAGCGTTATAATGCGGAACGAAAATATATTCTACCGGACGTAATAGAATTGAAATTGCTTTTGTTTGCGTATTTTCAGCCTGGTTCACGGTACTGAATGTGTTTAGTGTTCGAGATTGATTGCAGCTGTGGAGAATAAAGGGTTTTTGCAACAGTCCGCAATCAGAGAAGGATGTGCACAGAGAAATGATTTGTAGCTGCTGCTACAGAGTGGAATAATTATGATCTGCTATACATAATATTGATCCAAACTTTGTAAACGTCATCAGGTTTCAGCGCTCCGTTATCTATAGCGATTAAAGAAGAAATAATGATGGCTGTTTCTTTTTGCCTGCAAAACTACATAATCAATCGAGCTATATATATAAAACATTGCACACATGATATAGTTTCTGGAGTTCTAGGAATCCTTAAAAAAGTTTAAGATATATAATGAATGAACGTTATTAGTAGAGCATACGTATACAGTAAGTAGTAAGAAACACGCATCGATTGGTTTCTGAAACTACTCGAGTAAATGGCGGATGCGCTTCGATAGAGCATATTCATTTTAAAAATCTCACTCGGAATAGTGTTTTGGTATATTGAATGGAAATATTTCGGATGTCAGCTGACGGAGATATTGAAGGTTCGTCTGTTCGTCCCTTATTTACACTGGCACCCGTTATTTATAACCTAAAAATCAAATGTACTTTCTCAGATTTTTTATTACATGATTAGATTTTGATTAACCCGTCAGAGACTCCGTATGAAATTTCATACGCAATTTGCTCACTTTTCAAATAGGCATTCCCATCAGAGAGGGCACTTTCAATGTAAATTATTCTTGTTTTATTGTGAATTCGTCATTCTGTCTGAAGATTGGGATTATTGGGGTATGAATTTGGCTTCTGTAGCAAATACAAATTTGAGTGGCAAGAAAGTTTTTTCAAAATCGGATTGAGTCTTTTAGTTCTAGTAGAGTTTTCAGTACCTATGTATTTAAGATAACTTTATTTCTGACATTTGACGGAATGAATAGTGGTAAACTTTGAAATTACGAGATTGTATAACGCTCACGTCGTATGAATATTCATTCGCTGGGCATTCATAGGAACAAACACAAAAATCATCCTCTATAAGATGACACTCTGTGAATTCTAGTGTTATGATTATTTCGTTCGTATGCAACTTTTAAATTAAATTTTCAAAAGATTTTCCATCACTTTCAGTAATATTTGGACGACCAAAAAGTTATTAGCTTGCTTAGAAGAATCGAATAATATATGGGTATTATTCAAAGCCCAAATCTATGAATATACTCTATATATATAATTTTTGGAGGAAAGTATAGGATACAGATGAAGTTCCTGTGAGAAAAATATAGTGGAGAGTGTACTTTTACTTAACTTTAACTTAACTTTCGTTGAAAAATGGAAAAACCATCCAACCGGAATGAAAGGAAATATATAACAGAGAAAAAATAAATATTGTGGTTACATGTTCGGAAACAATAAGTGAAAATGTCACTGTCATCATTTATTCAACAATATAATCATGGAATCGATGACGTTATATACTCATTTGCCAACGGCTCGGTATTAATAATTTTTTGTACAGGAAGACATCTGCCGTTGATGTTTGGATTTTGTTTCAAAATCTACATTTAACGACAAATGAAACAAGTTTTACATATCTCACAATGTAATTCTTTTGTTGTCAACTCCAGAGTCCTGTGTCCTGATGCCTCGAAGAACATCAAATGTTTTGATAGACTCAAACACTAGCCCATGAAAAAGCTCACCTTAATTCACCTCAAATGTAATATTTGACTCCATATTTACTAACTTAGGACTTTTCGTACCCCAAGAATATTATGTTCAATGCATAAAGGTTTGTATCTGTTTTTTGTAAATCGAAATGAATAAATAAAATCTATACAATGAATATTCTTTGACTAAGGCCTGGCGTATGAATATTTAGACACCCCCTATTTTTCATCACACATAAATATTTGGAAGTTTGCTATTTTTGTATTATTTCACGGTATGGTTGATAGAGAATCGAGTAAAAACATTTTTCACTAAATATATAGGGGCTTAGGCTCTGGGGGGTTAAGATACAATCATAATGATGATAAAATGGCCCAAGGCGATTTCGATATCGATTTGTCTTTAACCCTTTCCGTCACGACTTTTTGTTTTTGGAAAAAAAATTTTCAAGTATTGATTTTTTGAAGATTTTTAGAAAAATCCAGAACAATGTGACGTCATTGGTTTTTGAAAAAAAAAAATTCATTATAACGAACATGGTGACTCAATGAAACTCAATATGATCTTCAAATAAATAAGTTTATTGCAGAAAATGTCAGAAAAAACAATGAAATGTCAGCATTTATCTATGGTGAAAATCCCAGAAACAGTTGCGATCTCTGTTGATGCGTAAATGTACTTCACATTTCTTGCAACAGAAATGTGTTTTCTTCATACAGCTTCCATTCTTGCATCTGGAACCATCTTTACTTGGATCAAAAACAGAAAAATGATCTATCTGATCAAGACGAACTTCTAAAACAGGTCGTATTTCAACCTTACTCCGCTTGGGTGAAGATGTGGACGGTGGAGATGATGAAGACGACGGACGACCCATTTTTTGTTTCATTTTTTTAAATAAATCCACAAAATGTAAACATTGACGCAATTTGAGGAATCTATTGACGCTCATATTTTCAAAAATAATTGAGATTCCTAATTTATTACTCCAATATAGTTTTACTCTTGGGTAATGTAGGTTCCCCATCATAATATGAAAGCCAATTAGCTTCTTAATTTCATTCTCATTAGTTGCAGGAAAGTTATGAACGCTGTTTTGAACTGCAAAGAGATTCGTCATTTCGACCATTTTCTGTAAAATATTCTGAGAAATAGTTTATGGGACTCAAAACTTCTGGATCAGTTTGATATTTCGTTTCATGCCATTTTATAGGTGGACTCAAATATTGAACATTTGCTTTCCAACCAATATCTCTTATGTAAGTCAAATTATACCTTCTGCAATAGTCTTGTGCACGTTCTACATTGTTCTTTGCATTTGTCGATACTTCACCCACGACACTTACTTCATCTATAGGCATTTCCTTTTCTTGGTCTCCTTCACTTTCCACTATTTCTTCACCTATGTTCAATTCATCTTGGGCCGTATTATCACCAACTCCATCCTCAGTTTCCATACCATCCTCATTTTCTTCAAATTCATAATCACTATTTTCACCGATTTTGCCTGAAATAGTATTACACAATAATTGTCAACTAACTATTACCTATTATAATACCTTCAGAGGTTGATTCTTCTGATAGATCAAGCTCATCATCGCTGAGCACGTCAATATATGAAAAATTGTCCATTAAATCTAACAACTCCTCCTCTGTTAGACTTCTTCGTTTAGCCATGTTATCACCTTATTTCAACAAGTCCTGCAGAAAAAGTTTGACCTGGAGTCACAATGTTCGTTAAAACGAAAACGTCAAGAAACCAAAAAACCATACGCAAAAAAAGAGAAACGTGTGAAAAATATATATCAAACTTGCAGTCAATAGTATAATCTATCGCATAGAAATTTTTTCTTCCGAAAACTTACCTTTTTTATCACAAAAATTCCCACTACAAAGTTTCCGTATACGATAACCTTCAAAACAGCCCTACATGAGAAATAATTCCATATGAAACATTCGAACAGTAGCCGATAGATGGCGGGAAACATCATTAATATGCTAAGACAGGTTCGTTTTATGGAACACTATGATATTACGGCGTAAAAATTATTCTGGTGGCATTTGAAGACATACAAATTCAATGTTTGTTTAAATGACCACAGTGACCGAAAGGGTTAAAGTATCATATAAGTTATATCCACGATCCTGCCTGAAGCGAAAATAAAGGTACTTCAATTCTGCCCTCAACAGTCCACTAATACAACCATGGACGTAAAAATGAATAATGTTATTAACATCATCAAGTGAACTCGCTGAAAGGCACCATCCTGAGGTCGTGCTGTTGAGTTGGGCGTTGCCACATTGAATCTGTGATAATTCTTCACCAACCACCAACACTAGCTTAAACTCAATTGCCAGCGAATTCCATTCAGTATCTGAACATTACGATTCGTTTATCAGAATCAAAACTAGTGAATTTAATTTGAAAAATCAGTGTGCACTTCCAAAAAATTCTGTACAGTCTGTTGCAATGCAGTACGTGCGGCAACGCTGTTAACGTTCGCATTGTTTCTCATAATTTTTTGTTTGTTTACAAATTTCACCAATTTATTTGACGTCTGTCATGTGCGGTATTTGTGAAAATATTGGTGTTTTGTTGCATTTGGATTAAACAGTGAAAGAAAAATAGATATAGAGACTAATAATAGTGCTTTACTGTTAGGTTTGCAAGCAATCCAATTGTTCTAACAACCAGAATCTCAGCTTTCATAGGTAAGTACATAGATTGTTTACAAATATTAGAATAACGTTCATATTTTTCATTGGCGTCACAGTGGGTATCAAATTTCTATACGTACAAAATGAAATGGTACTGAAATCTTGTTACTTATATGAAGGTGACGATCAACAATACCAAAAAAACAAATAAACTGTTTTAAATAAGAATGCATTTTTTTGACTAAACAACAGTTTTTGTCAAAATTCAAAAAATCAATGTTGAAAATCCTATTAATTCTGCATTAGAATAAAAATAAATAAAATCAAATCGAAAATTAAGTATAAGCTATTACTAGAATGCACTGAAAGTGAAAAAAAATATTTCTTCAGATGTGTGAGCTAGGTTATTCTGTGAGCAATAGTTTCAAAGGCTTGTTCAGCGATTTTGTATTCAAACTGAAAACTTGTCGCGGTAGGGTTTTGAAAGTGTTTTTATTTTATTTTACTTTGTTCCGAAAGAATGTATAATTTCGGATTTTTCTGTAGGTTTACAGCTAATGACTATGAAAGAGCTATTTGGTTTGAAAAGTTGGAAATGAAAGTGTTCACTGAAACTGTTTCCAAGTATGCTAGAATTGGTTCTACTCAGTTCGAAGAAACCGCTTTTGAAATAAAACTCAGTTGAAAGATATTTCAGAGAAAGGGTGCTCGCCCCCTCTTTTAATGAAAAGTTTATCCCAATAACTGAAACTCAGAACTTCGAGGTAAACTAATCATTGAACAGAATTATTCTTTTGAGACTCCAAATATAAATTTAACTTTTTATGGGGTAAAATTCCGTTCTAACTAATAGCCACAAGCTATCAATACAATTTTTGAAACTTACGTAGTTTGGCCTCCTGAACAAACAATCCAAATGATATATTTGGTGGTCTCAACTAATTTCGGAGATATGGGTCTATTTTTGAGAGATGACTGGTGTTTTTTAGGACACATTTCTGTACAGCAGAAAAACACTCAAAATTCTTCCTTCTTTAAACTAACACAATGTACACACCCTAATTGACCTGTTTCACACTCTTTCTTTATTGAAAACGCTCCGTCTTAAGAAAAAACTCATCCTTCTTTTATGATCACATAACCAAAAAATCTAGTCAAAATTTTAAATTATAATAATTATCAAACTTGAAAATGTATATTTTTTCTACAACTGTCAAAAAAGTGCACTTTTTAACACTTTTTTGTAAAATAATGAAACAGCAAGAAATTGAAAAATAACATACTTTCGGCACAAAAAATAAGTACACTTTTCGCCTACTCGTGAATGAAAGTACCACTTTTCTCAATTTAATAATTTGAATATTTTTAAAATTTTATTTCAGAGCTGTTATTGACTTATCTACCAGTAATTTTTCAACACCTCGCAAGGCCAGAAGATATTTCAGAATCATGAAAAAACTACTAGGTCAAAAAACCAAAATAAAACTTTTACAACAGTAAGTGCGAAGGCTGAGGTCTAAAGAAACAAATCTGAATTCACTGATTAACCATTTGAAAAGTAAATCTTTGGTGCACGGAGACTGTGAAACCTCATTGTGGTGAGTTTTCCACGTAGTTTATTTATATTCATTAAAATATAATATAATCATGTTATTCCGACAAGACAGTACAATCTTTAGGTACACATTTAATGCAAAACAAAACTTGCAGATCTCCAAATAGTCTCATGATTTCTGAATCAGAATCCATCAGGAGACATCCTGTAAATTAGATTCATCGACAGTACGCGTCACGAGCATTTTAATAAAAACTTTCATTTCGTAATTTGTCCTATAAAATTAAGTGCTAATGAAGAAATGTTCAATTTTGTTCTGTGTACATTAAGTCCTCTTTCTGCTTTGTATTATGGTGAATATTCATATTCAAGAACAATGGTCATACATAACGGCTTCCATAACGTTCATCAGTAAAGCCTGTATGCTGTATCTGCATTTTAATGGTTACCATTTTGTCGTCCACTATGCTGTGGTCGTTATTTCGGAAGAAAGTATTGCTTTCTCGAAGTGAATATAACGAGAGCTATATCAATAAATTAAATTCGCCGTATCGTAAACGTCTGGCAGCATATTTAAATATGAATTTATCGGAAAGCAGTTAAAAAAATTCAAACTAGATTTTGATTGTTTCAGTTAACAATGAGCCCAAATCATTTGAAATATCGATAACTCCAACGAACAAAGCCGTAACTAAAGTTACAGCTATTTTCAGTTATAGGTGTAGGCGTATTCAGCTTAAAAAAACTGATGCTGATTAGAAAAGAGCCGTATCTCTAGACCAAGTAGGTAGTTACAAAGAAAACCACTTGAAAAAAGTTGTATTTCGACTTAAATATTAAAAAAAAAAATTCAGTATTTCGGCTCTCCTGAAATATGATGAAAAATGAGTTACGTCTTTGTTCGTTGGGAGTATCGATACATCAAAACTGAAAGATAAAAAAACTACCAGACAACAGTACGGAGATCTAATCGATTCCATAAAAAATCACAAAATTCTGCTGTCAGGGAAAGTAAAGCCCACAGAGGCATATAAAATGAATCTTTCATGGCAATAATTTGCAAATAAGCAGACTGCTCAGCAACGAAATGCAAATTTTTTCCTATACTTTTCTGGTAACATCCATTAGCAAAAAATGCCAGTGTACTCAAAATATGCAATTTACATGAATGAGTTGGTCTATTACCTGACACAAATTTAAACTCCACTCACTCCATTCATTTCAACAGACAATGCATTACTTCGTTTTCATTGCTGTGAAATGGGCCTCAAAACTTTCAATAAATCCCTCACTGAACTCTGCGATAGGCGAGAATGATTTTGAAAAATCAATTCAAATCAGTTAAAATGAATTGCTGTTATGGCGTAACATTCTTTTATCCAACTTTTGTTCATGTCTAGAATTGAAACACTTTTCTCCAAGCGTTTCCACCAAGTGAAAAAATAAAGGCAAACATTTGTCAGAAAACAACTTCTCTGGCTAATACCACGACGGAAATTGACCTACATCTGTGTAGATCGATATTCTATTTATTTGACTTGTTGAATCACTGGTTAGGTTTTTTGATAAGCGACACCACCAGCCTGTTCCACCCACCTCAGGACATTGGGAGTTTTGGAGGGACAAGAGGAACCATGCATTAGTACTCTAAGAAGGAGTCGTTGGATCTTCCAGTTGAACCAAGTAACCCGTATCTGTACCATCTGTCCTAACAGACTGTTTCACCCACCTAAGGTCATTGGGGGTTTTGAAGGGACAAGAGGAATCATGCATTAGTACTCTGAGAAGGAGAAGTTGTTAAAGTTTCCAGTTGAGCCAAACTACCTGCATTTGTACTATCTTTACGAGTCAGACCATATATCTATTCTATCTACCTCAGGGCAACGAAAGCCTTGAAAGGACAAGAGGAGCCGATCGCTAGTAGTCTGCAGTGGCGAACGAACTGAATGTCTGGAGTCTTCGAGTTACCCACAGAAAACTTTAAACTGCGCTATACGTCAGTATCTTGATGAGTGGTTGCGGATATTTATAGATGTTCTTCAAGAAAATAATTACCTGATCAGAAGCTGGCCGGTTATCCGCAATACGTGGGGGCTTACGGAATAAGCTTGACATTTTATCTCGGAATTTTATGTTTTCCGCAATGCCTCCCTCCAGGCTCAATACTGAATTCTCTACAGCCACCAGCATTCGTATCATATCAAGATAGTACAGTTTGTTGGAAATAGCACACCTTGATTCAGTGTGTGGTGAGCTCGTCTTCACATTGTGGCAATTTTCCTATGGGCAGCCACTTATTAGTCCAACACACACTGGATAGGAGGTGCGCGTTAAAAACGTTGATATTTTCATAATCCTAACCATTAAAATTGATAAAATTCGAACGAGTTCGAATACACTGTGCCAGAGAGGTATCAACTATGTTGAAAGAATACGGGGTACCCTTCTCTCTAAGCATTTCCACCAAGTGGAAAATAAAGGCAAACATCTGTCAGAAAACAACTACTTCCCTGGCTAATACCACGACGGACATTGAACTACAACTGACAGATATTTGTGCAACGTTCTTCAAAGAAGACCCAATTGCAAGTTCTTGTCTCGTAATTAAACAGAAAATTATCCTTTATTTGGCTGGGAATGACCACCTGCAGACATGCATGTTTCGAGGTTTATTGCCTCTCATCAGTGACATGGTAGGTCGGACATAATCAACTGTTTAACTAATATTTCCCCACGGATAACACCACGTTCTACAACCAAGTTGATCGAAGCGCCATCCGCACGGAACAAGATAATTGAAGTTAACCCTGGTCGGATTCCATCTTAACTCGATAATAAAAGATTTTTCAATCCCTACTTTAAATTATCCCGCGATATTCAGTATTGTTGGAAGTTTCAGAAGAGACGCCAGTCTCGAAATGTTAACAAAAGACACCATTTCGAGTATCGCGCCTAATCAAAATGTGAAGATACATCTAGAAAGAAAAAAAATAATAATACCGTACTTTCCATAAATAATAAACCACCAACCTGTATTTAATATCCTAAGGTCACAATCGTTTCAACTTAGCATACTACATACCGGGTGTCGAGCACTCATGTAATTTCCACAAGTTGAATCTATTTGTTTATTTTCTATGATGTGTTTGGAATTCAAACACAATTTTACTAAAAACGGGTCTCATTTGGTGTAAAGTTTGGAGCCCTGTCCATTCTTTTTCCTGAAACTTTCCTTTCAATTTGAAAACAAATAACTGAAAACTGAAACAACTCGTACCGTCGCACCATAGAAATGTAGTTAACACCGTCGCTCACACGAAAAATTTGAAAGTTTTCTGTCCACTGTTATTACTAGCACAAACCCTTATGTTTATCTCTCTTTCAATGCAGGACACTGAGGGCCGGTTTTTCAAACGCATGGGTAAAGATAAAATAATCGAACTGTATAAGTATCAAAGACTTCATTGAGAAGTGAAAAGACCGGCTCTTAGTAGAGAAGAAGCATGCAATAACTTTCAGTGAACTCTCAGCAACTCATCATTTTCTATCCATGCAATGATAACTAAACTTTCATGATCGTTCATTGCATAGATTACTGAGCTGGGATTCAGTAACAACAATGTTCCTGTTCGTATCTCACCTCCATTAGTCTATATAATGAGAGACACAAAGGTACATGACAGGATGACAAGAAGTTGGTTGCGTAACGAAGTAGGAAGTTATAAGTTGCACTCAACGTCGTTATGTCAGAACTGTCAGAAATATATACAATGGATATGTACTTATGCATCTGGCGTCAACTGAGGCAGAGGGAAAATTTGTCAGTGAAATGAAAGTTTGCTATTTTCTCGAATTCCGCAACGATCCATAAATCAAACTTTACCGAATATATTCTTCAACAATAAGTTTTTCAACTGTGAACTTCACAGCTATAGCAAGTGGAATATCATTGGATTTTCTTATGCAAAACGAGATACCTCGGTAAAGAAAATTCACCTTTCATTCAAGTATCGTTTGAAAAAATATTCTAAAGTTGTTTGTAATTTGGTAACTAATTCCCATGTATTTTCCAGTGCTGCTTCCGGGAATAAAATTCACTTGATTCTATCATGTCAAGTTATCAGACAAAAAAATTTGTGTATTTTGGATACAAATTTTTATGAAAAATTGGAATATGCAATAGTTCACATCAACCCAACAGATTATTGAAAAAAGTGCAAAGCTATACAGTAAAAATTCCTTGTAAACGCGCTTTCGCCTTCAATCGGAAATTCTTTCAGTGTTCTTTAGTGTTATTCTGTCGCCTCAAATACCACACCATACATTACCTTTTGAGAGTATCGGTCCTTACAGTTTATAATCCAGTGGGGATTTTTGGTTCACCAGTATCTGCAATTTTGAGCAGATACTAAATATGAATAATAATAAATGAAAATAAATTGGGTTCCGCTCGATTTGGCTGAAACTGTGATATACTATAGTTCTCGATACTTCTCAAGGTCATTTCAAGGTCAAACTGCCTTTAAAGACATGGGTTTATATGTTTTTGTGGTCGCTGAACCAGAATCTAGCGATTGCTCATTCCTTCAAGGACATCTTTGGGTTATTTCAAGGTCAAACTGGAAAAGTTATGATAAAACACGTGCACGCAAGACACTTCGATCTTGTTATGTGGATATCATTGATATCATATCGACTGATGACTGATATCGATGAGGACGGTCAATCTTTACTATTATCCATGTAAAACTGAAATCGATCTCTTGGCACTTTTGTGCCCACACAGCCAGCACATCATCATCATTTGATGATATTATTAATTATCCTTCAAAATTGAGACTGTTAAAGATGCTGCACACATGCTACCACCAAAAAATCCGAATTAATAAAAAATGTATTCGGTCGTCCAATGTGTTTTGAGTAAGTAACGCATATCATATGATAATCAACGACTAATTGAAGCTCATTTGATAACAAAATAAACGGTTAAAGTGCCTTGCGTGTAGGTATTTGTCCCATCACAACTTTTTCAGTATGGCATTAAAATAACTTTTATATAACCCCAAGATGTCCTTGTAAGAATGAGCTGTCGTTAGATTCTGCTTCGGCGACCAAAATAACCTATGAAGTCATGTCTTTACAGGCATCATAAGCACTTCTACAGTTTGACCTTGAAATTACATAGGGATGACCTAAAATTGACCTAAATAGGCATAACATGACTTTCTTTTCAGTTCGACCTTGAAATGACCTTCAACAGATTACCATGTAGAAATAATTTTACGTTTTCCAAAACCCACAGATACACAGGTCAAAATCATCACAAGCCTGATCTTCCATATTTGGCAACTCCAAAAACACATAATACATTGACTGAAACCCATTGAACCCTTCACCTTCTGAGTACTAATATCGGAGACTCAAAAACGGTGACTCAAGCCCTTAGCCAATATAAGACACATCCCGCTCTATATCTTTAAAACTATCCGAGGGATTACTTTGGCCCAATGACAACTTTTGATCAGTGTCGAGAACTATAATATATCACAATTTCAGCCAAATCGGGCGGCACCCAATTTCCATTAATTTTGTGCGGGGTTCTTTCTATCATTCAAAAAATTTCCTTCTTTCAATGTGTGCAAGAACTTTGGTTTGGAAGGTTCGATTTTATGACAAACGAGACATTTTCTGATATTCTCTCTACACTAATTAAATTACTCAGATCTTTTAGGCAAGCTAATTTGGGGATTGAAACGAACTGAAGCTAAGATATCATCATCAACGTGGCACCTTCCATTTAGCTGTGGATTGTCAATAGTTGGACGATTCTTTAATACACTTCCTGTTGAGTTCGTGAGCAACTTGTCTACTATTTTGAGCATCATTACCAATTGACCCCAATTATTCACGTAAATTGAGACGGTCAATGCGCATTTTGTTACTATTTTTGACACATTTACTTCCAAACTGACATTTGTTATGAACAGTTCATTTTTTTCCATGACACTCTAGCCCAAATTTGGAAGTGATGAAACACAAACTATGAGGCTTTTTAAATTATAGGGAATGACGATTTTCCATCCAAAATGGTATTACTCGCAAACGATCGTGTTCAACAAAAAATTGAAAATTTTCTCAAAATTGAAGACAGGCTTGTAAAGGAGACTGAATTCGAACCCCATTACATTCGAAAAAATAATAATTTTCAATTCAAGTTATTATTCAAATACGTTAATTTAATTGATTTTGACAATTTTATCTTTTCTGTAGCTTCTTATTCGAAACCATTAATTGAAAATATAACTAAAACATGAAAATTACAAAAAAATTAAGTATTATAATTTTGTGACGAAATGTGGTACATAGGGTCTAAATCAATTTTTAAGTAACTTGTTCAAATAACTTTTTTCGGTATATCGAACGAGAAAAAAATACCAAGAATTTGCCTTTTTCGCAGGATCGCAATGGGCTGGGTTTGAGGCTGTCACTCGGGCTGAGTATTGCGGAAAGTGTGGCCCCTAAAGGTCTACGTCTGTACCAAAAATCAAATCTCTGCTTTCAAAAATTACGAAAATACTTCGTATTAAGTGTGCCACACAGAGAATGCATTATTTTGGACAGCTGGTATGATGAAATATAATTGTAATGAAAAAATTCAGTTTTGTATTGCACAATACGAAAAGGAATCAAAACAGCTTCAATTGATATTTTTTGATGAAAACAAATAAACTTTCTGTCTACATTTTTTGTGTAAACGGTTTGTATTTTAGAGCGATAATGTATTTTCGTGTTCTCTTCTATCAATACGTATCTTCGGTCAAACCCTTAATATTCCAATTCGACCCATCTCCGACTTTCTATCGATAGCTCACCTCGTATGTTAACGACCTATCGATTGTTCTTCAGGAAGCGTTCGAGAGAATTGTTGAATCGACTATAGTCGAATGGGCGGGAACAAATGTGTCGTTTACCCACCTTTTAACAGATTTATGGGTGCCTCCTTTGACAAAAACTATGCAATATATTCACCAGCCATTTAGGATTGATAACCGAGAGCAGGAAAAATATTTGTAGACACAGCAAACATCGCGTCTGCTGAAACATCCATCAGCATCAGGATAATCGACTTGTACATAGATTTGAGATAAAAATTAACAAAGAAACTTCTGAAAATGAAAACACACCACCACCAACACCATTTTCTTGTCAATTTCGTTGTCCTGTAAATCTACCGCAACCATTGTGCCAGGCAATAACATAAAGTTGGGGTTATACATACTGGGTAGGGCACCCCATACAACACGGTCCCTGTAAGCACAATCTTAATTTTTTTCGGAATTCTCACCATTTCATTATATGTATATTGATTAAGGCTACAAAGTTTTGATTTTTTTTTTTTGAATGAAACATGCTGTATTTCGTTACACTTTTGAATAGGTCAGAAAAAAATAATGTGATTTCATATAGATACTATGTACCTAACTATAACCGTTCTCGAGTTTTTAATTTTTTTATGAAAATGCTAGGTGAAATTAGAAATTAAATAATATCGAAATGTATAGAAATCATCCCTTCGAATTCTGAGCATGCATGAAAGAGGTTTTGGGCTACTGATTCCGATAAAACCCGTTTCTCAATATTATACAGAAAGTTCAAAAATCACTGAAATTTTTTAATAATTTTGGACGAAGATAACTTTGTTATTTCAAATGGAACCCCCTGTATTTTTTTTGCTATAAGGAAGAGAAAATTTGATTAGCTTTCATTTCATATCGTGGTTTCCTAAACCTAACCTAAATAGTTTTTCAGATATTGGCTTTTTCAAATAGTAGTTCTTATTTCAATGCATTTTTTGAATCAAGATAGCTTTGAACCAACATTTATTTGGTTTGCTCACAGAATACTTACTGACAGTTGCTATACTTCACTTCATCGAAAATAGTTACTGTTCACTAAAATTATATAAGCATTTGATTCAAAGTAGATGCTCGAAATGACGACCATCCTGTTGAATACCAATAGACTTTGAAAGACTGCTTAACAATTAATAGCATTTGGGGCGTTACTCTTCGAAAAGCAGCCCTTACTCTCTCCTTCATATTTTCCAATGTCAACATCATTCTTCAAGTATCCCCATAGGAAAAAATCGAAGCGAGTCAAATCTGTTTATTCGAAAAGCACAAATTCAAAAACTGTTTGACACTGAATTCGAAATGTGCCGGAGTTCCGTCCAATTGTAACCACATTCTGATATTTAGCGGCACATTCACCAAAAGCTCATCTCGTAATAGTTGGAAAAATTTTTGACAATTCAAGTGTCCATCAAAGAAGTATAGTCCTATACTTGTGTACCTATAATTCCTCCCCACACGTTAACAGACCATCCATTTCTGGTGATCCATAGTGCGAAAAATAAGGGTACACATCACTATAATAATGGAAGTTGTGTCTGTTCACTAAGCCATTGTTATGAAAAGTAGATTCATCAGAAAATAAAATGGTATCCAAAAAATGTTCATCCTCACTAAACCTTTGTCATCTTTACATCATCTGCTTAGTATCCAAGACTCTTCCGGAAAGCAATTGAAATTCAGAAACACCACAACTTCAACAAAGCTTGGCTACCAGTTCTCAAAAATACTGCATAAGCTTCCTATCCTAACGTAACGATGATCGCAAAACCCTTTCATAATTTATAAGATTCTTTCAAGTAGTTGAATATGTGGAGTTACTGTATAACTTCTTCATTATCATCACAAAACAAACAGGACATTACATTTTCAGTTTGGGAGTGCAGATTTCCGCTCTACCGCCGATGGAATTGGATAAAGAATGATGCACCACTCACTGACAAACTGATAGACTTTGTCAGCACATTTCACTGCTCCTAAATGGTCCGAATTAATTGGTCCTACCGAGTTTCGAACTTGAAATTTATAGCGGACTCGTTTTGGTGCCATGAATTGCAAATTCTAATTGACCCTTACAAAGTTGCATTGACTGCCGTGGCCTGCTTCGTAATTGATTTATCTCCAAACAGGGCCCACCTATTGTACGCAACAAATGAGAAGCGCCGTTTGGGCATATCTACTGATATTAAGCTTGAGTTTGAGCTAACGGCCCGTTAAGCCGCTTAAAACAACAATGGGCCACTATCCTCTCGCATTTACATACACTTTCGGCCAGCAATGCCAGCCATGCGGAAAGTCTGGATCGCCCCTGCTTGCACTCGCATTGTGGGGGAGATAATGTTGGAATCCCAATATGTCAGTTTCGTGCATCGGTGATGAGATGTGAGCCAGTGTCACGTATAATTTAGATTTATCCCCAACTTTCTGTACATGCTGACATGTAACATTAGTAGGTCATTCGGCTTCAATGGGGCACGTATGACATATGAATACTGATGAGGAGGGCTTATATTCCACGAGAATCGAGTCGGACTGTTCGGAAGCAACACAAATTGAAAACTGTTGAATTTTTGATTGAGCAGCTGGTATGTATTTCACACAAAAACATAATATAATTCAAAAATTATATTTTAGGGAATTGTGAATATCGACGTTGCTAACACAACAGTCCTTGTAAAAATACATTTCAGTTTTTTCAGTTGAGTCACAAATAAATATAAGAATACGATTGCGTTTACTTATTTTTGAAGGTTTGTATTACATGAGGATGATTTCGTGTAAATCCTTATATATCCGTCTAAAAGTGACAACCCAATCATATAATGATGATAAAACGAACAAAGTTCGAAAGTGTTTCGGTTTTACGAAATATTTGTTTCATATAATGATGATGATGATGACAATAATAATAATAATAATAATAATAATAATGACCCTATCCCAAGCGGAGATGAAGGATATCACCCCTCTGATTGGGAGACATGAGCGACACATTTACAAGATGGAAGCTAAGATCAAGTCGGCGAGACAACACGCGTCTCGTATCCAGTGTGTGGAGGACAACGCGACGGCCAATAAGCCCTTCACGCCCGCAGTACGGCAAATTGCCCCAAATTTAAGACGAGCTCACCGCACACTAACTCAAGGTGTGCTGTTTACCATCAAACAACAATGTCTTGATAGGATACGAATGCTAGTGGCTGCATAAAAGTTACTAGTGAGGCGGGCGAGAAGTATCGCGAAAAACATGAATAAACTACGCATTCCGATAACTCCAGAAGAAGTTCGACGGGCCCTCAAAGGCTCGAAGAACTTCGCTGCTCCAGGTCCTGATGGGCTAAATAACTATTGTTGGGGAAAATTGCCATGTACCCACCACCATCTAACGAGAGTTTTCGACTCATGGCTAGATGGGGAGTAGCAGATTCCGGATTGGTTTGTCGAGAGCAGAACCGTGCTAACCCAAAAAATGGAGAGTTGTTTGATTCGAAGAACTACAGACAGATAACATGCTTAAACGCATGTTATGAAATGTTTAACCGCATCTTGAACATGCGAATACTCTCCGCAGTTGAGCAGGTGTATGAACGGATATATGAGCAAAGACGGCAAAAGAAAGGGGTTGCTGGCTGCAAGGAGAACCTGTTGATCGACAGTATGAGTGTATCCATTCAATGGCCTGGACCGATAACCGCAAAGTATTTGCTCAGATGCCTTGCAGTACCTGATCAAATAGAGGGATGCATTGAACAGCTAATGCCGTCCTGGAGGATTCGCTTCACCATAACATCTGGTCATGTCAGAGTCCAAACAGAGCAAATTTTTTTTTAGAAGGAACATGTTTCAGGGAAACTTCGTCAGCCCTCTTCTCTCCTGCATCTCATTATCGCAATTGTCCGCTGCAAGTATCATCATAAAATTCGACAGATCTGGTCATCAGAACTGTCGGGAAAGAACTAGAATGCTGCAACGAATATGCTTTCCGTTCCAATTCTACTTTATTCTTTTTGAGAAATGAAATGGACCGATGATGAGCTGCGACAACTCGATGAAAAAACTCGCAAAATTATGCATCTTCTTAGATGCTTGTATCATGAATCATCTTTTTCACGGTTAAACTTTCCCAGGCAACGGGGAGGCTGTCGGCTTTTGTGCTTGGAGTGTCTTCGTAACAGAATGGTACGGTATAGACGAGACCCCGGTGTTGCCTTATGCTCCTGGAGATATTAAGTCCGTTGTGGAGGATGAAAAGTGTCGAATCTATTGTGACTACTCGTTTCACACCCTCAGGCAAATACTAGCCAATAAGCGTGATGTAGTCCTCCTCGATAATCAAAGTATGATAATTTTCGTAATTGAGTTTTCAGCTACTGGGAAAACGAACATCATCCAAAAAGAGGAGCAAAAAGAGACCCTCTTCTCTTCTGAATCTCACTATTGCCATTGTCCATTGCACTACGAAAAACCCGTGGATACAACTGCGGCACTCCCAGTAACCGGAGGCATAAGGTCACCGATATGTTTTACATGGATGACCTCAAACTATGTGCCTCCGGGGAAAGAATCTTCATCAGTCCTTAAGGACAAGAGTACACGCATGCTATCGAAATGGAGTTTGGGATCGACAAATAGGCCATAGTTAATTTCAGAAGAGGGCGGTGCGAGGAATATGGAGAGAACGTTCATCTCGTAGACGGAAGCATCCTATATCATCTTGATGCCGAAGAGGCGTACCTACCTAGTGGTGGAACAACAAGAGGTAGCTACTAATGAAAACTCTCTCCGCGGCAAGTATCAGTACAATATGTGACAGATCTAGTCATCATAACTGTCGGGGAAGAACAAAGTTGCTATAGCTTATGCTTGCTGTTCCGATTCTACCTCACTCCTTCGGAGTAATGAAATGGACTCCGAAAGAGCTGTGACAACTCGATAAACTCGCAAAATGATGCATCTTCGCAGAAGTTTCTATCCTAAACCGTCCGTTTCAAGGCTACACTTCCCCAGACAAATGGGAGGCCGTGAAATTTTGAGTTTGGAGTGTCTACACAACAGAATGGTGCCTGTGAAGTATGTGATCATGAAAAAGCAGAGATTGGATCAATACTTTTCGAGGCAGCAACCCGTGCAGTCAATTAGCTTGGTCTCGTACTCCACCTCAAAACTGCGGAGTATGAGAGGCACCTACAGATACATAAGGATGAATCTTAAAATCATACCAGCTTGCCGTGATGCGGTAAAAAACTGTTACCTTCCTATATCCCTACTATGGAGGGAGCTAAAGTAGGGTAACAAAAAGATGTTGGACGTGAAAATGTATGGTTAGTTCAGGTGTAGATTAGGCGTGGAATGATACAGCCAAATCAGGTGAAGCTGGTGATATAATAATTGTTTCTATAAGGAGAGAGTTTCTGAATATACAACAGGTAGCACTAACTTTTGGAAATATGTACAGAAGCAGTTGGTCAGTTAGGCGCTCAAGCTTAGCTACGATACAGTATATTTTCATCTGCCCGAATGTATATATACATAAGAGTTCACAACTTTCTATTAACCAAGGTAAGCATTAACCTACTCAAATTCATATCATTATTCTCAAGCTTGATTTCTTTTCCAGCACCAATAATTAATCTACTACTAGTGTTAATCGGGGATATGAAAGCGTTAGCTCTAAACGCTACTTTTTATCAAGTCTGCTACTAGCAGGGCAATCATCGAACAATAAATATTGAAAAGCAGTTTAAATTGTTTACATTGTTATATCCGTGCAACCCTCAAAAGTCATAGACTTGTGCGAGCTAGGGGAAGACGTAGCCCTCACCTTTTAATACGTGTGATGCCATGCACGAGACCGGTGGCAATGCTGAGATTCGAACTTACGCTCTCTGGCTTATGAGGCGAGGACTCAACCCGCGCATCACCGCAGCCCACAGTGTAGTAATGAATATCAATCATCTATGACAGCAAATTAGCAAGTAGAAAAGAGCTCGCCTGAATGGTAGTTATAGATGTCTTCTGTTACACTCGTAGTTGGCAAGACTCCACATCACCTATGGAGCCCTCAATATACTACAGAAAAAAGCTAGTAAGCATGCAGCATCAACCTTCGACTTTAATCAGGTGCATAAGCTTGGTCGTCAATGGTTCAGCGGTATACCAGGGAATCGATAATTTAGGCCCGGTTTTACCAAAAGACTCTTAATCTCAGATTATCTACAGTAGTTCTCAAAAATTGCTGGACAAATTTAAAAGCAGAAGGAAGCAAGACTCAAGACAGGCAAGAAATCATAAATTTACTAGCGTACAAGCTGCTTCTTTCTTCCTATGTTCATAGCTGTCTTCTTCTATTATAGGTGGTGGTCCGAGGAGAGAAGTTGAAGTTGACTCTATCATGTTTCGGGTGATAGAATTGATTCGTCCTACTGCGGTAGGGCTGAAAAATCCCTTCGATAAGGATATCAGAATAGACAATGGTGAGTATGGGTCCATTTTATTTTCCATACTACTAATAAAGTGAAGTCACTTCGGAAAACATAATTTTCTTGATTCTGTTTCAGCCAGGTAATCATTGTCCAGAGGTTTTACGGGAAACTGACAAAAATGTGAGTATTAATATGTTATTATATTATTATATATTAGTAATATGTTACCAGAATGAAAGTTACCATAATGAAAATTATTGGATAATTGTATCAAAAATGTTATTTTCGGTGTAAATTTAATTTTTTTTTCATTCTGATATCTATTTGCAGCAAGAATTTGCTAAATTTCGTTACATAATTCAATTGAAGTGATTTTTCGTGGAAGTGAGAGATGTTAAAACATCCATTGAGTGGTAGTATCATATCTAACGATACATCATCCGCCTAGCATATCATTTGTCATGTTCTACAGGGCGATGAGAAGAAATTGAAAGAAACAAAATTGAAAAATAAAATTGATCAAAGGCGAGATATGTTTCGAATTATGGATTATCATACGATTTTGAACAATATTTTCCTTTGAATTTTAATTCTACCGTGAGAAATGAAGTAACAGGATCATAGTTTTTTGAAAACAGAATATTTTTCAATCTTCCTCGTATGGGGTTGCAGAAAATTTAATTATGGTGAATGCAATATTGGTTTGGAATAAAGCAGAGGTTTCTATCAAAAATGAATATTTTTGAGAAAGCAATAATAAAAAAGTTTTCCATATGCTGCGAACTTTATGCAGGACACTGTATATTTTCATGTATAACATGAGCTGTAACGAGAGAAGATAGGTGCAAGTTGTCAGCAGCTCCAACGGAGACTGGTCTCAGTATACACCAGGGCAGCTTAGGAAGCCTAGAACAACCATTTTGAGAAAGTTGCCTCAGATAGCAGTTGAAGAAGGAATTCTGAGTCAAAAAGATGAGCCTACTGCCGAGGAGTTTCGAACTAACACTTCTGCAGTTGAACAAGACACACAGGTTCCTAAAGTGCTTGCAACTAGGCCTTCAACTGCAGAAGAAATAGCGCCAAAAAAAGCAAACATATTGGGGAACATTCTACAAGGCACATGCCCAGCAGAAGGCGACCTGTTATTGCACAGGTCAAAAATGAAGAACTTGTAGCCAAACGGTTGGAGGCGTTAACATCGGTGACATGTCATGCTGAAACGGAACATCAAATGGTGATAGAAATTCACCGTGAGAAATTGAGACAGGAAAGATTTAAAACAAGAATTCTTCTCCTGAAATTGAAACATACAAAGAAAAGTTTCAAGTTAAAATAATGTTTCTTAGTTTTTTATTGCCTTATTTTTATTTGTTGTTTTCGTTAATTTCAATTATACTGTGTTCATGAGTTGACTTCTGTATTTGAGTGAATGAAATTCCATTTTTTTTATGCGTAAGTAAATAATTTATATTTTATCAAAGTTACATTTCTTGGATGTTGAAATTGAGTAATGAAATTCAGTACAAAATCAACTTTTTATCACAAATAATAAAAATCAGAAACATATCCAGATATTTTCAATAGGATTCCCACCCATGTCACCTTGAGCCATTATGATTTGTCATGGTGCTGGTAGGTTGTCTTCAAACTCGGGTTCGAATGGCGGAACACCTTCTCCTCGGCGTCATAGGACATAATTAGTACAGCAGTTGCCACTATTATGGGAAATACCGTGTCCAATTTCACCCTTAATCATAATGATAGCATAGGAAATCGTCTCTTCCATACACCAAAAATTCGTTCCACAGGGTTTCTAGTTCTGATCTGTGATTCGTTGTATAACTGTTCAGCACGGTTCAAACAATTTTTGAACGGGGTCATCAGATATTTTGTACATCATTTTCACCACCTGGAAACCAACATGATTTATTAAAAAAAGACATGAAAGGAAACGATCACCCTCACCTGGAGTAATAATCTTGACGTGCGTGCAATCAATAATAATAATAATAACCCAGAACCTTAGGAAAGCTCGCGATTCTGTAAAATTCAGCTTGTGTTTGCCGAATTTGCATGCTGGGGACAGAGAGAGGCAATAGCAGCGCTGACTCGATGAATTATTCTATGTGATGTACTTTTACTAATTCCAGCGAAGTCAGATACAATCATTTGGTGACAACTGGTAGCAAAGAATCTCAAGGTGCACAACAACTGATTCATGGGAGAAACTGAATGATTCCTAAAAGAAATAGATGAAGAACAAACATAACTCAAACAATTATAATTAACTAATTCGTGGTGAAGATAAAATGTAAATTATACTTATCGTTTGTAAATTCAATTTGTTGCTCGATAGACCCCAGAATTTGAAGCGCAGCTACTTTCGAAAGACGAAACCTTCTTTCAAAATCAGCATCATCCAGATTCTGGAAATGATCTTCTCTTTCTCTTATCCATCAAGGTCGTCGAACAACAAACTCATCTTCATCACTGTCGTCTTCGAAAGAGAGATCATAAACTCTTCGGAAAGCCATTTCCACCAAATTTTGTATTTTTACGTAGATTTGACTTAAAGTTAATCTCTACTTGACATATAAATCGCTCAAAAATGGCCGATTAAAAGTGAATCGCGATTAGTCAATTGAATCGCGATTTACTGTTTGGTGAAACGGTTCAATGCGTAATCCCGATTAAAAGCTCGACTTAAGAACTAAATCGGGATTAAAGATGTTGGTGAAACCGGTCCTTAAAGATGGCCTGAAATAGGGTTTTCGATATTCAAGCAAAGTTTATGACAACCTCTAGGGTAAGAAAAAGTTAATGAGACATGACTTAAAAATCATTTATTATAAACATATATTTGAGGATAGTAACCAGACCTACCTGCAGATGGTGTGCGGCCTGAAGTGATGTCTCGGAATGAAAGCACCGTTTAGAGAACAGAATAATATTAAATCCATAAAGTGTATCTCCTGATCAGCTCGATTACAGGAGAACTTACTTATTCAGGTACAACAAATTGATATTGGTAAATGCACCAAAGGTGAGAGTACTTTCATCTTTTAAGAGCTACTCTAGCCATGTGCCTCTTCAAGATTGAAAAGAATCTCACAAAATGGCTTCTCTTTATTTTTTGTAGAGGTTTGTCCTTTGTTACTGGTTCTTTTGATATTCTTTTGCTAAGGAGGTTACTTGGATAAATAATTATGGATCAATTGCAATTATGATTAAGTAGTTCACTTTTGATTGTGATTGTTCTATGTTAAGGATCATTGTTTACCCTAAATTTGACATTTAGGTTAGAATAATCATATAGAATAAATGACACATAAATAATGAAAATTTGGAAATTGCTCATATATCGTACTAAGCTATTTCTTGAATTGGCTAAATGTAATAATGATAATAATGAAGATGATTTAGCTCTATAATTGTCTTTTCTCTAGAATTCTTATGGAAACTGAAAAGGTAATAAACCGAAGAGTCTATTACTTTCGAGTATCATTTAATACTTGAAAATCAACTGAAACTTCATAGAGTGTGATTGTTTTATATTCAAAGTCAAGCGAAAAGCTAAAGCTATTATGAAGAAATTTAATAGCAGATGCATATTATTTATTGTAAATAATAATTGTATGCATACATTCTATATTATTATAGTAAAATAAATAACACTAATAAAAGGTATAATTCAAATAACTATGAGTAATACACATAGAGAAGTATATTTGCCTCATTGCCCACAAGTAGCGATGCTGAAATTGGTAAAACACAACAAGAGTCATTGTACTTGGGCCACGTATTTATTATAATTGAATTATTTAAGATACTGAACTGTAGGTGTTGACTCGCAACAAAACTTAGCCAGAAATATGCAGACAGCCGTAATTCATGGATCACTCCGTTTACCTGAGACAGGGCCTGACTTGGATATTCCTGATGGAAAAAAAATAATAATAAGTAATTCAGATTAGTCGGGGCGTCGTATGGAGTCCGGGTTTGGGGCACAAAGTCCCGGGTTCGAGCCGCTGTCGGAGCTGGAATTTCTTCAATTCAATATCATCGATTAATTTTTGATTTACTGTTGCATTCAAATTAACGTTGCGGCTCCTGAGGTGGCGTATGGAGTTAGTAACACAGCCTACCCAGAACATATAGTGGCTAATGATCTCAGCTGTCATAATAATTCAGTATCGAAGTTTCACAAAAGATTACTCAATTTTTTTACAACCATCTTTAATTCTGACGAAGAACATCTCAATCAAGGTCTGAAATTCTATATCCCAGTCGACATAAAGACCTTACAACTCAAATCCTCAGCTGTTGAGTCTGAGTGTATTATCGAGTCAGTTCATTCAAATTTGAAAGATGCTCAAAGAGCTGAAGTATCGGTCGTCTTATTTAGTATTAAGTATCGAAACGTAGAAATAGCAGACAATAACCTTGTTGTTTCAAAAGTTGACAATGGTAATTGTATAACTGTATAATAATTATGTAAAAACAGATTATGTTTCCAAGGTAGAATTATTTCTTTCCAACGGTGATTTTTCTAATATTAGATTCAATCCCTCCCCTAATTCCTACATTTTATTTGAACAAATTTTAATGGATTGAAGGACAATTTTAGTCAACATATATTACAATAGTTTTTTCCCTCTACTATGAACCCCTTCCACCCCAAGATTAAATGGATAACCTAAAATTCAAAAAACCAATATTCCCATAAGGCCAGGGGTTCCATATATAAACTCTTCGGCTTCTGAATTGGCCAGTTAATTGAATTCTATTCTTTCATTATTAATGAATTTTTCCAACCGTTTCCCTATTAAACATTGTCTTGAACTTGCAAACAAAATCTCACATATTATAATTCCTCCTAATTAGTCTCTTTTGACATTTCAAATCATTTCCCCAGCATAATAGATCCTGAAGACTATCTGTTGTTGATAAGACAATCATTTATCCCAATTCTAATCTACCTATACATTTCACATACTGATATTTTGCTCTCTAGTAGATTTTGTTCTTGAACAGAACTTGTTTCAATTAAACAATAAATTATTAGCTGAAGTATTCATGTCAAACTTTAAGTTCGTCTGGTCGACCTGAAGGTTAGTGAATTGAAATAAGAAACTGAGGAACGTGACTTAGAAACTACTGGATAGGAGGTCGTATTCCAGAAAAGACTTTCAGAAGGACTGATTGAAGAAGGAGAAGACCCCTAAACGTTTTTTTCGAAGTTTCTAGAATTGATTTAAGCTCCATTATGAATAATCTTGAAGAAACTACTGAATCCCTGGAAGAAGAACTCCAACAAACCTCGGTGAGTCTGGGAGATAAATTAAAGGAGCAAATTCAATAAAATTCAAGAATTCTGGAAGATAAACTTCTAGAAATTTCTGTCAGCTTGAAACAAGAAAATTCGACTATTCTAATAGAGGATCTCCATGAGAAGTTTCTAGAAAATTCGAACAGTTTGAAAGAGGAACCCGAAAAATTTGTAGATGAAGTAGAGAGAAAAATTAAAGAAATCAAGGAAATACTCCACGATGAAATAAAAGGCGAAATCGAACCAGAAATCGGCAGTATAAAGAAAACAATTAATTAATTAAGGTGAAAAAGCAAATTGATACTGCACACACGAGAGAAACGGTCAACAAAAATTTAATGCTGGACTTGAGTTTCGACTTGGATGAAGTACAAAGAGATATAAAAGACTTCAAGGTCAGTATCGAACCACGAACGCTCTTATTGAAACTACCTCAGTTTGACGGAAATAATTAATGAGTAAACTAACACCGACAATTTGAAGCTGCTGCCATAGTAAACGGATGGAGTGCTGGGGAAAGAGCAGTAGCATTGACACTGGCATTGCGTGGCAAAGCAAAAAACAATTTACAAAACTTCACCACCCAATAACAGGAGGACTATGAACAGCTCATTACCTAGAACACGTATACCATTCACAGCTGAACAACTGCTGCCAGAAGTCAAGTGAATCTTCGCAAGAATTTGAAGCTGATATTGCACGCTTGGTTTCTCTTGCATACCCAGCCACACCGCAAAATGTAAAGAAGCGACAAGCGGTTCAGGCATTTTTGAATGAGCTTCGTGAATAAGAAACAAGGCAAGCATTGACATTAGGTCTCTCTACATATTTGGCAGAAGCATTTGGAATTTGAGAATGCGAAACAATCCTGCAAAAGCATCCGCATGATTGGGGAAGATCAATAGGAGCCCGCTAATAACGAGGGACAAAAATTAATGGAGGGAGTTCTGCGTGAGAGAAAAGAGATAAGATGCTGATTTTGCAGAAAATTTGGAAATGTTCATAGCAAATACCCATCAGTCAAAGAATCGACACTGACGCAGGAAAACTAAAAGAGGTCGATGAAGAGGGGTAGTCGTCGGTTTGTATCTAGCAAGCCCCAGTTAACAACGGGTATGTCGCTATTCTTCAACGAAAAAACAAAGTTGTCTTCCTAGATGGTCCAATAAACAACGAGCATTGCACCATAATGCTAGATACAATTGCGATTAGGACAATATTTGGGCCTGTTCTTGCTGAAACAACAGCGAGAATTGAATCGTCAACCTAGAAAGTACGTACAGCAACGAAAGAACTAGCCAATTTTTTTTTGAATGAATGTCAATTATTACCCGGAGACTTAGAAGAAACGAACAATTTTGGGCCACTGCTCGTCAATTTCCTCTGTGATTAGGAGTGAACGCGACACTGTTAGCCATGCTAGACTCTTGCTAGCAGAATTGAAGGAGTTGGTTGCCATCTCGTTCAAGGACATGGAACCATCACAACAGCCCAAACTGAGAAAATTAGTCAGGAAATATTAGGGCATCTTCGATACCGGAGTGGGCAGAGGTGATAGAACAAAGGTGGTTCAGCATAAGATCGACACTGGGAATGCCAACCAATTCGGCAATCAGCTAGAATAATTCCGCTTGTTGAGAATGGAGAGGTTGGCAAAACAAACAATGATATGGAGAAAAAAGGAGTTATCGAACCAACTTATAGCCCCTGGTCCTCTCTAGTAGTTCTGGTGAAAAAGGAAGATGGATCAATACCTTTTCGCGTTGATTTTTGTCAACTAAACAACCTGGTGAAGGATAGTTATCCTCTTCCAAGAATAAGCCTCATATACGTTGGTTGGCTCTACGATTTCCTTGACCCTGGATTTGAAGAGCGGATATTGGCAGGTACTACTTGATCATTAAGATCGAGAAAAGACAGCGTGAGCGTGAATATCGTGGTAAGGTCCAGCCTCAGAATCATTAAAATATTAACGATTCTTTTTGATGTATGAACTCCGGCAATAGTGTTATCCTACGGACTCACCAATATGGATCCGACAATAGTGACGAAATATACCTTCAACGTCTCAATTTAATTTAAATGAAATCAATCAATGTGATTAAGTTATGCATAAACGAAACAATCCTAGATCCCAAAATATCCGTTCGAAGAATGAAATCAATATCATTGAACCCCAAGAATATTGAAATTCGTTCGACGAATGGCAACAGACCAACAGAATCGACCTGAAAGAATAATATCGGTGGACTAACGAACAATGAAAACGACTCTAGCTGGGGGTCAATTAGAATTGCAATTCGCGGTACCGAAACGAGTCCGCCATAAATTTCGAATTCGGAACTGAGTCGGATCAATTAATTTCGACTATTTCGAAGCAGCACAATGTGCTAACAAACTCTATAAATTCATCACAGGATAGTTCATTATTTTTGGAGTGTCGCTTTAGTACGTCCACTTCGAAATTATGCGGGCACGCCACTTTCCTGTTTTATTTTCTCTTAAAAGCATTGTCATGCAAATGGTTTTCAAATTGAATTTTTGTTGAGTTTATTTGGGCTATAAACAAGGCTGGCTAATGGTTATAGCTTTTAGAGCCACGAACTTCGGTAACGTAATAAAGAAAAAAGCCATTTAGGAAGTTGCGGTAAAAGTGAGAAATTCAGCATTCGCTGAATTGGATGATTTGCCGGAATGCACTACATTATATTAATCTTTGTGACTGGATTTCACACTAAAGTTGGGGACAGGAATAGCAATGCCTTTAGAGAACGAGACAGGAATTTTCAATGGGCGTTCGAGGTTTCATTCACGAAATATTGGAATTAATGGAAATATTTGGTACGGGAGTTCAACAGATGAATTAATTATTGATTATTTGAACTGAAAATTATAAACAATATTCATTATTGCCATTTTCTAAAACTAAACTGTGAAAACATGTTTTTTAATATGTGCGATACTTCACTATTTGAATGATTTTTTTGTCAAAGGGGGGTGTTGAATTTAGGCAAAAACACTTTTTGTGAAAACTGGGGTCTAAGATAGATAGACAGATAGAAAGAAAGAGGTGATCCATCATATACAGTGGAGGTGTGATACAAGTGGGTAGTTAAAAAACTTTCAGTCAACTTCACCTAAAATCAATCTTCAATAGGTTCAGGATTATCAACGGCCCCGCACTAACTGCTAACCACCGTCCTTGGTCGTAATTTTGACCAGAACCTGATTTTCTCAACTTCTACCCCCATTTATTTTTATGTTATAACTTGTTAATATTTTGAGATGTTTCTCCACCACAAACCGATCCCGATGTAACCAACCCTTATTACTGAAGTTGAAGGATTATTCTGTCGAAACATGTCGGAGATGATGTAAGTCTTCCGATTACACCTTAAAGACAACTCAGTTGAAAGATAGATATTTAACTTCGTTATGTAAAAATATATTTTTCAATAACCACACTCCAAAACACGCTTCTTGGCATAGTTTTATGTTCGCAAATATGATTATTTCTCACAAAAATTGAAATTTGACATTAGTGTGTCGCAAAGTGACATTTCTGTGCCACAAAGTGACATTTCTGTGCCAAACTTTTTCAGTACCTATTTACGTGACAGAAAGTTGGAAGTATATTTTTAAAATTCAACATTTCGAAGGGATATTCGACCAGGCAATTTCGGAAATGGAGTGTGTTGGTTTATGGGCCGCGGTGGTGTGCGGGTTGAGTTCTCGCCTCATAAGCCAAAGAGCGTGAGTTCGAATCTCAGCATTGCCACCGGTCTCGTGCATGGCATCAGTATAAAAATATAAGGGCTACGTCTTTCCCTAGCTCGCACAAGTCTCTGACTTTTGAGGGTTGCACGTAGGGGTGTAACCGGTAGACGGATATAACAATTTTATTAACAACAATAACATACAGGGTGTTTCAAATTCCATTGCCAACTCCGTAATCATTAATGCTACGATTTCGGTTGAATGGGCAAACTAGTAGCATTTTTAATGGCCTTCTCGATGTTAATTTTTTCATGCATTTCGATTCGTAATAACATTCTCAACAACAAATCTAGGCTCATTTGACTTTTTTTGCGTAAAGGTGAACATAAGACAGTTTTATCAATTGGAAACTTAAAAAAACGGATTTGATAAAGCGCTATAAAATATCGAGTAAATGTTCAAAAACTCCGCCTTCTTGTTGAACACATATTTGGGCCCTTTTATTGACACTACGTGTGGCATTCTGTCATGTCTGGTGAACGAAGAGGCCTTTTAACAGGACCATGTGTAGCAATCCATCTGTTTCCAAAACAGCCTCGCAGCATTATTTTTACGCCACTGACATTATGTGCTGGTGGATCAAGATCATCGAAAAACTCTTCCAACACTCTTGTTAAATAAATTAATGCGACGGGGTCCGTTCAAAGAACCATGGTAGAATAATTGACCGATAATTCTGCCTCCAAATAGACCACACCAAACATTAATACTAAATCGTCTTTGCGGATTGTGAGGATGGACTAGAAATGGATTATGTCTACTCCAATAATGAAAATTATTTCTATTCTACATCCCATGATTTGAAAAATTAGCCTCATCGCTCCATATGATATTTCAATAGAGGTTTGGATCTTGTCTGCATTTATTTATAAACCACCGACAAAACCCTAATGGTCTCTCAGGATCACCAGGTTCTAGTGTTTGTACTGGTTTAAAATTTTAAGGAGAAATCCTATGTTTCTTCAGAATTAGTTGATTGCCAGAGAGTGGAACAGCTATTTCTCTAGATAAATCTCTCATGGAATTATTTGGATATGCCTTAAAGTAGGATAAAACGTCAATTTCTGTATCTTCAGATATTACAAAACATTTTTTAGTTTTCCTTTTCTTAAAAAATATTCTGAAAACGCGACTCTCTATTTTTTTTTTGTTTTCGGCCTCGAGAAGGCTATTAAAAATGCTACTAGTTTGCCTATTTAACCGAATTCGTAGCATCAATAATAACGGAGTTGGCAATGGTGCCGACTTAATTTGGAACACCCTGTACAATATGGGGGGAAATTGTCGTACAAATTCATAATAAAATAGTTAAAATTACGAGAAGTACTATAAAGTTGGTGGTTAGTAAAAATACCCTAACTGTTACCATAATAATCGATGAATTTAAAGACGTTATTGATAAAATTGTAAAAGAACGTACTGATGCACTTTATGAAGAAATGACATCTTTGAAAAACTTAATAACTGTACTTGAAGAAAGTAATATAGACATGATAAGTCCATTGTCAAGTAATGCTACTAATTCTAATAGTTGTGATTTAAACTTTATCAATAATCTGAATGAATCAAATTTGTCTGGTGTTACAATTACTGAAAAAGGACTTCGTGTCGGTGATGAGAATATACCGGCAAAAACATTCAAACAAACAAGCTTGGTGAGCGATACTCAAAACATGCTCGCAGGAGAACTACTGCTGCAAAAAATAATAGTTGATCCACAAATATCAAATAAAGTGTCGACAAATGTGAACCCAATATCACAACCTTCATAATCATTATCATCATTTTTGCCTTTAACTTCTCTTAAAATTGTACAAATATTCTCGATTAATGCACATTTAAAGTCTATATCTGATTTTAATATTATAGAAAATGTTTCCAAAACTAATTCTTCAAGAATTTTCATTGAAAATTGATACAATTTTACAGTGAATTTTGTTTGCTAGAATAACTATAGAATATATTCATTGGGTGTTGTTAATTTTTTTCTGTGGGAAAATATTCTGTTAGGATTATTTGGGAACTAATTCATTAGTAATCAATTCAATTTTAAAATCATAATTCAGTAATTTATTTTAGAAACTCATACTTGAAGCTCACTAATACACATTAACTAAACATTAGCCACATGAATAAATAAAATATATTAAACGAAACGAAATTACAGTCAAACATAACCAATACCGTTATTTTGTGGTTTTCAGCTACATGTGATGAACAAACCAATGAATTCTAATGAATCTTAAGTATAATACATTAATCTATACTGAAACGTGAAATAGTTTCTTCAAGCAATTGTGCCGAAACAAAATCTTGTTTTTCTAGACAAAATTACTTCTCTGTTGATGGTTTCTTCAACTGATGTGTTGTATCTGACTGTGCCATGGTTGTGGTGTGATATCTTCTATAATAATATACTTGACTCGATTTTATTGTCACTGACGCTGGAAATTTTAAGAGCATTAACATTCTGGTTACTCATTTTACGATGTTACAAAAAAAATAATGAATAATTTCATGAGCATTTTTTTAATAAAAATATTCCACCCTGTACCTGTGTGAGATGAGAGAAAGAATGATTTAGGTGATTTTGGACAACGAAAAATAGCAAATACTTGAATCTAAATATAATTACTCAAATTACTAAAATTACAGCTAGTTTCCGAAGCATGTCAACTTGAAATTGATTGTTCAATAGAGCTATTCTGAAAAATACATTTTTTGTTTTATTGAAGATGAATAATCAAAGAAGAGCCGATATTATCTGTGAATAATGTACTTTTGTTCAAAATTTTTTGTAACGTTTACGAACTACCGTTTTTTCATAGGAAATAACAATTCTACCATATTCAATGAATCTTATTAACAGTAACTCATTGATTTATTGATAATCAACGTAGGTTTATGAATAATTAACATATGTTTGTCCTCTCTCACGATACGCCTGCTACACGTTTTTAGGTTGAGTATACTTGAATTTCTGCATAATATGATTTTGATATTCACGGTTGACTATGGATTAATTTTGAGAGCAGTTTTCTAAATGTAATTACCTTTAGAAAAGGTAATACTTAGGTTCGAAATCTTTCAATATTTCCTCATGATTGGCGGCACAACATTCAATCAAAAACAAACCATTGGCCTATTTCATCGTTTCCACTGTTTAGCACTGAACTTCTGAAGTATTTTAAGAAAACCAAATGAACCAAACATATAATATTTGAACTAGTATTAGGTACACGAGGACTCGGTGGCTGCTATTTCGTACTCAATTAGGTAATTTCTGTAAAATGGCGGATTGTAGGCGCGTTGGCGTTCGAGTGAAACGTAACCGCCAACGCGCATGCCCAGTTCGATAATGAAAAATGAAGACTCAACCAAAGTTTGTTTGTTTGTTTATAAATTTGTAGATTGAAAAAAATAATGATCCATTAAAATATCACATCTGAGTCATAATAAGCATAAACATAGGTGTATTGACGGATAACTCTATAATATCAATAAATGAGCCATATTCACTGCGAATCTCATTCAGTCATTTTTGAAAAATTTGGTGAAAACAAACATTTAATAATTGAAACAGAAACTTTTTTTTCCGTGTGGAAGGAAAGTTGGTGTGAATAATTTGGGAAATACCTTTTATATGAATAGTGTTTTACAAACATTTATGTGCCTGTCAAAGTTGTAGGTAAACATCTACCTTTGGATTCAATTGCTCGTTTCGAATTAGGTTTCAAACTAGTGACTGTAGATGTCACAAGTTACTTTTCATTTATAACAGACTCGTTCAGAGACAATATACTAACTATCAATAATAAAATTTCCCACTTATTCTTTAAGCTGAAACAGATGTTCAAACAATTAACATAGGAGAACATACCAATCTAGTTGACTGCCGTTATGAGCTTTATGCAGTTGTCGTTCACTGTGGTTCTGGAGCTGCTTCTGGCCACTATTATACCTTGGTAAAAGACAAAGACTGGTACAAATTTGATGATAGTTTCGTCAATAGGATGCATTCTTTCGAATTGTAGCCACTGGAGACACCACACAGAAAAGCAGATAATCCTCATTCGACGTACATCTCCAGAAGTTTTCCTTTAATTATTTCTAACTCTTCAGATGTGGTGTTGCAGGTTTTTCCGGTTTTCCCTGCAGCTGCAAAAGCGAATGCGCCACCATATTCATTCAAGTCGCCCCGGAGCGCAGAATAAATATTTTTCATGTTGATTTTTTACTGCTGTATCCCTTTTTTAATAAATATTTCACCATAATAAAACATGCTTGTTACCAAAATGGGCGAGGACACGAAATTTTCAAAATATTTTCAATGAATTCTACGGTGTATGAACACTGTTTTTTTGCGAGTTGTCTGAAACTTGAAAAAAAATATTTAAAGTTCATAAATTTAAATGGCTTCTTTTTAGCGCCATTGTGACGTACTACCCCGAGCAACCAATCCCACAGTTGACAGCGTCAATTAATTTAGCAACGTTGCCATACTTATGTTCACAAAACACAAATGTTGAGACGAAGAAATTTTCTGATCTGTGGTCATGGACAAGTAATGTAGCAATGCGCATGCTCAAATTGGAATCGTACAAAACGGGTGGTCCTTTTCTGTTTTTCTTCCGTTTGAGTTATATTCATTCTGTGGTATGGTTGATTGGTTGTTTATCTTGTATTAGGAAATTGCTCTGTTTTGTATTAGATTGTTCAGAATGCCTCTTAAAGTTTGTTTCGTGCCCAAGTGTTTGAACAATACTGAAAATAGTAATAAATTGTTTATTTCTATTCCGAGTGACCCGAAAATTCGGGCAAAGTAGTTTTCAGCAGTCAATGCACCCATTCTTGGAAGAAAAGACATATTTTGTTGTGAAGACCATTTTTTCTGAGTAACACAAAATAACTACTAATATCAATTTATTGCCGTAGATGGAACGTGATGCAAAAATTGGATGCATTATAAATTGATGGGATCACGAATATATATGAAAGAAGATGTGTATCCCCACAAATATCTTGGGAAATCCAGGTCTCCCACAGAATCATCACAGTTCTCTGCATCAGCAAGAAAAAGAAAGATGAAAATGGCAACAGGGCATGCTGACAAAGTGATAAAATTTGAGAAAATTTCTGATGCACGTAGTGCACAAGAAATTCAAATGGATTATTCCCCTCATTTTTCCCAATCGAAAGAAATAGAGTCACCTGGACAGTTGATAGCATTTAGTCGCGAAAATGCAAATGTGCCATCCACCACCAGCTATTTTGAACCAGTGTCCAAAGAAAACAAAAAGTACAAGTGAATATAAAACCAAGTATGAGAGGAGTATCCACTAACACAAATAAAATTCTCACGAGAAGTGTCTCAACTACCACACGTCCAGATGAAACCACAAAAGGAATGTCTGAAATCATTTCAACAGAAATATCAGAAACCTTCACAACCAGTTCCATGACGAAAACAGATGATTCCAGTTATGTGCCATCATCGCTAAACAGAGGTAGTCTTTCAGAAGATAACAATGACAGTAGTCAAGCTCAAGTTCATCAAAGGACTGCTTCAACTCTACTTATAACCAAAAGTAGATTTCACCTCGGTCTGCCCACAGATGCCAGCTTTTTATTTGACTTAATAACAAATCATGTTAAAATCACAACCGAAGATGTTCAGATATGCTTAAAAAAAATTAGGCTGAATGATGCCAACGTTAGATTAGCTGACGACTTCGGTGTTTCAAAGGCTTACATTGCAAATACATTCAAGAAGACAGTACCAGTGTTAGCAGCAATCTTCAAAAGATTCATATTCTGGCAGAAAGCAAGAATTATTGAGGCTAATTTACCTATACCATTCAGATATCGATACAAAAAGGTACAGTCAATCATCGCTTGCCAGGAAATAGAAATAGAGGTTTCGTCAGATCCTTACAAACAAGCTCAAACTTGGTCGGAGTACAAAAAATCTAATACAATGAAATATCTTATCTCAGCAACTCCAAATGGACTCATAAATTTTATGTCAAAAGGGTATGGAGGTCGTGCAACAGATAAAGTAACCATAGAGCAGTCTGGGTTTTTAGATGCCCTACCAGATAACACAGATGTGAATAATAACGGTCCCTCTTTTACTTTGGTTAGAAAGTTGTCAAATTCAGAAGAAAAGGTGACATATCACATAACACAATTCTTTTTCTAGAAAGTTGGTTAACCAAACGTGTAAGCAAACTGCCTATGATTGTTGTTCTGTGATCCTAATGGCATAATGGTAACTTTTTCCAGGAACCGCTTTCGTGAATAATCAGGTTTATGGTTTATAGTCATTCACTCACCTCGTACCTATAAACGGGAAAAAAGTATTCAATCTCTGAAATACCTTTGAGGCAAAACATAAATACATGGCTACCTTTTTCTCTTGAACATCAATTTTATGGACCACAATAATTCACAATATTGAAACTATCCAGTTCCTTGTTTATATTCACACATATTGTTTTATACCAGATCCAATGTTTTCACGGTGGTTTTAACACCTTTCCAATTCGTCATCGTCGTTTGACATTGGAAATAGTGTCTTCTGTCACTTCTCCACGGTTCTCTGGTTTATAGTTTTAGAAGCTTGGCAACGTTGCCGTTAAACGTCAGAATCAACGTGATTACGCCTATTGGCTGCTCGGGCACGTACGTCACTTAGAGCGCCAATATTAGAACTTTCAAAATTTGCTATTTTTCCGAAAGGAATTAGACCAGCTGTAATTGAAATTTGACTCAAAAAATACTTTCTGGGTACATTAAAATATGTATTATGTACTTTAAAACACATTTAAAGCAAAAATATTTTTTCGTGTCCTCGCCTATTGTAGATTTTATTGAATTACAAAAATACTGGATGATGGTGGAGAGATTATTTCCACAATGCCGTTATTACTTCTATTTGGCCAGAAAATAGACACAGGAAATGTCTTGAAACATCAGTGATCACCCTGTAACAATTTCCATTCAGATCAAAGTTTCATAAAGCTCCTTAGATCTATTTTAGATGTACCGCCTCGAGAGTCTCTAATCGTTTCTGAAGTGCTTCGCGGAAACCGCGTCAACTAGCCCCTAGGCGACTCCAGTATTCGAGAAATACCTCAACCCTCTTGCGACCAGGATACAAATGACAAACGAACCTGTACAAGCATCCACAAAGGGTCAGTCGAGACCGAAAATAGTAACAGGACTCCTTCGCCTCAGGTTTGGTTATGGTATTCAAATTCCAGTCGTGTCTTCTGGCCGAGATGAATATGCACAGGGCGGAAGAGATTGCCTTTGAAGGTAACTTCGCCATTCGAGGAATTTTGTTCGACTCATTGACTCCGTTCTGATAAATATACTGGAAGGATTAGCATTACAGCATTAGCGGTCCAATCATAATTGGGTATATCCGATTGTTAACTTCCCCAATATGAAAATACTATTCGAGGGCTTGTTATCTCTGGGTGACGATCATGTCTATCTGTTTTGATTGAGAGGGAGCGTAATAAGGAGGCGTAATGACTGAATCCAACTTATTTTAACTAAGCTTTATCAAGTATACTTTTGTTTCCACTGTCAAAAGGAATAAAATAATTCAAATGTTATATATTTTAAAATTCATTCAAGTCTATTGAAGCAAAAAACATAATTTGCCTCAAAAACTTACTGGATTCACAGGATTACGTATTTTTCATTTTTCATGAAGCTCTTTCACGTCATAACGGCATTCACCATCAATCAATCATCTCTAATTTGTTTCAAGGTTGTAGACAATGTAATCAACTTAATTACTCACGTTACGGACGCTCTCCCTGCGGAAACCTGCCTAGTTATATACCGCGTATTACAGAACGTGGGGGCTTACCTTGAACAGCCAGCCAAGTAGAATAGAACTAAAAATAATCTCTCCAAGTTCAAGGTGGAAGAGCGTAGGCTAAAGACTGCATGACTAGTGCGAACTCTGGGGCAACTGGCGCCCCCTGGTTCCATTTACCTTCCTGCAGCATGCGGATCTCTGCCGTAAGTGACTGTCTTTCCCTAGCTTCTCCATTTCCATTTATGGAAGAAGCCCCTCCTAAGCAACCGAAAAAATTAGCCAAAAGCTCAATCGCCTTCAAATAAATCACTATTATCCAAAAGCAACCACAAGTGTGCTCAAAAGGAGGTTCACTGAAGGCAATTTACATATAGGGATGCTCCAAGAGGCCTGGATTAACGGAGGACGGATACAAGGAATCAACATTAAATCGTGTTACTTTATTGCACTTCTCACGAAAAACCACGAGCAGCCATATTGATCGCACCTAATATTGAATTTATACCTGTTCCAGAGTTCATTACTGGAGATTTGGCAACCGCCATCGTGGAAGTGCCAACTTAAGCAGGCACTACTTTCCAGAAGACTCGACACTCTCCTCCAAAGGAAGTTCAAAGACTCATCAGATGGTGCGATGGGAACACCCACCACCTTTAATAGGGAAGCACGAACACTAACGCACAAGGTGAGTACAAAACAGCTCTTTCTGAATAGATACAGCAAAGAACTCAGAAAATCGAAAAGAAGAACATGAAGACATTTGTGCGAGGGGATCATGGAATTAGCCTTCGCACAACGTCTCCAGAAAGTTCTCTCAAAGAAACATTCTAACGGAATCGGTCTGATCAAAAAACCGAACGGAGGATACACTGATTACCCTAAGGAGAGTCTAAGTTTTCTCTTGCAATCGCATTTTCCTGGTTCTAAAGTGGTTATGGAAAATGAACAGCAAAGTGCTCACCTGGAAGGAGTCGTTCACAACACCAACAGAGCCAGCAAAAGCCTAGCTGGAAAAATTTTCAACAAACAATCAAAAGTTTCAAACCATTTAAGTCGTCACGAAAGGACGGAATATTCCCCGCCTTTAGTTAATAGTGTCCTTCCTAAAATGGCTATTCAAAGCCAGCTTCATCTTTGGCTACATACCAAAGACCTGGAGAGAGGCTGTAGTGGTGTTCATACTTAAGACTGGAAGACGTTCAATGGATGAACCAAAGTCTTACCACCCCATTAGCCTCACCCCCTTTGTCTTGAAAGCAATGGAGGAAATAATAGACTGTTATGTCAGAAGCAACTCCTCGAGTTAAAACTGTTTTACAAGAAACAGTTTGCCATCATTAGGGGCAAACATGACGGAGTAATCTCCGACCGCATGCAATTAGATTTGAACACAATCAGAAACTGGTGTGCTAAGGTAGGACTCAATGTCAAACCTAGCAAAACAGTGCTGGTTCCATTCACTCAAAGGCTTGAGTATGAACTAAAAGACCCAACTCTGAATGGAACCCAGCTAACATTTTCCAAAGAGGTGATATATTTGGGAGTTATAATAGACTGAAAACTGACTTGGAACAGCCAAATCAACCACATTCTTTCCAAAGCTATAGCGGCAAGCTGTACATGCCGCAAAGTCTTTGGTAAGACATGAGGTCTGGAACCAAAAATAATTTAATGGTCATACTAAACAATCATTGAACCCATGGTCACGTACACCTCACTGGTATGGTGCCCAAATATCCAACAAATTTCGGCACAAGTCAAGCTACAGAAAGTGCAACGGCAAGCCTGTCTGGGAATCACAGTGCCCTACTGCAGCCAAAGGCAATGCTAAACCTTCCGCCATTGCACCTATGTGTAATGAAAGAAGCAGCAAACAGTGCCTTCAGACTGAGCCAGACAGAAAACTTTGAAGTAGGAAATCTGATCAGGCACTTGAAGATTATGGAACACCTAGAAGCCATGTCTAAACCGACAGATTTCATGCCAGTTAGGCACGACTTCGAACTGCAGTTTGAAGTGGTCATAAACAGCCACCAACAGCAACACAGAGAACGCTCTTTGAAACTTCCGCTTGCATTGGGCCAGGTTCGAATCCTGGAAAACGAGAAAATTTTTCTCAATTTCATAGGAGTCGATAGGCAATGTCTCGTGCTTACTTCGAGTTCGCACCCAAGGTGGTGCTGTAGGTTTTCCAGGTTTTCCTACAGTTGAAAAGTGAATACGCAACCAAAAATCAGCAAGTCGCCTCGGAGCGCCACAGCAACTAATGATAATAGCCGTCCTCTACCCGCACAGGCCATGCCTTTGGGTACACTCTACTAGTGTTATGAGGGATTATCATTATAATTATTATTATTACCGTGGAACAGACGATTTAGTATGCGAGCTTCGATTAAGATGCATTATTTTGCGAGTTTATACTCTGAGTTGTCGCCGTCAAACTTGACGATGTTGATAACGATCGGAGATACTAAACCGATTGAAACGTCGTGCTCATAGAAAAAACTCCAGAAAATAGAAGTCCACAGTGAAAGTAATCAACTCACAACATTGTCTAAAACTTTCAAACTCATGTATGTTCTTCCAGAAGGTTTTCACTCGACCAGCCACAACACTTGTGGGCTTTTGGAATAGGTGGTTTTGGGGGCCACTTCCTCATGTATCTTGAACCGGGAGGTTAGTCTAGTATACCCGAAATCAAAGGGAATGAGCATTTCCTCCACGGTGCACCTTGGCTGCCAATCCGGTTTTGCACCTGTTGCTCAGGAAAGTGTTATCGCAACTCAACAAGGCCTTGAATGATAGTTGGCCCACCTGCTTATTTTATTAATAATAATTTTTTTCTTGTTTCTTCGATTTCCTATTTTCAGTTAAAAATTTCATGCGAGGAGACAATAATCTGCTATCAAGTATTCATTTACTCCAGGTGTACAGTCAGTATTCTGATTGAAAATCGGTTATAGAAATTGAATAACTTTATAATAGAGTTGAAGTGTTCTGTTCATGCAAAGTCAGTATAACACATGTTAATATTATAGTTATTTATGTATCAAGGGCGTAAAGTAGGCGTTTATGGAATCATCAGATGAAGGACATAATACATACATACCAATGGAAATTTTGAAATCGGCTGAGAGTGCCAAACTTGAACTGCTACCAACAAAGTCAAGGAAACTTTATGAAAAGACGTATAATGAGTTCATAAAATGGCGCAATGGAAATAATGTGAAGGTGATTACAGAAGATATATTACTGGGATATTTTTTTTTTGAGAAGTCCAAGAATCGAAAACCATCTCCTTTGTGGTCATACTATTCGATGTTAAAGTCTACTTTGAATTTGTATAATAATATAAACATAAGCAAATATCCAAAATTGATAGCAATTTTGAAATGGAAGAATGATGGATATAAGCCGAATAAATCCAAAATATTGAATAGGGATGAAATCGAACTTTTTCTAAAAGAAGTTCCAGATAATGTATATCTGATGATGAAGGTATGTACCTATAGTTATTAAGTAATTAAAAAACGTATTGATTCTTTTATAGGTTGCATTAATATTTGGGGTACATGGTGCTGGTCGTAGGGAAGAATTAACAAATCTCAAGCTTGATGACATTCAAGTCCTAACTTATGCTTTATTGATTACAATTCGAGAGTCAAAAACTAAAATATAACGAACATTTACCATCTGCATTACTGAAAACCAGTCAGTTAATTATTTGGATATTTATAGAAGATATGCTAGTATACGTCCCGTAAATACTGAACATGGGCGTTTATTTATATTCTATAAGAACAACAAATGTAAAAAACAAGTTGTTGGGAAGAATATCCTCGGTCAAATTCCAAGAAAAATCGCAGCATTTTTGAAGCTACCAGGCCCAGAAGAATATATGGGTCATTGTTTCAGGCGTTCTTCAGCCACTTTATTGGCTGATGCTGAGGAAAGTATAACCAATATCAAAAGACACGCTGATTGGAAATCAACTACAGTATCACAGAGCTACATTGAACGATCGATTTCAAATAAATTGAATATTGCCAAGAAAATTGCCGGTGATGGTGATGGACCGATACCAAATAATAATTATTTGGACCTACCATCCACATCTGAAATGAGTGGTGAGGATGTTTCAAAAGGGAATAATTATTTTCAAGAGAAAAGTGAATATCCCACCCTCAATATTCAAAATTGTAATAATTGCATAGTTAATATAAAATTCTAATTTTCAGGGTTATGGAGCAAAAATGTAGATTATGAAAAGTTGTTAAATGAGTATTTATTTATTGAACTGAATTCATTGTTTCGTGGTAGGTCTCCCATGAAATGATGTGCGTAGGTATGTATGGACAATTTTAGTATATTGTCTACTTTACCGCCCGCGGGCCATGATGCATATTAAATGAATGTAGCTGAGAATGAATTCGAAATATTATCATTTTGGAGGTCTATGCATTCTTATGATCCCTTTGAACTATTCATTATCTTATTTTTCTTCATCCATTGTTGGTAAACTTTTCTTACTCGAAAAAAAATAGTTCATCATTATTAGTTTCAGTAACCACAGAAAATACCAGCTATAAACATCACCGTTTGCAAGGCCATTTATCCGGACACCTCTTTCACCGTTGCAATATTTATAGTTACTATAAAATCACATGAATCGATTGAAGACAATCCTTTTTCGGTGCTGCTGAATATAACTCAACGTGTTAAATTGGAGCATTTTTCATTTCCCCTCTCTCTCGACTGACAAACGACGAAGAAAAGTTCAACACTGACTCCGAAGTCCAACAAGCCACTATTCTCTCGACATTTAACCCTTTTCTCTCGCAGGACCATAACTCACCAGAATCCTTCTCTCTCAACGATAACGCTCAATCCTAAATGTGCCCAATCCATAAGCGAATTTGGCCGAACAAAAACTATATTACATTCAAATATACCAATTAACTCTAAGAGTGCCTATCCATTTGGTTATTCCTCAGACGGGTGCCGTAATTGGATGCTATTTAAACGAACCAACGATCAATGAAAATTTAATGGTAATTCAATGGTTGTAAAACGTCACGAAAGTAACTCGGGTTTGTGATGAGAGATCAATGCACAAGCACTTGGGGAATTTGCTCGTTATTTTTACATAAGAATCTGCTCTGGAAATGCAGATAGGAAGTTTTAGTTTGACGCGAGATTTATTGAAATCACATTCTTATCTGACATGAAGTGACTGAGCGGAAAGTTGAAAACTAGTTATGGCTCGGAAATGGAAAAAACTTGAGGGCGGAAAATGAGATTGATTTATGGAACTGATGGCATTCGTATAGGAATTAAAATACGCAGCAGAATTAGTTATGCTTGATGGAAAATAAAGAATATTTTAGGTATCAAGAACCGTAAGTACATTTTTCCGATCTTATGTCGTTTCTTGTATGATCATGACATTTTTCTCTTCACTCAAGTCAATCGATTTCCATTTAATTACTGAAAACTCAAATGTGGTATTTATATATTTCCACGACAATATTCACTTGTATTAACAAGTCTAAAAACCCTGGTGATTGTTCTTAGTTCCCGATTCTCCGCTTAGTTGAGCTTAAATCGCGGACAGAAAAACTGTTAGGCAGCTTACGCATAACGGCGTTTTGCGTTCATGACTCTTATTGTTATTCTGTTATATTATTGGTTTCTTCAAAAACTACTGAAGCTGCCATAACATTCGACATTATTATTATGTTAGTCTGATTTTCGTAGTTATTTTGAATTTCTGATATAGTTGTGATATAATTCGTGTAGTTATTTTAGTTTCGGAAATAGTAGGAAATATGAGTGAATGTCGAATTCATACGAAATTTCCAAAGATGGCTTATTTAAATATGATAAAAATTAAAAATCCATTGAAATTTTTCCGCGTAAAGGTCATTTTCACATTTTTCCTTCTAAAGGTATGCTGATACTAATTTTCAAAACACAATCATTGGAATCGTATTTCATTGTATCTTTTTGGTTGAAATGCACTGTGTTAAGATGAAAATACATGCAAACATATAGTTGTATCTAGCAATTTATGAGTAAATTAATCCACAAAAATCAAGAAAAGAGTAAATACCTGTATTCAATAGACATGCAATCATTTTGAATCGCAAATGAAAGCTCTCTCCTCTCTCGTAACATCGAAGCAAATTTTGATACGTTGCCAATTTGATTCCAGGAATATTCAATTCACTATCACGAGATATTTTATGAAAAATGAGTAGATATACATTACATACGCTTGTGCGTGTGCATATTTGATAAAAATGCCCAACTCAAGTAATTTGTCTCCTAATCACGAATCCGAAATCCTAGTTATATTTATCGTAAAAGAAGGAGACGTCCCAACCTAACCTAACCACAGATTATAGAAACTTACAGATAGGACGGTTAGACAAGGAACGTATTTGAGGAAAGAGAAAGAAAAGCGCAAAATTTAAAGGTCCACACTGACATTTGGCATTCAAAGACTTCTTTTCAATCTTTGACAGATGTCAGATGTTACAATAACAACAACAAGTGTTCTCGATCTCAGTCTCAGTATAAACCGGTGATAAAATCTGTTGATCATTGTTTTTCGTTATTAGAAAAGATATACCCTTTACGATTATTAGATTATCTTTGAAGTATAACGAATAACGATGAGTGATGAACAGAATGAAGCACCTCACAGGGGTGGCGGAAGACATTATTGTGTATACAGAAACTAGAGATAGTAACAGCAAATCGGACATCAAATTGCATAGTTTTCCATTGGAAGAAATTGAGTAAGTACAGTTTTGTTTATTCAATGACTTAAAATCCTCGCATTCTACCCAGGAACAATCATTAGAAAAAGCAAAAGGTTGGATTCCTACATGTATTGAATTATTATTTTTCAGCATAAGGATAGTGATTCAACATATTGATGTGTATGTGTTTTCCAGTGATATTTCTAGTAATATGTGAACTGTTTAGTTATAAGAAAGAATGTTCGTCAATGATTGGTTGGATCGTTATTTCCAATCAATCATTGACAAATTTTCTTATGACTTTGAACTGCTGCATAAATTCACCATACTGATTGTTTCATATTATAACAGGTGCAGAATATGGAAAGAAGCTTATGTATAAGAGAAAGATTATACCAAACTGGGGAATAATCTTTATACTTGTAACTTCTGAAGAATACAACTGCAAAACGTCAAGAGCCAATACAAATGAATGCACAACCGAATACCTAACCAAAAGCCATATTAATTTGAATAAGTTGCATTAAACTGCTATGGACACTGTTGAGGTCATTTCAAAGTTCAATAAACTATTTGATCTCTTTAATTCTTCCACACTATTATACAAGCACTGCATTCAAAACATTCAAAGGAGAAAAGTTTCACCTAGATTTTCAACAGAGATGGGATGTTTTCTCAATAAATTGAAAGTGTTCAAGGGGCCAAAGAAAATTTACCTTAATGTCGTTGATGGTTGCAGGTTTTATATTTTTGTTTACCAGAAAACTGAAAGAGAATGGCTATGCTGTGAACCTTACTTCATTTGAGTTCATTAGGGCATTCAGAAAATTGTTCATATTGATAATAATCAATTCAAAGAATATGAATTGTGCTCCAAATCAGAATTTCAGACTTCAAAATACCTGGAACTCGAATTGATGTATTTTCAGTGAAATAATAGGAAACAGATTGTACATAATTTTGTAATAGTCCATTGTGACTATCATGAATGATTTTATCTGGAACAAAATGCTTTCAAATAAGTATGTCACTATATGATTGATAAATAGTACTTGAAAATTTATTCATGTGAAACATGTAGAACATTTTATTGGGAAACAAATGAAGAATAAGTATGTGAAAATATTACTGTGTTGATTTATTTCCAAAAATTTCCTTGATTACATAAGTACTGTTCAGTTGCACATTTATTGCAAAGGAAAAGTGAATATTTTCCTATTGGAATGTTGGTGTTACTAATATGATTGGGATCATTGAACTACAATAACATAAAATAGCATCACTACTAGAAGATTAATGATAGGTATGAGAGTTCGCTAACAGTCATCGAAGCACAGTAATGTATTCTTGATTTTCTCCAAGGTGTTTAATAAGGCTTTCATAATATGTAGGTGACCAAACACTACCGATATCACGTAGGAATAGTAGTGTTTTACACAGAGAGCATATGACAAATCCTTTGATATTCAGGTTCAAAATTCTAACAGTTTTCGATCCATATTTTTTGTTACATAGTCATAGTGCAAGTCAAAGTCCATTTTTTTGTCCAATGCAACGTCCAGTTTGTCTCATAATTGGCTTGTGATTAAATTTAACTTCAAGAATGTAATGACATCTGTATTTTCATATCGTTTTTTCCTTTCTCGAAATTATTCAAATCACGTGTATTCGAAAAGTCTTGCAGATATTTTTGTTTTACCTACCATATAAATGAATAGCTGAGAATATTCATGACTTCCAGGCAGTACTGCACTTACACCTCTGCAGAACTAACCGTAAATGAAATGTTCTCCAAGGAATTGAATATTTAAAAAAAAACAGTTTATATAAATATCAACACATCATAGATACAAATTGTTTGTTATCTATGCTGTGATATCAACTTGGTCAATATTTGGAGTTCGGTGTCATACAAGCTTAAATCTAAGGTCTTGAACCATTAACATTATATAAAAATAATAAAACCGAATGTTCAGTATTCAGTATGAGAATCCACATTGAACTGTTGCAATATATAAGGGCTAATTAAAAAAATTCTTTGAACTTCGCGCTTCAATACCTATATAGGAAACCAATCAAAATCATAATTGCAATGAACTGAAGCGTAAAAAGCTTTCGTATGTACTCGGCTTATGCAGGAACGAATGTAAATCCGCAACCATGTCGGCATAAATTTTGCAAACCGGCAACTCTGGCGCGCAAAATTCAAAGGTCCGAGGTCAATGAGGCGGCATTTCAAACATCAAAGGAAATGGGCGGAGCTTCTCATCTGTAAGTTTCTGTAATCTGTGACCTAACTAACCTAGCTATTGAAGTTGCTGGTAATCCGATCACCAATCGGTATGGAAAAGTGAAATCAAAGCAGCACACAACCCACCAATAAATTTACCTTTACCTTGCTTACCGATTAGACCTGACAAAACCCGAATAATCCCAATCTGAATTTTTTTTAAATTCGAATGCTCACTCTAACCGAAGATGTACCAAAAACAATTTCTCGCATTCTACGCCAAGTCAGGTTGTGGCGTGATATATTCCAAGAAATGTTCGCATATTATATTTCTAACTTTTTAATTCGCTTTCTAAAATATTCCTATTTCGAATATTACTGAAATTGAATTGGCAACGTCGCAAAATTATTGTCGCCGTTATGAGACACAGAGCTGTCATTTCATTTACAAAATAAAATGTAGGATTTTGTTTATTAAGTTCTTTGACATTTTGTGTATTATAGTCTATTGAGTAATAATCAATTTTTTACTTTTTTGAACTTCTTGAGGATTATTTCACTCATAAGTGTGTGTGGAAGAAAGTATTTGCGGTTCAACACAGTATATTTCTATATGGATAGAAGCATATAATACTCCGTCCAAGAGAATATTTCAGTGTTTTGGAAGTAAGTACCGACATACCATACATATTTCTCAAAAAAAAATTGAAAAAGATATTTTTGCGCAAAATTTCTACTTGATATAGTGTTTTTATCATGTTTTAAGCCATCTGTGAAAATTCCGTACATTTACCCATATTCCCTAGGTACCTTTGCCGTAAGTTATCAACAATATCCTCACCTCACCCTACTTTTAACGGCCCTGTCCTAACCAAACAAACCTCGAACACAAAAGATCACACCAGTCAGGCGGTATTGGCGGTAAGTCTATTCTATCGTCATGCCACTGGTCATGGATGAAATATTGGCACGAAAATATGAGCACCTTGTGTATAAACAGAGTCGGCCCTCTGTTAGAGCAATCCGTACTAAGCCGTCAATTGTCAAAAATCAAGCATAATCAAGTAGGCTGATGTCTTCTGTTTGATCCCACAGTTTTACAGGTATATGTGCAAACACCAGGGTTTTTAAACATCTTAAACAAGCATAATCAGTTGTCGGTTTCAAATTGAATATAAATTGAGATGATACAACAATCATAATAAATGGTCCCACCTTGAGAACTACTGTAGAAAGTGATGAAAAGCAATGGGAATAATTAAAAGATGGCTAGATAGTAGCCTGCTTCTCTCCTTGAATGTAAGCAAAACGAAATTTATGTATGACTTTCGCTCTCTCAAAAAGATCCCTACCTACAAACTTATTTATGAATTCTATGATTTTCGTAACTTATTGCGTTATAAAACCATAAAAGTAATATATCTCTCACTTGTAGAATATATCAAAAACTATGGCATCGTTGTGAGGGGAAACTGAAGTAGCTAATATTTGTCAAAGCTTGAAGCATCCCAACAATGGATAATGAAAATAATGCTCTTGAAAAAAAAGGTAATCTATGTCAATAAGTACATGAAAATAGATTTCAGTTGCAAGATTTATGTTGAAAGAGAAGTATTATAAAAGGAATATCAGTTTAATTTGAACACCCGAAATGCAGCACAACAGAATGTTCTTGTAAAAATCCCCGAGCACGTTGCTTGCCAGAAACATATATATTGTCCTAGAGTTTACAATGCTATGCCTTAGCACCTTAGATAAATGCCATATAATAAAATTAAAAGAGATATTATAGAGTGGATTGTACAAATAACTTCACCTTCGTGTACCTAGAATGAAAAGTCAAAATATTCATTAACTCAAATTAAATTACAGAAGCCAAAACATTAACAATATACTGTGCCTAAGTAAAGACCAACATATTTGAAATTTCACTGGACAATATTTTACAGAGATAGTCGCACACACAGTATCTTTGAATACCATACTGCGTCAAATTTCAGTATTAGTTTAGGTTAAATTGTCTAAATAAACAATCTTTTAATTTTTCTGTAGAACCCTTAGACTACACAAATTTTGTAAAGTTTCTGAAATATATGTCTACCTACTATTACTAATGAATAGATAAATGAATAAAAAAATAAAGTGGAAGATTGGAGTTCAAACATCGATATGAAAAATAAATGTACTTTTGGTCTCTGCCTGGAGACAGTGCTACCAGGAGTGTTACTTGATCTGTTGTCGGATGGCGCTGCGATTTACTTTATTGTGAGTCACAGCTCTATTCGTAGACGGATACTATAAGGCTTTTGAATATTATCATTCATATTTGTGGAACAAGACGACTTCATAGTCGTCTGACCTATCCTTGCATTGATGAGAAGAAAATAACCTCGAAACATGCATGTATACAAGTGGTCATTTCCAACAAAAATGAAGGATAATATTCAATGTCAATGCTTTATAACAAGTAGCACTTGCAATTATTTGTCCTTAACGGAACGTTGCACAAATAGAAGACAGATATAATTCAATATCCGTAGGGGGAATTACTTGTTTTCTGTCAGATATTTGCCTTAATATCTATCCACTTTGTGGAATTGTGTGGAGAGACAGGCATTTTTTGGTTTTACGAAATATTTGTTTCTTGAAAATGAACAAATGTTTCAAAAATGCCAAATATACAAGCAATGTTGTGAACCAAAACAAAACACCTCTAGCACTGTGCCGTGATTTTTTAAGGGGGTCAAAACTATTTTTATCTCCATTTTCATGAAGGAATGATAGTATCTTGATTTAGTCTGATCTTGGGAGGAATGTGGTAATTTTTAATGCAAATGCAGTACGTGAGCTGCCACAAGTGGTTTGACGGTTTCGTCTGATAATTCCGGATGACTGACGACTATTCATAATTCAGGAATTTAGGAGAGCGCAGACGATTTTTTCGTTGAAATTTGTTGATTCACATGACAATCAAATTCGATACTAATGATGAACTTCACAAAAAAATTGGGTAGGTATCCATATTGAAAGGTTTCATTTACGAAAAATTACAATGCATTGTGATACCGATTCAATTTGAAATTGGTGTGTAGGAATTTCCATTTCTAAAATAGCATCTTGTTTTGATTCATAATCAAACAATTCGAATTTATTGACTAATGATACAAGTTTATTAAAATTTGGTGTCTGGAGGGTTTAGGTTGTGCAGATCACAATTTTTTAACCAACCACTGAAATGACTTGAATAGAAATGAGTTGAGAAACCGTTTTCAACAGCTTTTATTCCATAGTGATATACGTGACAAAATTTGTTGCCTATTCTACATCACTTGAAATATCTACTGATTTCCGTTTTTCCAGAATCATTAACTTTTTTTGTGAGATTTGTTTGATCACCGAAAAAAAAATATTAACACAAAATTCAAAGCTTCAGAAAAAGAGTGAGATAGTTGTCTAACTAAGTAAATGGTAGACTTCAATACTGGGATAAAACCACACTAAAGTAGTCGTTCATTTTGATGGTGACAATGAACAAAATTGCCCAAAAATGTGTGGAAATATACTGTTCATTCATTTAATACTTGAAGAATATTTTTTCAATTATTTTTATTTCCATACACACATACCTACATCCCTCCAACAATCGAAAAAAAAAAAAACCTTTCTGACTCTCTTTTTTCTCATGGATGAGTTCCCATAAGTTATTTAAAAATGTGCTTGTTGCTTGCATTGTGTTTGGTATTCCAGTAATATTTCGTAATAAACGAGCTGAAATTGTGTTTTCATCGTATTTTCATCAATCTGTTTGATGAATTTTTTTAGAACATTACTTGTAGAAATGTGCTGTAGTGATCTGTGACATGAGTTTTTATTATAATACTATAATAACAATAAAACTTCTTCATAAACACTTATAGAGTGTACTCAAATGCAATTCCTGTGCTGGTTGAGGACGGCTATTATTATTATTTGCCGTGGTGCTCCGGGGCGGCTTACTGATTTTATTTACTTCTCAGGAGTAGAAATTTATTTTGGTGTAATTTCCTCTATTTTCATCATTGAATTAGACAAGTTCAAAACAGTAATCCAGTTCTTTTCCTGAAAACATAATTTCGCCATCGTTTCGATTGTACACCCCTTGTACATTTTATTATAGCCCCTTATATTATTAGAACTACTCTCTGTCTTCTTTCCTTAAAAACAATAACTTCATAAGATAATTTGTTGAGATAACATAAAATCTCATAAAATTTTATTTGTGCACTCCTTATGTTGTTTATTTTGAAATAAATTCGGTGACTATCAATTTTAATGATTTCAATACTATTCTCTTCAAAATCTTTCACATATTTTTCCAGCTTTGTATAACGTTTTTCAGTACACAAGAACTTTTTGAGAGTGAATGCAGGTACCCCTTTCATTGATTCAAATTAACATTCGCTTCCAAAATATCACATTTCTCCTTAGAAGATATAAAGTTATTTTAAAAGAAACGTGGTAACCTGACAATCAGGTATGAAATATTGGATATATGAAGAGAATTGGAAATTTTAATTATAGTCCAATCTCTGATTACACACGAAACATAGTTAAAAAAAATACGAGTAATATTCAAATAAAGAGAGAGCAAAACCAGTTGAGTACAAAATCAATGAGTATTTGCATACAGGAGATACATGAAAAATTATCAAGTGGCACATTCAGAATGCCATGTGGCTGTATCGAGAAGGACGTCACTCAATTGATTTTTCAAATCACCCAGTTCGCAATCGAACTCAGAACATCTCAACGGAATTATCTTCTCCAAAGTGTCTTTATTTTTGTAATATATGTTCACAAAGTAGGTTCCAGAAGAATTCCACTACTCGAAATAAATGGAACTTGTGAAGTATGGAGGGTGAGGTTTGAAAGATCCTAAAGCTGAGAGAACTATGGCAATGTTGAGGTCATGGGCACTATACATACGGAAAAAATGTGCACTTGAAGAATTCTTCTTCATCGTCTCGAAGTGTTCTATCACGTCATTGAGGAAGGGTCCAGCACCTGAAAATAAGTTCACAGTATTATTTGTAAATATCAAACACAAAATCACAATATACAAAAAGATGCAGACAAAATATTCTGCCCAATTCAGAAATTTATGGGAACTCCGTTCATCTAAACACCAGTACTCTTATTCCATTGTATGATAATTGTGTGCAATGAATTATTATGATGTGAAACTTTTTCATATTTTTTTCACTTATCTACGTTTTGTTGTATTATATCAATCAATTGATATTATTAGATTTTATTGATTGCCCATCGTTTCTTCTAACTTTTATTCATATTAGGTAACATTTGAGAAATTGAAATTATCCAAAACACCAAAACAGCATCAATTTCACTCAAACACTCAAAATTAGCATATTACTCTTCTTATGATATTGTGATCCCATTTATACTAATCATTATTCGTCAACTTCTCCCTACATCATATCTGTCTACATTGAATTGAAGCTACTTCAATCATCTGATCAATTTTCTAATTTGCCTGCTCTAATCTATCTTTTATCTACCTTGTTTTGGATTCAATGATTGATGTTGTATTTTTGAGGAGACTAGAACAAGGGGCTATATGTTACTGGGTCCATATCTTGAAATATTACTCTTTTCATATTTTGCAATTTCCAGACTCTCGAATGCATCAAAAAGTCTGTCGTCATGAGCCTGTTGATTTCAAAATTGTGTCACAAATCGGTGGTTGTGATCCAAAGCAACTTGCTCTTTCATCTGTTTTTTCATGGCCATTCTAGTTTGACCCATATACTTTGTTACTAATTTTTCCATGAAACAGTCATTTTGTAATGAGTTTTCGTTACTAATTATCACAATATTGTCAGGTTTTTCCATGGTTGTTGATTATTATTCCAGTTTTTTCGTCTATTCAGTGTAGGTAATTACTCCTATACACAGCGTTTCTAAAATAAATTTCCGACCATATGCAATTTTCTTCATTCTTTTTCATGTAGATGTAGATTCTAAATCTCCTGGTGATCCCTTAATATGTTCATATGCTAGGAGATAATTATTTGGGGTAGGTTCTTTGGTATCTTGAATCAATATACACATCTGATAGAGCCGTTAGAGGTATTGCATTCACAATAAATACTATCAGTCAAAAGTGATACTAGTGCTTCTTCTTTCGAAGACTGTCCATAGACCACTGTTCCCAGAGACTTCTTTATAGAACCAATCAACCTATACCAAGCCCCTTCCATATGTGGACTTCCTGGTGGAAAAAATATGCACCTCTGCTGGTTGCGAAATACGATATTTTTTGCATGCAATTAGCGTTACGATAGAAGTTAGATGTTATACTGCCGCCCTAAGCGAAAGTGCCGTACCTACAAAAAATATGAATATTGAGATATTGGATTCTGTAGGTTTCAAAACCTATAAATGTTGACTTTCATCCAACAAAAATTAAGTACACTCGATTCAAATGGACAATGTTCACAAATTATTTTGCCGTAAGTACGATACGATACGTAGAAATGTCGGATCTACAGAATTCTGAGCAAAAAGCAGATAGCAGATTCTACACTTTTGCTTAGGACGGCAGTATACTACTTGATAGAAGTCCTGCAAGGCAATATCTTCCAGGTAATATTCTATAAAAGCAAGTGAGATGGATTTACAAGCAGGTACGATGATTTCAAAACACAGGAAAAAAATAAAGTGAAACCAATCCTGTGATTGAGTGTGGCCCTTCATAAGGTTAGTCCGTAAAAATACAATGCTCTTCACGTGTATGGTGAGAACCAGTAAAACAGAAGTATGAGTTTTTTTATGGAAATCAGGTTTGTAAAAAAATGGGAATCTTCAATTTTGACATAACAAGATGATAAGTCACTTTTCATTTGTCATTGACATGTTAGAAAAGTCATGAAATTGATAAATACATTCCTAAATTTCTCGAGGAAATGTGTGGGGGATGCGAAACCACAATGAAAAGGAAGTCCAATAGCAGAAACGGTATGGAAGTCACTTTTCGCTGGGAAGAGATACCATTCAATGGTAAAGTGGAGTTATGATTGGTTTTGTTTATTTACTATTCATTGACTTCTGTAGGAATGTTTCCGCGAGTGGAGTGAATATAAATATATGAAGAAGAGATATATTCTTCAAGGGGATGTCATGAGTAATTTTCATTTGCTAATTTTCAACTAGTTGATGAGGAAAGTTCTCTGAGAATATATATAATCAATAAACTACTAAAAATACAGGGGTGATCTAAATAAACTTTTGAGGTGAGGTAGAGAGTTTTATTTAAATAATATGTGAAGATAATATTATTTCAAATAGTCGTATCAGTTGAATACACATAGATATACCGGGTGACTACGAGTTGAGGTACGCCCCCAAATTTTTCTACAGTTTCAAAGATACAGCTTTCAAATTTGGTAAGTCGATATTTTACTCAAATACGCATATTTTGATTCCATTGCCGAAAATTCACCACTTTCGATTCAACCAGAAGTGACTCCAAACTTTTTTTTTTCAAACGACAACCTGTAAATTTTTTTTCATTATCCGAAAGAACACGCAATTTGTGATAACACAGTTCTTCAAAATTGAAAATCGGTTGAATAGTTATGGAGACAAAGTTGATTGTTCAATAGAGCAAAGTTAGCCATGAACATCGAACCCAAATCATCACAACTGACGAAATGCGTCAACATTTACGAGAGGAAGGTTCGAGGTAAGAAACAGCTGAAAATTGAGCTTCTTACGTAATTGCGCAACCATATTTTCCAAACATTATCTAATATTTCCTCAAAACAGAGTGTACCCATGAAGAAATGCTCACAAGTTCCATTTCTCAAATGGTACTATAATCTTCTCACATTGTCGTATTGAATAAATAAAGGGTGTCATTTGAAAAAAAAAATTGGGGTCACTTCCAGTTAAACCAAAAGTGGTGAATTTTTGGTAATGGTGTCATGATCCACCCTGTCCCATACTGATTATTAGAAATGATCCATCATTAAACGACGTCATGCAATTCATTATTCTCGAATACCGGTCAAAGATATTAAAATAATCTCTCTTCTGTTTGAGAGCGAACTGCGCAAAAATCAAGTTCACTGCTATCCTTTCCCCACGACCACGAACATAATTAATGAATTCCTAGATAATGAATATCTCGATATGTTCCATCCTACTTTTCAATATCGCGTCTTTCTTTCGCCAACCGCATGAGATAATATCAATAAATTTGTCTCGCTAAGTGGGATGTGCTATAAATAACAATAAAAGTGTCAACTGGACGCTATTAAAACATGATTAATGTATGCAAATGTCGTATTTTATTGCTTCACGTATTCAAACGTATAGTATATAAGACCGGAGATTCAATACATTGGATCAGTTCGTCTTGACCAGTACTACAATTATCTTCTAAGTATAAGTTATACAAGTGCGTTACCAGTTCGTCTTCATGTAATAGTGCAGTATGTAGTCTAATCTATCGCGAATACCTTAGTGCCACGGAGTTTAGTCAGGAGAGTTATGAAATCACTTCGTCAGTGAAAACCGTAAGATGAAACTATCGTACTATTAAATGTTATCCAGCAACGATCATGAATATAATGCCTGAACAAAAGCTATGGCTCATATACTGGTTACTGAAAGTGATATTATATTATTTTCACCTGTCGAGTGGATAATAAATTTGGTGGTAAGAGATGTCCTTTATTTAGGAACCCTGAATGGTAACAGCTATCGTTTATATTGTACTAAAGGTTTATGTCTACTAGTAATTACTGTTACTCCGGATTTTGGTGTATTCTTAGTTAATTTACTGATGAATTGTTCACCATCATCGGAAACAAGACGGTAAGGTGCACCAATCAACGAAATCACTTGTTTTTCAAAAATCTTGGTGATTCTATTAGCAGTAGCTTCACGAAGAGAACATAATAGACCGAATTTAGTGATTTAGTGAGATGTGACCGCGTCCACTACCCGAACAGAACGCAAGAGAGCGTCAGGAACAACATGGTTTTTTCTTTTGCAATGACGATGTCAAAATTGCATTACTGGATGCGCACTGACCATCGAGCGATACGACCAACAGGATCTTTTATATTATGGAGCTAGAGCCAAATGAGGCTATAGTGGTCAGTTATGACTAATATGTTTTTTTATATATAGTGTCTCACTTCCTCTATTGCAAACAGAATTGCTACACACTCCTCCCAATTTCTGCAGTACTTTCTCTCAATTTTTGTCAAAGAATGGCTCAAGTAGCAGATATCATTCTCGCCTTCAAACTGAGAAAGTATAGCTCCAACGACATAAATCGAGGCATCAGTCTTAATTTGAGAAGGAACATCAAAGTCAGAACATGATAGTATAGGAGGAAAAATTAGAAAATTTTCGATATTATCCAAAGTTCTCTGACAGGATTTCTCCTACTCGAAACCTACCTTTTCGCCGAAATGCAGTCATTGGAGCTATCAATGTCGAGAAAATATGGATGAAGCGTCTCTCTATACCAGAATGCCATTTCCATGATGCGTCTTACTCAAGAAAACATTTCTGGGTATTGGGATTTGTACGATGGCATCAACTTATTTCTGGGTCGACAATCAAATCCGAGGCTTCCACAACATAACCAAGATATGTCAATGTTAGGCTTGCTTTCTGAATAAGACTGAGTAATTCATGAAGTACATTGATGTGCTTGGAAAAACTCGGTGTGCAAATTATCACATAACGTTTTATTCGAGGTCAACCGCGGGCTATGAAACTTTGCCACGTAGCTGAAGCGTTGTGGAGACCAAATGGCATTCTTTCGAACGGGAATAATCCCCTAGTGAAAACAACAAAGGCAGTTAAGGGTCTAGAACATATGGTGACAGGAATCTGCCAGTACGCACTGTTTACGTCCAAAGTGGTCAGAAATCTATTATCCCTAAACTTGTTCAGAGTTGAACTCACGAACGGAGTAGTATTAGGCATCTGAAAGACTAACTTCGTTCTATTTCTTATAGTTTGCACAGACTTTGTATATCTCATCAAGTTTTTTGAAGATAACGATCGGTGATGCCCAAGGAGACTTGGAAGTGTTCAATGACATCTGCTAGCATTAGTTCCAACTCAATTATGAATTGCCGGAAACAGAGGAGTAGTGACGTTGCTTTATTGGGGTTGATCTGGTACGAATCTCGTATTCTACAATATTTGTACAACCAAGAGAATCACCCATTCCCTGAAAAGTCATCTCAATAAGTTGATATGATTCTTCTCTCTGACTCGAGGGTAGATTATCAAGATTATCAATAGTCTGTATAGCACTGGAAGGTATTAGCTCGATTCTAGTTTCAGATCGAAAATAACACTGCCCGGAATAGAGATCGGGTGTAATGCCCATTCGTTGCCATAAGTCGATTCCAAAAATCAACAAATGTGAGAATGATGGCACAAAGACTTCAAAAACACAAGTCGTTTCTGTACCTGTATGGAAACAGTAATTGTACCTTCAGCCGCTCATTGCACCCCATTAGCTACAGCTGTAGATGGAGCAGATTCAATGGACAGAGATTTCTCAAAATATTCCTACAATGGCCATCAACCACACAGCCAATGTCCAGAGCCAAAAGCCAAAAAGTATATTTCACATTAAATTTACAATATATGGAATTTATACAATTCACATAAAATATAAAAATGAAATAAATAAAAGCAATGCTGAAACCATCCCAATCCGCAGGGGTTAGGATGTTGTAGCGTTGGGATTATTTGGGTTTTGGGTTTTGTGACCTGCCCTTCTGGGTTAAAAACCTACTCGCGCCTGTTGCACAGGCCCTACGATCTTGTGTATGCCTTAGATGCTGTGAGTGCATGTCACTGCTCGGGTTGACTTCCCTGCCTCCTTCAAGTTATGCAGGGGATTCGCTATAATATGGGTAAAGCATCAAAGTATTAGAAGCATCCACTGTCGAGTTTCCTTTGACATCCCGGAAAAGCAAGAAGAAAAAACCGGGTTATCAGACTGTTGTCTGATAAATTCTTCGATTTCCGGAATATCGGCTAGCTCCCTCAATGTGTCTAGCCGAGTGTATCTGTCACTGTTGGTGACAATACGGAATATTTTATTATGCATCACTTCCAAACGCTACAGTTGTTTTGTGAATGCTGAAGAACACTGGACATGCATACGTCATCGCTGGCCTGATGACCTGCTTGTAGATCAAAACTTTGGTCTCCATTGTCAACTTGGAGTCTCTCGCTATTAGCGGGTATGATCTTTTAATCACCGCCCCAGCACGTTGTAACGCCAAGCTGACATGTATACCAAAGATCAATCCTCTGTCCAGCTGTACCCCCAAATACCGCATAAACTTGGCCTGACTAATTTCGGCGTAGAGAGCCCTGAATCCACCCGAAACTTTCACGTTTTCACGCTATCTTTTCTTGGTGAATGAAGTTCATAAACTCTGTCTTGGCCGGGATCATCACTATTTTGTTCTTCGCCATATACGGCACGACTTCCCTCTGCAGATGGCTCTTTACGTGTGCGGCGGCTTCGTTCGTGACGTTAGCCTGCCCGTAAATGGCTGTGTCATCGGCGTAAATCGCCGTTTGGGTGTTTTCATGCATTGGAAAATCATGCGTATATAGCGAGTACAAGAGTGGCGACAGGCTCGAACCCTACGGCACTCCTGCTGTGGAGCTGGTCCCATTCACTCTAAACTTTAAGGTCCTATTGACCAGGTATGAGTTCAACAATTGTACCATATGGCAAGGCATGCCTGCCCGTAGCATCTTGACGACGAGGCCCTCGACCCAGACCGTGTCGAATGCCTTTTGGATATCCAGCAGGACCATTACTGTATTATGCCCTCGATTGAAGCCTTCCTTCACTCCATGGACAATCCGCGCCACCTGGGAGGCCATTGAGTGCCCTCCCCTGAAGCCGAACTGCTCCGCTGGGATGAGTTTCAGCTCTTCCTCGAGGGCATTGAATCTTTTCAGCAAGATTTTATCCACAACCTTGGCCACCGCACTGAGCAGCGAGATTAGGCGGTAGCTCTCGATTCTCGAGTCCAGTTTCCCCGGTTTTAGGATGGGGATGATCTCTGCATGCTCCAGGCACTTTGGGTAGTGCTGCCATTTTATTATGCTATTCATAATATATATCAGCTGTACGAGGGACTTCCTTGGGAGGTTCCTCAGTAGAGCCGCGTCGATTCCGTCCGCTCCTGGTACCTTGTTCCTAGGGAGCCTTTTGATGGTTTCTTGAACATCCCTGAAATTGGTTATCAGCTACGAGAAGGTTCTGGTGTCCAGTTCCACCTGCGGAGTTTCCCTGAACCGCTTGGCTTCCCCAGTTACCTCTCTGTGCTCAGGGGTGGCATCGGCGCTCGCTTGGAAAGCACTCTGGAAGTACTCCCCGAACATTTCAGCCTTCTCTTGGTCTGTCATTGCCTGCCTCTGGCCGTTCCCCACAGTCGGTACGTCATTATGCTTGCTGTGCAGGCGCTTCGACATCTGTCATAGGGAACCGTCGTTGGCGTTGAGGGTTTCGAGTTTCCTCTTCCATGTTTTTTCCCTGTGATTTATTATGAGGTCATTTATTTCCCGCCCCAGTCTCATCATGTTCTCACGGTTGACTGAGTTGCGGGAAATATGCCATTTTTACGTTTTTTCTTATTTAACTTAATCAGATCCAGGATGAAACCTTCTCTCTCCCTGCCAATGTCCAATAAAGCAAGAAACATTTTTCCGTAGATAAGAACGTCCTAGTGGATAAAGAAAGAGAGTAGAGATATCAACAGGAATATGTGGAACAAACGACAACATGCTTTGAATGCTCCTAAGCCGAGTGAAGCCGCAGATATTCCATAGGGGGATGCCATTATTAATATTCATTTGCTAAGGTTCAACTAGTTGATGAGGACTGAATCAATGGAATATATTGAATATACTACTAGATATTTATACAGGGGTTGATCGAAATAAACTCTTGAAGTGAGGTGAGTTTCATTCAGTTAATATCTTAAGATACTATAATTTTAAGTAGTCATCAGTTGAAGACAGATAGGTAAACCACTCTGATCAGACTTTCATAGGTTGAGTATGATTTTTTTCCTGGCTATGGCCGAAGATATCCTCCTCCCCATATATTTCCACCAAGTGCGAAAATGAGGTAAACATATGACAGAAAATAACTACTTCCCTCTACGGGCATTTAATTACATCTGTCATCTAGTTGTGCAACGTTCTCCAAGGAGGACACTATTTGCAAGTGCTGATTGTAATAAAGCAATTGAATATCATCCTTCATTTTGTTGGAAGTGACCACTTGCATACATGCATGTTTCGGGGTCATTGCCTGCTTTCAGTGCTAGGATGGGTCAAACAACAATAGAGTCGATTTGTTCCACAAAATGAACGATAACATTCACGAGCCCTATAGTATTTCTCTACGAGTGAAGCCATGACTTGAGTAAAAGTCAGTCACAGCGCCAAGCGAGAGGGGAAAACAAAAGAGTATTTCTCGGTATTACATACTCCAGGGAGAGTTAATGGAATAAATCGAAAAAAGTTCGAAGTGTGTGTATTCGGAGAGGATCAAACGAGTCGAAAGAAATAATTCCGATTACGGCCGAAAATACCCTTCTCTGCACACATTTCCACAAAGTGGAAAAATAGGCACATATCTATCAGAAAACAACTACTTTCCCCATAAGGACATTGAATTACATCTGTCATCCGTTTGTGCAACGTTCCTCATGGAGAACTATGTTCGATTTGATGATTCTTTTGTTACTAAATAATATAAGATGATAATGGATATTGAAAATGTTATTCCTGAACAAAACGTTGTTTTTATCAGCGCTTCATTATGATAGAGACCAGAATTATTTACTGTAAGAATATTATGAGTGTTTATGAGGGAGTATCATTATTATTATATTATTATGTATGGAAATTGATTTGAATTCAGTTCCTCTACTTACCAAAACGAGCCAGTTTGGTGTTGAAACCAAAACTCTGGAAGACATGTCCGGTCATTGTGGTCAGTGGTTCTGGAAAAACTGCATCTGTCCATGGAGGTAGAGGGAAACCAAATTCATTCTCAATTAGAAGTGCATCGAATAAGGTAATCGTGTCACCCAGGAAGGAAATGTTGGAACCAGTATTATTAGTGAGGTATTCGTAGGTCTCCGCATAACTCGCCATGATATTCTGATAGTACGGTTCATTAGCCATCGCCCTCTCGAATTCTTTAATATAGGCGGGACATGAAAAGAATGTGGTAAGCACGCTTGATGGATGAACTGGAATGGGACTCCAAGCAATATCCGGGTTCCATAGTTCAGATGCGGTGGGTGGAAACAGTCCTAGAAGGTTGCATTGTGCCGACATGTGAGTTCTGTCAACATCTGTGGTTTCGGCGTAAATGAATTCCTTGGAGTAAGCTGCCGGAATCACGTCGACGTATCTTTTTCGGGTATATCTGCCAAGATCGTAGTGCTGAGCCTTACCAACCTGAAATGACAATGGAGATAACTGAGGTGTGGGGAAAAAAAAGGTTTTAATGGTATGTTTTATATGCTAATCTCCATCCAATAAATCATTTAATCTAATCCAATTAATCATTTATTTTATTCAAATAGTCTTATTTGATCAAGACAAAGGTTTCATTAACTTTGTCAACTTGTAGAATCAAAATTTTTCCATCTCTGATAGCCTGAACTTCTGTTTTTGACAAATTAGTCTGAGGTGGTTTAGTCTTACGTAGTATTTACGTATATTCTGTGCGAATTTCGTCTGCCTGTTTATCGGGAAAAGTTCTAATAGCAGTTTCAATGTTGTCTATTATACCTTTGTTTATTCGTGTATGTCAAATTACAAAATTGTGGCATTTGGAAAGAACGCCAATTTCAGTGGCAGAGAGAATGCGGTCAGATGAACTGATTACAGTTTGCGATATGTCTATTTTTTTTGGTAACTAGTGTAAGGTCTATGTTCTGAAATATATTCTTCAAGCTTGAAAAGATCTAATGGTATATTTGATCCTTAAGGATTTTGGAGTCACTTTCTTATCACGACAAAGAGTTTTGCTTTCTTTTGCCGCAGGTGGTGAAATCTTGAAAGCCTTTCACAATTTATCAGAGAGTATACAATTGCAAGTTTCAGGTTTGCTGGAAGAATTCCATTCAGAGAGATGGATTCATCAGAGGTTGACAATGTTCATTAGATATATAATCATTACCGCAGGAATTTGTTGAACGTTTTGATTGAGAAATGATTTCTAAGACGTCGCTCTCACAAACTGGAGAAAGTTTAACTCATAGAACTCATTTTCAATCAATACTTCACTAAAATTCTCATTGACTTCATAAGCTAGTTCTTTATCATCCATGACAACATCAATTTACTCCACAGTTATTGGATTATTTTGTCTAGTTATTTTTTTGAATCATTCACTAAGTGATAGCTTCTGATTTGTTTTCAGAATTCATAATTTGGAAGTCATAATTTTCTTTTCTTGTTGGCAATGAAACTAAAGTAAATACCCTTTTACCCACAATTGCCAATGGAAATGTACATGTGGGATGAATTCCTACAACTTTTCAACGAAGTACTAATACAACAACTGACAAATTCATATCTTAGTGTTGAGTAACTTTAGTGTGCTCACTGGAATAAAGTGCCAGGACGAAGACAAGCGAAAAGGCTAGTATCCTATCACCAAGAAAAGCTAAACAACTTCTCGATTTGTACGAAAAAGACTTGAAATTGGTAACGAGACTACTCAATGGGCTTTGCCCTCCAGGGTATTACCTCAAAAAGATGGGCAAGTCAGAGAGTGATGATTACCGGTACTGCGACAACTTCGCGGAAACTGCAGAACTTCTGCTTTGCGAATGCCCAACTCTCTTCTGCAAGAAACATGAATTCCTTGAAGGGCATTTTCAATGACCTCTGACATCAGGATAGCTCCCAGGAAACTGATGAACTCTACACGAAGTATCAGAATCTTGAGTAATGAATTTCTAAAAGGTCACGTACAAAAGACCTTACAGGTCGAGGTGCTTGTGAGCCTGCACGACCCCTTTACAATCTACAACTCTATTGACAAAAAACTATAATAGTTATTCAACTAACCAGTTATGAAAAGACTGATTTGATTTTTCGAATGGATGCAATACTTTCAAAACAAGCAACCGTAGTCAGCGGGATTTGTAAATTACATTAGTCACAAATTTGTCTTTTTATGACATAATCTTGGTGTAGAACAGTACAACTTTTATATAACCAAGCATTGAAATGAAAAATTATTTTGCCCTTTCAAATATAACAACACTTGCAGCCCTACTGTTATCTACAACTGCAATACTCCAATTGTGTATAACAATACATACTAAGTTATTCAGTGGTGAATATCAACAAACTATTGTATTAATAACTATAATGGTCCATTGAATTCAAAACTAGTTTAGTTGATACCAACAAATTCAATAATAACATATTATCATTGTGGGTGGTTGTGATTATACTTGGCTGCAGGTACGTTCACATATTAGAATCACACCCTAGTTACATAAAATGTTAAATATAATAATTAATTGGAATACAATTAATTTCGTACTCATTATAATTTCAGTATTCCTACTGATAGAGTTAACAAAATACGCATCTAGGAATTAATATACTAATGTAATGAAGGGAAAAACTACTTCTATTCTCATTCGAATACCTCATTTTCTATAACAATTTATAACTATATGACGATATGATTTATGCAGGTTAGACTGGTAACTTACTTGGACTAGGTACTGATTTCAGTCAAGAAACTTTTTTATTAATTCTTCAATTGAACCACTATTGTGTTGATTTCAATTCAGATAATATCAAATCACAAGTGACAAAAACATACTATACAGAACACATTCATGATATATTCAAAAAATTGTTGTCTAAAACTGTTTTTTCCGTTAACCAGCTGTAAACAAATAACAACCCGAATCGCACCGCTTATACGCATGTCAAGAAATCGCAAGAAATTTAAAAAGTAGTAGTAGTAAAATTTAAAGAGTAGAAATTAAAATGTGCTTGTATGCCAATACTATTAACGTTACTATGTATTGTTGCAAAATGTACCTGGCAAGTTGCATATTTCACGTTCAGTTGCAGACACGTTGCATGTGTAATTATCTTTCAGGTAACTCTGCTAAGTTAGTTCTGTTGGATTTTACTTTCTTTTGAAGCAATATTATAAAGTTTCAAAACGCTATGTTGATGTAAGCGATGTAAGGTAAGTTAAATGTGTTAAATGTGAGTAATATTTCACCAACTCAATGTTATATATATATATGTTCAGTGCAGTGGGTACTTACGTTTGTCAGTTGTTCTGGTTCAACAGGCCAATTCTCAGGATCCGAATAAGGGTCATTGGGGTAAAATTTAATCGGAGTCCTTTGTCCATGCCGGAATATCTGAAAAAAGCCATATGAAAATCGTGGAGGACAAAAGTGCAAGAAACTGCTTGAAATTTGTTTTAATCGATTTTCCCAGGTCTTGGGCAGATGTGATTAGGCGGTCGTATGGGGCTGTTGAATTATTCCCATTCGACAACACTTATAGAAAATGGTCGGAAGGCTGGACTACAAGTAATCGATTTTTATTTTGAGTATATGGTTTTAATTTTGTTTTTGGTTAAACCTGATTCAATTATTTTGAGATTGATTAGGTTAGTCAGTTATTGTGGGTGGCCGATAGCCCATAGGCTTAGATATCTGGCAGTGGAACTTCTGACTCGCATCGGACAAACGTTCGAGGCCTCAGTATGCGAAAATATTTTCTCTCAAGTACATCAGTTTCTTCAAGCGGTCACATGCCATGTTGTGAAGCAAGTGTGATGTGAATTGCCAACCACGGGGTTGTGCTATATATTTTCCGGGTTTTTCTTCAACTGAGAAACCACCAAATATCAGTTGGTCGCCTCGGAGTACCACGGCGAATAATAATGATAGCTGTCCTCTAACTGCAGATTTATGCCTTTGTATTGATATATTTACTTTTTATTTTAGAAGATTTCCAGTCAGGCCCTGTCTCCAATGCTTCGACACTTTTGGAAGGCACGCTAGATCATTGGATTATTTGTCCTATTGAACACTACCCATGTCGTACGGTAAGTGACTCATGAGTCCGAAATTCATGTGCCTTGAGCAAGCAGAGTGAACCAATGATGAGGGTCTTCTACATTCATCCGGCTGAGATTTCTGTCATACTATGGCAAGCCGGTATGATTTTCAAATTTTGGAGTCCATCATTCCACTAAGGACCCCCATTATCAGAACCACTATTTCAACAGAATGGTTTTGGTATAGCTTGCGGAGTTCAAAGAGTAGATTCTCCTCTGCTCGGTCTCTTTTTGCTCATCTTTTCGGATGATATTCGTTTCGCCAGGAGTCGGTAACTTAATCACAAAAATCGTCTTAGTCGAGGACTTTATCAGGCTTATTGGCTTCTATTTGCCCGAGGGTGGGGAATGGGTGGTTCCAATTGATTCAGCACTTCTCATTCTCCACAATGAACTCAATATCCCCTGGAGCATAAGGCAACACTGGTGTCTCGTCTATACCGTACGAGTATCGTTGATGGTAGTACAACTCGTTGCGCCACTTTATGCCAGTGGATGTAGGCTGACACCACGTAAGCTGAACAAGCTGACAGATAATGCATCAAGGTCTCAGCTGCTCCAAGACACGCTCTGCATCTAATGTGAGGGACCTCTATACCCATCCTGCGACTACGGTAGACAAGGGTGTTGAAGACACCATCTTGGCAGACCACTTGACCTGCGATATGCGAAGGCAAGGTTCTGGATGAGCCAAGATTTTTAATGTTCTTGAAAACTTTGTCGCTATACGAGACTCTCACTCTCCGCAGCTTCAACGTAGGCTCTCTGCTGAACTAGTTTCAACTAGGTGACAGAGTTTGCGAAAATACAAGACCAAGGTTGTTGGCTGTACGGGATGCTACCTTGAAAGAATTGCTCTTTCCATGATCGCATACGAAGCTGAACTATTGATGACTTTACAGTACCATTCTGTTATGTATGCACTCCAAGGTCAATATTCTACGGCCCACCCGTTGTATGGGGAAGAACAACGGTGGAACGAACGATCTAAGATGCTGAGATGCGAGTTTTTCCTGAGTCCATTTCAAGTATAATTGGAACGGCAAGCATATTAGTCGCAGAAACTTCATTCTTCCCTGACAGTTCTAATGATCAGAAATTACCCTGATGATTGAGGAAAGAGTACACGAAGGAGAGGTAGTGTTAGTTCATAAAAACGTTCTTAAAAATGATAAGTAGCAGGAGCATACATAAATGAATCAAAGATGATCAAACGTTAAACATAGGAGCGATGGCATATAAATCAAACAATGCAAGAAAGTAATGGGTAAGGTGGCAGAGACAAACTTAAGAAAATGCGTGGAATATGCTTTCTATGAAATAGATATTCTGGCATTAGTACAGGGAGACAAAAAACTCAGCCCGTACAAAGTTCTTGTCAAAGCGGGGGGATAACTTTCGCAGACCTTCTCAGGATCGTCGAAGACAGACTTAACATAAAAAACGAGAGTATCTATTGAAAATCTGTGGCCAGTTAGACAATGCAGGTCATGGAATGGACCAATCCAGAAAAGTTATACTAGAAGCCTGATACTCTTCTTGTAGTCTACGTATTCAGTATAAGGCTGGTATAAGAAATGTCAAGTGCCCAACCTTATTCTCAAGAGATTCATGGTTAACTGTCGGAGGTTTCATATCGGAGGTCATTTCCATGCTGTGACTTTCGATATCAGCCAACAGTCTGCTACGCTCTGTTTCAGCCTGTTATATGCAACTAGCAATATGAATAATTTCGTTTGTTGTCCATTAAGCCCTCTCTTCAGAAGAATATGGATAGGTGGTAAGTCTAAAAAGATTCTCATAGCTGCTGACGGTGTATTTCAGTGATCGCTAGATCTGTAAGGCTCTGTATACGACAGAGCTTTGCCTTGGTCATTCGCTGTGAGGTGTTTGGCCACTAATCGATCCCTCCTTGTGATTATTGTTCTAATATTAATCACAAATATCTTCTAAATTTATTTGGTTGCCATAATTTTTCACAAATCCTCCGACATGTCCATAAGGATTATTATTCTGCATGATGTTTCGTGACTTTGGTACCAAATTCTCCTCTGAATAGGAAATCGTAATTTTATACATGTAAATGTCCCTTCTAAAAATCAATTTATCACGACAAGAAATCCACCGTTCATTGCCCTGAGGATGACTCAATATAAGTCAATACGTCGGCAACAAATCCACAGTGGTTTCAGTTATCTTGATCTTTCATTTTCCAAACTATTCACACGCTACAAGGATTATGATGCTTTGTGAAAAAACCTTTTCCAAGTGAGCCATCTCTATGTGCTTTTTATCAAATGAAATGACCCACCAAGAAAGTTGTGTTAAATCTACCAATTTTCTCTTTCTAGTAGAGGGTTCTATCACAGTCTTAACTTATACATATTTTTGTGATTTGTTCGACATTTTTTCTGCATTTCGACGTACCTACTTCCTAGACGGAATACTCTACCTATAAACATTTCACTTAAAATAAAGAATTTTCATGATATGATAATGAGTTGTTTATTCAACTATTATAAGATGTTTTGCATATTTATGCCAGTATATCTTGCTCATTTCCAGGTTCGATATGGAATTCTTATAATTCCTTAGAACTACGTATATATTTTTATAAAGAAATAATAATCTGTTGAAGACACTTCAGACATAGAGAATATAAATAAAACTTCGATTAAAAATTTGGATAGAAATGGGATACCCAATATCTACCTAGTGCAAATTCAAAATTTAATATTTGTGTATCGAGCTGAATTTTACGAAATACGTGAAGTGTCATAAAGAGATCAGACACAAGTTAGCACACTCGATTCGATCGAATTCAAAATCATCAAATTCGTTAATAGAATGCCAGTGTAGTAGCTCACGGAAATTGCAGAAAATGAACAATTTTTTGCAACTAGCCAGATGGTTCGACTTGTGTAAAATTACTTTTCGTGTTATGACCTTCAGAATCTTGAAAATGGTCCATTTTCAAACACAAATTATCCGATAAAAAATTATATAAAATGCCTCCTTCTATTCGACAACACTTTTTTTGAAGCAAATCTACTCAATTTCACAATCACAAGCACCCAAACAACCGTTCTACACAAATATTTATATTTAAATTTGTAATTATTTATTTATATGTTAAATTTATTTATCTTCGCCGTTGTGACGATTAATAACAATTTTAAAAACAAAAACATATAAATTGGGTGGAAGCAAATGCTCACTGCGCTCGCATTTCATAAATTCCCAGAAGAAAGTGACACACCTCAGGTTTTCAGTCATAGATCTAATTCTTCAACGTTTTTCTTTCTCCTGGCGGTCCACGTTTTCGGAAGCCGAAAGATATAAATGAAGGAAAAATATATATCTGCTCATATTTAAAATTGAATGGTTGGCCGCACATATTTCCAGTGACCAACCTACCGTGACAATGAAAATAACTAAAAAATAACGGATGAAAATATTTTTTCAACAGGTAATTTTGGCGTATTTTTGTAAACTCCCAAAAACTCCCAACTTCCCACATTATGGTCAACATATTCAATGCTCCATTCTACAATTTCAATGAACAAAGATATAAAAGTACCCCAAAGTAATAGTATTTTTGAAAAAATTTTGGGCTTGGTATAAATCACGAAAGCTATTATATTTTCCAGAGAGGAGATTGATGATTTCATTGTGGAAGTACCAGATGACTAATAGTTGATGATGGAGGTATATTTCTGACATTGGTAAGTGTTTCGTTACTAATTGTTTATTTCTTTGTAGATTGCTTATAATTGCGATGTGTGGTGCATGCCAATGTGATGAATTATAATTTGACCGTTGAAGAAACCAAACCGAAAATGCAAAGGGAATTTATTGTTAGAACCAAAAAAACCATTGACAGTTCGAAAACCTATCATTGTCATTTCATTTCTATTCATGAAAAATAGAAATGCCCGGTACAGTTTCTGGGAAAGTTATCATTGCATTTATACCATTTAACATAGCCAAATATTTAAAGTTCCATAATCTAGTATAATATACCGGACATAGTTTGAGAATAACATTTGCGTCTTCTTTAGCAAATGCGGAAAGAGACATTTTATCATTGAAGAAACATGGTAGTTGGCATGTAGATCAGTCAACTGTCAAAAAAGTCAAACTTAAATCAGATTCTGACAGGTACACCTACTCGGTCGTTATAAAATATTCCAGCAGTGGTCATGATGGTAGAGCGCTTGTCTATCCATCAAAGGGGAGTGGGTTCGATTCCCTGCATGGTCACTGGACTCGTGCTAGGAATCGCACGTTAAACGGTAAGACCTCGTTAATCCTTAGCTCACACAAGTTTCGACTTCTGAGGGCTGTCTTTCGTAAGGGGATGACAGCTAGTTAACGAAAAAAACAACAACAACAACAATAACTCTTTCATCGGCAATTTATCCCTCTACCATTCCTCTCAACTTCAATACAAATGAAACACCCACCAAAATCTCTCCATTTTCAGCTATAATACAATCTGTATATTTAAATTTTTCAAAAAGTTCTTGAATTTCAAATTTTGTTAGGTAATGAACTTGTTGAAGAACAAAATATAATGAAAATGTACATTGGCAAAATACCTGCATTTATATGAAGCATTATTCAATTTCACTTTTAAGGAGGAAAAATGACACTTTTAATTCTAAAACTAGGACACAAAAGTTAATTTCTAAAGAAGGTGTTAGACAGTAGTTATTTGTTTTACTAGGCATAAAAGCACAAGATTTAATGCCACGGCTGGTCTTTCATAGCCGAGCGTAGCGAGGCTATGAAACCAGCCAAGGCATTAAATCTGCTTTTCTATTGTGAAACATATAATTTTTTCTTCAAATTTGTTCCAATTCCACGCAAAATCGACTTTTTCATATTTAAATTGCGTTTCATTATCAATATCCAAATAACTAAATTATTTCATCAAAGGTAACTGGGCCCTGCGTTACTATGTTTACCGCTGATGACGTTTGTTGAATTTGTTTGTTTACTGTTTACTTTGTCATTGTCAATTTTAACAACCAGTTTGATTTAAATTATTACTTGGAAGGTTGCCTAGCAACGAACTTTTTCTGCCAAGGCAGTAAAAGTGAACTTTTTCTGCCTAGGCATTAAAAGTACAACTTCTAAGCCTGCCAAGTGTCATTAAAAGGCCGCTTTTAATGTCATTTGGAGAAAAAAACTATTTTTGTGATATAATGGGATATTTCTTTCGTCTATTAAATATCAGACATCAACCAATCCTCCGTTTGTTTCCTATTTGACAGGAGCAATCAACACGCCTGTTAGCGATTATTTTATTCACACATTGCTACACTAATGAAATTTCATGACTGAAGTCACATGATATGTAATATGAGCGGCTATTTAGGTAAACAACCGGATATTTGGGTAAACAAGGCTATTCATGTGAACAACGCTTCCTTTTGTTTGTATAAGTGTCAAACGTTGACAACTCAGTCGCTCAAAATTGTTTTGGGTTGTCTTCTATGACAGAAATCAAAGCTCTCAGGAGTTATTCACATTATTAATGTTCATTATGGTCTCATTAAATTGTCAAAATACAAGGTACTCTCGATAGAATTATGAAGAAAATAATAGTCGGCTATTTGTCATGGTCTTGAGATATTACCTACGATTATTCCTTTAGTCTATTGAATATCATTCATCAACCAATCATTTGTTCGTTTCCTATTTGACAGGACCAATCAACACGCTCTATTAGCGACTATTTGCATGGTACACAATAGTCACCGACTATTCAGCATGATACCAATATATCAAGGAACCCGTGCAACTACCCTAAATAAATACATCTCAAATGTCAAATAGAATCAATCGTGTTGAAGCTGTATAAGTATTTGAAAATGAATCTGTTTGGAGGAACCAAAAACTGAGAGATAGATAGGGTAATCGAGGCTACAATCCCTGACAATACAGTGTCATTCATAAGATTGATATAAAGAATTGGACTAAGAAATAATCTTCATGAATATAACACGACCTTGAATAATTGTCTGCTATTTTATTGCTGCTAAATTCCTCTTGTATTTATTAATTTTACTCGAACATTATTTTGGCATTAATAATCAGAGATGAAATCCCTCGAGCTTCGCTCTCGGGTTTTCATCAGATTATTAATGCCAATTTAATGTTAAATTATTATAAAATACAGTCAAAATTTAGATGCAATAAAAATAGTCGGCTATTTATTGAGGTCTTGTTATATTACTCTTGAATACAAAACAAAAAAAATTTTGGCAACTTCGAAAACAGTACTCACACAATAGCCGTTTTTGATTCGCTCTGGTATCACATTTTGGTTAACCACAGACTAACCAAAATCCAAAATCCAAAAATATATTCAATTAAATTTACAATGAATAAAATCTCTACCGCACAACATATAAATAAATAAATAAAACCCCTCCTAAAACCATCACTAGCCGCAGTGGGGGAAATGAAGTATAGGGTAGGGTTTTATATGGTGAGGCGAATGGGGTTTTTCTACCTTGCCCTCCTGTGTATACAGGGGGCAGGCAAAACCTGCTTTCGCTCACCGAGGCGAGTACTACGATGTTAAGTAGGCCTTCGTATGCTGTGAGTGAGTCATCTGCCCTGGTTTCTGCAGCCCTGTCTCCTTCGTATTATACAGGGGGTCTTGTTGTATTATGTGTCAGACATAGGGTTCTCGAGACCATGTATTGTCGGGGTTTCTTACACCCCCGGAAAAATGATGGAAAAACCGGGTTTGAGCATGGTGTACGCGTGATTACTCACTCCTCTTCTAGAGACTCATGGAAAATATCCAGTGCTTTGTAAATGAGCCCGTGCTTCAACCTTAGGTTGTCGCGGGCTCTTATTGTCGTCATACCCCTGGTCAGTTTACTTCCAAGGATGAAGTGTCGAAAGAATTTATCAGACTGTTGTTTGATGAATTCTTCGATTTTTGGAACATCGGCTAGCTCTCTCAATGCGTCTAGCCGAATGTATCTATCACTGTTCGTGACAATACGGAGTATTTTGTTCTGCATCGTTTCCAGGCGCAACATTGTTGACTTGGGAACGCTGCAGAACACTGGACATGTATATGTCATGGTTGGTCTTATGACCTGCTTGTAGACCAACACTTTAGTCTCCATAGCTTTCTCTGGAATCTCTCGCAATGAGGGGGTAATTTCTCTTTACCGCCGCGGCGGCTCGCTTTAATGCCAGACTGACATGTTTAGTAAAGGTTAGTCCACGGTCCAGCTGTACCCCCAGGTACCGCGCGGTGGCGGACTCGTCAATCTCGGCGCCCAGTGCCCTGAATCCACCTCGAATTTCGACGTTTTCACGTTTCACCTTCTTGGTGAAATTCATGAGCTCTGATTTCGCCGAGTTTACCACTATCTTATTTTTTCCCATATACGGGACGATTTCCCCTTGCAGGTGATCTTTTACTGGCAGGGCCGCCTCGTTCGAGGTGGGCTCCTGCGCGTAAACCGCGGTGTCGTCTGCATAGATCGCTGTTTTTGTGTTCTCGTGCATTGGGAAATCGTACGTATACAGGGAGTATAAGAGTGGTGACAAGCACGACCCCTGCGGCACTCCTGCTTCGGCTCTCCTCATTGAGGAGCTGGTGTCGTTCACTTTAACCCTGAAGGCTCTGCCCACGAGGTACGAGTCTAACATTTTTACCATATGTACAGGCATTCCCGCCCGTAACATCTTCATGACGAGGCCCTCTATCCAAACCGTATCGAACGCCTTCTGTATGTCCAGCAGGACCATTACTGTATTGCGATCCCGATTAAAGCCTTCCTTCACCTCGTGGACAATCCGAGCTACCTGAGAGGTTGTGGAGTGACCCCTCCTGAAGCCGAACTGTTCCTCCGGGATGAGCTCCAGCTCTTCCTCGAGATCGCTAAATCTCTTCAGCAGGATTCTGTCCACCACCTTGGCCACCACACTGAGCAGCGAGATGGGGCGATAACTATCTATTCTCATGTCCTCTTCTCCCGGCTTCAGGATAGGGATAATCTCCGCCTGCTTTAGGCACGTCGGGTAGTGCTGCCACCTTATGATTCCGTTTATGATGTACATGAGTTGGACAAGGGACTTCCTCGGGAGATTGCGGAGCAACGTCGCGTCGATCTTATCGATCCCAGGCGCTTTGTTCCTGGGGAGCCTCTTTATGGTTTCCCTTACCTCCCCGAAGTTCGTCATGATCTTCGAGAAGGTTCGGTTCACCATTGGGGTTTTGGGTATATCCCTGAAGTCCTTAGCTCCCCTGGTTACTTCAGCGTGCTCCTGGGATACGTCCGCTCCCGCTCGGAAGGCACTCCGGAAATATTCCCCGAACATTTCGGCCTTCCCTGGATCGGTCATCGCCTGCCTCCGGCCGTTCTCCATGGCTGGGATGACATTACGCTTCCTACGAAGTCGCTTTGTCATCTGCCACAGAGAACCGTCGTTGGCATTAAGGTTTTCGAGTTTCCTCTTCCACACTTCATCCCGGTGCTTTTTGATAAGTTGGTTTACCTCCCTGCCCAGGCTCATCCAGTTTTCTCGATGAACCGGGTTTCGGGAGGCCACTTCTTTCTCTCCTTGTTATTGAGTTTTATTAAGTCCAGGATGAAGCTTGGAAGGGGATCTCTATCCTTTCGCACGATCCTCTTCCTGGTGGTTTTCTCCCTGGCTTCTTGAGTATTCTCGATCCACCTCTGGGTTTCCCGGTCTATGTCCCCCTCCGCTATTTGCGGGGTGACGACCGTTCTCGCATCTAGGTCAATTGTTTCATGTTGCATCAATATCAAGTAGGTACAGGAACTTGTGAAAAGATAGCGACTTTTTTATTTCGGTATTTTCAATTTTTCTTCAGAAGGAGTCAGATATTTCAGTGATCGTTGTATGAAGAAAAAAATCTAATCAAATCTGTTGTAGCAATGCGAGAGGTCAGGTAGCCAAGTGGTTAGAATCAATGTTTTTTAATCATTCTGGATTGCTGGTCGTGGGTTCAAAGCCCGGCGATTTCAGTTTATTTTCTGATGGACTGAGAAAGTGCTAGAAGGATAATCCTGGGCTCGCATAAGTTTCGACTTCTGACGGCTGTCGTTCGTAGGGAGACGACAGCTGGTTAACGGATTTTTTTTTAACAATTTTACCAATTTCAACAATTTTAACAATTCTGAAATTTTAAACCATTTTAACAATTTTACCAATTTTAAAAATTTTAACAATTTTAACAATTTGAACAATTTTGAAAATTTTAACAATTTAACAATTTTAAGAATTTTAAGAATTTTAACAATTTTAACAATCTTAACAACTTTAACAATTTTAACAATTATAACAATGGGTATGTTCGCAGTGCAAACAATTACCAATTTAAAATCCATGAGATTTTTCATTAAGAACGCCTTGCCACTCATGAACCCCGCCGTTGGCACCCCGAGAAAAATATTTTCATTTTAATAATAAACCTATTTATTCGAATGTAATTTGCTCAATATTAGCATTTTTCAGTATACCATTACACATAACACAGTTATTTTATAAATAAGTGTTAACATACATCTACATATTCGTTATCTGCCGGCTCTTTTCCATTTGATACGTGTAGCATGGCCTGGCAAAATAAAAACTTCATATTGGGCATATTTTTTCATCATCAATTTTCAGAAATGTCAACATTTGAATATTGTTTGTTGAATATAAAAAGTTTTGAATGACTTTGGAATAAAAATATGACAACAATTGAATAAAAGTAATGAGGACCTATAATTTTATTCTCGACTCTCCTTGCACATACGTTTACTTTTGAGGATTCGCTTGATACAATATTTGCAGTTTGCCGATTCACTGTTCCATTTAAACAGAATGTTGCATCATCAGAGAAAATGATTTGACAAATGAAGCGTACATAAATCTTGCAGTGCTTCAAAAAACTGCATTCGGCGAATTTCCTGGACATTATAAATGTCACACGGGTAATCCTCTTTTTTAGCACACCTAAAACAAACTTTTTAGAGATATTTGTATCAGCTGCAATTTGCCTAGAATTGATTTGGGGATTCTCTGGCACACCTAATGGAGCGTTAAATTTGACAATAACATTTATTGGTGGACGACCAGCATTTGCAACATGTTTTACATGTCCAGTTTCTATGAATTTCTTTCCAATTTCAGTCACAGTGGATTGTGCGAGGATATCTCATATTGAATAAATAATACAATTCTTGTTGTGTTCTGGTTCTATTTCCATATTCAACCATCATGAATACTTCGTTTCTTTCTTCTTCTTCTTCTTCTAGTTCTCATGAGAAAATGTTACGAACTGATTTAAATTTGACCCAAGCCAACTGGTTATTTGAAAACTTTGTTTATACTTTTGATTTAATAATTCAAAATAAACAATAACAATAATAACATGTATAAAATAAAACTAAATATAATCTCAAAAGTCTGATTAAGTATTAGTATGAAAACTATTATTTTCGCTATAATTATTTCTAGTAATCATTATTTATGTTCTTAATATCGGAATTTATTTTTATTTTTTCATATTAGTAGAAAAAACAGCAGTACTAAATATTTATTTATAGATTTTCTCAAGTGTTTTGATAGTAAACAAAATCGAGACTGATTCACTCCTTCAATTCAATACATTTTAAAAACCGTAAAACTTCAGAAATGACCCACAATGTTCAAGAAGAATACGAAAATTATTTTAATTTGTCCAATATACATTTCTTGCTATTCTCAAACGTAAGTAAAATGTATTTTGTATTGAATAGGCTACATACTTGTGTAAATTAATTCAACTAAAATTATAATATCTTTTGGGCCACCCTATATAAATAATTTTATCAATGTCTCTATCACTCAATGAAGAGTTGAAAAACTTTCCAAATGCGGTATCATACGATCCCTATAACGTCACTAGTATATGATGTATATGCCAAAAAATCATAATTTGAAAATAAAAATTAATTTGTTTTGGGATTTGTCTCTGAAGTCGCCCAATCTCGAAAAACTTTATTTTTTCCATAATTTTACCCATCACTGTATAAACATGTGTATTAATTTTTGTGTGATCTAGTCAAACTAATATTTTTATATAATTCAATCAGAGAGAATTTTATTAAATTGTTACTAACGAAGTCAATTGTGAAACTTTTTTTCTGTGTCGGTGTTCACCATTTCTTTTTAAATTTTAGTAGAATATTTCTGACGAGTCTGTGTTTTTTTGGAAGTTATTTGTTTCTTAGCATATTCTATTTTGAGTTTATGACATTTGGTTATCCGTATTATTGTTAGCTGGATGTTGGAATGACGAATTTAAGAACTTAAAATACGTGTTATATGTTATGCGGTTACAGCAGTATATGTTCATTTATATTTTATGTTAATAGTTTATGACGTTTGGGTATCTGAGGTGATAGGAATCATTATTATGAAATTGTCTAGAAACTGGATGTTGGAATTACGAATTAAAAAAATCCGATAACTTATTTTATGTTATGTATTCATAGTTATCTGTTCCTTCACATATTCTCTCATGAGTTTATTTAGGTATCAAGGGTGATCGGAATTATTATTATGAACAAGTCTTGAAACTGAAAGTTGGAATTATGGATAAAAGTATTTTAAATAATTATTATAATGTATTTATAGTTATATGTTCCTTTGTATCTTCTGTTATGAGTTTATGACATTAGGGTTACCAGGATAATCGGGATAATTCTTATGAACAAGTCTTGAAACTGGAAGTTGGAATTACGAACTGAAGTGATTGAAACACGTGTTATTTGTTGTATTTATAGTTACCTGTTTCTTTGTTTATTCCATTATGAGTACCTGACATTTGTTACTATGGTCACTGGTTGTCGACGACCTGCTAGTGAAGCTACACAAATCTGGTTTCACGACTCAAGGTTATGCCGATGACCTAGTCGTCACCATTAGGAGCAAACATGACGGAGTAATCTCTATCTAGGAATCACAGGGGCAATATTTACGTGCTCTACTGCAGCCTTAGAGGCAATACTGAACCTTCCGACATTGCACCTATGTGTAATAAAGAAGCAGAAAACTGTGCCTTCAGACTGAGCCGGACAAAAAATTCGATAGCAGGAGATCTGATCGGACATCTAAAGATTTTGGAACAAATCTCCCTTGAAGACATGTTTGAACCGACAGATATCATGCCGATCAGGTACGTCTTCAAAGTGCAGTTTGAAGTGGTCATAAACAACCACCAGGTTTGCACAGAGAATGGACCTCAATTGGTAACGGATGCCTCAGTGTCGTAAACAGATGGATCCAAGAATGATGAAGGGGTTGGAGTGAGTGTTACAGGGCCAAATTTCAGGCTCTCAAAACCCCTTGGCAAGACCCCAACCATCTTCCAAGCAGAATGCTATAGAGATCTGTGTACCCAGGAATGCCTTGAAAGGGACACCCGAAGGGCAGAAATCTTTATACTATCAGATAGCAAAGCAGCATTAAAAGTTCTGAAGTCACACACTTGTGAGTACCTATAAGCTGACTTGGGACTATAAAAAAACCCTGAGACAACAGGGGCAACATAGGCAACGAGAAAGCAGACTGCTCTGCCAAAAAGAAGAAAAATATAGATTCAAACTCTCCCTGGAAAATGAGTCTTGGGAAGAAGTTTACAACGAAACTCGCCCAGATAGAACCTATGAAATATTTCACAACATAGTTCATCATTACATTGAAAGTTGCATTTCCTTTGAGACCCTTTCGAAAATGATTGAACAAATTAACTCCAGAACTACTGAACTGAAAAACCTAGTGACCTCATAATCAGAATGCGCAAGAGCTGATAAAAATTATATAGACATAAGTAGACTGGTAACACATGAGTACAGAGAAAAACTGAGAAATAACTATAGTCTAGTTCCTAAATTTCAGATAGTGACTCATCGGTTGTACGGTTCATAATTCATATGAAGCAGGTCAAAAAATAGAACAGAAATAAGCTACTTGCTTTGGCTTCAAATCAAGTTTTACTTTGCCACTTTCGTACACCCCCTCCTCACTTTCAAATTCAGTAAAACCCAGAAAATGTACGAGTCACTATCTACAAGTTAGGAACTAGACGAACAAAGTATAGACGATAGGATAACCAACGCGAAAAATAAATCGAAGACTATGTGGTGTAATCAAATTCGGAAAAAAAACAAGATAATATCACAATTAACGATGGTGATGATGAAGTCTATGAAATTGACATGACAAATAACTCCACTACATCTGAAAGAATTTTTTAGACAGTAATATAACTTTATGTCAAAACTCCAGTTTTCTGCACCCTATAACTGACCATGACGTTGTTGACTTTGTAAAAATTATGAAGTATTCCAAACAAGTGGACATGATGAAATATAAAATAATCTTGTTAAACAATGCATCAATCAATTATGTAGACCTTCAACATACATCATAAATTTGTCGTTAGAACGAGATTTCTTTCCTGAAACATTGAAATCTGCATTTGTGACCCCAATTTTTAAAAAAGGTTATTCTGATCTTTATGAAAATCACAGGGGTATAAGTTTACTTCCAAGCATTTCCAAGATTTTTGAACTGGTCATTAAGAAACAGTTGGTATAATTTTTCTCTGCTAACGAACTCTTTTCAGAAAATTAACACGGATTCATCCGAGGCAAAGGTACTGACACGGCACTCTATGACTTCCATGAACATATTATAAATGCTCTCGATGGAAAACTGCATATCTATGGGTTATTCATTGGTTTCTCTAGAGATTTTGATAGTGTAAATCATGCCCTTCTACTTCAGAAGGCCCATAATACTTCTGTTCCGGACAAAACGAGCAAAGGGCTAGTGAGCCTATCGCCAAGAAAAGCTAAACAGCTTCTCGAGTTGGACAAAAAATACTTGAAATTGGTAACGGGACTACTCACTGGGCACTGCTCTCTGGGGTATCACCTCAAAAAGATGGGCAAGTCATAGAGTGATAGTTGCCGCTACGATATCAGGAACTCAGCTCCCAGGAAACTGATAAACTTCGCACGAAGTCTCAGAATCCTGGACCTCGAATAGACAAAGGGTCACGTACACAAAACCTCATCTCAATCTACAATTTACCTAACATTTGGATATCTAGGGTGATCAGGATAATTATTATGAAGATGTCTTGACACTAGAAGTTGGAATTACGAGTTGAAGTAATTATTCAAAGACGTGTTATGTATTCATGGTCATCCGTATTTTGGAATTACGAAATGAAGTGTTTGAAACACGTGTTCGTAGTTATCGGTTCTTTTTTACGTTGTGTTATGAGTTTTTGATATTTGGGTAGTCGGGTTGATGGGGGTTACAATTACGAAGTTTTCTCGATACTGGATATAAGAAACACGAATTGAAATATTTGGAACACACAGTATGAAACAATTTATCCAGTTTATACATTCAGACAGCATTATGATATAAATTCCACTTATTCATGTGTAACATTTTATTCTTTATAAAGTTCATATGATGTCATACCAAAGAACGCTTTTGATTTTAACCATAAATAACATAAAAAGTTCTACCTCACCTGAACTACGGAAATCAATGTAGGTGATGCAAAAATTGGAACACTTGGGGAAAATATAAGAAAAAGGAGAATAACCGACATGGCAGAACTTATTCATTCAACTAAACTAGAACCCAGTCGCCATCGCCGTCAAGCGTTGAAAGTGAGAGAGAGAGAGGCAACTAACCCAGGGCTTTCTGAATAATGTAGTTTCTACATTTCGGATAATTGTATTCTAATGATAATATGTATAACTCGAAAGTTGTGTTAGTTATCACTTGGCTTATCCTTTGTTTTGTTTTCGAAATCGAGGCGACAATGAGTCGAGGGGATTTTGTTTTGTTTTTATGACCGTGGAATACTTCAATTAGTCAACGTTCATAACCCCAGAAAACCAAAAAATATAATAAGTGAAAGTGATTTCTACTAGAGGATCAATTTTTGGTTCAACTGTATAGAGGGTGATTTACTTGGAGCGGGCATTAAGACTGTCAGGCTCGACAAACTAATCCGACAGAGGAGCCACCAGTTATTCTAAATTGATATTTACTCAGCCATGAAAATGAAGAATTGCTATTGAAATAATTTTTACTTCTACATCAGTTAGTCAGTACCTAATATGAAATAGGTACCACAGTGTGAAAGATTTATAATATTTTAATTTCACAAATTATGTGAAATATTATGTTCATTAATTCAATAAAAATAATTATGTAGGTTGTGGAATAAATGTAACTGTTTACTTGTCATATTTGGGAAAATATTTGGTGGTCGGTGGATCAGCGGTCTAATGCACAGGCCGTTCGAAACAGCATAGCGATAGTCGGTTCGAATCCGATGTAGGTACGAGAATTTTTCTCAACTACTTTATATCGGATTCGATAGGCAGCCGCATGCCTTGTTGAAAAGCAAGTGTATTGTGAGTTGTCTAGATGCCAATCTCGTCTAGTGCTAGGTTGGAGTGCACACCGACCACCCGAGGTGGTGCTGTAGGTTTTCCGGGTTTTCCTACAGCTGAAAAGTGAATACATCACCTAAAACATCAGTAAGTCGCCCCGGAGCGCCATGGCAAATAATAATAATAGCCGTCCTCTACCCGCACAGGCTATGCCTTTGGGTACACTCAACGAGTGTTTATGAGGGAGTATTATTATTATTATTACTATTATTAAATAATCTGATCAAATATAAATCGACCGACGTTTATCAAATCAATAAATTTTGGAATTTTCACTGAAACATTTTTGTTTTCTAAAATTCATCTCGTTAAATTTAAATATTTATATTCAAAGAATAAAATCTTCGAGCTTAAAAGCTCACGGGTTTTATTCAAAACCTAAATCTCCGAATTCAACTCGATAAATATTCAAACAAAATCGTTTTCGTTGAAATTGAAAAATTTATTCGCTGATAAACGAGGTCTTGTTATATTACCCCCGAATAAACATATTTCACGACAAAAGTGCCATTGAATAATGTTCTAGAAAACTATAATATTATACGAAAGTGCAATTTTGAACTTTGTTTTTGTAGGTATGATTCATTATAAGCGATTCATATATTCATCAGCTTTGTTGTGCATGTTGGAAAGAATATCAACGAAGATGAATTTGAGAAATAAAAAGAGATACAATTTTATGATAATGATAATCCCTCATACGAAGACATAGCTTGTGCGGGTGGAGGACGGCTATTATTATTATTTACCATGGCGTCCTGGGGCGACTTACTAATTTTTGGTGGCATATCCACATTTCAGCCATAAGATACGGTTCCTTCCATGCGACTGTCGCATACGGCGGCCGCCGCAACCTACTGCAACCCGTGTTTTTGAATATACACGGTTCCTTCCAAGCGGCGGCCGCATACGTCGGCCGTGAACGACTGCGATCGTTGCGACAGTACTGCTCCAGAAGCAGTATATATAATAAAATAAAATTATTAGAATAATAATAATTAAATATATTACTGAAAATTTACAAACGTCAGTTGAATAAATCAGTTCTTCTGACAGACATACTTTGCCAAGCAATATTACCGTAAGCACTATTGAAATATTCCTTAAACAAATCTCTCACATAAAATCCATCAGCATCGGCAAAACCTCCTCCTCTAGCTAATGGAATAAAGTTTGTAGATGTTTGTGGCTCCTAGTCGACTTCGTGGAAAAGTTTATTAGTGGACTCTAGAAATGCATCTCGAAGAAGGTTATGTAGACAACATGCCACTATAATCAAATCGTCAATTGTTGTTGGATTCAAATCAATCATTGTATGAAAAATTCGAAAAACTTGGCTTAGCAAAGCAAGGGCATTTTCTGAAACACGTCGAGCTCTAGAAAGACGGTAATTGAAAATGGCTTTTCGTTCATCGGCGCTCGCAACTGGTCGTTGGAAAGGCTTCATCATATGTGTACTTAATCTGAATGCTTCATCCCCCACCAAAACGTATGGAAGGACTTGGTCAGAGTTTGGCAGTTTGTTAGGAGGTGGAAAAATAGAGCCGTCTCTGACTTGCTTTCCAATTTTAGATTTGTAAAAAATTCCGCTATCTCCCTCTTTTCCATAGGAACCAACATCAATAAAAATAAATTTATAATTAGCGTCGACAACGGCAAGCAAGACGATGGAAAAAAAATCTTTGTAGTTATAAAATAGAGAACCACTACGAGCAGGACATCTAATCCGTATGTGTTTGCCATCTACAGCTCCCAAACAATTGGGAAAATTCCATTTCTGATCAAACTCGTTTGCTTTTTGTTTCTTTTCATCAAGTGACAAAGGTGGCATAAAATTTGGAACAAGGTATATTCTCAATGATGCTAATGTTTTTCTCACTCGACTGATATAGCTGTGAGATACTCTGAACGCAAATGCTAATGAGCGAAATGTCTCTCCAGTTGCCATAAACCTAGAAAAAAAATACGTTTTTCATTAAACAGTTGTCTGTATGTCCCAGATTATTAGTTTTGTGTAGACAATACCATTTAATATTGTTTTTTTTACTATAGTCGAAATTTGTAAAAAGCGTTGGAGAAACATCAAAGACACCTACAATAGGAGGAAAAATAAGGAAAAGGCACTGGTTCTGCTGCTATTTCCAAATCAGCAAAATGGGCTTTAGCAGATATGTTATCCTTTCTTGACAAAGTGGAACATAAACGGTCGTAAGTTACTTTCCAATAAATATTCTGAATACATTATTTGTTTTTTTTTTTTATAGGAGTACATCTATCGGAATTGATGGAACTGAAGAGGCGAGCCAGTATGAAGATGTTGATATTGTAAACAGTGCTGATTCTGCAGATGTCTCCGAGGAATCATCGCATCCAAAACCTTTTGCACCCGCGACTAAAGAATTTAACAAAAGCATCAGCGGTGGTGAAAGTACTTCCAGTACTGTGAAAAGACAGATTTCCAAATCAAATCGCATCGGCAAACGAGAGAAGCTCAACGCTGATATAACCGCGGTAATTAAGGAACGAAGTGATGAGCGAAGTGAAATTCTCAAAAACATCGGTCTACACAAACCAGATCCTGTGGATTTATTTTTCCAAAGCATCGCAGCATCAGTAGAATGTTTAAGACCAAAACTAATTAATGAAGCTAAAATGAGAACAATGCAAATGATTTGACCTAGAAGAACGAAATGCTAACGAACCTCCACTATATCCACCACCGCCTGGACCTTCATCAAGCATCAGTTCAGTCTCAACTTATACGAATAGTTACACCTTGCCGTCACGTACTGATGATATATTACTCCTAGATAATAGTTATAACACGAATTTTTCAAATATGTTCAATTAACAGTGAAACAAAAGTCAAATAAAAATATAAGAATATCAATTGAACTTACCTCAACGTAATGGATAATTGTTCTTCTGGGGTTATTGGGTACTGAACCTAGTTGTATGACTCAGACTTTATATCTTCTTTTATTAAATTGAGGATGTACTCAAACTGTGCCTTGTTAATTCTGAAATATTCCCTGAATTTTACTTCATCCTCAAGCAGATATCGATTAACTAATGTTACAAAACACCCCTCTTCACGCCTTTTACAAAATATTGGATTTATATCTGCATTGTTCTTTCTCAAGTTGACTAATTGCATAATTTCGTCATCGTCATTTTCTTCTAATAAGAAATAAAGTCTGAGAATATCCATTTTCGCGTAAACTACAACTGTCAAAAGTGTCAACTAGCACTAGCAGCGGACCATCGGCTGCGTCCGCCGTACGCGACAGCCGCATGGAAGATACCATGAGATCGACCGACTGACGCATGCGGCCGCCGCACTGCGGCCGCCGTGTGCGACAGCCGCATGGAAGGAACCGTACCTATAGGAAAATCCGAACGACCAACAGCGTCACACCTAGTGATCGGTGCGCCCTACAAGCATCGCGACTGGCATCAGGCTACTCACATCATATTTGCTTTTCCGAAAATAAAATTGCTGACTCAGTATCGAGCCTGCTCGACATCGAAAAACGAATAACAATTGTATACATTCTCAGAAATGATATATCTTGTGTATTATCTTTTAATGAGAGCGTAAAGAATATCATGCTAAATATTGAGAGAGCATTACCATTTAAGAAGGGATATCGAATTGTCGTTCGACGTCACTAAACAGATAGTCAAGTGAAATGACAGGGTGGAAGAACAGCATTGCGTTTCTCTTGATTATGTGGTGTTACAAAGTAATTGCGTACTTTGTTACTCTGCTTGATTTCTGTCAATACCCAAAATACATCATTTTCGATACTGTAAACCATTTCAGGTGATTACCAAGCGGTCTACGATGAAATGTAGTCAATATGTTTGAATATAATCTAAAATTATCTGAAATGTTCTAGATAATATTGATCGAGAATGTTTTGAAATACTCTAGAATGTTAGAGAACGCATTCGAATGATCTGAAACGATCTAAATAACCCCGAAACTTCATTTTCGAAAAAGCTGAGTTGATTGATTTGTAGCTATCTGTGATAGCACTTAGAAGAGGGAATAATCGAGAATGAAAATCCGTCGGTTCTGTATTGATCGAAAATTATTTGGGCAGCCTTTTGCAAAAAAAAATTATTGTTTTACACCCCATATATATCAGTCACTTACAAACTTCACTCTGACTTTCACGTTTCTGCCTTGATATCATATCCTTTTTCTGGATGTGATATACTGTAAGTACATTTCTTATTTTATGTTCATCGTCAGTTATAATCTTCAAAAGTGACTGACGAAAAAATAAACTAATTTCAAAAGCTTTCAATATAAACAGTATATAAAAAACCTTGTTGGGGATTTTTCTTGATTTGAATATCTCAGAATGGCAGAGTAAACTTGCTCTCTATCTCGACGTCTGATGGAAGTCTCAAGTCGAGTCTGTTGATACCGAAGGGGAGATAATCTCGAATCCCAAAAATCTATGGCCTTCTTAAATTTCACAAACCCGCAGACTCCTCTTGACATCGTCTCCCTATTCACCAACATCCCTATTTATGACCCCCCTTACTATATTGCGAAACAAGCACGACATATTACAAGACATTCTCACTCTAATCAAACATTGTTCGATACTCCAGCATAGCGATAGTCGGTTCGAATCCGATGTAGGTACGAGAATTTTTCTCAACTACTTCATATCGGATTCGATAGGCGGCCGCATGCCTTGTTGAAAAGCAAGTGTATTGCGAGTTGTCTAGATGCCAATCTCGTCTAGTGCTAGTTTGGAGTGCACACCGACCACCCGAGGTGGTGCTGTAGGTTTTCCGGGTTTTCCTACAGCTGAAAAGTGAATACATCACCTAAAACATCAGTAAGTCGCCCCGGAGCGCCACGGCAAATAATAATAATAGTCGTCCTCTACCCGCACAGGCTATGCCTTTGGGTACACTCAACGAGTGTTTATAAGGGAGTATTATTATTATTATTTTTATTACTGTATGTCTGACACATACTTTACCCTCCTAAACTTTATTTACAGACAAATCAGAGGTGCCCTTGTTCTCACTCACCTGCATTTTCAATATCTTCATGGAAGATTTCGAAACCAAAGCCCTTTCTTCAGCTACTCTTCAACGTTTCTGCTGGTTATGATTCGTTGATGATACATCTGTCTTTTGGTCTTACGGATGCTTTCCTGACCCATCTGAACGATGTAAACCCTCACACCCTTTGTAACTCCTTCAGGTCCTCTCAGATACTGCTCGTATTTTGCTCTCTTGTCTGCTTGTCAACACCCAAGATTATTGTTCGAACTCATTTATCTATGTTTTCTTTGAGATTTCTTTTCTATTTATTCTGAACTCCGATATCCTTATATGAGACTGACTCATTGTTTGTTTTTTCTACTCTAGTGTTGATTTCTATTTCTTGTCTTTCATTGTCTTTTACTTTCAGACCCAAATTTCCAATTCTTTGAACTTGTTCAATATCTACTCCGTTAATTTGTACATTTATCTCTTTTTGTTCCTTCCATATGACTATAATTTTAATATTTCTTCATTAACGTCCATTCCAATTCTTAGTTTTAATTTTGTTTGCAAATCATTTTCTTTTTCTGCAAAAGCTCCTTCTGATATATCTGCTCTTCTTAGATTCCTTCGTCCTACGTGTAGTTTTGCCATTCTGCTAAAATCAATCAATAAAAATTATGAATGATAATGGACTTGGTCTTCTTCCTTGCCTTATTCCTTCTTTTGTTGGAAAGGCTTATGTTGTTTTGTTTCTGTATATTACACAATATAAATCGTTATTGCAGATGTTTTTAATTATTTCTATAAATTTTGTTGTTCTTCTAGTATTTTCCATAGCTTATCCCGTTCTACTGTATCAAAAGCCTTTTCAAGGTCTATGAATCCCATATAAACTTCTTTTCTTGCTATGAGAACGTTTCAATTATTTGTTCTACCGTAAATAGATGGTTCTGTATACTTATTGTTTGTCATATCCTACTGACAATAATTTTTTCATATATTGTCCCCTTTTTTAAAAATTAGGACTGTTAACATGCTATATTATACAGTCTTAAAAGTTTATTAATTCCTGTATACCCTAGATTTTTTATCATCTCTGTTGTTAATTTATCTGTTCCCGGTGACTCTCCAACCTTTAATTCCCCCATGTTTTTAGCAGTTCGTTTCTGTTACATGTTTAATTCATTTGAATACATTATTGTGTCTGTTTTTATTTTGTACCTTTTTATCTGTTCCTAGTATCAACTGGAAATTATATTTCCTTCAATTCATTACTTCGTCTTAATTTTTTATATTTTTCCGTCTTTATTTTTTATTCAACTCATTTCTTGAGATCTATCATTTCTTGTTATTTTCAATTTGACATTAAGAAAATCGTTGTGGGCATTGGAACATTTACTCTGAACTGAAAGAATCTACTGGAAAAAAGTTGATTGAGTTATTTTAAATTGATCTAAAGTTACGAATTCTCTGTGGGACCATGCACGACTTTATTTGATGCATAAATTGACATAACGTCTCCCTAATATTACAATGTTGTATGATATATGTGCCAACTATATAACACACATCCTTGTAATATTAGGTTGACGGTTGAGAACTGTTGCCGATGAGTCTATGAAACAGAAAATAATGTGGGAATTGCTAATTAAAAAGCAGAACTCACTTGGAACATCCTACATATAAATGACGATTTCTGCAGAATATGCTACATTGTTGGGCCCATCGTTTAAAAAATATCAAGTCCATAGCTTGAGAAATATTGTTAAGGACCATGCACGCACCCTTTTATAAGAAAAGCCTCCCATATCTTTTGCCTCTGACTGACAAAGATAATTTTCAGACAGATAAAGAAGCACTGAAGTTTTGGAATATTCATATTCAATAATCATATTTTAAATAGAAAATTGCTTGTAATCAACAATCATTGTTGGTGATTTTGGGTCGAATAATAGGACCAATGATGGCTACGACCCAATTACGAAGATATGCGAAATTCTTGTCTGGATATAATTACAATATCGAATATGTACGATATGAAAGACCCAAATTTAGCGCTTATTTCATCCCTATTGCCAATCAATGACGATGAGAATATCGAGGAATGTGAGTATTTCTTCTTGAATATTCCAACATGTGATTCAACTTGGCATTTCGATTAAAATTTTAATAAAAAATAAACCACCAGAAACATCGTTTGTTCTACGTAGTATAGTTTTGGCATTAATTCCAATTTTCCTTCTTATACCTATCTATTTTGATACGTTCTATAATGAGTGTGGTTCTAATATACAATTATTCATACACAATCTTATCTTCGCATTATTTTAATGAAGAACACTGAAACGGAACAACGTTTTCAGCCATGTGCACTGTAAATGAAACATAACACCGTAAGCGGAATATATCATTTGGTGACATTTCTGAAATATACTTGAAACTTTCTGCAGCAATATAATAATGGATGTTTATTTGAATATTTCAGTTATATTCCCAGGACTCATTAGAATAATCGATTTGGCGCTAACATGTCGTACGTCAACATGGATTTTCAAGTTTATTGATATGCGGGACTGATCCGCTATGAGTTGCTTTTTATAACAATGATTATATTTCCCATATGTTGCAGACATTATGGTTCGCACTTTATTTTCTTCTTTGCCCTCAAATTGAAGAAAACATTTCTTGAGTAACTTTTTTATTTTGTGACTACAAAAAGATTTTTTAATCATTATTCACTTCACATGTTTTTGTTATGATCAAATCGTAACATTGGCCTACAAAATTCTAATATCATATCTGCTTTTTACTTGTGTAGTTAACAGTAGTAATATTCCTAGGACATTGAAAATAAAAAGCTCGTTATGAAATTATGAAACATTTTTCAATATCCAAGGGATATTCAATGGAACATTTATTTATCAAAATTACATTTAATGAAAGAACAATTATTAATATCCAACTTAATATTAGATCCATTGCTGTTCTCTATTATAGAAGGTCTATTACCACGCATAATATTTATGATCTTGTGGTGTTCTTGGTCAAGATTTGAGTATGCTTTTATAGAATTTTGATTATTAAGACCAGTAATTTGCAGCAATTGTTGTTCTTCCACACCACTCTTCGTCAATTTGCCAATGGCAGTTGATCTATTCGAGTGATTTGTTATTCTTTTGTCCTTCACCTTCAGCCAATTGCCTCAGCAGCAGATTTAGTCCATCCATTTATGGTATTTCTTCCAACAGGTACATTATCGTACCATTTGTCAGTTTCATTTTTCCTCTGTCGATTTGGTTTTAAGAACAGTCATGGTGACGTAATATTGTCACCACGGTTGGAGTGTCCTCTCTATTTTGACTTGTGGAAGTCCTTGAATTCATGGCCTTGTTGATCTCGACCACCCTACACCCATTCGATCTCAAGGCCATTTTAAGATGCCCCAATTCTGCCGTGTGAAGGTAAAGAGCAAGAATGGTTATTTTGAGTTATTGAATTAATTTTTATTCCGATTTGAATCAAAGAGCATTCACTGACGTTATTATCTAGTAATATTTTTCCACGAAAGAAAGAAATCTCTTACTTTGGCTTTCGCTGAAAATTCAGCAGTTACTGCCGTTTGCCCTAACAGTAATGAATATGAATTCGTTATTTAAAGCAGTAAATGTAAGTAAGATGTAAATGTGTGGCCAGTCTCAAAATACTCTTTCTTATTTTGTTCAGAGCAGTTGTCTGTACAATACAAGTTCTTCAGCGAATTTCTTTCTTCAACCAGAGCTCTACAATATGCGGATGCAATTTTTCCTTTCATCCTACCAGCTATAGCTTCATGCCATGAGCCTGAAATGTTTTTTTTAGTGCTCTTACTCTTCACGTTTGCCATTAATGCAAATATTTGATGAACAACCACATTCTTCTTGTACATTTTTTTAAAGCAACCTTCTTCCTCATTTCTTGAAAAACTCAGACATTAAATAGAAATGTGAAGGCAAGAGGCAGTAACCATATAAAAAGAAGCAGAGCCTCATTCAAATTTGAATTTAGGTTTCAACTCATTGCGTTGGCAAACAGCAGTAGTTGGTTATTGAGTTAGATACTGCTGGTTACTACCATTTACCTAATAACTTTTGGCATAAGTTAATTTATAAATGTGCACCAAACACTGTGTGGAGTCAGAGCAGTTACTGCCGAGGTCTGTAACATGAATATCTGCATTTTGTCAAAAATGTTACTTACTGCCCTTCACCCGGCAGAATTCTTCTTGAAGATGCTCCTTCGAACAAGATCCATCAATGTGGAAATAGTTTCTCGTTTCTGACTCGGATGATGGTTCGATAGTGCATGCAGATACCTATCCGTGTGCGTCGGTTTTCTGTACACTTTGCATATCAATCTCATGTCAAATCATTCGATGAGTACATTCAAGAAGTCTATCCGTTGGTCCTGTTCAGTCTCCATGGTGAACTTGAGGTTAGAGTGTTGAGCATTTAGGTGGTCTACGAAAACATTTAGTCTGTTAGGATCATCAAGGAGGGAAAAGAGGAAGTGTGGGAAAACTACAAAACCGCGAGAAGGGAGTTTGAGAAGGAGCTAAGAAAAAGTAAAAGAGTCAGCTGGAGGTCTTACTGCGGGGAAATCAACTCCCTAACAGAATCCGCCAGACTTATGAGAATCCTGAGCAACGAGACGAAATGTTGCATAACAACCTTGAAGAAACCAGATGGGACATGGACATCCTCCGAAGATTTGCTCAGATATCTGCTGGAGGTACACTTTCCGGGCGATGACGAGGACGACCAACGAGGACTGCCAACACAGCAGATCCCTAATGAGGATTAGCAACTAGCTGAGAGGCATGAGTTTGATCCATAGAAGGCAGCAGGACCCGACGGAAATTCCCAGCAATAATACGGAGAGGTCTGGAAATTTTTACCCCAATTTTGGACAGAATATTCCGGGCCAGCATAGCATTGGGATATGTTCCAAAAGCCTGGAAGTCAGCGAGAGTAGTCTTCATTCCAAAAGCGGGAAAGAGAGACTACACAATAGCGAAGTCCTCCAGACCCATCAGCCTGACACCGTTTCCGCTAAAAACATTGAAAAAGTTGGGGGATAGGTTCCTGATGGAGGGGCCTCTAAGGGCAAGCCCATTCCACAGAAAACAGCATGCATACAGAAATGAAAGGTCGTCTGAATCAGCACTCCAGACTGTAGTGCGACGGATTGAAAGGACATTGAGGTTCAAAGAGGTGACGTTAGGAGTGTATTTCGATATGAAAGGCGCCTTTGACAATGCCAAGATAGCGACTATACAAGCAGTACTAATGCCCAGAGGAACACCTCACTCGATGGTCAGCTGGACTGTATCGTCGCTAATGAGAAGAAAGAATGAGTTATCCTGAGGTGACCTCAAACTAGAGGTCAGGGCGGGAGGAGAATGCCGCCAGGGAAGCTGCCTGTCTCCCCATATATGGTGCTCAGTCATGGACGAATTCCTGGGTAAACTCAGTGATGAAAATTTTGAGGCATAAGCATATGTGGATGATGGGGTTATTCTAGTCAGCGGACGATTCATCGGAGTCGTCTGCGACCGCATGCAAGCAGCCTGCAGAATGATTGAAAGATGGTGCGGTGAAGCAGGGCTCTCAGTAATCCCGACAAGAACATAGATGATCCTGTTCACCAATCGAAGGAACAAATATGTCTTCAGGCCACCTACTATGTTTGGCAAAGAGCTGGAGCTAGTCCCGCAGGTCAAATACCTGGGGGTGGTCCTGAAATCCAAACTTTCATGGATGCAGCATATAAATAGAACTATACAAAAGTCGGTAGCAATCCTATGGCAACTGAGGAGAAGACAAGGAAGAAATTGGGGCACTAACCCGAAGATTATGCGCTGGCTGTACACGGCTCTCGTAAGACCAAAGATCCAATATGAATCAGTACAGAACATCACAAGGTCCAGAGGTTGGCATGTTAGGTGATAACGGGCGCAATGAGAATGACTCCAACCGCAGTGTTGGAGGTACTGCTGAGGCTGCCAGCGCTTCCGGTCTGGATTAAGAAGGATGCAATGGCAGCTTACTTGAGGATGCGGAACTCAGGAGTCTGAGTAAGCGAAGGAGCGACGATGGGCCATGCGGAAATTGCCAAAAGGGTGGAGCAGGAGATTCCCATTTTCGCCCTAAGAGTGAAAAGTTCACAAGTTAGATTGCTATGGAATAAAGGGTTTGCTCTCACGATTCCAGGCAGAGAACAATGGGAAGGAAATACAGTGAAGTTCTGCACGGGAAGTCTGAAATATTATAAAGGCGGTTCGCGTCTGACTGACAAAGAGGCTACGGGTGCAGGCATCTACCTGGAAGGGAGAGATGTACGAGATAGCTATGCACTTGGCAGAAACAACAACAGTTTTCCTAGCTGAAGTGTTCGCCATCCCAACCGCAGCTACGAAACAAGAGGTGGAAGAAGGGTCCGAGCAGAGGATCAACATCTGTTCGGACAGTCAGGCAGTGCTCAGAGCTATATGTCATCCTAAACTAAGCTGAGCACTTGTACAGGAATGCGGAGGTACTCTCGAGAAATTAGCTGAAACAGAGGAAGATCAGCTCGTATGTGTTCCGGGAGGAAACTAATCCAAATCACGACGGCCTTCAAACCCAAATCAAAATAGTGATAGTAAAAATTTCGGACGCGAGAGCCTTAGCCAATTTATTTGAAGATTCGCATTTCTGACACGTGACATTTTGAAATTTGTTTGGAATGAAGTTGTCAAACTCAATCGTGTTGTCATAGCAAATTATCAGTGTAATGTTGGCACGATTGGGTGAAATTGTTTCATATGACACAAAATGTCGGAATTTTAATGGTTGTTAGAGCTGTCAAAAATTTTTTTTCCAAATAACTAATGTCGGCAGATTCTCAAATTTCAGTTTTGTGTTAGTTTCATTATTTCGAGAACTGTCAAAAACAAATCGACAGTTCTTTTTCAGAACTTCATGCTCTGGCATTATTGGCTGCTGAAGGGGAAAGGAAACGTTCAGAACAATGCTAGTTTACTCCTTTGAATTGAGGTATACCAAGCATCATCGGTGGTGTGCGGGTTGGGTCCTCGCCTCATAAGCCAGAGAGCGTGAGTTCGAATCTCAGCATTGCCACCGGTCTCGTGCATGGCATCACACGTATTAAAAGGTAAGGGCTACGTCTTCCCCTAGCTCGCACAAGTCTCTGACTTTTGAGGGTTGCACGTAGGGGTGCAACCGGTTAACGGATATAACAATTTTAGCAATAACAATTTTAACAAAATTATTTTTTAACAATTTTTTTTAACAATTTTAACAAATTTTTTTTTAACAATTTCTATGTGATAAAACTTTTTTCTAGAATAGATATTTCAGAGCTCGTATCTTTCTAAGAGTCCAGTTATCACTATAAATTTTTTTGTGTTTTTTTAAACGGTGAATTTTATAAATTTTCTTAATTTTTGAATGATTTTTTTGGTAAACGCTTTTGTTTTTACATATTGTTGAAAAAATGCAACATCTGTAGGAACACCCTGTGCTATTCAATACTGTTTGGAATGAAAAATAAAAATTGACTGCGTGAGCTCGGTGCCATATCAATAATATTGATCTCTTCAAAATCAAAAGAAATAGACGATGAATATAAATTAATTTTTCAAAATTTTGCATTTGCACATTCAGCTGTCCACGAGTCAGTATCGATGAGAATAGGTCGGAGTTGTTCTTTAAAATCATCAAAATCACAGTTGAATTGCGGACATCCTGATGGAACTATCTTTTCAACACCATCTCCATTTTTGTAGTACACGTTGACATAATGTATTCCAGAAGATTCCCATAACTCCAAGTAAACAGAGCTCGTGAAAGGCGGAACACGATGGTTGAAGGCATCTAAAGCTGAGAGAAGAGGTGCGATGTTGATATCATGACCACTGTACATTCGGAAGAACTGAGAGCTGGAAGAATTCCGCTTAATTTTTTCAAAATGTTCCATTACTTCACTGATAAATAGTCCAATATCTGAAAAAAAATTCATGGAGCAGGTATGAATTCAATAAAAATGTTAGTGTATTGGTAAACTTGAAAACGAAGAACTTACGTAATCAAACTAAAGACATTACGAATTTAAAGAAGTTTATTCCTTAAATTATAGAACAAAGAAGATGAAGCAAGTAATCCATAAATCGAGAAATGTTGTTATTTCGACAAGTATCGGTATTCGTCTAGCAGGTAGGACAGAGATAGACATTGAAAGTGGAATCTAATGTATCAAGATTAGTTTGGGGCTTTCGTGCTACAAGCCGCTACACCGCAAACTTTTCAAATCTATCGTGTGTCCCCTAGAAATCATTGAGAGTTCTCTATGAAGCCTATCTGCGTTTGAAAGTAGCGGATTTTCTTAAGAGCTATGACCTTGAATTTATCTACGCGTCGCTCACAGACAACCACTCACAAAATTATTGAAATGGAAACCGAAAACATTGTCTTCACTATAATTGCCTAGGCTAGCCTATAACAGCCTACGTACAGTAGACGACTGCCAAAACATAAATTTGTCCCTGCGACGGTATGATTCATAGGTCTTAAGAAAATCCACTACCTCTACGAGACTCCATGGGCGTGTTTCTAGAATTTCATTGTATCTCGGAGCTTTTTTTTTCTCCTATCATTAGAAACATTAGCCTTGACAAGCCCTCGCAGTGGCATAGTATGTGTATAGATGTTTTCTATTCTTCCCGACAGAAACTGCATAGCATATGTTTGTTGAGCCTACACTTCACTGTGAGAAGTCTTGATAATATTCTAGTAGTGCACTTCTAGCTCAGTAGATATTCTGCGAATGTTGGCTGCGGTTGTTCGATAAATTCTTTGGCCATTCTCATTCCTGGTGAATTGTTCCACCATTCTTGAGATTTCTGGATTTAATAACTTTCTTACGAAAAGTGGAAGAAAGAGTTATACTACAAATACGTACTCGTATTTGTGAGAAAAATAGATTTTAGTAAAGTTAACGTCCTTGATGTTTAACATAACATAGCCCCTTCTACCACTGTGTATCTGCTCAGATATGAAGAATAGAAGCAAATCCTGACGGGAAAGTTACATATGCACATAACACCTTCTTCCATGACAAAACCGAATAATTTCAGAAAATGTTACTTGACCCCTTCTTCCACTTGCCCCTTCAATTGCTACATGATAACAATTATGAGTTGGGTACAAACTTTAGGAAGATTTTGCATGAAATTATCATTTCATGAAATATTTAGAATCATCACAAATACGTAAAGGCTATGGAGTATAATGTGTATAACCAAACTGGGTAAATAGCTCTCTCACCCCAATAATCTAGGCAATGAAAACATAAAAGTGAACTTTCAGTACAGAAGTTTCAATTTGTTGAATTCTAACCATATTGGAAAAATGGTACTGAAAAACAGTTTTTCGAGAATATCTTCTCTCCAGTGCCACATAGGTCAAAAATAGCATTCGAAAAAAGTATAGAACATGTATTCATCTGCAAATTTTGTGAAAAATGTTCTCCAATCAGATGAATAGTTCACGATTTACAGCGGAGCCAAGTTCAGCAAATTTCTACATTTCGCAATATCTATAGATTTTTTTTCAAAATTTTAGTTAATACCGACTATTTCATTCACGATGAAATTGACCAATCTGAGACCACCATTTTTCGAATATATTTTGTAAATAAGTGATTATTTCACAAGAGTTATTTAATCGCGATTGAATTATCGTCCTCCGTATTGGTTTTCTTTGTGTCGTTTTTCGGGGATTCGTACAATTCTTGGCAACAGTTTATAAAAAAACAATAATTTCCTCTTGTCCTGCTAGCAGCACAGGCAAGATCTCATACAGGCAGAGAAAACATTTTTTGAAAAAATTCACTCTTCTCGAAGTCTACAGTATGCAGAAATAGTTGCGGACATACTGTTCTTGCATGCTTTCAGCGGTTGTGACACTAATTCTGATGTTTCAAACAAGAGAAAAATTGGGTTCATGAAAACCTTTTGAAAAAACGAATATTTAAGCCAAACGATACAAGTTTTCAAAATGCGAAAGGCAGATCCCGAATTCACGCTACAGGGGAAAGCTATTTTATTGCTCTTTACGGCGTTTCCAAAGAAAACACCATAGCTTTGTGCGTTATCAAAATTTTGCAAGATCTGTAACCAAGAGTAAATCCAACCTTGCTACATTACCTCCTACAATAGAAGCTGCACGGCAATATTCCCTTCAGACCTACCACCTAGTTCGGGTTTGGTATGATATATACGAGAGTCCAGAGCAATAGAAAGAAGCACGATTGGGCTTACTCCAGTCAAAACAATGGAAGACCCGGCACCAGAAACACTCTAGAAATTCATTCCGTGTGAGTGCTTGAAGGGGTGCGGCCGAGCCTGTGAGTGTAGGAAAACAGGCTTGAAGTGTTCTGTTATCTGCACATGCTGCCATATAGACTCGTGCGAAAAAAGCGCAGAGATTGTTGCGGGATCTATACTGAGAAAAATTCTGCTATTAAAGTTATTGCTGAGATATTTCTTGCTACTGTTATAAGAAATACTATTATTATATATAACAAATTATAGAATAGAAGTAGCACTTTCAAATTCTATGGCAGCAAAAACGATTTTGCTGAATGTAGTTTTTCTGCCACAGGTAGGTATAATGCTGTCGCTATTAGGCAGTCAGTCTAGAGCAGTAAGTTTTTCAATTAGAAAATCATAATTTCACAAGTGAATAATCACTAATGAATTACATGTCTATGACCGTATGGTTTTCGCTTAAGATAAGTGGATCATCGCATAGAAGTTCATCCACTCACGGTAATACAGTTGTCAACCTGCCACTAAAATAGTACTCGAAGAACCTACTTACGACTACTTTGTTCCATGCTGTGGTTATTCGAAGTTTTGCTGAAATTCTGACGAAAATTACCCCCTCCACGAACGCAACGAACATTTTAAGGTTGTTTCAGTGTTACCGGCTGTTCTAGTCCAGCCATAATGTCGAATAGTGCTTCTTGCAAACAAGCAACATAGGAATTATGTGATTATGGGTGGAGTGAATTAATATAATCAAATGCTAATACTCAAGTTTTTTCGAGAAATACATATTCGTGTTAATGAAGTATGCGGAATATGAATCAGTAGTAAGAGCTTCTGCTGAAATTTATTCACCTGAGCCATTGTCTTACAACTTTCATTTCGAAATTTCTTTCTTGTTTGTCACTGATGTTAGAACAAATTCCGACAGACTTTTTGCAATAATTTTTCATTAAAAACTATACAGTTAGAGAAATAGATATATGTGTACCATAGCATACCTACAACATGAATAATGCCCTATGGGTAATTGCACACACCAGCGGTAGCAAGTCAGATTCCTACAACTACAGCAATACCTTTTAGTCATAAGTAGGTACACTCGCTGGCGGTAGCAAAGATTACCAGCTACTACAAAAACATTGTCTATTAGCCACAGGTAAATTCACTCCATAGCGGTAGCAAAGTTCGAGGTACTACGTTATTCGACAATTTCTATTTATCCCAAGTGAGTTATAATCAGCAAAGTCGACTTTCTAACGACAGGTGATAGCTTGCTTGTCGCCTACGCTATTAGAGTTTCTTGCTGGGGTTATTGGATTTCTAGCTTCGGTTAATAAAAATTTTCCTCAATGTAGAAACGAAAAAAAACCTGACTATTGCGAAATTATTGGCACACGAGGTTTACAAAGAAGACATCAAACATGAAAACTTGCAAGAGTAAACAAATTTGCAAGAAGAAGATTAGTGATTCTGAACCATCTAGGGCATCTAAATGAGAGAAAGACATGAGTAAATAACAAATCGAGGATTAGGCTTATATGAAACAAAACGCGCACTCTCACTCCGCCTCATGTTGGAGCGGTAATGAGTACAAGAACAGTAGTTTATATTGAAATAATCGATATGTACTGGAATTTTGAGACATTTTTAGAAATTTGTTGAGCTTGAATCTACTATACCTAACTCGTGAACTATTCTTCTGATTAAAAAATACTTCGCACGAAAGTTGCAAGAAATTTTTTAAACCGTTTTCAATTCAGTTTACGTTGGAGAGAAGATATTCTTGAAAAACTGATATTCGGTAATATTTTTCCAATATGGCGGAATAATAATTAGGACACCAAACTACTGTATGAATCCACTAAATTAGAAGTTTTCTTGACCTTTGTAAGTCAGAACCTACCCATTACCTCTCCTACAATGAACATGCAACGATAAAAAGATGGTCAGCTTCCAATATAAATTACAATTATTTTAGTATCATTGCAAAAATTAATACATACTGAGGCGCTTAAGTTTCGTGTTATAACCATTCATCTGGTAATAATATCCTGCCATCGTAGTAAGTGGGTCCGGGAAAACTGCTTCTGTCCATGTAGGTAGGATGAACCCAAATTCTTTTTCGACGGACAGCGCATCAAAAATAGAGGAGGTCTGGAGTACTGTAGTGATATTGGAGCCACTGTATTTGTTAAGGTACTTGAAAGTATCAGAGTAGTTCGAATCAATATCACGCCAGTATGAATCGTTCAAAGCTACGCCCATCTCCACATAAATAGCGTTACATGAAAACTCCCCAGTAATGACGTTTGACAGATGGATGGGAATGGGGCTCCAAGCTATATCTCTGTTCCATAGTCCGGTTCCGCTTGGTGGAAAGAGACCAAGAACGTTGCACTGAGCTGACATGTGTGCTCTGTCGAAATCGGTGGTTTGAGCGTGGAAAAATCTTTTGTCGTAAGTTGCAGGTAAAGTGTCGTTGTATCTCATTCTAGTGAATTTTCCCAGCTCATACTGTTGTGTCTTGCCCAACTGAAACGAATGGATAAATCCGTTTATTATTCGTGGATTCTCATGAAAAAAAATTACATGAAATGTTCAGAAAGCTTAATAAGTAATAGGAGTGACGTAGATCAATCGAGATAATCTGAAAGATATACCGCGTTGTGACACCATAATTCTGGCTATACTATGTTAGACCCAGAGTCAACCGTGAACAACCTTGTTTCCTCAGTGTTTGTGTTTTTGTTGCCTGCGCCCAGTTGTACATAATACACCATCAACTCGGCGTACTCCTTGTAATATCAAAAGAGTGATCTGATAATAATCGGGAAACGACGAAAAGTTAGGAATGCAGTTGAATTGGCACAACTGTATTTGTTTAATGGTATCCTGTCAAGTAGTGTTGCCCATCTTCATGATGTTTTTGGCTTCATATTGAAGTCGACAAGTAGTCGGAGTGCATTTTAATCTGGAAACCAGAGATGACGCTGAATCCATACTTCAGTATTTGTCTGAAGGATTTCTAATTAGGGTGAAAGGATTTTTCAATTCAATTGGGCTTAATACTACTCGGAAGTACAAAAAATTGCCACTATATGGTAAGGACATTCAAATGGCGGGAATATAATTCTCATAAGCATAACATGTATACATGCAAGCACTGAATTTGAAATTATATTATGAATATGCAGATATCCAGAAATTTTCGAATTCTACACCATGAACAATATGTATAGGCATATAAATACAATAAAAAACAACCCGAACAGCCCATACTCATAAAGACTATTCAAAAGTAGTAATATTTTCAGAATCTTCTCATTTGTATTATACATTGATGCCAATAGTCATGATATTTTGGACGATATTTAACATATTTTCATGATTTTTGACATGCCAAATAATCATGAAATCGATGGAATCATCAAATAGCATTAGAAATATTAATAGTTCATGTGAAAATCAATTACAAAAATTATTGCTGGTAAATGGAATGACTTCCGAACATAGATGGACGGATTATTAACTTAACAACACTGACAGAAGTTGAAAGTTTTACGGATTTGATCACAGCAGAAGTGTTTGTTTCGCACTTTGTTTGTGTATTTGATAATATGGTTACTTTGATAGATTTTATTGGATACGAGATTAATGAGCAACTATAATGAGAGTGGACAATCTCATCTCATTCAGTTAAGCATCGTTAAGTCCAGTCATAATTTTCATTTTAGTTAAAATGGTGAAACTTCACATGGATTGTGTTCATCAGACAGCAGATATCCTAAAGATGGTATGTTCTTTATTCAATTTCCAAAGCCGTGGATTGATTTGCCAAAATGCAAGCGATGGTTTTCATCCGGTATGAATGAATAAGAATATAATTAGTACCCGCATTACATACATTTGTTCTCTTCATCTTATAGGAGGAAATGGACCAACTGTAGAAAATATGGATCATATTTCAAGAGTAAGTCACTGATTATTTTGATACATTATTCTATTATCTACCTTTAAATTTCAGAAGTCAGAAGAGTCTTTTGATAAATAATCTCTGAAGAGACGAAGACAGCCATTAACACTAATGAAACTTTCTGAGAAGTGAAAATGTCATCAGGAGCGAATAAAAGTCATTTGGTGAAAATGTCCAGGTGGATGAGGTCAACGCAACAGCGTGTAGGAGAGAATTTTGAGGCAAAGAAACTCCAAGCAGATGTGTTTGCCAATTTTGAAATTCAAGATGAACCATGTGAATCTATATAGTGCATTGGAATCTTTCTCATAATAATATAGAAAAAAGTGTACAAACTCGTAATGAAGTGGAAAATTCTTTTATTTAAAAAATGCAAGCTGGTAATAGCAAGTCTCAAAGATAATTCAATAGATGCTAAGGGTCAGATTTTCGAGTATTGCCACAAATAAGAAAATACAAATTGCATACTGGATTTTTTGCAGCAGTTTGAAGTTCTGTGAGGAATTGTTGGATAAATGTTTGAAAGTATGGTGTGGAAAAGATGGTAAAAGATGAGTGTCTTTACCAAAAGACCAACTGTTGATTTGCCTAAATAATAAGCCTCAGATGTGGATTTCTAGAGTAAAACTTAGCATACCGCTTCAATGTGAGTCAAGGTATGGTATCTAGAATTATAACTTGGATCCCATATTTGTTTATAAATTTCATGAGTGCGTAATGGGCTCACAACTCATGTAACGTACTATACTTTTTCTACGCCCATTCATTTTCTTTCGATAAATAAAAAACATCTTTATTACAATAGTTGTTAATTGAATTGAGAAAATGTTTGGATACAATTATATTTCGTTCAAGAAATTGACAATATAAATGACATGACATTTATTTTCATAGCATGCTACTTAACAAAACGTGTCCTATTTTTGAAGAAATTGCATAACGTGCTGCCTACATTTAGGGGCATCACTCTTTCAATCCTAAATATATCTTGCTAATGCTAAAAGTTTTTATGTTTTTTAATTGATTAAATTTGTGTAAATAGACCAAATAAAGTCTTACGTAAATAAAAATTTTATTGTAATTCAATTGAACCGAGAAATTCAAGTTTTCTTCTCAAAACGCACGTGTATGTTATGAGATCTCATTACGTGCATGTTATTGTTAAATGTCATTTACAAGGAATGTAGTGCGATTTTTGACGTTTACAGACATGGGCGTAGAAAAACATATTAAAATAACTTTTTGTTTTGTTGAGAATATTCTTTTTCTCTCAAATTAAACCATATTCATTACAAAATAAAAAGACAGCAGTATAACACAGGAGACAGATTAAAAGTTAAACAAATCACAATGGATCATCCAAATATTCTTGATGAGAATAATAACATTATTATTAATATTGATTATTGAATAACAGGATTGGTCATCGGCGAAAATACTGTTAGTCCTGCTTAGAACCTCACAGCACCTGGCTGTCAGGTCAGTCTTGTGAGTATTCCTGATCTTCTGATGAAGTCATGGATAGCAAATAATCAATACAAGATTTTTTTGGAAAGGCCACAAGAAAAACAAATGTAACGAAAGATTCTTGTTGAAAAAAAATCTAAAATGCCAAATTCAGACAACATAAAACTGGAATTGTGTCACAGCTTTCACAGTACTCACATTTGTTAATTCTCCTGGAGTCTCATGCCAATATGCAGGATCCGAGTAGGGGTCATTTGGATAAAACGTAAGTGGAGTCCTCTGACCATGTCGGAATATCTTTGAACAAATAAAAAATAATTAGCAGAAACCAGAAAACACATGTTCAATATTTGATATTTAGACAGCCAATGAGATTCTAGAAAAGTGTACCACGTCCAGATTTCGAAAAGTTTAATGAAAAAGAGATGGAAGGAGATTTTTATTAAAATTTCAAATCTGATAAAACCAGATTCGAAAAGAAACAGTCATTTTCGTCCTAAGGAAATGCACGTGTTCATACTGACTATACGAAATCTCTGTTACTCCGAAGGATAGATAGCAGACAATGCCTTGTGTAACTCAGTGAACTACTTAATTATTATTTTTTTGTTTCACCAAGTTTCAAAACACAAAGTTTGAGAATGAACTGTTGATAAGCATCCTTGAAACCTTGGAGAAAACCTGAACTTCATCAAATTCCAAGCTTATGTCTCATACTGAAAAATCCGCGATTTCATTTATAAGGAACTACAAGAAACCGAACTATGCTCGAAAAGTGTATATACGGAGAGGATCAAATAAATAAAAAATAATCTGACCGTCATCGTCACGGGCCACTCTGCACCATACTGATTATTTGATTATTAAAAATCATCCGTCATCAAACGACGTCATGTAATCATTCTCGAATATCGGTCAAATATATCAAAATATTACACTATGTTGTATGCATCTCTATTCTGTTTGAGAGCGAACTGCGCGAATATCAAGTTCACCGCTATCCTTCCCCCGCAACCAACATATTGGACGAATTCCCAGATAATGAATATTTTGAAATGTTTCATCTTACTCCCTCAATAGCGCGTTATTTTACCGGGCCTTGCATAAGACAACATCAATAAATTAGGGTCATAAACTCATCTTACTAAGTGTCAATTGGACGCCATCAAAACATGATTAACCTATGCAGATGGCATAATTCATTGCTTAGGGGAGATTAACGACTTCACGTGTTCAAACGCGAGTGGTCAAGATCGTATATATATGGAGAATTCAGTCCCACGGATATCTTCTAGTTACAAGTCATACAAGTGCGTTTGCCGGTTTGTCGTCATGTAATAGTGCAGTAGGTAGTCTAATCGATCGCGAATACCGGAGTACCTCGGAGTTTAGTATACAGAGAGTTGCGAAATCACTTCATCAGCCAACCGTAAAATTATAGCTGTTTTTTTCCAGAAACAATCGTGATAAAAACGCCTGAACAGATTTAATAAAGTGCGAAAAACTATGTACCATTTCGTGAAAATAAGCCGCCCTGAAAAACATCTACAACCCTGTTCAATATATGAGCATATACGGTAAAAATTTCCGTGATTCATAGTGTAATCTCGATATTTAGTAACAAAAGCTAATAATTTCAACCCTGATACAAGGAGTCGTCTGTGACCGTATGCAGGCCGCATGCAGGATTATCGAAAGGTGATGCGGTGAAGCAGGGCTCTCAGTAAATCCGACAAAGACGGAGTGGATCCTGTTTACCAAACGCAGGAAAAAGGATGGGTTCAGGCCACCCACCATGTTTAGCCAAGAGCTGCAACTAGCTCAGCAGGTCAAATACCTGGGGGTGGTTTTGGACTCCAAACTTTCATGGAGGCCGCACGTCGATAGGGTTATTCAAAAGTCTGTAGCAATCCTATGGCAACTGAGGAGAGTTGTAGGGAAAAATTGGGGAACCAATCCAGAGTGTATGCGCTGGCTATACACGGCGGTCGTGAGACCAAAGATCCAATATGGATCAGCTGTATGATGGCCAGTCGCACAAAGTAGCACAATAGGTCGAAAGCTCAGTAAGGTCCAGAGGTTGGCCTTTTTATTAATAACGGGTGCAAGGAGAACGACCCCAACGGCGGTATTGGAGGTGCTGTTGAGGTTACCACCCCTTCCAGTCTGGATCAAGAAGGAGGCAATGGCAGCCCATTTGAGGATGCGAGACTCGGAGGTCTGGGTAAACGAAGGAGAGATGATAGGGCATGCGAAAATCGCAAAGTGGGCGTAGCAGGAGATTTCTATTTCCGTCCTGAGAGTGAAAAGCGCACAGGACAGACTGCGATGGAATAAGAATTTTGCTCTTACTATTCCGAGCAGAGATCAATGGGAAGGAAATACAGTAGAGTTCCGGCCAGGAAGCCTAATATAGTACACGGACGGTTCGCGTCTGACCGACAAACAGGCCTCGGGCGCAGGCATCTTCCTGGAAGAAAGAGGTATAGGAGAAAGCTACGCTCTGGGAAGATACACAACAGTTTTCCAAGCTGAAGTGTTCGCCATTCTAACCGTGGCTATGAGACAAGAGGTGATAGAGGGACCCGAGCAGAGAATTTATATCTGTTCGGATAGCCAGGCAGCGCTCAGAGCCATCTGCCATCCTAAGCCAAGTTCAGTCCTAGTACAGTAATGCGGAGACGCTCTGCAGAAATTAGCTGAGGGGTGCCGGGAAACGAGGTGGCTGACGAACTTGCCAGAACTGGTTCCGCGGCGCCGTTCTGTGGGCCGGAGCCAGTACTAGGCATCGCAAGGAGTCAAATCTCTTTTGCCCTGAATGACTGGGCGGAAAGAGAACTAAACGAACTCTAGAGGAACACTGCCGGATGCAGACATTCAAAAGACTTTGTAGCCTGCTCTAGCAAGTCAAGGACGGTGTGGCTCTTAGGCAGAGATAATAATAATAATAATAATAATAATAATAATAATACTCCCTCATAAACACTCGTTGAGTGTACCCAAAGGCATAGCCTGTGCGGGTAGAGGACGGCTATTATTATTATTTGCCATGGCGCTCCGGGGCGACTTACTGATGTTTTAGGTGATGTATTCACTTTTCAGCTGTAGGAAAACCCGGAAAACCTACAGCACCACCTCGGGTGGTCGGTGTGCACTCCAAGCTAGCCCTAGACGAGATTGGCATCTAGACAACTCACAATACACTTGCTTTTCAACAAGGCATGCGGCCGCCTATCGAATCCGATATAAAGTAGTTGAGAAAAATTCTCGTACCTACATCGGATTCGAACCGACTATCGCTATGCTGGAGTTTCGAACGGCCTGTGCATTAGACCGCTGATCCACCGACCACCACAAACACTACGCCTCCTTGTAGGAATACTAACAGGCCATAACAAACTAGGCAGACACCTGTCACTAATGGGTGTAAAAGACAGCCCCACCTGCCATATGTGTGAAGAAGGCGAAGAAACATCATCTCACTTCCTTGGCGAGTGTGAGGCGTACAGAAGGCTAAGATTCGAAATCTTCGGAGTTGAAAAACTCCAACAAGAAGAACTCATCGAATCAAACTGGACGGACTTACTGACCTTCATTAGAAGGTCACAAAGATTCGGAAAGGAAGACTAGGAGAGATAAGGTAGTTGTGTGAAGAGCGGGGAAATCAAAAAGGGCCCATTGCGGCCTACTTGCCTGGCTGCGGCAGCGGCCTCCCCATGATTACTACTATTACTACTACCCTGAGCTATATATTTTCCTCACCTGTCAGGAGTAATATGTGTTGCTATTTTAAGATCTTTCCCTTATTTAGGTAAATGTGTATACCGGGAACCAAGAATGGGTACAGCTCAGTAATTGTACTAGTAGTAGAACAATATACTGTGAGAGTAATTACTGTTACTCAGAATTTTGGTGTATTCTTATAGGTATCATATAATATGTTTTATGTATTTACTTGATTAGTGTGAATTAGGGTTTGAACTAATTACCTATTTTGTTATGTCTTATATGTTTGATTAATGTTTTATTGATTTGTTTGCCTGATTTTATCACATGTTCCCTGAACAATGACTTGACACGTGTATTGTGGGTACACGTTTTGCTCGACATATTTTGTCTATCAGATATATGATCACAAACGTATTTAGTAATGATTATGAGGTTGCTATCTTTGAAAGTATATTTTATGTATGTGAACTTATAACCAGAAATATGTATTAAACTGTTTTCAATATACCTTCGTCAGTGGCAATTACGGCTAGTTATGTAAGAAATGTTGTATCGGTGAATATACGTTTAGAAACCTTGCCTGTTTTTAACGGTAATTCAAGTATTTTAGATTTTGTGCACGTATCTGCCAAGTTTGACCTAGATTACCTAGAAAAAATTAAGTATAAACTGATTACCCTGCATTATATTATTATACTGTGTGTTTGATACATGTTGAAGAGGTCTGACTTGCGGGATAACAAGTAGATCTAGAATGGAAACACTTGTATTTTATTCGAAACTTATCTGTTTATTTAATATACTTATCAAATTAATCTGTCTTGTTTTCTTTCTATGCTCAAATTTTACTTATAACAGGTCGTCACGTACTTTCTGGGATCGTAGACGCTCACGTTATATTCCTTATTTATGTGAGGTTTCCCAACGTTTCGATATGCCTCGTCCATCATCAGACCAAGCGCTAATGATGAAGGAAATATTACGTTAGAAACTCTTGGATATTCTGAACGGAGTAGAGACTAAGGACGAAACCCGTTATCACATCGTCGAAAATACCTTTCTCTCCACACATTCTCACTAAGTGGAAAAAATTACGCAAATATGTGACAGAAAACAACTACATCCCCATAAGGACATTGAATTACATCTGTCATCCATTTATGTGAAGGAGGACAGTAATGCTGATTGTAATAAAGCCATTGAATTTTATCTTTCATTTTGTTGGAAAAGACCACCCTGTGTCAGTGTTATTTCCTTCCATCAAGATAGGTCAGACAACACGTACATTTTGACCTACCCAATAACATTTCACGATATATCGGAATCAACATCGACAAATATGCATAATAAAAGAATTAATGGAAGAAATCGCTCGACACAGTGAAACTCCTATAGAAATATACATATTTCAAATAGTCAAAATCTCAATCTATACTTCAATTTCATTATATACTCAACACGATAAATACAAATGTACGTTCATCTTAGAAAGTTCTCAAATCGAGAACAGAGCAAGGCAGGTAATCTTGCTAGGCTGAGATGCTCAATCTGGGATTTCACTTCTGATATATCTATAATACCTGCATTATGTTTCAACTGAAGGAATAAATCTTGGTGGAGTATTCTAGCTTTATGAAACAGTAATGTTGATGAGTGGTTGATATAGTTTTTCTCAAGTATTAGATATATGATAACTTTTCACGGTAGAACTTCGTCACTCGTCAGCAAAGATATATATCTTGCTGCTACTGTTGGTATTCAGTAAATCATTATAAATTGAAAACATGAACGGAAAAACAACAGTGCCCTGAGGAACACCGTAGTGTATATCTTGATCATGACTGGAGGAATAAAACTGTCATACACTCACCTGAACCACTGATATTAGTTTCGTTGTTGCAAATATTGGAGAAATGAAGAAGTAAATGACGATGAGAAAAGCGATCGCCATAGGTATTATCAACTTCTTACTACAATTAAAACATTCTGTAATCTGGAATATATTTTTCTCAAGTGCACTCCAATCGGTAAGTAAATTGTCGAACTTTTATCGGTCATTAGTGTGAAGAAATTTGAAATGTATTCTATAACGAAAAACTGCAATGAAACAGTACACGAATCAAGGATTTCTCGACAATTTCGAATGAATTGCTCAATTCGACTAAAGCATGTTTGTTTATCTGTTACAGTCAAAAGTAAGTGGTTCACATATTTCTCAAGAAAACATAAAATCATTATACAGGATGAGCCCCCTATCCCTTACCACGAAAGAAAAGAACATCTTGAAACGGCTATGAATCAAACGCACCGAGGGTGCCCCCCTGTACAAGGTTCAAAGTAAATAGTTGTTAGGTGAACAAATTATAAAACGAGTAGAAATGTGAGCCAATTATAATAATCTGACATGAACAACTAACTGGGTTATTTTGAGATGAACTTAATAATTAATTTTTATTTTGCAGCAGAAGTTATCAGTAATTTATTTTTAAACAATTCCTTGATGTACTACCATGTATGTCTCGTTCGATACTTGTTTATTACAGGATATTGATTTGTTCTTTCTCGTCTTATCTCGGGGATGACCAATTACCAATAATCTCTCCGATGGAAACAGCATATGATAAACTGAAAAGTTCTACCGTTGGCAATTGCATGATACTGTCTTACAACTACTGGAAAATATTCAACTACTTCATTCTAAATTATGTTATTTTTTCTTCAGAAGATAGATGATAATGAAGATGGAAAAAAAATAAAATAAATCACAGCTCACTTATATATCATTGATGAATATTGACATTAATTATTTTTAAATTCTCTACTGATACGTTTTTTATTTGTTTGCTAATTATAAGACTAATTTTGAATCAACCAGGGTGTGTTAGTTCTCTAATGAGAATTGAAGATTCAATCTAGACTAGATGGTCGACCTCAATCTCGATCAAAGTTAGCTGACATTATATTTTTATACAGGGTGTTCGAAAAAAGGGGATCAACCCTCGGATTTTTAAATCGGATAGAGTAAAGCATGCCATGTATATTGTAACGATTTCGAGACCGGCCCTGATCATCCAATTACACTCCACACTCGAAATGTAAATAAGTTCTCTTCTGACAAACACATGACTCGTCCGTGGAAGAGACGCGAACGTTCTAACCGAAGATTCTAGGGACCTCTAAGAAGTCGCCGAACAGACTGGAAAGATCGAAAACTGTGAATGCTACTATATATAGCCGGTGTATAGCAGATGGCGGGACAGTCAGAGTTCAGAGTTAGTTACAGTTCCAGAGTTCTCAAATAGAGACTGACACCGTAGAAATAAAATTGGGAAGTAAATGTTTTAGTGAATAATTGTTTCAAGTAGTGTTTTAAATAAATTAGAACAATTAGTTAGTGCAGTTTTACTACAATTAAACTTTATTCAATGTTAAAAACTTCGCATGTTCGTTTCATATATAAAGGGTGAGTCAAATGAAACGGGTGAGGTTATATCCCAATAACTATATTTCCTTCTGCTCTTCCTTTTATGTTATCCACCCTTTTCTCAAACTCCACCCAGCCAAATGAAGGATAATCTACTATTCAATTACAAGATACGCACTTGCAATTTGGTCTTCTTGGAAGAACGTTGCACAAATAAATATCTGTCAGATGCAGTTCAATATCCGTCGTGATTTGAGCCAGGGAAGTAGTTGTTTTCTGACAGATGTTTGCCTTATTTTTCCACTTGGTGGAAACGTGTGTAGAGAAACGGTACTTCGACTTTGTCGATTTTATTCGTGTCATTAACGTTATCTTAATAATCTCCACCACATATTTTCGAACTTTGTTCGAATTAATATGTTAATCTCGAGTTCAAGGAAATAAATGCATATATTGGTTCGAAAGTGTCTGTATTGCTACAGAATTTTAAGGCCTTTGTGAAAGAAATACCTGTGTCTGGTTAATCGACTAAAGCTGGAAATCTACAAATGTTTCCAATTCTTCCTCCTACAACTCTGGAATCCTGTATTGCAGACACTTGAATCTGTCCTTCAGGAACTCTCAAACTTTACTGTCATTCAACTGGGATTTCAACAGTTCCTTGCAGGTTATAGTTTATATATAAATATTGTCCGGAGTTTGGTTTTTGTAAAATTCTACATTTTGATACTTTTTGTGTTGCGGGACTTTAAAAAAATCTTCCGCATCCCGCTCTCTCATTGCACCTCTGTTCTTGTTAATTATATTGAAAACATAGAATTCATCTGAATCTATGGATATCGGGTAATATCTAGATTTCTTCTTATTTATTTGATTTTCTGTTCAAATACTTTCTCTATCTCTAATATAATAAGATTGGGCTTCTTTCTACCTCCATTTGTCATTTATTTCTGATATCAACCTAATTCAACTGATTTTATTTTATATTATAGTTTGTAATTGCAGTTTGATCATATAATTGTGTATTGCATATTACCTTTACCTAATATGTGTTACCATTTTACTTATTTCTTTGAAAGAATATTTTCATATTTTAGTGATGACGTTTGTTATGTCAAACTTAAAGTCCTTTCTCAAATAGTACAGGGTACTTGAAATATTATTTTTTCATCAAGTGTAATGAATTGTTCTTATTTTGTGTCTCTCTTGTGATTCAACTAATTTTGGATAATTTGAGAGTCCTAAAGTTTCTGAGTACTAGAATCATAACAATACCCAAATTTCTTCTGGCAGTAGTTGAAAAGGGAAGATTATATGCTTTTTCTCTTCCTAGAATTACAATCTCCTTCTATATTATAATGTCTTTGCCTTCGCCTAGAGCTAGTCCTGCATTTTTCCTGATAGATTTATCGTGGACATTTTTAGTTGTTCCTGTGATCTTCCATTTCAAAGATATTACCGACTGGTGCATGGATTTTGGCATTCCTTCGTAATATGTCCAAGTACTCACTTAAGGCAGTTAGCGGATCTATCCTCTCCGGTGCAGTTTTTTTTCTTCCGGTGTCCGAATTGGTTTCATTTGAAGCATATTTTCACACTTCTTCCTTTTCTAGCTCTACAGTGGATCCACCCGACCTAAATTTCACACGTAATCATCACCTTCTCGCGGCTATCTGTGCATGGACTAGACGCTTAATTTCCTTGAAATGTATAAAAGGAGACCATTTCCTATAGACAGCATTCGTTAGCGATAGAGTATCTGAAATATGCAGAATAAATAATTCGACAAGAAAACTGGAATCACCTCACAACAAGAGAAAATCCATCAGATCTCATATCCAGGGAATTTTGCCAATTGTTTTTTATAGCGAAGAATACCTTGAGCAGGCTAATACACATGCACGGTTTCACTAAACTAGAGGCAAAAATGCAATATTTCTATCCCGCCGCACAAGCGTTATGTGCACAATCGACACAAAAACTGATTTTCACGAAGTAACAAACCAACCTCCAATTAGATTTTTCTGTCGGTAACAAAGCCTGACTGGCATTAAAATTTCCAATAATGACCTGAAGTATAGTCGTGTTGTACTATAGCTTCCCGGAAGTTCAACTTCTAAACTCCGCAGAGACACTCGTGAATATATTAAAGAAGTTTATTTCCAGTTTTTAATTTAGAACTCTCCGATCAGGTTGAAGTGCACATTTATTTTGTGTTCGCAAAGAAGATTGAGTAAACAACAAATTCAATTAAATTTTTTCGTATTGCACAATATAAAATATACCATGTTATGGAATTCGTATTCTGCAGCGACCAGAATTATTAGAAATTGCAAAAATACTGTATCGAGCGTGTGAAAAGTATAACGTGAAATCCTATCAGTAAATGTTTTCATAGAAGTACTGTCTAACTATTATTATAATAGCATATATGCTTATAGTAATATCGAACTCTTATGGCCCAATGCAGTCCCAATTTTTCACGGTAGAACAAATTCCTCTGCAAACAAATCACCTGTTGCGATGCAAAAAATTCTGAATTAGGGTTTCAAATACACCATTTTAGTGGTGACGTCAGAGCAGTCAATTTTATTAGGTTATGTCATATGCATTATTCAAACAAACTTTTATTCTGTTTGATTCCTGTATAAGCTGTTGGATTTTTGTGGAAAGGGTTTTCAGGGGAACAACAGTAAGTATGAGTAAATAGTATTGTAAAAAACACCTATAGTCAAATTTAAACATAATATATTTACATATTACTTTTATGTGTAGGTTGAGAATGGTAGAGAATGCAATGTTTTTGATCACTTCACTCATTTTTCTGCATTAATTTCGACCAAAACGTAAAAAATATACCACATACATATTCTTTCAATGGTAAATACGGTTTGTTGGGATAACGGCTAGTGACCTTCATGTGGCGTAACATCACACTAAAATGGTCTTTTCAATAATATATAATAATAATAATGTTTATTCATCAAAATTCACAATCATGATTACAAATTCCTTTGTGAGTCGTATTGGGAGATGGATAAATAAACAATGGCATCACTGAAGAAACAATCGTAGAAGATTGCTTCTTGTGCGTGATATTATAGCCTCTGAAGATAATTAATTACAAAAATTATATAAAAGTAAGTCTAAAGGTAATGGTTTCATTCTCGCAATTCTAAGTTAACATAACTAATACACTGTACTAGGTAGTTATGATGAATTGATGTAGTTTTTAGGGTTAAATAATATTTTGGAATATTTTTGTGTCACTGCTTTTGAGCCAATTTTTAACTTGTCTTTTGAAGATTAAGTAATTTTTGCTATTTTTTATGGTTTCGGGCAATAAATCCCAAGTTTTCGGACCCAGATAGCTACAATGCCTCTGTCCTACTGTTTTAATACATTTCGGGTCACAATACTATGTTTTCTTCTTCTAGTATTATATGGGTGATCTGGTGTTGTTATTTTTATTTCATTTTTATACAGTGTGTCCCGCTTTTCATGAATACACCCTAATATCTCAGTTATTAATAATGCGATTTTCTTGATATTTTGGTGGTGATTATATGTTAGGTAAATGAAGTATTTTGGCATAGTGAAAGTTTTCATCGACCATAGGCGTGCGGTGTGGGGGGGTAAAAAATATCTGTTTTTTGGGAAAAGGATATTAGGGCTCATTTTAGATAACTTTTTTTATCAGAATTAAAATCAGCATCCCCAAAAACCCCCCAATCCATATTTTCGAAATCTCAAGAGCAGATTTGAGGAGAAAAAAAAATAAATTCACTTTTTTCGTCTCGGAATCAGCATCCCCAAAAACCCTTTAATTCATATGTTCAACATCTCAAGAGCTGATTTGAATAAAAAAATTTTCAACTCTTTTTTCAATAAGTCCTTCTAAGCAAAATTCAAACCGTCTTTCAAAATAACCATTTAACACGGTATGTGGAAATTTTGGTTTAAATGCCCTAATCCTGTTGCGTTTCAAACATCTCTATACTTTGTTTTTCGTTGAATTCATTGTCCTCGCAACTGCCCTTACAATACCAATTGGGTTGTTTCGAAATTCGAAATGTTGGTCGTCCGGATAGTGTCTTTGATTTAAATTGTACCTCCCTGGTCTTGTCTTGAAAACCGCTCTAGTCTTTGCGAACAATCTGTTGATTTTGGAGTGAGAAATTGGTTCTCGATCATGATGCCTTCCATTGAATATTCCAGCAACCTGACGCGTAGATCTTTCATTATTACCAAATAATCGGATAATCCCCACTTCTTCTCCAAGGATATAAGGGGCTCATTTTAGACAATCAGATTTGGAATCAGCGACCGCAAAAATCCCTCAATTCATATTTTCGAAATCTCGAGAGCTGATTTGATTAGAAAACAAAATTAAATTCACTTTTTTTCAATAGATTGTTTATTTATAACTTTTTATTTCAAATGCCCTAATCCTATATTAAATTTCAAACACCTTCGATTCCTTATATTCTGTATCGTTTGCAACTGCCCTTATACTACAATTTAGGTATTTCCGAAGATACGCACACTTTGTTACCGTTGGCTTGCCGATTTGAGTTTTCATGCAAATTAATGAAAGAGTGCTTTGAAACAAAAGTTTTTGTTTGACATCGGTAATCAGTACGAAATGTCAATAAGTCAAGCAGTGTTACTTAACTGTTAATAAGATGGCACACAACCGAAGAGTAGTTCTTACAATTGGAGAAAAAGTAGAGATTATCCGCTTATTTGGTAATAATGAAAGATCTACGCGTCAAGTTGCTGGAATATTCAATGGAAGGCATCATGATCGAGAACCAATTTCTCACGATACCGTTGCCAAAATCAACAGTTTGTTCGCAAGGACTGGAGCGGTTTTCAAAATAAGACCAGGGAGGTACAATTTAAATCAAAGACACTATCCAGACGACGAACGTATCTTAGCAGAATTTCGAAACAACCCAAATGGTACTGTAAGGGCAGTTGCGAGGACAATGAATTTAACGAAAAACAAATGGTGATTTTGAACGACGGTTTGACGACAGACTTTTTCTGAAGAACATGATGTTTACTGACGAGGCAACGTTTACAACAAACGGTGTGGTGTCTAGTCAAAATTGTAGGTTTTGGGCAGCTGAAAAACCAATACAGTGAAAAAGTTAACGTGTGGTGTGGCATATTCAACTAACGGATTGTTGGCCCTTATTTCCTGGATATCCTGACCGGACAAAATTTTCTAAATTTTTTACAAAATGGTCTCTATGATTTTCTCATGGAATTGCCATTAGCACAAAGACAAAACTTAATCTTTCAATTAGATGGGGCCCCCGCACACAATTCTGGGATAGTTCGGAACTTCTTAAATGCAATTTTTCCTATGAAGTGGATAGGTAGAAATTCTCCTTTGGAACCGTGGCCCCCTAGATCGCCAGATATTACCCCTTGTGACTTTTTTCTGTGGGGGCATTTGAAGAATAAAGTGTATGCTACTCGGCCGCGTAATAGAGAGGAACTTTGCTTTGCAATTAGGCAAGCATGTCAGGAAATAACTCCCCAAACTTTAAAAAAGTGAATGTACGTTTGAGAAGAATTGTTGAAAAGTGTATTGTTTCAGAAGGTAGTTATGTTGAAAACACAAGAATCTAAAATAAAGTAATTCGTAATTTTGTTACCACTGTTACAAATAAAGAACTTATTAAAAAAAAGACTTAGTCTTTTTTTTTGTTAAAATCAGCTCTTGAGATGTCGAAAATATGAATTAAAGGGTTTTTGGGGATGCTGATTCCGAATCTGATAAGAAAAGTTGTCTTAAATAAGCATTAATATTCATTTCTCAAAAAATGCCTTTTTTCTCTCCCCAACTTCGCACGCCAATGGTGAATGAATATGATCACTATGCCAAATGCTTCGTTTTTCTAACATAAGATCACCACCAAAATCTCAAGAAAATCGATAATAACAGATATTCGGGTGCATTGACGAAAAAAGTGAATTTATTTTTTTTTTTTCTCCTCAAATCAGCTCTTGAGATTTCGAAAATATGGATTGGGGGGTTTTTGGGGATGCTCATTCTAATTCTGATAAAAAAAGTAATCTAAAACGTGCCCTAATATCCTTTTCCCAAAAAACAGCTTTTTTTACCCCCCCACACCGCACGCCTATGGTCGATGAAAATGTTCATTATGCCAAAATACTTCATTTACCTAACATATAATCACCACCAAAATTTCAAGAAAATTGCATTATTAATAACTGAGATATTAGGGTGTATTCATGAAAAGCGGGACACACTGTACATCCTTTACAGCATTTTCTGGCAATAGAGTTGCCTGGTATCGAAAATGTCACTTTCTTTGTATACACTGTCGCTCGGGTATGTCCTCCCTTTACCTAACATTATTTTAATGATTTTCTTTTGTACAATATCGAGGGAATTCAAGTGCTTCTCATTTACTCCTCCCCATCCTATTATACCATATGTAAATTGTGACTGAATTAAACTGTAATAAACTGTTTTCAAATGAGATATATCGAGATATTCCCTCAAGAGCTTGAAATTGATATGAATCCTCGAAGTTTTTTTGTGAGATACAATATATGTATATCCCATTTCATATGTTGGTCAATTTTTATGCCAAGGTATTTTATGGAGCTGTCTTCTGGAATAGATGTATATTGATTTATATTTAACGGTCCCATATTCGGCAAATTATTGATATAGGAGGTGAAAGGTAAGTATTTAGTCTTTTTTGTTGTATTGGAACCATTTACTGATATTATTGAAATCTTTTTCCGTTTTTGTTTTCAGTTGTTGCCAAATGTCGGCATTATAAAATACGGCTCCGTCCGAATATCGTCTTTCTCCTCAACTGAAGGAAAGTTCAATAACTCGTAAATTTTTTTACAAATCTTATAATAGCTATTGAGATCTGGTTTGCAGAGCAAGATGAACATTATTTTTTGGTCTAGCAGGTTCGTTGTAATGGATAATGTATGTGAATGATGTTAGTCTCAATTTGATAATTTCATCTGATTTCAATGATCATAAGAAATTGTATTAACTCCAGTACAAATTTCATTTATTTTTAATATCAATACACATACAAACATGACAACGATAAAATGAAACTCTTAGATGTTTTTTTGTCTCATTTTTGAACAGGTGTCAGTTTTTGTGGATATTACATGATTAATCTATTAAAGATATACAGTGTGATTCACTTCTCATGGAAACACTCCCGTATTTTCCATAATTTTCAACGTAGATCCATGAAATTTTTAGGATAAATAGATACACTAGGAATGAACTCACTGCACAAAAAGTGTCATCCTACGTTATATATACTACACGCCAACAGCGATGGAACCACCTATTTTTTAGGAAAATTATATTAGGTGGCGAAATTGGCCCAAAATTCCTTCGTATTCGTATCTAGATTCCCCAAAATATTACTAACATACCTGTCTCCTGAAAAACTTTCAGTCCTGAAAAATTATAATTTGTTACACTTCTCATGGAAACGCCCCCGTATCTTCCGTAATTTTCCATTACTAGTACTAGTAGTAATTAAGGGATCCTGGAAACGAATCCGAAGGAATCCCGGTCCAATTTTTCCCCCTAATATAACTTTCCGGAAAAATGGGTGGTTTCATCGCAGCTGTCGTGCAGTGTATCACGTAGGATGATCCCTTTTATGTAGAGAGTTCTTCTGTAGTGTATCTATCGATCCTGGAAATTTTACAATTTTTCGTAAAAAATTACAGAAGATACGAGGGTGTTTCCATGAGAAGTGAAACACACTGTATACTGTAGTATTCACTGGCTCGGCCCACAGTTCTGTTGGAATACTTTTTGCCTACATCGTCGTTTTCGTACATTCTGTAACTGTTCGAGTGACTGTCTCAATCAAACTATTGTGTTAATGTGCATATGCAGTCGCAGATAATAGTATGTGGAGTGCCTCAAGAAACGGTTTGGGGACCATGACATTTCAATACATATTTGAATAGCCTCGTTTCAGTTTCAGTTTTTACTCAAAGTAGTGGTCCAGCTTCGTAGGCGATGCTGTTATATTCAACGAAAATGGCACCTAGAACAACCGGCCTAAACTGTAAAGCATATATTAGACCTTAAGAAAAACACTTGATGCTCTGATCCTTCTCAAGTAATGCTGAGGTCTTCGAACCCCTTTGTCAGATTAACTAGATTTGTGAAGAAAAAGTCATATATTTTACAAAAAATTCATCAATCATGACCATAGTTGTTGTCTCTGAGAATGAATGATTTCGATTTTCCCGTTCTTCCACTTCAGAATTCGCTGACACTCGTCATAAACTTTTTGAAGGACGTATTCGATATAATTGTACATCACATATATGTAGGATTAGTTTTTGGATTGAAATTTGCCCAGATTTCTTTTTCAATTTAAAATAATTTTGGAGTTATGTGCAAATGGGTAGAAAATCATGAGATTTGCATGGATGGCGAGGCCAAATGTCTCTGAGAAAAGTCATTAGTTGGTCTAGTTCTGGGCATAGGAATCAAAATTACATCAAAAATGAGAGTTTTTCGATTGATGAGCAACTACTGCAAAAATGTAAAAATAGTTGTTTTCCTAAAAATTGCGGAAAATGACCCTAACGACGCGAAGCAGTGTTCGGTCAAGCAGTCCAAGGTGGAAATAGTATATAACATTACTAGTGCGGAAAGTGACATTTTTCACACGATATGAAAAATCACTTTCGCACGAGTAATGTATACTATTTTTCCTACGACCACATAATAATTTTACCAAATAATATATGAAAATATTTTGACGTTATACACAAACTTTTCATATCCTGCTTCTTAGATACCTACAATAAATAACTAACAAGACGATTACAAGATTGCCTGACTAAAGTAGAGATTTGATATACGAAACTATTTAAGGAAAATAAAAATAAATTTTGAAAATTCCTTGCTCTATTTAGATGATTCAGAATGCTTTTAATTGTATATTTGTCCAAGAAATATTGATGATATTGACATTTGTCCAAGAAAATCGAATGAATAGTCCTTCTGAGAACAATTCTGACTTAATTAATTTTTAATTATTAATTTGAATACAAAATATTTTCTTTATGATATAATATCGACGAGATCAAAATCATAATTAGACATCTTTTATTTTTGATAATGATTACTAATCAAGATACATTCTAACACAATATATTTTCTTGTCATAATATGTGTACAATAGCTCAGTAGGTAGGCAGCTGAAATGTTCGACCCACCGCCAACACCAGCGGGGGTGGCTACCAGCGTCCCTTGTCGGAACCCTATGTAACCCTCGGCACAGGCGCTCCCCCTCCCTCCGGCCAGCAATGGTCAGGGGGAGAGGGAGGCGGTTCTCAGTGCGTCCTCCCGAACCTCTCCTCTCCTGAGTCCTCTCGGGCAAAGATTGAGCTGCAGTGTGCGGGAGTTATGAATATATTAATCCTAGTGTAGAAGTCAAAAATTACTATGAAAAATAAACCTTCTTTGTTTTGCTTTTGTTTTTGGGACTCGACGTGACTTCTGAGACGAAGAGTACGCAGATTCGATCCTCGCCCGCGGAAACTTTTTTTTTGAGATGAAAAAAATTGTACTTCTCAAATAGATTGCTTCAAGATTTTGTTGGTGGTATTTTTAGGGAAGATATTTTTGCTGCCTCCACGCACAATTAATGCAACTAACATTCACTACATACTAAAAATAACTTTTGACCTTTGACATAAATTGTTCAAAGCCTGCTTTTTATATATAATAAATACTTTTCAAGATGATTACATGATTGCCTGACTGGGTACAGGGAATTGATATACGAAACTATTCAACTACATTTTGAAAATTCCTTGCTTTGTTTAGATGATTCAGAATTTATTGAAGTGGATATTTCGTCGGCTTAGAGCAAGAAGTTACTATCTAACAATCTAATGTCCAAGAAAATTCATTGAATAGTCCGACTGAGAACCATTCAGACTTCATTTATTTTTAATAATTACTTTCAAATACAGAATATTTGAAGCAATCTATTTGAATAGTGTAATTTTTTTCAATATGATAATGAAAAAAAGTATGTGCGGGCGAGGATCGAACCCGCGTACTCTTCGTCAGAAGTCAATATCCCGCTGCTTTACGAACTCAGCGAACTGAGATAAAGGAGCGTGCGGAAAGATACTTTCCGCGCCTGTGCGAAAAATATTTCGTACGCTTTTGATATAAGCCTCTTTTCTTGAAAATAGAGTGTGATATACGTTAATTTCCCATGTGGTCGTAGGAAAAGACATTTTACGCATGCATTAGAAACATTATTTTCTAAGATTCAAAAAGTACATTGAAAATATACATTTCATTTCAACATACCATCGGCTTAGTGTATTAACTTGCTTATTCCACTTAATGACCATTCACTACTTGTAATATAAACCATCAGAAATAGAGAAAAAATCTTCTTTGGCTAAGTTATTAGTAAACGGATATTCTTTGACATTTATTGATGCTCATAATCACTCTATCGTATCTGGTATTGAATTTTATTTGCAGTTTTTTCCTTCCCTTGTGAATTTCACTCCAATAGAGTAAGCAACGAGGCGACAACGATACAAAAATTTCAATCAAAATCCAATAATATTAATGTTAAAAACACAATTTGTTGCATTCTGCAAATAAGGCAGAATGGACGGTTGAGAATAGTGAGTTCGTGGTAACTGGCTGTAAAGAGTAACACTCGTAAATTGCAAAGTGTATGAAGAAGACGGAGCCGGCATCGGTTGCTAGTTGTCAGTACATGAAAGAATTTCATTCGAGATGGTCTTCTTCTGTTCTACGAAGCCCTCTAAATAACCTTCAGCAACAGCAGTTGATTTCCAGCCTTCAAGACGTAATATGTTGGTTATTCCTTCGCCAGAATCTGCTAGGAAGGTTGCCGTGGATCGTCTGAAACTGTGCCCTGGGTAAAGTTCTGGGTTAGGTAGGCCTGAGTAAGTAGCGATCTCTGCTAGAATGTAATCAAATAATGTTCACGCCTACGCATGTGTTTGTCCATTTACATAAAAAAAATCTTGAATATCGTCAAGCGTGATTTTCATAAGCTCCGCTCTGCGACGAGAACCGGCCAGAGAAAAAAGGTACCTATTTTAATCATAAGATATTTCTCATCTCATTTCTTTAGCAGAAACTTGGATGTCTTCTTTTGAAAAAATATGCGCTTTATATGTGGTCGAAAACAAACATTTTGCTCTTATTGGAACGACGTCAACTTATGAAACTTTTTTATGTCAATTAGGTCCAGGTTATGTTTTATTTTGCCTAAACATTTAACCATCGAGTAACGTGACTATAGGGTCTTGGATGTCGGTACCTTACTCGGCTCGGAAAAATACGCCTGACGAATCCATTAAAATGTTGTTTTTATTGAAAATGATTTAAAATGTTCATAACCTATCACTTCGACATCGCTTCGACTTGAAACTTTGACATCATGATGACAACTTTGTTGTCCTAGCTATACTGCCGTCCTAAGCAAAAGTACCGTATCTACAAAAGATCTGAATATTCTGTAGTCTGTAGGTTTAAAATCCTATAAATTTTGATTTTTACCAAACAAAGATGAAGTATATTTGGTTTAAAGAGCCAAAGTTAACGAATTATATTGCCGTTTTTACGAAAGTTCAGGAATTTCCTATGTAAGAAGGTCGGATTTACAGAATTCTAAGCAAAATAGCAGATAGTAGATACGGTACTTTTACTTAGGTCGGCGGTATAAGCAAAAGCATGTAAATAGACCAAAAATATTATTTAAAATTATTAACCAGTAAGGATATATTGTCTCCGGTCGTTAATATTATGCCTAAGTCGAGAAAGTATCGAATTACGGTTTCAGTTTTCAACCACTCTGAATAATAAATGTTATAAAAGATTATTTGATAAGTAAATTTAGTATTAAAGTGTCACACGAAAATCTCAATACAGGGACATTTCAGCGATAACTTTTTATGGTTTACATGTGTATATATTGCTACAAGAGGCAAGATATTTCAATAGTCCAATCTTTGAAATTCGAGGAGTCCTTAAAAATTACAGGCAGTCGTAGTTTCAACTCGGATCACTCCAAATCTGATCTTTTAGTTAATTATGTAGAGTTGTGTAAATTCGGTTATATTTTCATGAGTCTTCCAGTTTTAACTAAAATTTGCAAAATGGTGAATAATACAATCTTTGTCATTCCTCTGGAAACTTCATTCTTTCAATCAACTTTATATCAATCATTATGACTCTTCTATTCAAGCTTTATTGCTTTCAATATATTTTGACTGAACTAGATTATTGTTCCTAAGATGTTAGTTACTGATCTTGCCTCATTTATATTCAATCATAATCAGTTCTTGTTATATTTTGATATCAGTTTCAATTACAATAATTTGCTGAATTAAAATATCTTTGATGATGATTATTCCGTTAATTAATTCAATATACATATATAAGTGTTGTTGCATCCTATTTTTCATGTATAAAATTTCATAAACGGGCTCTTCCAACCTTGTCAATAATCAGTAATCAATGTGAGGTATAATTCCAATTTTCTTGACAATAGAGCCCAACGTTCCCATATATTAGATAACATTAACGATTCCGCTCGGTCGTATCTAATGTGACAAATTGAAATTCAATTATAAAGTAGTTTTATTATATAATAATAATAATAATTTATTGATCACAAATACACCTTGGTGTCTGGATAGGTCAAAACTATTAATAAAAGTATTGAAATACAAAATCTGTAACTTATTACATAACAAGTATACAGATACAGATATACATATACACATGAAAATAATTAAAATTATACATCTGTGATACAGAAATAATGGTAACATTTGAAGATGATCTAATCAACAAGATTAAAATTATTGACCTCATAATGGGCGTCTTGCAGTAATTTATTTTTCAATAGTTTTTTGAATGTTTCCAGATTAGCATCTCTCAAAGGTAATGGAAGTTTATTGTACAATTTTATGCCTAGTTGGCTAAGATTTGTACTGGTTACTCTATGTTTAGGAATGAGAAGATTTTGTCTGTTCCGAGTACCATAGTTATGATTAGAGCCAACTTCTTGAAACTGATGATGTTTTCCTTCTCATATAGAAGATTGATATATGTTACAGCTAATGGTAAAGTGAGAATCCTAAGTTTAGTAAACCAAGGCTTACAACTCTCTATCCTAGTTATTCCTACTATTGCTCTGATTGCTCGTTTTTTGAGTATTAATATATTCTTCAAATAACAAGAGTGTCCCCAGTTAAGTAATCCATACGTCATTACATTATGAAACCATGAATGGTATGTTAGGATTGCAGCTTCCACACCTATATTCAATCTAACATTTCTTATTGCATAGACTGTACTTGATAATCTCCTCGCTAGGTTTTCTGTGTGTGTTCTCCAAGAAAGAGTATTATCTAAGTCGATGCCTAGGAATTTAATGGATTTTGAATCACATTTTTGAGTGGTGAATATCATCGACGACGTTTTATTTTTATTAAGACTCAATTCATTAGCACTAAATCAATCTGAAGCTGTTGCAATAATATTCTCAACAGTTGCATCAGCTTCGTTTCTATCATCTATCCTCATCGAGAAAGTGGTGTCATCGGCAAACAGAATGATATTTATATTAATGGATGATGACAAATCATTTATATAGATTAAGAACAGCAAGGAACCTAGAACACTGCCTTGAGGAACTCCGTTATTTATTAACAGTTGAAACACTGTCTGCATACGACCTGACAGATAAGATGATATAATTTCTATTGCAGTACCCCTCAATTTATAGTGCTTAAGTTTTTCTAACAGAATATTTTTTGAAACACAGTCGAAAGCTTTACTCAAATCAACAAATCCGCCAGAGTTGCCTTTTTTTTTCAAATCCATGACCTATAAAACTAGCCAGATCCATAACTGCTTTGGCTGTGTTCTTCCCCTTCCTGAATCCAAACTGTCTATTTCCATAGCAAATCTTTGATTACCACACCAAACCACTGGACTCAGCTTCGTTTGATCAATATGTGGATTGATTTTTAGAAATTAATTAACATGTTCGCGACGACCGGTAAATCCGGAAATCAGTCTCCGGGACGAATTTCAATTTTTTCTTTTTTATATTGTTTTTGTATTCCTATGGTGAGTAAAGGCTTTAGTAACTACTATTTTGAGTTTTTTTTATATTTTTAGCATTTTTTTGAATGTACCACCGGTGGTACACGACGCCCCTGATGCGTATTTCTGCCTTGGGGGCGTCATGTACCACCGGTGGACACGCTTTTTTTATATTGTTTTTGTATTATTATGATTAATAAAGATAACTATTACTAATTTCTTGTTTTTTTATGTATTTCGAGCCGTATTTTGAAAGTACCACCGGTGGTACACGATGACCCTGATACCAAAATCTGCCTTGGGGGCGTTGTGTACCAGCGGTGGCCAGAATTTTAGATATTATTTTTGTATTTTCACGATAAATAAAGATTACCATCACCAATTTTGAGTTTTTTTCATGTTTTGAGCCTTTGTTTGGATATACCGAACGTGGTATGAGACACCCCATCGCAAAATTTTGCATTGGGGGCATTCTGTATACCACCGTTTGCTACGATTTTTTTGTAGATTTGCACAGAATATCTACTATCCGTTGTACACGACATTTTCATTTTTGTTCCAGGTAAACGATGACATCAAGAACAAGAAAAATGTTTAGCCTATTGCGAGGCACGGTTGAAGATTCTTCGAATGCGAATGCAACCATTTCCCTTAGGAATTTTTGGGGTCAGTGAAACTTCCACTAATTTATTTTCCGTGTCACACTAAGCAATGGACAAACAGAACAGTGCAAATACTTCTACTTCTCATAGCTCATGTTCGAATCCCTCAATAGAGGTTTGAAATATGTCACCTACCACTCTCGAGATAGTAGAAGAAGAAAACATACCTCAGCCTTAACTTACTTCAACTTTCCTCACTCGAAGCTCATCTAGAAGACGATCAGCAATAACATATTTTTCTTCTTCAGATGAGTCGAAACCCTTCAAAGATTCTGGCTATTCATATTGCCCCAGTTCCAATGAAGAAAGCGATGATGCAAACGACGTAGACAGAAATGTTCCATTAGCTTCCGAAGATGATGATGATGACCCAATAAATCCAACGTCAATAACAGATAATCATCAATGGGGTTCTTGCAGAAATTTGCCGAGTACTTTCCAGTTTTCTGCGGAACACGGAATTCAACAGGATAGCATCAATTTGAAAAATCCCTTTGCTATCTTCACACATTTTATCACAGATGACATTATTGATATCATTATTATAGAGACTAATAGATATGCAAACCAGTATATACAATCTCACAACCTTCGTCCTAGATCAATTCTCAAGAAATGGACAGACACAAACCGGAGTGAAATGAAGAAACTGTTTGCTCTCCTGATGATAATGTGTATTTCTCACCTTCCAAAAATGCGTTGGTCAAATTGGGAGAAATATGGCAACGTAATCATTCAGAGGACCATGAAGAGAGACAGATTTGAATGTTTACTGAAATGCCTACATTTTTGTTACAATGAAGTGCCATCAGCAGAAGATAGACTTTTCAAAATAAAAGAAATTATAGACCATATATGTCTCCGATTTCAAATGACACTTATACCTGGAGAAAAGGTCGTGATTGATGAGAGTATGATACCGTGGCGAGGAAGACTTGTTTTTCGCCAATATCTCAAAGCAAAGTAAAATTTGCACACCGGAAGGATTTACCTATGATCTAAAAATTTACGCTGGCAAAACAAACCCACCAGTAGCAAAGGACACACTTATGATACCTGTATGTGGCTAATTCGAAAACTTACAAATGAAAGGCGCACTGTATATATGGACAATTTCTATTCAAGCGTGCAATTATGCTTAGACCTACTCGAATGCAAAACCTATGTATGCAGAACTCTGAGAACAGATTGAAAAGGGAACCCAAAAACAGTATGTTCCAAAAAATTTAAAAAAAAGTAGAGATTTATGGAGAAGAAATTGAAAGAGGAGTGAGAGTTATAAAATGGGTCGATAAACGCCAAGTTTTGATGATAAGCACCGTACCGGACCACAGGTATGAGCTTGTACCTACAGGTCGTAGAAATAGAAATGGGGAAGATATTTTGAAACCTGCTGCAGTTATCCAGACCAAATGTCTGCATATTATACAATACTCAGAAAAAGTAGTATAAAAGGTATTTTTATGAAATAGCATTGAGTAAAACTGTTGTGAACACTTGGTGTGTATACAACAACTATGGCGATAATGAAACCAAACTAGATATGCTACAGGTGAGAAAAAAAATTATTGAAGGATTGTTGAATGTTGATAACATCAACTCAAATACTGATGAGAATACTCAATATAAAAAAAAATCGAGAACTGCCAGCTCTGCTCTCAGCCACAAATTATCAAAATATGATGGACCTGCAAGGACGACCAGTAAACGATGCACGCTCTGCTATAAGAAAATTCAAAATGAAAAAGGCGCTAAAGAAGCTAGGGCAAAAACTAAACGTGTGTGCACATATTGCGAGGATTGTCCCGAAAAACTAGCGATATGTTTGCCATGTTTCAATCAAGAACATAAATAGTTCCACAATTATTTGTGTGCTTCAATTTTTTCATTTTTATAATTTCATATTGTCTAAGTTCCAATATTTTTCAAACTCCGCTATAGATTGTAAATTTAGTTTCTAATTTGCATAATTTCTTTAATGTAATGTAAAAAATAAAGTTTCAGAGCATTTTTTTGAATGTTTGTTTTGATCCTCCCTTATACCCATATGCGTGAACGGGTGAGCGAACGATGATAAACTATTCTTCATTTACTATTCATACAGCCGCTATCCGGATATCTAACAACTATCTTATAAACGCTGAATTTCAGAACGCTTAGAAATTATTCAAACCAGTGTACCACCGGTGGTACATGACGGCTGTAGGGAAGAATCAGAATGTACCACCGGTGGTGCACGTCGTCGTAAACGTGTTTTAAGTGAAAACAAGAAAAATTGTTTGGGTTAGATCTGTACTTGTACATATAAAAACATTAAATAACTCCTGCGGGAAAGCGATTTATCTTGCACTATTCCGGAAATGTGACACTTCCAAAACTAAAATGCAGGCTGGAACGTGGGTAAATCCGCACGGTTGTAGGAAATAGTATATTGTGCAACAAGTGCAGAAAAGTGCTAATTTCTCACGAGTTTGAAAAAGTTGCGCCACGAGCACAAGCGAGTGCTGCAATTCAAACGAGTGAGAAATTGCATTTCTGCTCGTGTTACACACTATAATTTTTCTACAACACCCTGTTTCCTAAAAATAATACTATACTATAAACTGTTTGTATGCATTTTCACATTTTTCTCTTGAAGTTGAAGGTAGTAAATTCAATGACAATGAATTAACTTGTTCTCTTAGTTCTGGCGGAGTATTTTCAATTTCAGAACTGTCGCTATCCATTTTAGTTCAATCTCATTAAAAAATGACGGGACAAGAATATTTTACGAATATTTTATGCTTGACGTTTGTTGACATTCAAATGATTCGATAGATGTTGCTCCGTTGCCTAGCAATGGATAGTGTATATGTGGGTATTTGAGACAGCAGTAGTCTATAATTTTTGTTCAAAATATTATGAATTTGTACGACAATTTCCCTCATATTATATAAACCAATAGACTTTGTCTATTCATTCTTGAAGTTGCCTGATCGAATATCCCTTCGAAATGCAGAATGTTCAAAATATACTTTCACCTTGCTGTCACGAAAACTGTATTGCTTAGAAATTAGGTACTGAAAAATTTTGGCACAGAAATGTCACTTTGTGGCACAGAAATGTCACTTTGCGGCACACTAATGTCAAATTTCGATTATTGTGAGAAATAATCATGTTTGCGAACGTAAAACTATGCAGAAAAGCATGTTTTGGATTGTGGTTGTAGAAAAAATCATTTTCACAGCTGTGCGTCCCGAAAACTGCCAATTTTTCAATGTTGTGGCTGTGAAAACCATTTATTTGCTCATCAAGTACTGAAACATACCATCAATTGAAGGAATGTGCGGGGTCGAAATTCTCAGTTTTTTCGTTTTTCAGATTCTTCTAATATTCCATTCATTTATCGTGAATCTACTGTTATCGTCAACCTTTCAATTGTTTTAGTTGTTCATATTCAAATTCTCGTTAAAAAACTAAAACAAAAAAAGGACAAAGCGTGAGACTTCAACTTTAACCTCATAATCCATTGTATATCGTGTTGCAGGAGTCCGTTTTATCGATCTATAATTAATTATAGCTGAAATGAGTATAATTAGATCCATCGAAATGGTTGAGCTTTTCAGGCACGCAGACTAACGTGATCACGCATCGTCCACCCACGATAATGTTTGATTTCGACTCATTAAAGATGAAAAATGTGTTAGTGTCACGTTTGGGAATCGCACGCGCGAGTTCAAATAATTGCTTTTTCAGGTCATCTTATCAGTCTTCTTGGTTTGATCTAATGAATGGCCATTAGAGCGTTTTATACTGGAATTTAAGTGCTTATTGGAGGTGAACATTGGGTTGGTCTGGAGTACGGTATGTGTGGATATAAAACGACTATAATAACGTGATAAAGAATTTAATGGGTGATATGGTAGAATGGCAGATATTCTGTCGGGACTTTATTTGATCCGGTCACATGATTCTTGGATCCAATGACTAGATAACCCATGGGGATGGGGAGCGGTGTTTCAGATCAGCGTCCCGGCAGCATCTCATATTGGTTGAACTTGTAGCGTTCATTTTGTCGCTATATCGTTACCTCTATTTTAATGCAATATATTTGCGAATGTTATCTTCTCTGCTACCAGAGCTATTGCCTAGCAGATGTCTATTTTAGTAATTTTTAGGGATATTATTATAAGAAACTGTCTGCGCTGTGTAGATGTTTCATGAATTCTGACTCAATGAGGTTAGTTGGCAACAATGATATCATCAGTGTTTCATTCAGATCTTGAAACAAAACAGTTTCCTGTGAATAAATACTTAACAGGGTTGCATTCTCCTCTTTAAATAATGATATCTGCTGGACTTTTGCTGGTTTTATGGAAATTGTAATGTTGGTGAAATCCCCCAACTTATCTATTTGATTGTAATCAAGTTATCACCAACTTTCGACTTAATAATTGGTTTTTCACTACCCGCTACGGTACACTTCCGAAACCGAAGGAATCCAAAGAAAATACTATGTTACTAAGTGACATATTAGTGGCCACTCCTAGATAGCGCACCTTTTTCATTTTAGAGTCATAAGGCAATAAAAAAGGGCGTTGATAGCACTGACATTTAAGAGTGGGGAATGGAAGTATTCCTTTCTTCATTCTACAAGAGTCAGTCTCCAACCAGCACTCAACCTCTGTGACTGAGTTATTTTTTTAATGATTTGTAAAGTCCGTTTAATGGGCGATAGACTCCTGCCTGGGGAAACCATTACAAAAATTGAACCTTCAGATTGGCTCATTGGATGAAGGCGGATTTCCTTTGCAGGCAGTCTACTATCGGCCATGATGGGTTTGTCCCCAAACATGAGGAAAATTTTGAGAATTAATTTCATTTAATCTTAAACAACCCTCCGAGCGAGGTAAGTATCTAACAAGCTCCAATTCGCCAGCAAATGTCGCAGCATTTCTTTCCACAGGGCTGTTAGCACCATTAGTTAATGTGTTACTCACATTCCTTTTGACTGTTATGGAAGGTAACTAACTTCCAGTATGGGAATTCAATAGAGGGATATTTGGTGTACCCACACTTCGTGCAGATAGCCAATTCAGTTGTTTACTTGATGCTTTTTATGGTATGGTTATACACCTAGCTGACTTCAAAACACTTATGGATATAATTTGGAACACTACCATCCAGGAATAGGAGATAGCACTTGGACTGGGATCGAACAGGAATAATTCGAAAGCAGGCATTGTTTTTCAATTTATTACCTTTACTATACATATAACAGTTATGTATTAATCATACATATATTTCATATCTTATACATAATTCTGTACAGCATACGCACAGTACTGAGCGAGCGCTCTCAATAACCTTTTAGATAATATTGAATATTACTTGATTTGGGAATTTTAACCTCAACTTTCAATCAATTCACAATTTCGTATCCTTTACCTTAGAATGCTGGCCGAATCAGTTTTCTCAACATTGATAACTGTTATTGAGCATTTCGTTGCTGTTTCGACAGACTGTAAAGTTACATACTATTGGCACTGCCACAGGCTGCCTATCTGACTGCTCTATAAGAATTCAACCAAGGCATCTTCAATACATTACGACGAATGTATTCAACCTTTAATATTGCCTATTGAATGGGTTCATTATCCAAAGTGTTCAACTTTTCATTCTTTTCCGGGTTATTTGGGTGAATATATGTATATGGTAAGGAAAACTTGTGTATCACTTTTCTACTTTTCAGGTCTTCGTCAATTATCCAATCATATAGAACAAACATAACGTCAATTAATTAAACTTATAGAGAGACCTCAGCTCTGATTTGCATTTTCTTGAAAATTACGAAAACCACTTTGATAAGTATATATCTTTTAATTTATTTCATGAATATTTCCTTTTATTCTTAATTCTTGGCTTAAAGTCGAGTGGCGCCCAGTTTTGATTTGCACTTTAAGTTCATTGGACAAACATAAACATCTGGCGAAACACATCAATTCCCCCTACATGTGACTCCAGTAAAATAGCTGAGGAGGGCTAGCAAACCTTTCGAGGACACTTTTCCCAATGACCGCTGTGCGCTATGAAGAATAGCTTCCTGTGCGAGGTGGTCCTGCGTAGCAGTGGCATCTCAATGCTTTTGTAGCGAGATGTCCTGTGAACTCAACACAGCGGATCTGAACAAGGCAAGATGAAAAAATCCTATTAGTCAAGGCCGGTCAAGTAGAAGAGAACTACAATAAAATTCTCCAAATGGTCAGAGTGCTATAGCACAGCCGAAGACTTCATATATAGTGGGTAGACTAGTTATTATGCGAACTCTGTGGTAACTGGTGCCCTTCGATTTCAAAAGCCTCCCAGCGGCATGCCGAGCTAATTTGTAGCAGTGATACTCGGTAAAATTCGCTTCGATGAAGTACAAGTTTACATCAGTTATTCTTATTTCAATTGATAATATTCCTAATCCTGTGTAAGGTGTGCTTTGTGTAGCATCATGTGAACAAAGTTTTATCTTTCAAAAGTGCCTACTCTTTAACTAATTTCAAAATTCCATTAATACGTGATCAAATCGTCGAGGTACGATGTGTAGTCGAAGTAGTAATTAAGCTTTGGCAAGAGGATACTTTTCTTGAAAACATCTTTGATAAGTTATCTGCAGACGTCCTTGACTGCCTAAATGCAAGATTGGAGCAGTTCGACAGAAAACTGGATAACCTGCAAAAAGTCTTAAAACGATGAAAAATAACTATAAAGAAGAGATAGTAGTCCTGAACAATAAATTCAATGAACTCGAAAAAAACTGGGTGATTCCACAGGGAATTCCCAAAATCTTAGAGTAAGTGTGCGATGAATGAAATGAAACGCAGAGAAAAGAATGTTCTGGTTTTTGGTTCAGTTGAGGCTGCCGACATGAGAAGTCAGTGTGCGTCGAGGCGGTTACAAAAACTGTTCCCAATTGTAACACAAATAACTTACAGTTCTCACGTTTAGGGATGATCCTGGGAGACAGACCTCGTCCAGTGAAAGTAGTTTTAAGAAACTCCGAAGACATAATTTCAATACCTAAAAGCAACAGAATACTACGATTGTAACAATAATTCGAAGAAATTTCAATTCGATGCGACTATACCATCAAACAACGCGACTACTACTTAAAGAAACTTGAAATGCGAAGTTGACCTACGCCGTAATGATGGAAAAACCGATCTTTCTATTGAATACAGGAACGGAATGCCCATGATTCTACGGAAAAACTAAATGTTACATCCAATATATATTCTACTGACTCGGTACCACTGAGTATTCTCTAACAGAATTGCAGGGGACTCAACTCTAAAACCCATATTTTCTACATGAACTCATATCCTGTGACCACACTATTATAGCAGTATCTGAAACGTGGATTAGAAAAAGTGTTCGGGATGGAGAATGTTTTCCACCAAACTTTACAGTGCATCGGAAAGACCGCTCTTATGGTAACCTTGGTGGGGGTGTCATTTCTTTCAGTATACGAAGCCCTGGCGTTTCTGTAGATATCGTAAGCGTAAACATATTTGATGCCATTGACTCTTTGCACTCTTTTCATCCCCGTAACTTCAAGTTGAAGATCTTATCGAGTACCAACTGATCCTGAAATTTTGCTACAATATATTCGGCGATAATATAATAACAGCTAAAATAGTGAAAAAGGCCATGTGGAATTTATCACGAGTATATTATTCTTATCCGACGCATTTCAAACGTATTTCTTATAAATAGCTTGACATTTGTTTTTTGATAATAATGACAAAACTCTCTCATTTTCTTTACACCAACTGGAACCAAATTAACAGAAAAATCCTTTTTTCATAAATCCCGACTGTTACATTGGTTCGTATCTAACAGTTATAATAGAACCTCACAACAATTATAATGAAACGACGTTTCTAAAACATCGAGTTTTCTCGAATATTTTTCACCAGTACTCACTTTGCTTCATCTATGTTCATAATAATTAAATTCTTGTTTCATTATAGTTTCACTGCAATGTCTCTGAATTTTAAAAGTAAGCCACTGACCTTATTTTCTGATTCATCTATTTCATTTCGAAACTGTTTTTTCTGTTGTTTGTATTGATGATGTTGAAAAATTTGATATGTAATCAACATACAACAAGCTTTTTCCTACCAGAGAAGACGGTGACGCTAAGTGTTGATCCTTGAGGGACTCTTTTTTCAAACTCTCGTTGTCTGCAGAAATTCTTCGACACATATAGGTAAATTCCCTCTGATTTCCCAATCATGTGAGGTTGATTATTATTTTCATTATCACGAAAATACATCCACTCCGTAGCTGAAATTGCATGAGATACACACACTACCGAATCACAAGCTTCGTTATTGAGGGAATATTCAAATTGAATTGATACGGCATATGTGTACGTTGTCATGACCTGGTGACAGAGTTAATTATATATCGACTCGATCTACTATATTAGACTTGAAGTTTACAGCAAATAACGCGCCCTAGGCCTTCCATCAAATAGTTTAGTTGATTTGGATCGCAAGGAAGGGAGGAATTCCTTCAGTGGGATATTTCATCATGCAATAATATTGCTTTGAGTATTCTGAGCACGGTAGGTGGAACTGTGAATTGGCAGAGCTTTTTTTTTTCGAAATTTGGTGGTGTATGATCTTACTTTCGTTACCCTGTGGTAGTGATATTGGAAAAAAATATTGGATCATTATATCGACTCACCTTTATGTTGGTATGAATTCTCTATATTCAGAAGATATATATTTTAGGCGAGAACCAGTTCACTGAGATGAAATTGGCTGAGATGTCATCCAGTCCAGATTCTTTGATTTATAATAGTATTTCTTTGGATTCAGAAAGAAGGATTGGGTTGAATTTATACTCTTCGAATAATCAATTGAATCGTTAGTCGTTTTGATTTTGTCAGTTGAATTAGTTGCCATGAAGCAACAAAAATTGTACAGTGTGATCGAGTCCAGTTCAGAATTTCTTTTAACTTTATTCTTTCCTCTGAATAGGGAGATAATATTCCAGCTCTCATTACATTTAATTCTGGTTCTGTCTTCTTTGCCCATACAACTTTAATTCAACATTTTTTTCTCATTTGTTATATAAATGCGGTACTCATCAACATATAATTCAGGCCTTCCATTTCTGATTCATCTCGTGTTTCTTTCTTGTGTAATAATTTTAAATTTATTGTTGAAGGGCACACAATTTTGTAATTGGCAGAGTTTTTCGGACAGGGTTACTCTTCTCATATAAAAGGCAATAAAATAGTGTTTCTACAGTTGACAAAAATATATGGAATACAAACAGAGCTGATTCTATGAATATTTGTTAAAATAGCTGGTGTCAATTGAACAAAAAACCGTAAACAATGACGTCATATATTTTACTGCTATCATGGCCAAGGAAATCATCAAAAAATTAACCAAGTGTGAGAAAATTAATATCTTCAAAATTCTCACCCTAGCTCCAACTACTCCAAATAAGGTACTTTCAGCTACAAAAATACTAAAGACATCTGAAGATGCCTTTGAAATAAATACTTTACTGATGAAGAAAACATCAGAAACCCTGCTTGAAACCATCACTTGCTCTTAAAAATAAATGTTTTGTTGGTGTCATTTTTCCAGAACCATGTCCTAAGTTGCACAATCTTCATAATGAATGTTTTCTCCAAACTAATAGAAATATTACTGGAAGATAGACTATCACACACTAATTTGAATAAAACAATTTTCTACCTAAAAATCAATTTTGCTTTTGCCTGAACTTTTGAGGGCTCTCGTTCGTAGGGGGAAGACAGCTGGTTAACGAAAAAACCAACCAATATTAAAACATAGTCTTTCCATGTGCGACGTATCCAAGGCGTTTGACTGTATTTCTCTCGACTTCCTATTACAGAAGTTAACGTACTACGGGATCAGGGGGATACCACTCAATTTATTTTTGTCATGCCTAACAGGCAGACAAAAACTTCTTGAAATAAATGCCTCAATATCCTACCTCAGAATCATCTCAGAAGGGGTTTCTCAAGGTTCGGTCCTTGGGCCGCTACTCCTCATCATTTACATAAATGAGATTTGTCAACACACTTCCTACTATACTGCTTCTATATTTTTTGCAATCGATAGCTTGTTCATAAATACTTCTAAGATTCTCTCAAGAATATAGCCTTAACTTGAATGGTATTGCTGAAAATTGGTTTGCTGGCAACTTCTTGCAAGAAACAAATTGAACTTTATCTCCTTCGAATACATTCCTTTTACTGGTGTCTCAGAAAATGAAGCTATTCACAGGGGGTTCCATTTGGAACAAAATAATTGTTACGAGCCATTTGAAAAACGGAAAATTTGATCGTTGTTTCAAAATATCCTATGTATTCAACTCGGCTACTTTGTAAAGAAACTCTTATCTTAAAAAGTAAACATTTAAAAAAATATATCGAGCCACCAATTGGAATGTGACTTTTGACTTTTTCGATAAATCTATAACACAGAAATCATTTCTCTATCATGATCCAAAGCTATATAACCTGCTGCCATTCATACATATCGAACAAATTGAAACAACACAGATTCAAAACTGAAATTGAAAAAATTGTTCTGGAAAACTTGAAATTTTTAACCAATAACAATACATATTCCCGACCCCTTTTACTTACCAAAATATTGATATCTTCTACCCTATATAATTATATCCTCAATTAGCTCAATATCCTTATCTTGACATTCTCACTCCACCTCTTGTATCAGTATTGTAATCGCTTGAAATATATTTATTTTTATCAATAAGTTCTCTTTGGCTTTATCAGAGAAGACAAGTCTGCAAAACAGGCACTAGTGTCTAGGTCACACCTTTTGTTGATGGAGCCTGAATTTTAATTTTAATGTCAATAATTATGTTTGATAATACCTTCATACCAATTATCTTTTGTCAACTACAATGACTGTTATATAACATAATGAACTTGATTTGATTTGATTCCACGTGATTCCAGATATTATACTCCAAATATTGTTTATATTTTGGCATACAGCTTGGGTACTTGCATATCTATATTTTGTCATTAAACTCCTATATATTTACAACTTCAGCGATGAACAATGTATTCAGAATATCTTTGTAACAACGACTCTCATTTGATTAATTTCTATAAAATTGTTGACGATCGAAGAACATATCGAGTTTTCCCGATCTCGACTAAAAAAAAAATAATAAAATATGTACAATTTTGAAACTGATCATACTGATTACAATGCAGTGTAATCTCCAAAATGTGGAGCAATTCGAACCGAACTTTCCTGATTAGAATTCTAGGAATTCCGTATAATATTCATGCATTGATACTGATGAGCTTATGCAATACGATTTGAAATTGGATTGATAACTTCTGGAACTATTGGTGGATTAGGTGCAGTTTAGGAAAGTTATTAGGATGGATATACTAATTACATATATATTAATTAGCCGAGAAAAGTAGTCCAGGACCTCAATTCGGGAAGTGGAATTTATCAATCTCTCCTTCACATAGTTAGATATTATCAGCATCAAAAACAGACCAAACTATGTGTAACCGATGTGAAGAAAAAATTTGTCCATTGTTAGATCTATGAATAATATCAGTTCCGGTTGAGTACATTTTCAAAAAAAATATGAAAATGATAACGATTATTCTTATTGGTCATGGGAGGGGGGGAGGAACATGAAGTTTGTCACTGGTCACAAAAAAATGCCGAAAATTCTGTTTTGCATCTTGAATTTTTAGTTATGGAAGATAAAACTCATGAACAATTGCGATTTGATGTAAACATGAACATATTCTTCATCATACCTGGTCAAATCTTTTCGTCTCGCTTGATTTTTTTTATATTTGGTGTCATAAGGGTTGTATGTCAGTATGATTTCATTGATTTAGGTTAGTAAAAACTTTGGAGTTCTTCGAAAATCGGACGACAGGTTTTATTTAATTCAGCAGAAGATATATACTACTCATAGCAGTTCTCTGCAACACAAATATTCTCTATACCTGTGACTGATGCTTTTATTATTCCGTATGTGAGAACATGGGCCGCGGTGGTGTGCGGGTTGAGTCCTCGCCTCATAAGCCAGAGAGCGTGAGTTCGAATCTCAGCATTGCCACCGGTCTCGTGCATGGCATCACACGTATTAACAGGTAAGGGCTACGTCTTCCTCTAGCTCGCACAAGTCTCTGACTTTTGAGGGTTGCACGTAGGGGTGCAACCGGTTGACGGATATAACAATTTTAACAACAACAAACAAATAATGATATAGTGAATGTTGCTACTGATATCATTAAATGATAAAATATATATTTTATACAGGGTGACTCAGTGGTACCTGCATGGTCTAATTTTTTTTTTAGTGAAGAAACGATATGTTGAACAATGAAGCAAAGTCTCATGATAGTTTTATTTATATATAGGATATCCCAAAACTAAATACACAAATGAGTAAATGTAAATGGCAAAACCATCACATCAACATTTTTAGATTTGCCACTGTTTTCTTACTGTCAATTTATGAGTTAAAATAGCGTCTTGCATGAACCAACAGAAAAAGTCGTAACTTGAGAAGCATTCAATATAATTCATCCAAATTTCTTTCAACTTCCAGTCGATTCCTTAAGCTTTGGCGCATTTTTTGAATTGTAGGTGAACTCGAAGTTCATTCATTTTTACGAAAGCTACCAAATCGATTTCGCCACATATTTAGCAATCTCAACGATATAGACCCAACGAACCATCAATAAGTTCTTGAAAAATGTCATGTGGTGGTGCAAGAAAATACAGGATGTTGCTTTTGATAAAATCGAGTGATTACCATTTGTGTTTTGTCATTTTAAAAATTTTTAAATTTGTAGTCGGCGATGAAGCATCGTCTTCATTTCAAATATGAGCTGAAGCTTGAAAAATCTACTGAAAAAAGTTGATGGTTAAGTTATCTTGAACGGTTTTGAAGCTATATGGACTTTTCTGTCAAGTCAAAAACTTTTGCAGGTGAGTTTCTGAAACTTGAATGCGCTATATCGACACTTTGATAGCGAATCCAAAACTCAATTAAATTTGAGGGGCTGACAATCAAAAATACAGATGTCTTTGATAGAAAAAAAGATATGGACCATGCACGCACCCTTGGGTCACCCTGTGTGTCCGAACCACGTGAGAATTGAATGCATTTGAACAAGTGAAGAACGGACTGTAATACTTTTCATTCCTCTTTTGATTAATGAAAGATAAATTATTATTCTGTTTATTCACAATTAAGTGATTGAGATAAAACAATGAACGTGTCTTCACTAATATTATTGAGGATTATCGATTGAAGTAAGTAATTCGTCTGCTAAGAGTTGCATAATCAGCATGAGTTGTTGATTCGATAGCCCCTGAATTCATCGAATGTAATATATCATTTATATTAAAGAGAAATTACGTGGGCATAATATTGACCTTTGAGGCACTGCTAACAGAAATTGTAGTTTACCTCAGTTTACTACTCGATATCTATCTTCAAATTATGGATTGATCGATTCTAGAGATACCGGATGATTTACACAATCAATAGATCCGTGAAAACTATAATATCTCTATATCAGAAAGCGTCATTTATGCAAGGTTGCCAGATATTTGTGCAACGTTCTTCGAAGAAGACACAATTGCAAGTGCTTGTCTTGTAATTGAACAGAAGAATATCCTTTATTTGGCTGGGAATGACAACCTGTAAACATGCATGTTCGATGTTTTTCCTCTCATCACTGACAGGGTAGTTCGCACAACACAATAATTCTCCTGTCCCTGCCAAATGAATAATAATCAACGGTTTAACTAATATTTGCCCACGAATGAAGCTACGACCCACAACTAAGTTGGTCGCAGCGCCATAAGCACGCTTGGGAGGAAGGGTACTTCATATTCATTTCACTACGTTGATACTCTCCGGTACAAAATTTCTAATCTGTTCAAAATATTACAGTTTACTCTTTCCGAAATCTGTGCCGCCTAGAAGTGTTTGTTCTTGATTGCGCTGCGACCAACTTAGTTGTGGGTCGTAGCTTCATCCGTAATATTGGTTAAATAGTTGATTATTATTCATTTAGCAGAGACAGGACAATTATTATGTTGACCGACCTAAAATGGCACTGATGAGAGGGAAAACCTTGAAACATGCATGTCTACAAGAGGTCCTTCCCAGCCAAATGAAGAATTATCTTCTTTTTAATCACAAATAAGCACTTGCAATTGGGTCATCTTGGAAGAACGTTGCACAAATATCTTTCAGATGTATTTCAATATTTCGTGGTGTTAGCCAGAAAAGTAGTTGTTTTCTGACAAATGTGTACGTTTATTTTTTAACTTTGTAAAAACGCTCAGATAGGAGGGAACTTCGTATTCATTTCACTATTTCGATTCTTAACAAAATTAGTATGTTGAATGCTCGAACTGTAGTCCATTTGTCTCTCGACAATAAGACAGTCTATGAATAATGCCTTGATCGCTATTAAGCAAATGCTCTTGAGGAAATTCTGACATTACTCGCCAACTGCGAATCTTCAAATCTTCCAAATGATTGATTCTGTCGACATAAACCCTACTTCAAACTGGACCCCCCATGAAAAAATTTCGAGTGGTGTAAGATCGGGAATTCGTGCTGGCCACATAATTGTACCACGTGATCCTTTCCATATGTTCTCAAATTTCACATCTAGATAATTCCTCACTTGCACAGCATGATGAGGAATAGCTCTTTCTTGTTGGAACCTTACGTTCCTGTGTCCTGTTCCGTTTTTGAAAAATAAGGATTTACAGAAAAACTTGGAAATTTGGAATGCAATTGGTGAAGAATTTGTAATGAAAGTAAATAAAGAAAAAACCTAAAGTTACGGTCATGAGGGAAGAATAAAAAGAGATAAGTGTACGAATAAACGGGGTAGAATTTGAACAAGTTCAAAGATTTTAATATTTGGTGTGAAAATATAAGACATTTAAAAAATCGAATTGTTTTTCTCCGTTAACCAGCTGTCGTCTCTCTACGAACTACAGCCCTCAGAAGTCGTGCGAGCCAAGGATTAACGAGGTCTCATATCTTAATGTGCGATTCCTAACACGAAATATAAAAAATATACTATATATAATATAAACACCTGTCTTTGGAATTAACCAAGGAATGTTTTAGATTATTGGAGGTTTTAAATGTAATGGAAAATTCTCAAATACTATTAGCATTGAGTTTACTTAGCAAGGTAATTATCAATTTCAATGATAGGGGCGCAGAAGAGGATAAAGAGAAAAATTTTGAAGTTGTTGATTGAGATGTTCTATGATTTGAACATTTGTTTGTATATCTGTAATATAATCTGTTGATCCAGTGGATTGAATAACCATTATTGTGGGCAATTTGCTTGAACAGAGAAAACCCCCTTATTGTATCCGTAATTTAGGCAGATATCCGACAGAAAACAACTAGTTCCCTGGCTGATATCACGACGGATGTTGAATTGAATCTTACACATATGTGTGCAACGTTCTCCCTGATGATGATATTGGATTCTGTTGAAAAATTGGAATCGTAAAAAGTCAGTGAAAAAGTTAATGAAAAGTTGAAATTTTTTTATTTGAAGGATGGTTAGATTGAAATGGTATGATATTGGTGCTAGTAGGTTTTTTATGAATCGAGAGTTCAAGGGTATCTGATTTGTAGATCATGAGGTCAAAAAAGTGTAGTTTATTAACTGATTCAATTTTGTCAAAAATCACGTACAAGCTTCTCATTGCAGCTTCTGTGATATTCCTTGTTTATTCTAGACATTTTTTAAAAAATTCTATACCTTGTACTAATAAGCATGTTTACACTCTATATGTATTTTTTTATGAATAAAGATTAATATTAAAGGGTAAACTGGATTCTTGGGTTGGAAGAATTTATAAAATTAAAAAAATTGTTGTGTCAAATTCAATATTTCAAATATCTAGCTCATTAGCGAACAGCCAAACAAAACAAATCGACAAGAAAGCTAGTTGATAAAAACGTGTTAGTTAATGTATGATTGTACAATTTATCACCAAAACTTTTTCAATTGTAACTCAGAAAGTATAATATGTATTTCGGAAAGAATAATTCATAATTAAGACCAATAAATTGTAATTCAAAATACATCAACTGAAAATTAGATTGGTGGAATTACATTCAAAAACTGTAACTTGTAACTCAAATTAATAAATTTTATTTCGTAATTCAGATTAGGGAATTGTAATTCAGAAACCAAGAACATGTTCACAACGGAATAAATGATTTATTATTGATGTTATGGATCATTTTTCAACTATACCTACTACAGATAATGGAAAAAACCAAATGCCCTCAGGAACGAAAAATCGTTAAATACATAGATCAACAAAACTTAAAAATAAACTCAGACAGCAATCTTGGGAGATCTTATATTCAAATCTAGATCCTAACCATGCAACAAATACATTTATTGAAACTATTCAAAAACATACTGATGATTGCTGATATACTAAGACATTCAAAAAGAAAATTACGAAGATTGCATTGTTTGACAAATGCTCTACTGTACTCAACCTCAAAAAAAAATGGCTCAACTTTCGAGACGAAACCCAAATGATAATGAACTAAAACTTCGCCATAAAAAATACAGGAATGAATTGTCGACTCTAATTGAATAAACTAAATTCGAATATTATAAAAACAAAATCGAACTCAACAAATCAAACACAAAAGCTTTGTGGATCAAAGAGTTAGTAATACTAAAAAATCGAAGATTTCTATTGATGCTATCAAAAATGAATTAGGAGATATATTAACAAATCCTAAGGACATCGCTAATGAATTCAATATATCATTCAATAACATCGGGAAAAAACTTGCTCAAAATATTAACCCTGGTCCTAACTACAGAATCAATAGACCATCCTTTCCAAACTCAATTACTCTCTTACCCACGAATACGCATGAAGTAAAATGAAGCATTATTTATGAGCTTAAAAACCACGAAGCTGTATGATCAGATGAAATTGAATCTGAAAAGCTGAAAGCCATCGCGTCATTCATAGTTGAACCATTAACTTACATCTTCAATAATTGCATGAAAACTGGTACCTGACCTAGAGCATTCAAATATTCAGTTATCATTCCGATATATAAGAAAGGTAACAAAAAGCTGACAGAAAACTATAGACCCCTTTCATTAATTAGCCATTTATCGAAAATATTCGAGAAGGTTCTAAAAATCAGACTACAAAATTTCATCAACAAATTCAAAATAATTTTTGAAAGATAATATGGTTTTCCGGAAAAAAGTCCACTCAAGATGCTATTTTGAATCTCACTGAAAAAATTTATGAGTCGTTAAATAACAACAAACCTTGCCTATGCCACGAGTTTCTCTTTCAGTCATTGGAGGACATCAGTATTAGAAGCACTTGCTTAGATTTATTCACAAGTTATGTAACGAATAGTTATCAGACAGTCAGAATTAATAATATCGACAGTGAATCATTAGTCGCACAATGTGGAGTACCTCAAGGTACGGTTCTCGGACTCCTACTCTTCTACATCTACCTGAATGGATTGTTTTCAGTGCAAGCAAGCAAGGGCAACAGGGCAACATTATTGGCTTCGCAGATGATAATGCGATTTAAGAAGCAGATACCTGGGCATAAGTCAAGAAAATAGAAAATAAGACTCTACCATAATTAAAAATTGGCTCGAGAGCAGGTTGCTAACAATCAATTTCCAGAAAACCTACGGGTTGTCCTTTCAGTTGTTATGAAACAAATCTTCCTCATTTCACTCAGCTTGATATCCTGGATGGTAGAAATAATCTCATAATTTCAGGTGAAAGTAACATTAAATATATTTAGGAGTCATAATAGTCTCTGTCATATGAAATGGGACATACACATTAACTACGTCACTAAAAAATATCAATTAATTCTTTATAAATTCAGATACATAAAAAGAAAATCCTTCCTGTCCACCAATTGCTCACACTATATCGTGCACTCGTTGAAAGTCACTTCTGATACGGTTTGTTAGCATGGGAATGTGCACTGAAATCCCACATCCGATCCCTTGAAGTTCTACAACGACGATTCCTGAAAATTATCCTAGATAAAAACTCAAGATATCCAAGTGACCTACTTTTTCAAGAAACAGAAGTACTTGACCTCAAACAACTGTATCATTACAATGTGATCATAAGGTACTATAGAACAAAAGACTCGTGAATCTTGCCAACACATACTCATAACACCAGATAAAGAAATAACTACACAATACCACCCATAACAAAATCACTTCTGAAAACTACTTTCTATCGAGTATCTGTTTATTCACATTCTTGTATTTGTATTTTTGAAATTTAATCATGCACGATTGTACTTTTTACATACATTTTACATTGGTGAATAAATATTATTATTATTATTATAATTTTCATACGTCATATTCACTGTTCTTAATTATCAAGTCCTTGACGGTTTCTTAATTACAAGTCATGGTTTCGGAATTACAACTGACGCTTTCTGAACAACAATTCACCAATCTGGAATTGAAGTTACACTTTCTGAAATACAGTTAACACATCTGAATTACACATTTCACTTTCTGAATTAGAATTACCAATATATGGGCAACATATAATGACAAAAATACAATAATAATATTCATAAAATAAAACTAGGTATAATTTCGAACTTGTGATGAAGTGTCCTCCTGCTCGTAGAAGAGTATAAGTATATGCCTTTCCGCTCACAAGGAAATTCGAATAAATCGGTGAAACTAGGGAATCGTTGTATTTGTGCCGTTTGCCTGTATATGGATGCCTACAGTAAACAGTATAGGTAGTGCCCGCTATTGGTAGTCCCGCTGTGATTCGTCAATGCGTACAAGTTATAGCGACAAGGGGCTACATTAGGATTCATATTTTCAGAATCACTGAGAAAATATGAACATGATGTTCATAGAGTCAGATGTGAAATCATCTGCGAAGAAAGATGAAATTTAGTCACCATTTTCCAATGTTCAAGGGAATAAAGAATTTTCTCAACTGAAAATTTATTGTTTTTTTTTTTTATTTCGTTTGTGAATTTCTTTCTTCATTCAGACTTACACTTTAATAATCTGAATTTCAAGTTACACTTTATGAATTACATTTGAATGAGGTATAATAGTGTGTGAACTATTTTTCGTATATCTCACCTAACTGTGCAATTCAATAGTAAAAAAGACACTTGTTACATAAATAACTATTTGTGGGCCTCACGAAACATCATTCCTCCAGTAACCGTTCTCCATCAGACAGTCTCAAACAGTTATTCGCCAAACAACCCCCAATCGAATTGCGGTCCGATTCCTGCCATATTTTCCTGCAGCGCCCTTGATGGAACTAAAGTTGAAATTAGCAAAATCCCATCAGTCGTTCAAATGAAAATTACTATCAGATTTTTCTAATTTGATCGGAATCCTTTCAAATTGGAAACAGCGATGATACAAAAACAAGTAGAGTAATTTGTGTTTCACCAAACAGGTATGAACAAGGGCTGCCAGGACATGCGCCCAGTTGCCTGAAATCCAGAGGGGCGAAAGCTGCTAGTCAGTATGTAGGGTGCTGTTACCACGGTTTCATCAGAGTTGCCAACTTTATCGATTTTTCTCTTTGCGATATACGCGGATTTAGTCTTTGGTCCTATCTTTCAGATTGCGTCGAACTGACAAATCGCGTAATTGATTCGGGATCATATTCCATAAATAATTCTGCATCGGAGTTATTCGAATAAAAATTTTCCGAGCTTATCTCCGGTCTTTTGAAAACACTTGTTAAACATATTGAGGATAACATTCTTGTGGAGAGTTTAAGATATCGACAGTGTGTTTGTGATTTGAGAATTTGTGATCAGATGCTGATGTCATTTATGGTCAAGTGAAGTGCATCTATTTGTAAAAAAAGTTTTTCGAGATTATACTCAGGATGGCCAGAGTATTTGTCCAGAGGTTCTCGTTTCTAATGACTGTCATTGGTGGAATCATTTTATTTCCTGTGAACGCAAATGCAGGAAAAGACGGTAAGCGTTGTCATTTCAATAACCGAAAAATAAAATGTTGATACAAAAGTAAAAATACCAAGATTGGGAAATTAATATTAATTAATGAGCCTATGCGGGAGTTTTTGATTACTTCCGCTCTGGGGTGAAGAGTATGATTGTAGGGCGTAGATAAAAAAAAATAAAAACAGAAATATAAAACCTTCCCTCAAACATACAACAATTCATGATCTCTGAATAAGTGAACTTGTGACGAATAGATGGTATTATTTCAGAAGATGTGTTTAAGTCTACCGCAAATGATGACACTTGAAAATGAAACTGCAGACACAGCTGAATATATGGCGCAATTATTTGAATCCTCTTCATCAATGGTGTATGCTGAAAATGCTAATATTTCTGATAACTCTTGCATTGATAGAATTAAAAATCCCAGTTGCGTATTCTCATTAACAACTAACAGCCATATTTAATGAAATTTCACGTTACTGCCAAATAAACCTCTGGACCATTTGATATTTTCAACATACCTAGTTTCGAAAAAATGCTTTAATCTTCATCATTTCACCTCTTTGACCCCTTCAATATTTATTTGAATCCTCTCTGTCAAATGGAAGGATGTTACATGAAACTCATTTTCACATTTGAAAAAAAAAGGACTTAAAGAATTTCAGAAGCGTTTGTAACCAATAACTATTTCATCGAATCATTGAAAATTGAGCTTCTTTTAAGTTGAATCTTTATTACAAATTATTAACATCACAATAACATATAATACATTAGTTACAAAATATTATACGTTAGTTACTTCATAATACCCTAGATACTTATAAAAATTGGCATGAATCTTTTGACAATTTTTAAAATTGATAGATACACCTGCACCATCCTTGTCCAAATTAATAGGCATGTCTGCAGAATCTTGGCCAGCAACATTTTTGTTTAGTTTGATGGCCTCTTTCGTACATGATACCCACAGTGTTTACAGAAACGTCTCCAACTTGAATTTTTCGCGCAATGGTAATCTTCTTAATCGAGTTATCTTCTATTATTATTATTATTATATACCCTTTCGCAACATTGCTCAATTCCCAACCACCGAATTCTTGTGAATCTAATTTGTCTCCACCCGTTAGTAACAAGAATAGTTGCTGAAGATCTAATACAAAGACCAGTAATCAGTGTGTCCGCTTTAGTTCTCTACATATAGGAAACTATTTTATTATTCAGTTTACGAAAAAAAGTTTTTCTTCATAAAAAGTTCTGCATGGTGAAGACTGGAATACCACCGTCAGAAAACAATATTTTTGGGCCGTATCAGTTGAAAATTTCTGCAGCTTCAACTAAACGTCTTGTAATTGTTTCCACCAATTAGGACAATTTCAATTTTTTCTTGCATATTCAATTTCGACGGCATGTTGAAATGAGTAATTAATACATGAATTCAACAACAACACCAACAACAACAATGAACAAAAAAATATTAATAAACTCAGATAAATCAACTACTATTGAAAGAAACCATTTATATAAGACGCTGTATCATTTTGACAGGAATAAAATAGATTTATCCTTTTTTATCAGTTGTAATATCACAAGAGAGTGAGAATAAAGTGGGAATAATTCAACAGATTTTTCGAAAACTTGTTGCCAGGCTATAGACACGAGAGTCCGAAGGGCTTGAGTAGCTATTGCCAAATGGCAACAAGTTTGAGAAAAAATCTGGAGAATTATTTTCTACTTTATCGAACTCTCGTATGGTATTCGATAGATTATTTTATGATGCCCCAATCATAGACGTATTCTCTATACATATAACATTTTTATTTCAACAATTTGCTTGAATCACTTTAAACAGAATGAAGTTTTTAATTTGAAGTTCTCATCATGACATATACAATTATTATGGATGTTTTGTCCTTGGCTGGAGGATTCTGTAACATTGTTTTGTTCTCTTGGATTGAAAGCTATTGCTTTCTCTTTGTCCCTAGGTTATCAATTGAAACTGTTTCCAAATTAAGACTCAAAATAGTATTCTTAAACGCATTTTCGTCGATTTTCTTAAAATTTCATAGAATGATGATGTACTAAACCGTTTTCGAATAATTTTTCACTTTTCATGCAAACTGATGACAGACGTCAGATCAAAAGTGTCAGTAGTCACATAATAAATACAAAATACCACAAAAAATTCCCGCGGCAATTTTCAAGGTAGAAAATTCCCACTATAATAATGCTGTGATTGGCCTGAACGTACATGAATGCTTTGAATTCATGGTTCGATTGGTTGCAAGAATTGTCAAAAAATACTCGCGATAATAATGCCTTTTTCTCAAAACCACACTTCATCTAGTAAGCTGCCGTCCCTTCAATTTCTGTCATGCCAGCTATGATTGTTCAGTATCGTTGACACAATATGAATCGTTTTGGGAAAGTTTCATCTGAATAAATCGTAAACATTATAAAAATTGTGTTGTTAATGACAGCAAATGACTTATTTGATGAAAATAATTATTAATAACTGTGGCGTACTCCTATATTCTCGTGGATTTATCTTGCGAAAACAACACTCAAACTTTTCTTTTATTGAATTAATTTCTTTCATCAATTTTTTTTCCATCAGTAATTTACCTCGAAAGATTGACATTAAACCAAATTGCTCAACTTACGGTATCGCAAAAGATTTTCTCGTGGATTTACTGATTGGTAAAATTATTCAGTCGAAAAAAGAAATTTATCCCATAAAAAAAAAGCTGTCATATTTTTACCGTTAAATGAATTGGAAAAGTATGAAATGGCTAAAGTGATGTACAGTGACAGGCAAGAGCATCAACTATTTGTATATGAATTATTTCAATGTAATATTCATGATGATAACTGCACTTCACTTATATAAATAATCATATCTCTAGGAATAGATTTAAAGACGTCATAAAATTATAGCAAAGCAGAGATAAAGATTAAAAATGTCATGTATTTTGATTATTATTTGTAGCTTGAATTCATAATGAAATGCATTTATTAATGATAAAAAAGTGCTATTCTCGAAATTTTAAACTTTTATATTTTTTTGTTTTAACAATCGTACTGAGATCACAACTTTGATATATTTTTTAATTCCTCCCAGTAACATTTTCTTTTTCTGTTTTGCTCTAACATCAAACTTGAAGGTGTTTTTCTCCTAGGTCAATTTCATGATAAAAAAGTTTCTCATATGAAACAAACTAAAAAAATTTAAAAATGTGAAAAAATAACAAAACCTGACTTCCCATGTACATAGGTGTAGTTGAATATCTGAACGTAGTTTTTAACTCTTATGAATTTATCTCAATATCAATTTTCGATTTTGTCAAAAACAAAGACTTTATTCCTGAGAAAATTTCATATTTCTTGACAACCCTTGAATACGGCTCAAAAAAATTGTTATCTTACAGTGGTATTCTGAGTTTCAGATCATGCAGAACTTTAAAAAAAAAAAACTTATTTTCGTAAACTTCATAATAAAAAAGTTTTCCGTATGTAAAGAACTTAAGCGGAGTCACTGGTACAGTGCGGCTTTTGATAGTCCCCTCCTAATAACTTTTGATCGGTTTGACGTACACACTTAAAAAAAAACTGTTTGAAGGGTTTCACCTACACTACCTTTTGAAATAAACATATTGTGATTACTCGATAGATGGCGCGGGGGGCACATCAACTTGAAAATTTCAAATTGCGTGGGGGGTCATCTGTCACAACGTTGAAAAGATATTTCAATTCTCTTTTAAACCATCTAAAAATCACAATCTGGAACAAACAGACATAAATTACGTCCTTTCTATTGAAGTTCCAGAAACTACTTTCGATGAACAACACAATGTCTTTCTATATGATTACTATTACTACTAAATCATCCAAAATACTAGGTTACATTTTACGCAATTGTTCAAATATATCCCTACTTACGGTCAAGCAAATAAATGCTTCTATGGTGTGGTTCTCATATTATAAATATCATGTCTCATCTTTAGAAAGTATGTTCATAACAAAGTTTCAAGATACTGTATACTCATAGACCACTTTACATAATCTAAGATCATGACCACTCAAACATCTTTGATACAGGTATTGAAAATTGATTCACATCACACAGGAAATTATTTTCAACATAATAAATACATAAATTAGATACATAGATTGCCAAATAATCATAATCTCTTCTACATTTCATTCCATTCAACAAATTATGACACCTCTTCAGCGTTAGAGACAATATGGAAAGATGTAAGTACATTTAAGTCGTTAGATTACAAAAAAGTAATACAGAGTTTTTTGTCAGAATATCATGTTTGTTTGTTCGGATACGCTGCAAAAAACAAATCAGACTCATCCTGGAATAAATAATGAAAATTGTGAGAAATTTTATTAAAAAAAAAAATCATCGCGAGAATGTATTTGGATATCAATTTTCAACCGAGTCTCGTGCTCATCGTACGAATGTATTTTTATTGATTGCCTACTTCTCAACTCAATATATCTATCACTGAGAGGCAATTACATTTAAAATTTCAAACTTGTTGGACGTGTTGTTTACCAAGGATCAGTGTTGGGACCACTTCTGTTCATAATTTATGTAAATGACGTCAGTTATTTAATGCAACCATATTAGTCTGATTTGTTTGCCGATGACACTACTTACATTTACTTTGACAAAATATTTTAAAACTATCGAGAGTATCCGAATAAATCGATGAGAAGGCAGAAATAAATCGACTAAACTAAATACAGATGAAACGCAACAGTTTTCAAAATGATCTGTTACATCGAGTGCAGACAGCCCTAAATTACTGAAATCAAAAGCTATGTTGATCACTTATTTTATTGCGTCAATTGAAGAATGCAACTAGTTACGATATACAGAAAATAAAGTACTCCCTCCTGTTTCATTCTCATATCAGCTATAGTTTATACTCTGGGGCAACTCAACTATTCTTTAAAAATTTTCAAATTACAAAAAAAAACTAACAATCTCAAGAGACTCTGGTTTTGAAACTCAGTGTCAAAAATTTATTTGAAACTGTGACTAATGCGCTACTCTCATCAATTTGGTACACCGTTCTCAAAAAAGTTCATAAAAAATCTACTTAATTGATTTAGCAATCGGCCTTTATAACTATGAGACATGTCATCGTAACAAAAATTGAAACAAATCGCTATCATTTAAATAAATCAAAGAGAACACACTAGATTTCAACCCCTAATTTTAAAATTCTCAGTTCATCCAAATTCAAAGAAACAATCAAAAATTACCTTTTGAGTATTTGTTTATATTCGGTCATATAATACATGTATCATTTTAATTGTCTTTAATGTCAAGATACTCAATTGTTTCTATAATTTTTTTTTTGTTTTTTTTTATTTATACTGTCATTGGACTTATATATGATGGTTGAGGTAACCATTACTTTACTGAATTTTTTGACTTGCCACAAACATATTATTACATATCGTAGTGAAATAAATTATCTATCTATATCAATTTCATCGCTTGGATTTCAGAGCGGACAACATTCTACTCATGGCAATTGTGTACTAGTCATTCATGATTTTTATCAATGCAATCACATAAGCACATAATAGTTATTTATGTATCGAAGGCGTGAAGTTTATGGCCAGCGGCGTGGATAATGGCCCGAAGGCGTTAGCCGAGCGCCATTACAAGCCGAAGGCCATAAACGCATTTTACGCACGTGATACATACAAAATTTTATGCACTAGCGGTTTATACAGTGTCCACCAAAATCTTGGAACAGCATGGGAAACTAACTTTTATGAAGAATGACATTTTCTGAGAAACTATTAATAAATAAATTCCATATGATTCCAAGATTTTGGCGGACACTGTATATATATTTATATCACAATTACCGTGTCAATAATCATCTCATAGATTCATTTATTCAAATTGTACACAGAATACCCAGTATATACCTAATTATGACGTTGTTAAGCAAGCTGGTTGTTGTCTAGCAACAAATTCAATAAACAAGGTAAACGGTAATTTTCATGTTTATCTGAAAAAGTGCGTGAGTGAACTCATCACGAAAATTATGGAATCATCAGATGAAGAACATAATATATACATACCAATGGAAATTTTGGAGTCGGCTGAGAGTGCCAAACTCGAACTGCTACCAACAAAGTCAAAGAAACTTTACGAAAAGACGTATAATGAGTTCATAAAATGGCGCAATGAAAATAATGTAAAGGTGATTAAAGAAGATATATTACTGGGATATTTTTTTGAGAAGTCCAAGAATCGAAAACCATCTTCTTTGTGGTCAAACTATTCGATGTTGAAGTCTACTTTGAATTTGTATAATAATATAAATATAAGCAAATTTCCAAAATTGATAGCATTTTTGAAACGGAAGAATGATGGATATAAGCCGAAGAAATCCAAAATATTGAATAGGGATGAAATCGAACTTTTTCTAAAAGAAGCTCCAGATAATGTATATATGATGATGAAGGTATGTTATACCTACCTATATTTATTAAGTAATTAAAAAACTTATTGATTCTTTTATAGGTTGCATAAATATTTGGGGTAACTTATGCTTTATTGATTACAATTCCAGAGTCAAAAACAAATACCATCTGCAGTACTGACAACCAGTCAGTTAATTATTTGGATATTTACAGAAGATATGCTAGTCTACGTCCCGTAAATACTGAACATGGACGTTTTTTTATATTCTATAAGAACAACAAATGTACAAAACAAGTTGTTGGGAAGAATATCCTCGGTCAAATTCCAAGAAAAATTGCAGCATTTTTGAAGCTACCAGGCCCAGAAGAATATACGGGTCATTGTTTCAGGCGTTCTTCAGCCACTTTATTGGCTGATGCTGGGGAAAGTATCACCAATATCAAAAGACACGCTGGTTGGAAATCAACTACAGTAGCAGAGAGCTACATTGAACAATCGATTTCAAATAAATTGAATATTGCCGAAAAAATTGCTGGCGGTGGTGATGGACCGATACCAAATAAAAATTATTTGGACCTACCATCCACATCTAAAATGAGTGGTGAGGATGTTTCAAAAGGGAATAATTATTTTCAAGAGAAAAGTGAATATCCCACCCTCAATATTCAAAATTGTAACAATTGCATAGTAAATATAAAATTCTAATTTTCAGGGTTATGGAGCAAAAATATCATTTATGATAATGTATTTTGTACATCAACCAATCAATTGCAGTCATTATATTGATGAGTCCATGATATCAATTCAATCTCCCAAACATTATTTATATACGAGTGGATATACCAAAAATATCCACATGATTTTACAATAAATTATTATCGAACAAATATTATCTGCTTGGAAAACATCGAAAAATGTATATATAGTCAATTCCATTGAAGTAAATAAAACCATTTTAAAATTTTGTGATTGTCTTCGCTGATTGCAAAAACAAACAGTTGAATTTACGTCTTCTGTGAACTCAAGAATTTTATCCATTCTTCTATATCTTGCTGGTAAATTTTGTCGTTCGAGATTTTCAATTTATGTATATCATCGCCACTTTGTTGGTTGACATGAAGTATCCATGCAGAGCTACAATATTTGCGAGAGGCCGGATTATTCATAATCTATCTTCCTTTAATGAAATTATGACCTTTTGCTAATTACGCCCAATTTCACACTTGAAATATTCAAGGAATTAACATGATGAAAATCACACAATACTGCTGCATCTCGCCCATCCAGAACTGAATATTACGATCGAGTATGAAAAATGCGAAATTTTAGAGACTGGATGACACTACGTTTTAGGGAATGATGATGTAATGAGATTTACACACGATTCGTATGAAATATTATCATTGAATTTAAAAAAAAAAAGTTTTTTTTTCCACTTTAATCTTGAATATACAATAATTTAACATAAACTATCAACATTTCCACTTCTGTAAGAGGTAACCACCGTTCACTGCTACAACTCAAATACAAATACTCATATTCCTCGATAATTTCGCATTTGAATCGGTCTAATGAAAACTTCATAGATTTACCTTTGACATTGCTGTTCGATAGAAAGACTATGATTTTTGTCACTTCTTGTTCCCAAATTTTGAGAAGACCGTCCCGTTTTTCTTCTTCATGGTGAAGTTCATATCAATCTAGAATTGATATACCCTAAGGACTTTATATTACTCCCAATAACGTACGATTCGGTTCATCGTTGTTCGCAACAAACTTCTCTAAAAGTGGGCTAAAACATATACCTACGAAGCGAATTGTTTCAGAGTACAATAAATATTTGTGATCATGTCACAAAAAAAGAACAATTCGTCTCTTCGGTGATGCCGTGCTCACAAACTCGCCTACTTCTCCGAAACATCGCAGAAAATCTGTCTATTTGCCCCTATTTCATGTATAATATCACTTCTTATACTCTTCTTGAATATCAACAAATGTTTTATCTTCAGCAATTCTCTTAGTTTTCAAGATTCCTGTCTTTTATAAAAAAATGCTATCTATGTGTAACAAACTAAGAATCTGACAAGGCTTCCTAATTGCAAGTAGGCCATAAACATATTAAATGTCCTGTTATAACTTATTTTTTTGTTTATTCAGAAGGGACTAAACATTCTCGACCAGTAATGGCTATTTATGATATAACTGTTAAAAGTAATGTTTTATTTCGTGAACGAAAAAGTTTGCAAAATGAGCGAAGCGATCGAGGCAATTTCATAAACAGAATAAAACATTTTTAAAACAAATTTACCAAGTTCGTAAATTAGGACTTTTTTGTATGAGCGTGAGCTAGTCCAAAACAAGCTATTCACGAAAGTGTATCATACAGAGTTTTGTCGACGGCAGCTGTTATATTGGAAAATGTTAGCAATTATATCATTAATTTGAATGGTTAATCTTATAATGTTTTGAATTCTCTACTTATTATCAACTAATGAAGTCCAAGTCATATTTTACGCAAAATGCTTTTTTTTCCAAGAATGAAAATGTAAATGAACAGTGTGCAAATAATTACTTCACCTACATTTGATGTACGCATAGTGATAGTTGATTTTTACGCGCATTTGTGCTAAAAAGTATGATTTTACACACTGTTATTGAAAAATATTTATAGCAATAAATATCATTATAAAATAATAGTAAATATCTCTTTTTGCCATTGTTTTTGCCTTTGTCCATATCTTTTCTTTCGTTTCAAGTATGGTTCGTATAACTCCATTCTATGTTTTTATTGGTCTTATTTTTCTTCTCCTATTTTGTATCCTTTGACTGCCTTACTCTTTCAACTAGCCTTGTATCACTCATCCTTAGTAGGTGACTCCACCACTCTTTTCAATAAACTTGAGTGTTGATTCTTTGTCAAGGTCTTCTCTCATTTTTGTATGTCTGAGTTTATTTTTCTTTGTGAATCCTTTAGTTCGAGTCAGATACTTCATTTCTGCTGCTTGTATTTTGCTCTCTGGTCTGCTTGGCAACACCCAAGATTCACATCCAAATGTTAGTATTGGTCGATATATTGTTTGAATACATTTATCTTAAATTTTTTGAGATTCCTTTTTTATTTATAAATGCATGATCCATTATGTAGTACAAGTTTATTGTTTTTTTACCCTATTACAGATTTCTATTTCTTATCTTCCATTCTTTTCTATTTTCATACCCAAATATTTAAATCTCTCTCTCACCTTGTTCAATTTCTATTACTCCGTTTATTAGTACATTTGCCCGTATGGCCATTATTTAAATTTTTTCTTTATTCACGCACATTCAAAATTTTTCACAAACTGCGTTTCAAATTCACAAGTTTTTCTGTAAATCCTCCTCTTATTCTACCATAATCATTACATCACCTGCAAAAGTTCCTTCTGATATATGTACTTTTTTCAAGTTCCAATGTTCCGCGTCCACATACTAGAAGACTTTTTTATTATTTCATCATTAAAAATTCAAAATAATAATAGACTTGGTTCTCCTTCTTGTTAAGTAATTTTTGTGTTGAAGAAGATTCTATGTTTTGTTGCTATATATTACACATTTTATGTTGTTATTGTGAATGTTTTTTATTGTTCTTAATATTTTGTTATTGTCGTCCCTCTCTTTTAGTATTTTTCATTGCTTCTCTCGTCTTATTGTATCGAAAGATATTTCAACGTTATTGAATTCCATATAAATTTGTTTTCCTTGCTGTGAAATCATTTCAGTTATTTGTTTAACCGTAAATATTGGTCCTGTATACATGTTCCTTTTTAAACCCACTTTGTGACTCTACAATATTATTCTGTGCTTATTATTTCCCTCATCCTACTGTCTATAAGTTTTTCATATATTTTCATTGCTAAACAAAACAAAGTTATTCTTCTATAGTTTTTATAGCCATGCCTGTCCCCCTTTTTATATATTGACACTAACTATTAAGGCTATTTTCCTAGTTTCCGGAATTTGTTCTTCGTTCCACGCTTTATTTATTATATGTATAGTCTTAAGAGAATATTGTATGAATTGTTTTGAGCACAGCCACCTACTAAATCATTAAGAATGAATTAGTTTAATCGCTCAAAAATTTTTCAATTTCATGAACTCCAACGAAATTTAATAATCAACAATTTCTTATGAAATGTATATCATAATTCAGGACAGAGGTTGAATAGAATGAGTAGAAACTGATTCACCATCATCAGTGCGCGCACGACACAAATAAAAAGTAACGTCCAACCATCAATTTTTTGCTCCGTCAAGCAGAATTGCCTCTCGAATGAAGTGAATTTTATGAGTTTCCTCATGCATATTCCTCGCCAGTCCATAGCTGTGTTATGCCGCAATCTCATTTGTTTCCAAACACCATTCCATCGAAAGTTTTTTCGACTTCCCGGTGCCAAAACGACTTTGAGAATTAGAGAATTCACCGAATTGTAAAATGTGCACAGATTAGCTGGTGGTACAGGAGAGACTGGGATTTCCGCTAGGGACTCGAAGTTTTCATAATCAAAGCGTTCAAGCGGTAGCAGTGGACCATTTTCAATGTTTTGTTCACACTTCATTCGTATGTATCGATCTTAGTCTCACATTAGCCCGGGATGGCTGGGAGTAGTACCTGGAATGCGGATGTACGACGGTTTAATCTACTGATTTTATGGAAGAATAAGGATATGATATGATATGATGAAGCTCATGATAGTGTATATACAGTGTGGTCCAACGAAAACTTAACAACTCGATTTTCCGGCTTTAAAATGAAAATGTGGAAAATCGCTCGGACCCGTCAATTTCTAATACGGGGGGGAACAACTTTTCCGCTGTTTTCATCCCCGTAACTTCAACCCCCTAACGGGGGTGAGCACAACCCCTTGATTTTGAATAGGGATGCGGGGTGTTGCGATACCTCATTTTGAAGATCTCATCGTGTACTATCTGACCGTAAAATTTCACTTCAAAATATCCATCGATAATGAAATAACAGCGAAAATAGTGAAAGAGGCAATATGGAATTTATCTCGAGAATAGTATTCGTATCCGACGCATTTCAAAGGTATTGTGTCGTTGATTTTTTGTCCAAAATAGTAAACGGACCTTGTTTTTGTACCTTAGTCTATCGTGAATGTTTAAGAACGGTACAAGTGTGTCAAAGCGAGTGTAAATTGGTAGTGGAATTAAAATGGTGTATTCCGTAGAAGAAAGGGTGGAAATGATAAAATTATATTTCCGAAATAACGACTCTGCGCGCACAACAGCGGCTTTATTTAACGAACGACATCCTGGAAAAAATGTATCCGCTGCTTACGTTGTGCAACTGGTTGCCAAATTTGACGCTACTGGTTCAGTTGGAAACAAAAAGAGGGTGCATGAAAGAGACGAAGCGAGGGACGTGGTTGTCTTAGGTCATATAGCAATGGATCCGACCGTTAGTACTAGGAAATTGTCCGATGTATCTGGTGTTTCACGCACAACAATCATGAGAATCCTGAAACAACATAAATTCCATCCTTATAAGATACGATTGGTTCAGGAACTGAATGAGGATGATCCCGATCGCCGACTCCAGTTCTGTGAAGTGATCAGTGAAATAATTAACGGCAATCAAAACTACATGTTCGATATCTGTTTTTCGGACGAGTGTTCATTTTACCTTAACGGCATTGTAAACCGGCATAACTGTCGCTATTGGTCAGATGAAAAGCTAGATTATTTCGTGAGGTGTATACACAGCGCCCCCAAAAATAAAATGTTTGGGCGAGTATATATGGAAATCACATAATCGGCCCTTTTTTTATACCCGGTAATCTCACAGGCCAAATTTATCTCGATCTATTGGAGAACGCTATTTATCCAGCCCTCGTGCAAGTATTGGAGAATGCAGAAGACCATCAAATGATCATTTTCCAACAAGATGGCGCACCACCTCACTTTGTTCAACCGGTGCGTCAGTTCTTAGATGACAATTCTCCTCACGCCTGGATTGGAAGAAGGGGACATACTGAGTGGCCACCCAGATAACCTGATCTGGCTCCACTGGACTTTTTTCTATGGGGTCACCTGAAATCCAAGATTTACGCTACCTAGCCTGAGTCACTGGATGATTTGCGAACTCGGATCATTAATGAATGCCGTCAAATAACACCAGAAATCTTGAGTAATGTACGTGAACGTTTTCAGCAAAACTTATATTACTGCATGGAAGTGGATGGTGCCCATTTCGAGCATTTAATAAAGTAATCACAAAAGTACGTACTCTTCCACTACTTTACCTGTCCTTTCGTTATCGATGGATATTTTGGAGCGAAATTTTACGGTCAGATAGTACACGATGAGATCTTCAAAATGAGGTATCGCAATACCCCGCATCCCTATTCAAAATCAAGAGGTTGTGCTCACCCCCGTTAGGTGGTTGAAGTTACGGGGATGAAAACAGCGGAAAAGTTGTTCCCCCTCGTATTAGAAATTGACGGGTCCGAGCGATTTTCCACATTTTCATTTTAAAGCCGGAAAATCGAGGTGTTAAGTTTTCGTTGGACCACACTGTATAGTTCAATGGTATTGTGGAAAATAATGCAGGGTATCAAGTTGCAAACTTATCACCCGTAAATCTTCCTTCCAGTAAATAATTATAATAATAATACTCCCTCATAAACACTCGTTGAGTGTACCCAAAGGCATACAATGTAAAAACAGATTATGTAAGAAAACATGATTTCATTTGAGATATTCAATGCCATGATCTTAGTCAAGTCAATTTACATTTCGAAATGTAAAATATTGTAGCGTTACATGCTAGCCTGTATTTTTTTACATATCATAGATAGTAATATTGATAAGAAAACTACATGATGATTTCACGGTGTATTAGGCAAAATTACAATCATTTCGTAAATTTCAGTAATTATCCTGTATTGTTTACTTTCTATCACACGTATTTTTACATGCCCTTTACATATGATTACATACTTTTATTGTATGTTCACCGAATATGACTCAATATAGTAATAAAACATACCAGATAAGAAAGAAAATCTTCAATGTATTGTATATATGTACTCACATGCCTAAATAAATGAAATGAAACATGACTGTTTTATGAACATCAACAGTAAACATTCGAACTAGTTCGAATATATTGTGCCAGAGAGGTATCAACAATGTTGAAAGAATACAGGGGTACCCTTCTCTCTAAGCGTTTCCACAAAGTGGAAAATAAAGGCAAAAATCTGTCAGAAAACAACTACTTCCCTGGCTAATACCACGACTGACATTGAACTACAACTGACAGATATTTGTGCAATGTTCTTCAAAGAAGACCCAATTGCAAGTGCTTGTCTCGTAATTAAACAAAAAATTATCCTTCATTTGGCTGAGAATGACCACCTGCAGACATGCATGTTTCGAGGTTTATTGTCTCTCATCAGTGACAGGGTAGGTCGGACAACATTATAATTGTCCTGTCCCTGCCAAATGAATAATAATCAACTGTTCAACTAATATTTCCCCACGGATAACACCACGATCTACAACCAAGTTGATCAAAGCGCCATCCGCACGGAACAAGACAAAACACTCCCAAGCAGCACAGTCTCCGGGAAGATAAATCTGTAAACATTCGATGAGAGGTATAATAAACCTCGAAACATGCATGTCTGCAGGTGGTCATTCCCAGCCAAATGAAGGATGATTTTCTGTTTAATTACAAGACAAGCACTTGCAATTGGGTCTTCTTTGAAGAACGTTGCACAAATATCTGTCAGTTGTAATTCAATGTCCGTCGTGGTATTAGCCAGGGAAGTAGTTGTTTTCTAACAGATGATTGCCTTTATTTTCCACTTTGTGGAAACGCTTAGAGAGAAGGGTACCCCTGTATTCTTTCAACAACATCAAGAGTAATCTTAACTCCACAAAAAACTGAACACTTAAAAAACTCTGATAAAATATAAGAAAATGAGACAAAACAGATAACATAAGAAATCAGGCTCAGAAAACAACAGAATTAAAAATTTTTCAAAACATAAAATGCTCAGAAACTAACTAAATATTGGATAACCTGTTGATTAGCGCAAATACTCTTTTCTTTGTCACGAACTTCCTATTTTCTTTACTTCTACCATCTGGATGTATTCTGAAATGATACCTATAGATCAGTTCCGTCGTTGTTGCAATACTAATGGGGTATCGGAGGTTGAACACATAACAAACATTGTTCCAAATCCCATCTCCAATGAAATTTCACCTTTATTCCCTACCAATAAGTTACCTATTCTGGATCTGAATAATAATGAACACGTATTGATTTTTATGCAGTTTGAACAAAGCAAAATATAGACATTAGACAAAAACCGAATTGAATGAGATGAATATACGATTTTTAAATTATAACAATTTTCTCGTATTGTCTCGAATTCATATGAACAAAGGAAGCACTTGGACATTGTAATTAGGTAGGTACTCACCGTAATATTTCACTTTTGAACTCACATTAATCCTGACCACCTCACGAATTCAATTGACAATTGCAGCCCTTTGCAAGAAGTGGTACAAGATGGCGCTTGAAGTTACTTGTGCAAATATGTATATTCACATATTCTCTGTGATATTATGTGAACAATTGAAAAGTTTATGTGAAGATGGGTAATTTCATTTTGAATACATGTCAACCTCATTAATTTTACGGTGAATTACATTATTGGCAGGAAAATTGAGTAAATTTACTATTAACGAACTCTAATGTAATAATACCAACATTGTATTGTATAGTTCGCAATGATAAAGAAGTACTTATAATGTGATTTTACACCCTTTTTTACAGTGTAGCCTGTGCGGGTAGAGGACGGCTATTATTATAATTTGCCGTGGCGCTCCAGGGCGACTTACTGATTTTTGGTGGCGTATTCACTTTTCATCTGTTGGAAAATCCGGAATACCTACAGTACCACCTCGGGTGGTCGGTGTGCACTCCAAGCTATCACCAAACGAGATTGGCATCTAGACAACTCACAATACACTTGCTTTTCAACATGGCATACGTTTGCCTATCGATCCGATATAAAGTAGTTGAGAAAAATTCTCTTGCACCTACATCGGGCTCGAATCGACTATCGCTATGTTGGAGTTTCGAACGGCCTGTGCATCAGACCGCTGAGCCACCGGCAAATAATATAATAAATCGAAAAAAAAAAAATGTCTTTTATTTGGTAGGCGTCTACTTTGTATCTTCGTGGTTCAACCCCTAACAGGGGTAGAAAAATTAAAAAAAATGATAACCCCAGAGTACTAAATCTGCCTTGGATGCTTCATGTTTTCCTTTCTCAACTTTCAATCTACAATTTGAACTTTAGGTCCATACTGCTGTGCTAAGCATAAAGGGCGTATCTGCAGTTTTCGAAAAATTTACTATCAAGTTGGTGGCAATTTTTGCAGATATGACATTTTTCATAAACTTATAATATCGGCTAATTTTCAATTACTACATTCAATCCTAGAAAGATAGGTGTAAAACGATGCAGACAAACCAAAACAGTCCTAAATTCGATACTCACAAATTTGTCAGATACGCTCTTTATGCTTAGCACGGCAGCATACTTGTGCCAGTAATTACATTTGACAGGAAAACACTGTATTCCTGTTGCTTTTGTAATTCTCCTTGCTTTTATGTTCATAATTTCTATTCTGTTTCCACCATTTATTATCGAACTTTGTGTATAGAATATTTTGTGTTGCTTCCTGATTATCGGATTCTCTTCTTGAACTGCATCCGTCAGAGTAAACCTCGGGAATAGACAACTCGAAATTTTGCATATATGTGTTGGGAATGGAATATATATATACTTTCCCTAGATCATTGAACAATCCAAGCTAATGAAATGCGAATCAACGAAAAATTCAGGGGTCTTCTTTGACTTACTCAAAAATCACATCTGTCTTAAGACAATGAAATGGTTTCATCGTTAGGAATTGTAGTAATTTAACAAATGTTCTTGCATCCAATGTATTCGTTTGGAGGAGTAGGTACACGATATTTCACTATTGATTTTTCAAACAAATTTCGCCCCTATTGTGACTGGAATAATCCTTTAGTGTGGTTGTGAAAAAAATACTATGTGTTTTTCTTACAAACATATTAAAAAACGCCTTCTTTGAAACATTTAATTTCTCCTGTCCTCATATTTGAATGCATTTCTGGCAAAGTTTTCGAAATAAAACCGTATTCGCGAATTCGACAGTTCACCTCTATGTGAACGAAGTACGAACAATCTGCAAAATATATGTAAAAGGCTAGCGATATGACACGAGCCATACTGAAAATATTCCAATTTCCAGTCTCTCCGCATTTACTTCAAAAGTCGATATAACAAATGCGCTCAAACGAACTGTTGTGCTCATTTCAATCGAGCAATCTGCTGGTAACTGCCATGAAACATTTCATGATTTGAAGCTCACCCAGAAAATATAGCGAGGTGGACGATATAATAAATATCTTTCAGTTTATTGTTTTACCGATTCGGTGCATTAAGTCTTCATTCTAGAACGAAAATGCCAATTTAGTCTTTTCTCTGAAGACTACGGTTCATTCGGTATTTCAAAATTGATCAATACTAGTCGGATTTCACTACATAATATTTTTTTCTCTGACATCTGCATATATTTGTGCGTTTAGTGGAAGAGGCAGGAATTTCCTTACTTACAAAAATAGTTAAAAAGACGCTGGCCCTGATCTAAAACTGCGATGAGAATGAAAACGTGTTTTCCGTTTGTACGGAGGAAAAATATCTATCGACTTTTTCGATGGTTTCTATACGTTTTCCGTTATGATAATTTCGTTAAGAAAGTTACTGGTAATCAGCTGACAAAGCGAAAGACGAATTAGTGAGATGTACTCATCAAAACATATTTTTGAGAATTTTGGCCTCCAAGATCGATCAAAGCAAAAACTTAACGTCTCCTATATTCCTAATTTTTAATGGTCTTTGCATCGGGAAAATCCGAGTGGAAGTCTTTTTTTAGTAGGGCTTGACCTCAGGGTCGACCAAATAAACAAAATGAAAAACTCGCGAAAGTGGCTAAGTTGAAAAAATGAAAACTGCTCTTTGGTTTGATCTTAAGCTTCCAAATTTTTTAAGGAGCCAGAAAACCTAATTTCTAAAGGAACCATTTTATGGCCAACTTTTCTCCCCTCCCACCTCAATGAATTTTCTGTACTTTTTCTGTTATATCCTAGTTTTCTTTTTCGTTTGAAAATTTTAAAATGTTTCTCATCGATTCAGTAGTTTATGATGACAGGATTATCAATAGATTATCTTAAATGATTTTGGTGTCAAATATAATTCATTCTTCGATTCATCCTCTCACATTTGATCAATTACAACACCTTTTGCTTACAAATTACTGATTTGATCATTGAAATTGTATATATCTGATGCTATACACATTTTTTTTCTTGTTGATATAGTTTACAAATTATTTGAATTGCTTGAGGAAGTTAAGAAAAATGTTAATTTCATTAATGTATAACAACATGTACATGAAAAAGAAAAAAGAAATTATTTTTTCAACAGGAAATATACAGGGTGTTAGTGAATGAGTGCGACAAACGTCAGAGGTGATTCTACATGAAATATTAATTCGATTTTCAAGATACAGTGTGTTGAGTTGAGACCAAGTTTTTCTTGAAAGCTAACTATTTATTCATTGTTCTGAAATCAATCGAGAAATTTAAATGAAATTCGGTGGGTTTCAAGAGAAAATTATTGCCCATATTTTGACATACAATCAAGAATTTCATGTTCATCACTGACGCGCATACGGGTGATGATCTCAAATTTTCAAAGAAATAATAAATGTTTCAAACTAAAAATAACTTTGAATTCTTCGTTCAATTTGAGACAAAAATTTCTCTTGTCTTTTTTCGTATGGGAGCCGTTTTGTTACAAAAAAATGTAATACCTCAACGCGTATTTTTATTTATTTAGTACATCATCAAGAATTATCTATTACAATAACATTAAAACTGAATAAAATCGGAGAATAACATCAATAAATAAATAGGCGTAAAGCTACAACAAATGTTCAAAATGATCTCCCTCAGATGTGATACAAAATTCTACTCTTCGCCTCATTGACTTCTGAAATGTAAAAAATGTAGGCATTTTAGCAGTACCCCAACGCATTTTATTCTCACTAGGATATGGTTTGAACTTCATAAAAAAAGAGCTACTCCCAAATCTTCAAAAAACAATATCACAGCCTCCCTTTAAATTTTTTATTTTTTGTTAATTTCGTATAATTGAAAAAACATATTTTACAGAACAAAATAATGGCAAAAGTGCAAAAATGTACCAAAAGCACAGAACAATATAGTGAGAAGTGCAAACATTGAAGTTTTCATAAAAAAATCTCGATAACAGCGAGAATTTTGACGTAGTCCTTACGAAAGACCCTGTTTAATCATGAAAAATAATTTGAGAATAAGATAATATGAATTCTTTCTGAACTTCATACACAAAAAGTTCATAAACACTTTCATAAAACATATTCGGTAAGTGATCACGATTGTAAGGATCTTAATTTTTCTACAGCTTTGCTGATTAAAAACCTGCCGATATTGAATATCAAATACATGCCAAAAAACAGTCGAAAATATGTAGAAATATATTGTTGAATGGGACATTCGTGTTAAGCTCAATTTGGTTATAGTTCATGAAATAATGACCGTACATAAGGTGAACCATTCATTTATCGATTTGGTGAAAAATGCAGTTATGGATTGAGGTGTCATTAAACCACCACCACATGCAAGAAGTTGTCTGGAAAACACTGGATATACTCAAGTCCAATGCTTGCTGAAATGGCATTATCAATTTGGAGATGCTGGAATGTATTTTTAACTATTTCACTTGACCACGATAATTAACATATCTCTAATCACTAGAGGAATTTCTCCGATGGTGAAAGGCAATGATAACACCCTCACTAGTAGCTCCATACCATTGAAGATGACTGCCGCAACCACCGGGGCGTGGGTTCGATTCCTAGCATGGTCACTGGTCTTGTGCATGGCATCACACGTTGAAAAGTATGCGCTACGTCTTTCCTAGCTCGCACAAGTCTTCCGAGGACTTCTGAGGGTTGTGCTCGCAAGAGTGTAGCCGGTTGACAAAAATAACAATTTTAACATCAATTTTTAGGAATGAAAATCGATTAGGGAAATAATGAGTTTCAAAAGAAATAATTTTTGATGTTTAAAAAATTTGGGTAAGAACTCTTTTCAGAGTGAATTTAGACCATACCAATTTCCACCTCTCAGAAGAGTGCTTTATCCCCTTCAGCTTGAGAAAACCATACCCTTTTGTGTGACCTGCTAGTTTTTCTAATGTTTCCCGAAAACTCTTACTCCGGAGCGGAAAATGAATTTTACGTCATTAACCAGCTGAAGAGTTACGCAAAAACGAGTAAAGCAATTAAGATATATCTTGAAAAACCCTGACAACAGAAAAATGTTACATGCATAGCAGATAATTTTTCAGAAACCTAGCTATAAAACCAAAAAACGACTTATTTCATTGATGCAATATTGTCTTTTATATTTTAAGCCCGTTTCTCTTTGAGGCCTAATCCACTGCAAACTGAGGCAGCCAGCACACTGAGCAACCATGACCGACCGTCCGCAACCGTCCTACGACCAAAATTTCTAACACGTGTATTCTTATCGGACAACTTACACTAAATGATCGTACTCTACCGCTTTTCGAAGACCATAATTGGAATTCCAATATGCTGAAAGTTTTGGCCGATTAGTATGAGCTTGAAAGGTTTCATTAATCCCTTCAAATTTTTGGTACTTGCTGAAGGATCGTGGATGGTTGGTCCTGGTCGGTCAGTGTGTTTTCAAGCTATCTACTATTTTTTATTCAATACTTGGATCATCTTCAGGTAATTCTTCCTCTACCAATGACTTAAGACATCCTTGCACTGTACTGTTTGGAACCTTTGGTGTGGTAATGAATATACTGGAGTTTCATCCCAATACCAAACCACTATTTTCAACACCTCGACACTTTAGCATAACGACATTATTTTCCGCAACCTTTTAAACAACTGCAAGATATTCATTTGAGAATAGAATTAGGAGCTGGTATCACGGGAGAAGGAATTGGTATCAAAATGAATGTTTTTCAACTCCATTCATTATGCTTCAAAATTTGACCACGTCATGAATGAATTTGTTGGAAAACGCGATGTGAATGTTGTTCTTAAGCAGCTGATCTAGATGGTTGTCTTGATAACAGCACTGCTTAATTAGACTTACCAACAAGTTCATCAAATTGGTTTAACGATGTATCAGAACAAAGTGCCTTGCTCGCCAATATCTGTTTCAAGTTTTCATAAATACTGAAACGTAAGAATGTGGGGATCAAAATAAATATAAAAGAGGGTTCTATCAATCATTTTCACTTTTCCCAGGTTGTTGGTTTTTTATTCCGACAAAGCTTAAACCAACAAAACTCACTTAACTATCTGTACCTTATATTATTAAATTTATATATCTGATGTGATTGTTATCTTTAATCTCCACCGTCTTTCATATTTATTTTGACATTCTTACATTCTTAAGTTTCACTATTTGTGAAAAATCTGGGCCACTAGTGGAATGTACGCGTGCACAAGTTCCTTCAACTCGATATGCAACTGGTAATAACCATGAAACTAGTCGTAGTAGGAAATCGAAGTTTTTGGACAGTGTTAAGGAGAGAATGATGAATGTATTTAATAATACTAAAGGAATTTCACAGAGTTAATCGTAAATTACAGGTTGATTTCTGAAACGTTGATATTTTGTCATTTTCATCATAAAAAATTTTCATGATCACCCTATATATCCCAACGAAATCATGCATGTTTATATGGAGTCAACTATCTTCGGACGTTGATAATTCATTTGAATATGCAGGATGTGTACGAAAGAACCGGCCATATACTTCACCAATTTTTCAAATCACCCTGTATAAAATGTATGAATTGTGATTAATGATGGAATATAGATAGTATATTCCATGCCAAAATAATTTTATCAATATTTCGTTATCACATCGAATTTTCAGACATTACTGAAATGTTTTTATTTTTCACTCTGTACATAATGATATAATCTGCACCATCTGAATGATATTCAGTATTATGAAGGTACGTTGATGATAAGAGAAAAAAATGCAGTTGGCACTTTCAAATCCCAAGAAAACAATTGAATAAAAATTACCGATTTTTAACTTGAACGCCCTCTATTTCAAAATCTATCCATCAACGAACTCTGCGATTCTGCACATTCAATTAGTACATCGAATACTTACTACAATATACTGAAAATTCAGACAATTTCACCGAGAAACATTTTACCTATACAAATTGCAGGGCCTTTTGAAATTGTTAATCCTATCGACCTCTTTGGAAAAATATGCTTCAACTGCACGTTTCAAAGAGTTTAGTTTTCGTCCAATGTTGATTAGTTGATTCAAAAGTATACTGGGAGTGGAGGTTCTTTACAACCGCACTGTATATTGAAAGCACACAATAGTGTCTATGCAGTTGTAGCGTGCACGACGATTCTCCTTATTTCAGTATGAATAATATATTGTCACTCGCTATGCACTCACCATACTCTCGTTAGCCGTTACGTGACCTGACTATTCACCGATGATAAAGGGGCCATCCAACGCCAGTCTCAACTCCGTGTATTTTAGTGATGAAACAAGAAATACGCTTCGAAGGGGAGAGAAAATTATGAATGTATTTTTTGATACAAACATTGTTTAATTTGTTTTTTAGTTAAATCAAGTCAAACAGAACTTCGTCATTACCAGCTCACACGAGTATTTCGAATATTTCTGAGGGTTGCTCGTAGAGTTGCAGCCTATAATAAGTTCTTCTATTTTCTGTAAATATTCTTTTCTTGGACATTAAACCATTTGCAAAGCTGATTATATGGATACTTTTTCAACATTTTCAGTTCTTCAATAATTTTTACGTATCTAGTTTTATTCTAAGACAATCGATAAATATAATGGGTTGTAATTTATTTGTTTTTTCAAATTTGGTATTATTTTGAAAATTCTGATAATTTCGTTGTACCTAATATTTTTTCTATGAACTCATCATAATTAATTTTTCCTATCTGTTTTGATTCTAATTTCATTTCTTCGACTTCTTCATTAACAACTACTGAAATTCATTATTATTTTTATTAAAAATTTTATCTTCTAAAATTATTTCAATTTCAGTTTCAACTTGTTATTGGAAACATTTTTATGCTGTTCTAGATTCTGATTCATTTCATTTATTTCACACAGTTTACTTTTGTTAGATCCTTCCAAATCTACTCCCAACTCTCCCAAATCTCTAATTAATGTCTTTAATCACTTCATTCATTTGAAACATTTCCATTACTATTGACTGACAAAAATCTGTATTTCAAGTCTCAAAATTCTTACCCCAAATTATTTACGTATATTCATAATCTCTTTTTTGTTATCCTCTAATTTAATACTCATACTTTCATCCATTTTTTGCTACATTTACGTTTATACTCTCTCTTATACTATTTTCCATATATTCATGACATTATTTTTTATACAATAGATATTATTCACTACACTCAATTAATTTTCACACCTATCATATCATTTGAAATAAATTCCATCTACGGTTTCATATTTATTTTGGAAAGCTCTAGTGTCTGCCAATTTTTTGTTTGTTAATACTATGCATTTCACTTGTTTTTCACAACAATCTCCATAATATTGGTTTCCTTCCATCTCCATAATCTTGAGTTTCTCTTAGTTCTTCATATTCTACCCATTCCGTTCTTGGAATCACTTTTCCATCCGGTAGAACCATTATTATCTATCTTTTCTGTCATTCTCAAACCAAACTTACACATTTTTCAAACCTTCCAATTTCTCCTCATATTCTCCTTTTGAATTTTTCAAACTTTTCAACTTTCAGAATAAGTTAATATTACTACTGATTAACTATTGAATTTTTTATTTTTTTTTTAGTTCAAAACTTCCCTACTTTCGGATATCAAAATCGCCCAACGTTTGGAAATCAAAATCGCCCTACGTTTGGAAATCAAAATCGCCCATCGTTCGTAAATCAAAGTCGTCCAACGTTTGGAAATCCAAATCGTCCTACATTTGGAAATCCAAATCGCCCTACGTTTGGAAACCAAAATCGCCCGGTGTTTGGAAATCCAAATCGCCCAATATTTGGAAATCAAAATCGCCCTATTTTTGGAAATCCGAATCGCCCTACGTTTGGAAATCCAAATCGCCCTACGTTTGGAAATCAAAATCGCCCGGTGTTTGGAAATAAAAATCGCCCAATATTTGGAAATCCAAATCGCCCGACGTTTGGAAATCAAAATCGCCTTATTTTTGGGAATCCAAATCGCCCGAAATTTTAAATATAATTTCTTTAATATATGATTATTGATTATTGATATTATGTTATATCATGTAAGAAAATATCCAAAATATTTTCAATTATTTTTTCAACAAACCATACCATAAAAATATTTGTTATAATATATGTTGTATATCAGCTAGAATAATTTTTTTCTGTTTCCTCCAATAAAAAACATGAATGAAAAATGCAATCTACTTCACTTTTGTGTAAAGAGTCTTATCTTTATCAACAAGATGAATTTACTTGCTGTTATGTTAACATCTATCAACTTGTTTTATTGCTAGAAAAAATTTAAAACTAATATACAGTATGTTTCAGTTCTCATGGAAACACTCTCGTATATTCTGTAATTTTTAATGAAGAATCATGAAATTTCCAGGTCTGCACGAAAGGGATCATCCTACATAATATACACTACACGCCAGCAGCGACGAAACCATCCATTTTTCAGAAAAGATATTTTAGGGGGCAAAATAAGTCCAAAATTCCTTCGGATTCGTGTTCAGGATCCCCAAATTACTGTCCCCTGAAAAATTGTGGTTCTAAAAATTCCGATTTGTTTCACTTCTCATGGAAACGCCCCCGTGTATATCACGTATGATGACCACTGTTGTGCAGTAAATTCATTTCTAGTGTATCCTGAAAATTTCATGGTTCTACGTTGAAAATTACGGAAGATACGGGGGCGTTCCCATGAGAAGTGAAACAAATTAGAATTTCTCAGGACTGACAGGAGACAGGTGAATTATTGGTAATTTGGGGATCTTGAACACGAATCCACAGGAATTTTGGGCCAATTTTGCCCCCTAATTTAACTTTCCGGAAAAATGTGTGGTTCCATCTTTGTTGGCTTGCAGTGTATATCACGTAGGATAACACATTTTATGCAGTGAGTTTGTTTCGAGTGTATCTATCGATCATGGAAATTTCATGGTTCTACGTTGTAAATTACGGAAGATACGGTGTTTACATGAGAAGTGGAACAAATTGTATATTTTTGACACAAACAAATGACCTTTCAGACAATAAAATATATTTTTTCAGATTACAGAAATTTATGGAAATCGGTATGGTAAGATTAAAAAGTAAACCATTTAATATATAGTAAACAAAAAAATTAAATTTTTTTGAAGTTTGACAGGAGAGGAAAAAATTTTAACTGAAATTGTTATAAAGTTTGTCAAACAAACCATTAAACGATAGTTTTAAATGAATAAGCCCATGTTATCGAACATATTTTTCAAATTTACCATAATTTCAAATCAATTTTGTGTCGTCAAAATGTTAATGATGCACTGCAATTTTTGGCGCTGATTGGCCTATAGAAGTGACAATAAAGAAGTTACATGGTGTCCGGAAAGAAATGAGTTCAGTTATAAACAATTCAGAAGAAATTTGCCGGAACAGAGATTCAAGAAAAAAAAACACAAATGGAAGGAAAAGCTCAACAACTTTATTGAACAGCTAATGGTGAGTTCATGCACAGCATAACTCAATTTCAACTCGAAACTCAAAGTAAGATTGCCCTAAAAGTAATCCATATGTGTTCTAGACAACTTAACATAAAAAATATACTCAAGTGCATGAAGTTTTTCGGCGACATGTATGAATGAAAATTGTTTCACTGAAGCGAATCATTTCCTAGTCGTCAAACTTTTTATATTCATTTCAACCCGTAAAAAATTTTGATTTAATAATTATGATCATAATTTCTGTCGACATCGCTGTTGAACATGCGCAGTACGTACATTTGAAGATGCGTGCATGGAAAATGTTAAGGTTAAGTTACGTTATGACTAAGTTACGTCGTGCTAGAATTTACCATTTCGTCAACTAAGGGAACAGTCACTACAATACGAGAAATTATTCACTTGCTTCATAAAGCATCAAAATTCAGAACAGATGCATATATGCAGGGTTCAAGTAACATTCGGCAAGGTATTTATTCCAACATTTATCTCCAGAAGTACGATTCTTATAACTTCATAAACGAGCACTCTATGTTCAATGAAGGAAACTAAATTACTTCAACCAACTTCCACCAACAGATAGTGACTTTCAGTTCAAAGATATACACAGGTTTTTTTACAGACAGATACACTTCACAACCACTTTTCATTGATTAATGATAATTCGCAACGAAGACTTCTCAGACAAACCATTGGTTAGTTTTTGGTAAAACCTTTGAAAGCTTTTTATAAATTCATTTAATGGCAACTTTCAGCAAACTGACCATCAGGACATAATTATTTTCAAGCCTTTGAAGAATTTGACTGTCTATAAGAGAATACATGTTTTAGAATAAGTTAGCTGAAGTGGAATAGGTAGAAAGAAATACGTTAACTGAAAACCATCTGCCAAGATTTTTAACACTTTATTGATTTTGCAACTTTATAATACAAAACAATTTATTTTATCTTCATTAATAAAATTACTCTATATTTGAAAATTATCATTATTGACAACCTCATCCAAAAACACTTCTCGATAAAAAAGAGCACTGTATTTTCTTTGGCAGCTGGAAACTGAGATGTGGTAAGAAATATCAAAAATGCTGTAACTCTAGATTTATCTTTCATGAGTCTTTTCGTTCGACTAAAACGCAATATCTTACAAGTGGTGTTGCATTACTACATATCAAGAAAATTTTCTTTCAGAAATAGGTAAGTGAATAAACTCCCAAAATTTGCCAATGTTTCAAAGAATTGTTGATCAACAACATGAGAATTCGTATGATGGGCTATCCAACACTGTATGCTTACAACTGATGTATCTCATGAACAAATAAGAAAACATTGAATTTTCAACAACTATTCCTAGAATATGAATAAATACTGAAAACTCGTGAAATAATCCATTCCTATATCAACCTCATTTTTAACAACATTGATGATGAGTCTCTTTTGCTGGTCGAAATATTATTTTCACTACAGAAGAATATTTTTATAAGCCTCTTAATGAGGTATCATAAATAGGGGGTTAAATTATTGAAAGAAGAAAAATAACTCGTGTTTGATTTCCACCGAAGTGAAAAATCATCTTGCGATGGAAAAACCTATGAGAGTTAGAAATTATAAGTCAGAATTCAATGATAACACATTTTGGAAACAGTTTAGAAATTGAAAACTAGAGAATATCAAAATTTACCATTATTTCGACAAAGGAAAAACAAATTACTTATGACTAAATCGTACAGTACATGATTTTTGAATACGAAACTAAATGATAGATAACAGTTCAAGTGCTATGAAATTTCACAAAATATAAAAGGATCTATTGAAGAAGTAACAAAACAGGTTTGATTAACCATTATGAATATTTTATGTAATACTAGACGACAAGTTTGATGTTTAGTAATAATTAGGCACTGTTAACGAATGAAAAAAAAATGAAATCAAGTGATAAATGGATAACTTTTAAAACTCTGATTGGTGAACAAGGAAAGCGGTATCCATACCATAACAAGAAGTTTATTAAAAAAATATGGCGCACCTAACAAATATTGGAACAGAAACCTGGTAAACATTATAGAGGGGAAAATGTTTATCGAAATTGATTGATTGAATAATTATTTTGAGATATCACCACTATAGTAAAAACTTACCTTTAAGCTGCAGTCAGCACATCATGAAAGAGGATCAAGGTACATTTATTAACCTATTCCTGTGTTACTACCGATATAAATAGTGCAAAAAATCCCAGTTCATAGGAATGTTTCAAAATAACCTCACAAAACCATTCAAAAATAGAAATATCATGTGAACAGTTCAAAACCCAGTGCAATATTTGACTTGTGCAGTGACGAAAAACGATATTTTTCTTAATTTTCAAATGATATTTTATAACAATTACGATATTTTGACTATAGGACTGATCATTTTACTAGATTAGTTTTCTATTAAAATAGGTATACAGTGGTACTTTTGAAAGTTGGAAGATTCTTGCTTTGACCAAATATAATGTTTCATATAATAAAAAAATTACCAAATTTAAACAGTTGATTAGATTTTCATTGATATATTTGCATATTACAATTTATACAATGAAATTAACATCACGAAGAAGTTGATCAATCTGGAAAACGGAAGGATCCCGAAGAATCTACTCTGCTCGAATTGAGTATATGAAGCGACACATTTCACTAGGAGGAAAAAGTTTTTTTGAAGATTTAGCAAGTTGAAGTCAGTTGAGAAGTAACAAAAGATCCAAGTGTTTTGAATGATTAGCCAGTGTAATAGTTGTATTTTTGTAGTGGAGTTGATAAAAACAGTTCAGTGTGCTCGGAGTATTATTTGAAAATATTGTAACAGTGGTGTCAAAAGTAGGATATTGGTAAAACCAGAAACTATTTATAAACTATTTATCATTATTACGAGGAGTACATCATACAATACGATGGGAGACATGGTAAAATATATCCCAAATCAATTTGTGGATTTGAAAAGAAGGCGCCAGGAGAATTAAGAAGGGAAAAAGAGGGGCCAGGAGGAAAAAACAAGTACAGGAAACGCGACTGTTGAATGAAAAAAAAAGAACCAGAAAAGGCATTCCAGAAAATTCTTGAAGAACAGAGGAAAGGAAGAGAAGAGGAAAAACAAGAACGAGAAAAAAAACACCAAAAAAAAAAACGAAAAGTGAGAGAATGAATAAGATCGAATAAAAAAACAGAGGAGAACATACTTCCAGAAGATTCTAGAACATCAAGACAAGTTCTTTCAACATGTATTACAGAAAACCGAAGTACAAATGGAAGAATTGAACGAAGAACAGAAAGAAGACGCCAAGAATATCATACAGTGAGAAAGGAGATGAAAGTACTCGAAAACCAGATAGCTCTCCTCAAGGGCTCGAGACAGGGTTGCTACATCAGAAATTTCCGTAAAACCACTACTTCTGATGGATAATTCTCTTGTATCGCCGGCAATTTATAGCTTTGGCAATGTATAGGGTGGAGAAAAAAAAGCTACGGCACTCATACTAGCTTTGATAGAGCCAGCTCTGGGCATGTTGCAGCCAATATCCATCGAAGAGCAAAATAAATATGAAGACCTGATTACTGCATTAGATTTATGGTATGGTGATCAACATCGAGAACAGATGTATCGGGCTCCAATGAAAGTACGCACTCAAAAATCAGGTGAGAGTTTGCAAGAATTTGAAGCGGATGTGAGACGTCTAATTCAGCAGGCTTATACAGAAGCACCAGGAGATTTCAAGGAACAGCTAGCGGTGAATTTTTTTATAGATGGACAAAGATACATCAAAATCCAAAGAACTCTGCGATTAACACACTTCAATAGGAGTAGCCATACCTCAGTACATTCTCTAGAAGTAGAGGCGTCTTCAACACCTCAAGGCAGAAAGTAGAAGCGGCATCAATAATAGAACCAGAACAACTATTTGGCGCAGTTGCTACTTCATTACAGAAGGTTCTGGATGAGATTAAATCGTTGATAAGCGGGATAAGCACCCAGAAAAACAGGGCAGGCTATAGATGTGGAAAATTGGGACATCTTATTGAAGACTGCAGGGTAAGAATGCCACCACGTTCGCAATCACCTGTGAGGACAAGATCTCCCAGCAAATGCTCAAATGGGCGGCAGGAAAATTAGAATTAGCCAGCATATCGAAACGCATGCTAGTTAGCAATAACAGAGCTCCTAGGGTCATCCCTGTTAACAGAATGAGAAGAACAATCGAATTGCATAACAACGCAGATGCCTTGTCCAGAAGATCTTGTTCAGAAATTTATGAGGATTGTGAGCGAATTGAACGTCGCGAAGGAATTAACCAAGTGATATCAACGGTTGACGACAATTAGACCACAGCAAAAATAAGATGAGACTAAGGAAGTGATCCAAGCGTTGCAGAATTCCTGAGATAGAAGAGAAGGGCAGTGAAAAGACCTACCTGGAAGAAAATTTTCGTTCAATCATCAACTCTCAAGGCATTGTGGGTATGATGAGATTTCCTAATTGTTGAGAATGGGCTAATGAAGAGATCTTGGGAATCAGCAGACGGCAGAAAAATTAGTCATCAATTGGTTGTGCCTAGGTCGAGAATAAGTGATTTCTTGGAGGAGATTCATGACGGCAAAGTAGTTGAACATTTTGGAGTGAATCAGACCTTGGATGGAATACGGCAGAGTTTTAACTGGGTCCAATGTCATGAAAATGCATAAAGATGGTGCTGAAGATGACCGAAGTGTGAAGCATGCAGAGGACCCAGGATGGGATCAAGAGGAGGAATGAAATAATACAATGTAGGTGCTCCCTTCGAACGAATCGCTATCGCTGTAGCTGGACCGTTTCCGATAACGAATGATGACAACAAATACATCCTCATTGCCATTGGTTACTACAGCAAATGGGTTTGAGCTTATACACTGCATCCAGTGAGCATCAACAGTTGCAAGAGCTCTAGTGGATAACATAATAATAATATTTGATTTTATTGTTAGTAAAACATATATACAATCATACATAACACGGAACATAGAAGTCTCAATATGGCTTGTATGAATACTATCAAAAAGCAGGATTCAGTTTCTCACCTAGTCATAGACTAGGTTCGAACATGCTCTTCCATGTTTTCAAGTGTTGGAGTGCCAATGGAGTAACATTTCGATTAAGAAAGCAATTGTGAATCGAACTCATTCAAAGAAATAGGTAAATTAGCAAGACAAGAACAACTGCCCTCCACCCACAATCTGATGGCATGGTTAAAACGTTCAACAGGACTATAGAATAGCATCTCTCCAACATAGTGGAGGAGCACCAAAAGAACTGAGATCGACATCTTCCACTATTCTTGATGACCTTCCACAGGGCATCTGTGCACGATTCCACAAAGCTCATTCCAACCAGCATTATCTTTGGGAGAGATCTACGTTTGCCCTGTGACTTCTAGTCACCGTATGCTGAAAGAAAAAAGGTGCCAAATTATGCAAACGAACTGCGAGCTTGACCACGAATTTGCGAGAAAGAGATGGAAACTAACTTGTGATGAAAGCTCAATACGATCTTTACGTTCTTACGTAATGTTGGTAGATTCAAATAGGGAGATCGAGTGTGGTTGTACAACGAACTCCCTTTGTGAAGAGAATAAACGACGTGATCTAAAGGAGCAAAAATGAAGGTCGTTCACATATTATAGTAAGACTTAAACGTTACAATGGAGACAATGAGACATTGTTTAATCAATACGATCGAAATTGAGATGGGGATAATGTCATAACAAATAAATCGACCGTTCGCTGAAAACAATTCCTCTTCCTGAAACAGCTTTTGATACCTTTTTATACTGATCATTTTAGAGAACAGAAGGATCCCGGAAATTCTGCCATGCTCGAATTGAGTATATAAAGCGACTATCGGAGGAACATTTTTTTGTTTGAAGTTTAAAAAGATCTACGTTTTTTAAATCATTAGCCAGTATAGTACTTAGTTGTATTTTATAGCGAAGTTAATAAAAACAGTTCAGTGTGCGCGGAATATCATTCAAAAATATCGTAACAATATTTATCTATTTTTGCGAACATTTTATATAGGGATGAAGAGATTCATAAGCAACAACTTAGATATGACGGGTTCATTTCTAAAGAAAATTAATTTTGAATCAAAACGCAAATCGGAAATCGATGCACAATATGGGTACCATAAACAGCAAAATTCGCATATTCACAATCTGCGTAGCTCAGAAACTAATCATTTCATCGATCTGAAAATTTTTCATAGGTGTTGTGTTCTTTGTTTTCAGAACTGTCAATATCTGTGATGATCGTGGAGAAAAGAAACCGAATGTTCATATCAAATTGACTTCAATTGTTTTCATATTTGAGTTCATATACTCCTTGGAAATATGAATGTGGGCTTATCGCTCTTGCATATTTTCGTACTTTTTATTGGTATGAATAATTCTGATACTGAACAAATTGAGAACAATAATAAACTATTATTAGATATATATCATTATATTGGCGTCAACAGCGATGTCAACATTTTTTAGTCTTCTGCTCTATCTACCAACGATTCAACAAACTGAGTCAAGTAAATATTGATAATGAAAAACGCATTTTTTTCAAATATATTTTTTGTTGATTCTTTGCAAACCGAACTTCCAGTTCATAGTTTATAGTTTATATTGAAACTATTATCTATTTACAATCAAGAAAGATCGAATATCAGTACCAAAATTTAAAGAAAAAAATATTAACTAACCATGGGAATGTTAATGAAAACAGGGACCTAAACGTTTGAAGGTATTATTGTGTACATTCCAACTTCCCAGCAATACTGTATGTGAATGGAATAACTCGACCTAACTTCCTTTGTCTCATTGTCAATGCTTAATGAAGATCTCAAACATTTCAACAGTTAGGGTCTCAGATCCCCAGTTCCATTTTCTGCCGACAATCGGAAATGACGATTAAGGGTTTTCCGGAAAAACCGAGAATTCTTGGAACTTCAGTTTGCCCTCGGATAATATCGAATTGGAAGAGGAGGAGTATATAAAGTGTGTCGACAAAAACTCTTCACCATTGAATTTGATCACAATCACCGAATTCGGCTACATTCGTGTTCTTTGATTTATGCCAGAAATGGGTATCCGAAAAATAATCAAAGGTAATACCACGAGTGCTTCAAATTTCATCGATAATTTTTAATTTTCCACGAAAACTCTTTGTTTGGCAAAAATATGAAAACAAACTGATTCATAGAATCACGACTCCAAATAAATATGTTTGAGTGAAGAAAATAAAAAATTATCGATAAAATTTGAAGAACGACTTGTATTTGGAAAGATTATTCTTTTCGCCGATCTTGAAAGTGATAATAAGGTAACTTTTTTTTTATTTCTTTGTATTTGTTGTCCCTTCAACCTTTGAGGATATTAGAGACAACGTTGAATAAATCACAAATGATATACAAGTTACATTAGATTTCATTGATTAAATTAATGTCACCAATTTGTGGATGGGCCAAATAATACTAGAATATGTTTCGCAATAACAATAAATGAGAAAACTATCAATACGTAAAACCAATAAAATGGAGAATTAACTATTTATCAGAATAACTTTATATAAAACTTAAATATAGTAGAATGAAATGTATAGAACTGATTTTTGATCCGAAAAGAAATCCATCTAATGTGTATGTATGAGAACTGATGAAGCAAACGCGAAAACGGTAAGAACTATTTATCATAGAACTGAATTCGATAATAAACGGAAGTGATTGAAATAATATAACTAAGAAATCGCAAATCTCAATAACTTAAGCAATCCATATCATAAAACCGTCAAATTGAAAAACTAACGAATCATAATTTTTTCGAAAAATAATTTAATAACATCTAAAAACGTAAAACCAACAAATTATCCGAAAAAAAATTTAGTATCAAAAAATCCAAGAAATCGAAATGTGTAAGATATACATCGATCAGAATCGAAATCCAGCAGAAATTTCATTGAATAATATACCGGTCTGGTAGAAACTTGCTCTATTAGCTCTGAGATGGCGCTAGCCTCTAGGTGAACAAATTGAATCGTCTGATTCGAACTCATATTGATCGTTCATTTGTTTGTTTCTTTCTCGATTTATTCGATAATTCAATTGCTGGGTGGTGATTTTCAAGAATATCGAAGAAAACAGCCAATGTTATTCATTGAATTTCATTGAACTGATAATCCCATCATGCTACGATCAACCTTAGCAATATGTCAGATCTCAATTATTACTCATATATCGGCAAAATACTCTCATGTACTACCTATCTACCATAAGGACGCTTTCGGAGGATGTAGGCGTGTCATTCCACAAAACATTTGGAGTCGGAATAATATTATTTTCGTGATACTCAATACTGGTGATGAAATTTAATGAGCATTTTGGCAACATCAGGTGTTGAGACAGAAATGAGGTGGAATTTAATGGGGACATGTGAATTTATTCAATTATATTAACCGCACGCTACGCCATCTCTGAAAGAATAGATCAACCGGCGTTTCATTACACTATAACCTGTCTAATTTCTGAAAATTTTCGGTTCTTTACTTTTTGGTATTAACATTTATTCGTCTCTTGATTTTTGATATGCCAATTTTAGGTCTTGTGGTATACTGATTCGACGATTATAATTCCTTTGACTTTCGAATATTACACTTTGCAGACTTATATATAATATTCTGTTATTATATTTTATCATTTTTATGAGATATTTTTTCTGTAACTTGACGGTTTGATCGAATATCGGTCTCCATATATGTGTTTATTCTCATTTTATGGTATTACAGATATACGGTCTTGTGATTTTTCAGTTCATTAAATTTTGTTTCTTCAAAAGTATGATGTGATCATTTCTGATTCTGGGATAATTCGTTATTTATAAAAATTGGTTATTGTAATGTTTGGTTTAACAAAGTTATTTTTCAATTCTTTTCCATTTCTGTGAAATTATTTCCTATCTATTGTTCGATTCTCAATAAAATCGTTACTGAACTCTGTTGGATCGATAGTTTTAAATCATAGTCTATTTCAGATCTATATTTTACCGTTTATATGGATTGTATGTAATCGTATGCTAGATACTCGAGTAAGATGTCGATGCCTTAATTCACAAACCAGCTGACTCAATTGATAAAACGTGGAGTTAGCGGGTAAGCGAATTAGGGCATCGATGTGTTTGGTTGTGAGGTGAGATTGACATGTTACACAGATTGGTTTATCGGTTTGTTTCACTATGAAGCTGTGTGTGAGAAGGCAATGACCCAGCCGTAGTCTGGTGAGCATGATTTGTTCTTTTCTTCTGCTTGGACACTCTTTTTTCCAGGGAAGTACAGATTTTTTCACTTCAGAAAGCTTGTACTGAGAAATGTTCCACTCAGATTGTTATGCAGAAGTTATTGTTTCTTTCAATGTTGCTTGAAGTCTGATTTTACAGTTATTGAAATCGGATGGAGCTTTTTTATTTATTGAATTTCGTGCTAGTTCACCCACAATGTCGTTTTCTTCTATGCCCATGGGAGATGGCACCCAGATGAATTTGATGGTTTGGTTGGTATGCTGTAGACGGTTGAGTTCATTCTTCATCATCAAAAGGATTGGATTAGTACGGTACGTTTGGGATAGAGCTGTCAATGCGCTGAGGGAGTCTGTAATGATTACTGTTTTCAAAAAGGTTTGGTTTCTTGCATATTCCAAGGCTTTCAGGATTGCGAATAGTTCCCCAGTAAAAACAGAAGTTATTTTTGTTAATTTGTAGCAAGAATTGTACGGCAATGTGATGAATGCTGCTGCAGTCCCTTCTTCTGTTTTTGACGCATTTGTGTATATTTGGATATACCCTTGATAGTTATCTTTTAGGTATAGACAATTCTGTTTTTCATTATGGTACTATTAGTTACATATTTAGTGAAGTGGGTAAGGGTGGTGTTGCAATCGGGTAAATTCACTGTCCTTGGTGGAGGAGTTAGTATGCTATTTGGGTACATTTCTGGAAAGCATATATTCAACTCTGCAATGTATTTATTTATTCTTTCGTAGAACGGTATATCTAGTCTCTTCTAACCGTTGATAATAAAACTTTTTATAATGTAATAATTCATTATAACGTTTCATATGACACGGTCAATATAATTCCGGGGTGACTGACTCACTGATGTTTTCGGTGGTGTATTCATATTTCAGCTGTAGGAAAACCCGGAAAACCTACAGCACCACCCCGAGTGGTCAGTGCGCCCTTCAAGCTAGCACCAGACTGGGATAGAGCTGCTTACTTATATTTGGGCCCAAACTAATTATAAAAATATACTTAGTGATTCAGTGACAAGTAACTGGTGGCGAGCCATAAGAAATTAATTATATATGCCAAAGAATCAATTAATTTATGGGTTATTTACCGATATACTAGTGATTACAATTGTTGAAACTATCTTAATATCTTCAAGTGTTTCGTTTCAGCAACCTCATTTCACTTGTGGCTGGTTAGTTGGAGAGCTGCCGCATATCGAATTTAAGTTTTTACTTGTTATGGGTAATTAAATATTTGTTTGGGAAAATGATTTTTTTCCGTGTAGAAGTACACCTCATTTTATGTCTGATATACTTAAAATGGTCATAATGCCTCTCATATACTCAATCAGCCCAAGGTTTTTGAGTAAATAATGAAAAATTTAGTTTTTCTAAAAACTCTGATAGCAGGTATCTCGGAAATGGAGAAAGTTAGGACACATGCTTATGAGAAAAAAAACTTATTTTGCCTAAAAATCGATCCTAAACGTATGGCGGTTCAATCCTGGGTCACCCTGTAAAATGGTATCTAGATGAATTCGAATTAGAGTTGTTATTTGTAATATCAGCAAATGTCACAATAGGAATTTTTAAAATAAAATTCACCGGTGATTAGTCTCACCACAAATTGAACACTGTGGTTTTCTCGCAGTAATTCTTTTGCATGGGGATGAATATGGCCTCTGTTTTGGCACTGTGGTTGATTCCCTGTTGTATAATAATAACGACCAGCATTACCCTATGAATTTCCACTTCGATTATTACGAATTTGGTATTGTTGTCCTATTTCAGACTCAATAATTTATTTTTCTGCTTTCTCCATATTTCTCGTTATTTCGTAAGGTATGGCAATAATTCAAATAGGTACATTTCTCAAAATAGTCTTGCATTGAGATGTTTGGAACCTTTGGTTCCATGGGTGAAATTAAGCTCCTGTATATTCAAAAATACTCTTATTACTCTTAACTTTTTAAGGTATATGATTCATTATTCTTTGAATACAATGGAATGAATCAGAGTTTACTGGCTGGCTTCTATTCTCGCAATTCGAATCAATGGCACATCTAAAAAAACATTAACGCAAGAGAAGAACGTAACAAACAGTTCTTTTCCTCCAACAAAAATTGAGGATACCTATTTTAATTTCATCCTTAATGCTTTATAAGTAACTTGTATGAAAGTATTGCTGTATGTTATTTGACTATTCCTCTATTTCATTTCCTATGCATTGGACATTTAAAATTCGTCAATAAAACCTTGCTAATGGCAGTGAAAATTATTTTGAATTATCATTATCTATGCATTACCGTTTTTATTTACTTTGCTTTTACACTCCGGCATACAAACTGGAACTGTATTATTTTGTTAAAGTTTTAATGTATTTGGTGTTGCATTCTGTTGTTTTGAACCCAACATAGAAAGTTCTCTCATTTATTGTATATTTGTCGAAAAAACGTGGCATGAACCTGATATGGTCAATTTCAATTCGTTTTACATTCATTAATATCGTAAGGAGCTATCATGCAACTACGAATATTAAAGATTGGTCCCCTCTAATGGCGTATTAACGAAAGGTCATGGTAATGAATAAGCCAGTAGTTATATTTCACCATTAAAATAAATAAATTGATCAGAGTTGAGTCCACGTTTATCACAGTTGGTGTCAAGATATCGATTTTCGAAATGTTCGCGAAGTAGACAGTCTCCGAATTACTGAAAATGATCCGATAAACTTTTTCATATGAAATTCAGCAAATATTTACGAAAAGCTTGGTTCAAATGAGAGAAGATCTCGAAACTTATTTATTCTAAATGATATGAGTTCGATAATGAATAATCAATAGGGATGAAAGGCAGCCAGACAATAACCCCACATGGATCCTTTTTTCCACATGTCCACAATTCCATTTCCTAGTCTTACTTTTCGAACCTTCATGACCCCCTGATGAAGGTCAATATGTCTGTCCATTTCAGGTTGGTTGCATGGTTCCTCTTGTTCGAGTTTTTCAACTCCAAAGATTTCAAATCGTATGCCTCGCACTTACCGAGGTAGTAATATGAAGTTTATTCGTCTTCTGAGTACCCATCAGTTATAGCCGCGTTCCTAATATCATATGTCCTGTTAAAATTTCAACAGGGAGGCGTAGTGCTTGGCGGTTTCTGCCTAAGAGCCATGCCGTCCTTGACTTGCTCAAGCCGACCGCAAAGTCTTTTGACTGCACGCTGCCGGTGTTATCCCTCCAAATTTTGTTCAGCTCTTTTTCCGTCCAATCCAGTACAAGCTCCGACCCACAGAACCTAATTTTCGCAAACTCATCTGTGACCCGAGACCCATACCAGCTAGAGTTTCTTCATTTCAGTTTCTCTAAGCAACGGTTAGGATGGCGAACTCTTCAGCTTGAAAAACTGTTGTTTATCTTCCCAGAGCGTAGCTTTTTCATTCACCTTTTCCTCCCAGGTAGATGCCAGCCCCTGAAATCTGTTTATCAATCGCGAACCTTCCAATGACACTTTCTATTACATCGCAGCCTGTCTTGTGAGCTTTTTACTCCGAGGGCGGAGATAGGAATCTCCTGCTACGCCACTTTGCGATTTCCAAATGACCTATCGTCGCTCCTTCACCCACCCAGACTATCGAGTCTCTCATATTCAAGTGAGCTACAATTGCCTCTTTCTTGATCCAAACCGGAAGCGGTGGCAGCCTCAGCAGTACTTCCAACACTGCGGTTGGAGGCATATCAAACAGGCCAACCTCTGGACCTTGCCAAGTCTTTGGCACATTGTGCTGTACTATGGGCATGGCCACTATACAGCTGGCCCATATTGGTTCTTTCGTCTTATGACAGCCGTGTATAGCCAGCTCTGGTTCGGTGCCTCCATCACTTTCTACAATCATCCTCAGTTATATATAGCCTTAGGACAGCTACCGGAAGAAGAGGAAGACTAGCATGGCAGGTAATCTCACGTCATTTGCCATGGAAAATAGGGCCTGAAGCATATGTTGGAGTCCAAGGATGGTGGGTAAGAATGACGTCAAACAGTGGTACCCAAAAACAGGAGGCAGAAAGCGATCTAAGGAATACGTAAAAGATGAACTGGAGGATATCTGAAAGTGAAGAAAATCCCCCAGAACCTCAAACATGGTCTCAGACCCCGATACGTCTGTACAACCGCGACAGCCCGTTTGAGAGCATAGCCATAGATATATATCCTTATGACAACAGACTATTCCAATAAGTAGAGAGAATTGCCTAATGGAGCAGATATTGAGAAGCGTGCAATCGGAACATGCATTGCAACGAGCTGCTGAAAGACTTGTTTCTGACAAGCAAGATATAGAAGATTCGAGATTGGCCTCCTTCAGTCCGGAAATAACGAACAATCGAGAGTGTTCTAAATAACGATTTGAATAAGCAACAATATTTCATTATAATTCAGATATAAAAAAAATAAGGTGTAATTCTTAATTTTTTGTAATTTTTAATAATAATTTTTCTTGAGCGAAATATCTCGGTAACGAATTGACATGCAAAAATTTTAACGCTCTACCAAAAAGTTTAGGAATGTTCTTTACAAGGGTCATAGGGAAAAAAGTTATTGAGGCAAACAGTAAAGAGGTCGAAATTTGTGCAGTTTCCTCCCCCTCCTCGAGGTCCAAAATTTGGGAATATGTAAATTCCACTAACCAAACTATTTTCGTCATACTTCAGTATCTGTTAGTAGTGAAATGAATAAAACTTTTCAATCCAATTTCAGAAAATCGATGCGATAGAAAATTTGCGTAATTCAATGATTTAATAGCTGATGTGAAACAAAGCGTGAAATTGTATCAATCATTTATTTCATGGTTGGTTATTTGATTATTTAGATTGCATTTCATTAGATAAACCAAATATGGCATGATAAAAGTTGTAGGGCATCACAGAATATACATTTTCACCTGATGGAAACTATAATAGATTAGTAAAAATCGTATATTGAGATATTACTGAATACAGCGAAATTGACGGCGAAGTCATTGCGGGTAATCATCTTTCTCCGAAATTTCCATTCATTTTTTGCTTCAGCATCCTTCCACTTATTCCTTGAGTACAGGTAGTGTGCATCAGAGTAGACTATTATCGTTATCAGCCGTAGCGCTTCTAATTCAGGAGCCTTGTAAAATAATTCAGGGTGTGCTGGACTCAATTCCGAAGTCATCGAAAATTTGAAGGATTGTTAAGGGATGGTAGAGGGTGTGTTTGCTGAGTTCTCGAACACGAGGACCCTATGCTCTTTACAGGGGGAAGGGGGGGAACGTGATTTTTCCAGTTTTTTTTTCAGTTTTTGTCTATATCTTTTAAACTATGTGGTGTATCAAAAATTGGAGAGAACCATGTGAAAGAACATTAAATTTCCTCCAACATTCATCGGTCGTTTTTGACGAAATAATAACCAAGATACAGGAGTTCAAAAGTAGGTAAAACTTCTCAAAATGTGAGAAAATGCAAAAAATTTTAATATTGGGCTAATAAAATTATATTTTTACACAAACCTATGTATAATTACACATATTATGCATACCTCTACTCGATCTAACCCTTCATTCAATATAGGGGCTGTAGCTCCCCCTCAAGACAAGAAAAAAATAAAAAAATTGCATTCTGTTTTTTAAATTTTTAAATCCGCCAATAGTGGACACATCGCATACTGAATACCTTTTTGCATGAATTACATTTCACTACAACTACGAAATAAATAGCTGCATTCTGTATTACTGCATTCCTATTCCTAAGAAATGCATTAAAAAATAAATAAAACGTATTTCATATATTCCAAACTCCACAAAGGAACATTTCTAGCGCGCGCTTGCTTTGATTGGTTGGCCCAGAGACCCCCCCCCATAATTATTTCCTGAGTGCGCCATTGTGAAGCAATGCTATCGTAGTTTTCGACCGTTACCCCTTAGACCTCAACTACCAGAGCACCAAAGCAGCTGAAAGGTATAGACGCTCTTTGTTTCATTCATCGACCAAATTCGCCTTCAATAAGTCTACAACCAGCAGTACAATTCCACAGGTAAAATTTCTGGCAAATTCCAAAAAATCTATTTCACAAAATGTATTCAAATCTGGAAAATGATACTAATAAAAACCATTTTATAACTATGCTGATGTCGGAAATGGAAGCCAATGGCATTCACGTAAAGAAGGCCGAAGGAGAACCTGACGTCTTGATAATGGGTACTGCCATCACCCAAGCTATGAGCTGCTACAGCGTCACCATCACCGGTGAAGATGTCGTTATGCTGGTTTTGCTGACGGTGTTGGGTATTTCCAAAAAGAACATATTTTTCCAGAAGAGTGGAAGAGGTAACATTCAAAGTATCCGATATTCATCGCATTCCTTCAAATTCAATTGCAAGGACATCCTTTTCCTGCATGCGGTGACTGGATGCGATATCATCTCAGCTCTATTAGGAATTGGGAAAAAGAAGGCCCTGCAAGTGCTTGGGAAACACCCGTGGCTATCCGATACAGTCAGCATTTTCCGGGACCCTGATGCAACGCGACATCAAATTTCTGATGCAGGGGAAAAGTTACTGCTTACGCTGTATTGAGGGACAGCTTGGACGACATGATATACCGCATGTTCCAAACTGTGGTGGCAAATCCAAAATTTCAATTGGCCAGACTGCCTCCTACACGCGATTCTGCCAAATTCCACGCGTACAGAGCCTATCTCCAAGTTCAAACTTGGTTAGGGAAAGAGGGGATGCAGCGGAAATATCCATCTGCATGGGGCTGGACGTTGACTAAACCAGGTTGGTATTACTATCACATTTCGATTGTATCAACATTTCCCATCAAAAGAATATCAATAAAGATTTTCGTTTCGTTTTTTTCCAGGAGTAGTACCTACAACCATGAGTTTGAATGCTGCTCCATATGACACCAATGCAAGTGTGCAACTGGTTGCAGTGCAGGAAGCTGTTCCTGCAAAAAAGCAGGCCTCTTGTGCAAAACCATGTGCCAGTACTACGCTGAAAATGGCTGCGAAAACTCTCCAGAGGCTGAATTTAACGACGAAGATACCGATGAAGAAAACGAAGATGAGCCGACAATATTTGATAAGATGTGTGCTCGCGAGGAGGAGGCAGTCGAGAGCAACAACGACTATCCTCTTCCTGCTAAGAGACTGTATAGTGATTTGTAAATAATTAATTTTTTAAATTTATTTCTTAGTGCACTATATATCTTTTAATATAATTGTAAATGTTTTTAGCCCAAAACTGCATTTTCTCACATTTTGAGAAATTTTACCTTTTTCTGACCGCGCGTATCTTCGTTATTACTTTATCGAAAAGAACTTTTGTCCAAAAAGTGTCAAAGGAAATTTAATGCTTTTTCACGTATTTATTCCGAATTTTCGCTCAACAGCATAGTTTAGAAGATTTAGGCAAATAACCGAAAAAATTCCGGCAAATCATGTTTCCGCCCCCCAGTAAAGAGCACAGGGTCCTCGTGTTCGAAAACTAAGCAAACACACCCTCTACATCCCTGAACAATCCTACGAATTTTCGTTAACGTCGGAATTGAATCCAGGTAGAATGTGTACATGGCTCCTGGAGAATTCATAGCAACAACTTTCAGTGGAGCGATCGTTGAACAGTGTCCTTCAGAAAGTTGGAATCGTATAGGAAAATCTTCTTATAATAATTATTTTCGCTAGGTGTCACACGTTTATCTTTTAAAGACAATTGCCTATAATACGATTATTAGTAGAAATACACAGGAACGATTGAATCTTCACAAACTTCATTTTAAATTCTCATGTTTCGCTAACAAAGTAGCTTTATCAAGTGAATGCACAAATAAGCCTTTTTATACCTGTACTAATCTATAATAATAATAACATATTATCTACAGATAGGTAATTTAAATTTATTGATTTTGAGATTTAATAGAGAAATAAATAAGATCCCCTCTGCTCGTAGAGAAGGACATATGCCTCTCCGCTTACGAATTATTTGGAATTAATACACTAGATTCATTGTACTCGTGCTACTGGTGGGTGAAAGGGTGTCTTCAGTAAGCCGTGTAGTGTGCCCAGTCGGTAGTCCCGATGTGATTGAACACTGCATAAATATTGTAAAAACAAGGTAGGTAGGTACTACATTGTCTGCTCCATAGTTTCTCATATCCAGTCCATCAACATAAAAATCAATAGTCACCTTGAATTCTTCTCTTGAACAAAATGTTTCAAATGATCACTAGAATTATAGGAAATTCATAAACTGATATTGACTTCGGGCACTTCCTTTTCTCTTCGCACTTTGAATAAGTAGGTATTTCATCTCCATCCAAAGTCTCTTCACTAGTCAAATAATCCAAACATTGTGAAAGTTTTAGATGGTCTAGAAAGGCCCCAGAAAAGTTCGAAAGTGACTGAAAAATTTCCACAATTTGAATATTCATAGATTTAAGTTGGCAAACAAAGTAATCCACAATTTCGGAGTTGTCCATCTCCAAAAATCTCGATCGTAGTTTTCGAGCTTTTCCACTCTCACCTAAATTCTCGTCGATCTCTGGCAAGGTGGGACAGGTCTCTCTGTTACTTTATTGACGTCTTCATGTGAACAAGTATCGTATAAATTCCTGCGTATCATGCTGATCGGTATCGACAAACCGAGGTGCAAACTTTAGAATCTGCATTTTCATTGGAACTGTATAAACTAAATGAGCTGACGGTTTATCTGACCATATTTTTTTGACTTCCTCTGCAAAAACTTAGACCAGAGCCCCTTTCATACCAGAGATTCTCGTATTTATATTCCTCAAATACGCATCCTTTTTTAAATATTCCATCAATCATTTTGTGTTAAATGAACACTGGATACCAGTGGTCTAGAAGCCTCATGGAGTTGTTGCGTTCATTGGTGTTATTTTTCTCTGAGAAGTCTCTACAACCACGGTTGCCTCTATCAGTGGATAACGAACTCGTGTGGGAGCTGCTTGATATTGATTTGAAAGAAGATATAGCAGAACTAAAGACTTTTTGAGATTTATTGTACCCATGCAGTCTTTGCGGACAACCGAATATTCCATCCAAACTTCAATTAGCAGGAATAGAACCTAAAATAGATGCAGTATTTCCTTTTTGTATGGGTATACTTATGCGTTGTATTAAAAGAGTTCTTGCTCTGCTATAATCTGTTTTATTGATAAGTTTTTGGCTAATATGGTCGATCAGTTCAGAGGCGTAGCTACTAAAACTACAGTAGGTTTCGACAGCAACATGGTGGAAGATGGATTGGTCCCTCAAACTAGGATATTTTTTTATTGCCACCACCAGCATTTTTCGATGTTGTATCGATATGTGAAGCTGCCACTGTATCCATCTAGGTAAAGTCCCAGACTAGAAGTTTTTCATGGCTCCAAGAAATTAGAGACGGAAGGAATATCAGCAGTTGATAAAGCTAGGTTGATTAGGTCATTAACGTATTAGTGTCGCAAAAAACGTTCATTACTGAATCTGCAACTTAATCCATGGATTCCTTTTTCGTTGCTGATGGAACCACATCTGCATTTTTGAGTCAAATCGATCAACCCAAACGTAAACCCACAGAAATCCTAAAAGTTTCATCATCCATCAAAGTTCCATGGGAAGCAACAGGAAGAGCATTGAGTCAATCACCAGATTCCTTCCTGCTAACTTTCTTGAGACGGGCTTTTTCAAATGAAGAGTCTATAGCCAACATGAGGAGTTGCTTGGATGACAATTCAATTAGAGGAATATCCCAGGACTTCAGACAATTTTTTTTTCCGGGTTTAAAGGTATCAGTCAAAGAGCACCAGATAGACTCACACTCCGTTTAGTGAAAATCAAAGTACATTTGAGAAGAATCAGGTAAAATATGATCGATCAGATGTTGAACGCTATTGTATGAAGAAATAAATGTTGTTTAAGCGACAGAATATGCTTGACGGATTTTCGAACCGCCGCTACTCACAGGAAGTGTTGCTTGAAGCCATGTGGTTGAACTGAAATAATTGTTGGTGAGCTGCTTGAATTACATACGTAGTGTTGAATCAAAGAGGTCAAGTTCCTATTGACAGCGACAACATCTCAATATATAAGGTTATTTGGATATTGCTAGGCAGTTCTTTAAGAGAAAAAAGATCAACCTGTTTGGGAATGGTATCAATGCGGGATGCCATCAAACAAAGTGAATTCGTTTTTTCGTTCATTCATTCTGTCAAAGATTCTTCCGAAATGGGTGCACCAAGAAGGTTCCAATTGGTCTTCTTTATAATTCTTATGTCATGGGCAAAACTGTTGAATTTTCTCGGTATACTTTCTTCATGTTAATTCAAAATAAAAAATCGCATTTTTTTAAATTCAGTGCAATTCCAATTTCTTCGAATGATGAAATAATTTTTTTGAACTGTTCTGAAATCACATCAGATTCACTTCCTATGGAGCCATCACCATACCTTAACAAAAACAATAGTAGGTATACTCCCATTATCTGCATTAATAAATAACATCCACAAACACGATTGAATCCAAATTAATTCTAATCCCAAGAAAATGAATTCAACAAGGGAGAATTATATAAATACATTTGATCGATTTGTGTTGAATTTTTTGATTATTGATTTCAAGTGATTCTAAATCAAGCTTCAGTTCTTTATTTTCTATGGGTGAAATTTTGAATTCTTCATTAAAATTAGGGATTTCTTCTGAAAGATGATTTGAATATGTTGAATTAGTTTTCTTGTTCACATAACTCATATGATGTTCATATCTTGTTTATCTGACATACTTTGACTGACATACTTTGAACAATCAATTTTAAGAGAAAAAAAAATATTTCACAAAAAAACATAAAACATCGCTTTCTGAAAAATGTATTTGCAATACAGGTAATTCATTATTAATCAGTTATTACATGCTACATTTCTACTAAGAAAGTTGTGGCTATTTTTCGCTGTCGATTCTATATCTGTGAAGATGTCAATATTGTTGAAACTCTTATTGAAACCATTCGAAATGAAAATATGTGATTACATTCTGAATTAGTGAGTGAAACAAAAAATCAGTCCACAACGGCTTGCTCGGTATTTCAGTTAATTTATTCTTTTGAGTTCTGGCAGATTCCTGGAAGTTCAACATTATCGTCGATATAAGAAGTCAGAATAATTCATGAATTTCTCCTTTCGAATTCGCCAAAACAATAGAGATTTCTACTTACACTTTCCAGTTCTGCACCCTTTACTGAAGTAGTATTAAGTTGAAATATTCTTCATTCAGAAGATAACCTTTTGATCTTTGTTGAATTACATGAATATATTACTAATTAATATAAATTCATCTGAGAAACATTGTTAAGTTGCTTGACAATACAGATATCTCAGAGCTGTCTCCATGAAACAAGCAATTATTTGAAGTCGCTAAAAGAAAATCAAAACTTTCACTTATACTTTGAAATTTATAACGTCATTACACAATTTATATGATACTAGCAGACCCGGCCACGCATTGCTGTGGCTGGGGTTTTTGTTATTTTACATGGTAGTAAACTATTCAAGGGAAACGGTAGGAGAACACAAGGCATGGGGACCACCATGCTTTTTTACACAGATGCCATTTATAAAAAACATGGCGACCTCCATGATTCATTTTCTACTACTGTTGATATTGATCAAAAATCAATAACAAGAATTAAATTTTATTTTTTTTTATTTTTTGCATTCATGGTTGTAACAAATGAGTATATTACGAAGTTTTTAGTGACTAAGGTTTTGTCATATTACATAGTAGTAAACTATTCAAGGAGAACGGTAGGAGAATACCAGTCATGCTTTTTCACACAGATGCCATTTGTAAAAAAACATGGTGATCTCCTTCATTGATTTTCTACTACCGTTGAATAAAATTAATGAAAACAAAATTGTATAATTATTGAAAAAGTGTGAGGAGCTTTGTACCACTTTTTCATATATATATATATTAATTAACTTTTGATCCTGGAGCCTTAATACCTCATGACTATCAAAATAATATACAGTGCGATTTGATGCATAGCAAATATATAATAATATAACTATGTGATAATACTTACATGTATATATTTTAATTAAAGATTTTTGAACAATGAAGCACTAATAATTAAAAAGCAAAAAGAATTCCACTGGATCACTTTTACTATAATAATTACACGTGGCCGGCTATGCTATTATCAAAAATTGAAAAAGTAAGATCAATTGAATTTCACTGTATTGCGTTTACTACGAAATAACTTTAACTTATACTTTAGCCTCAGCAACACGTGGTGGTTATGCCATTGAATTGAAGCTTATGTGAAACGTTGATACTTTCAACACAGCGCCATCTATGTTAGAATCGTTTGGAGCTAACAGATAATTGTGACTGTCAAATAATAAACAAATAATTTGCAATAAAATAAATTGCGGTTATAAATTGAGATGTAAGCTATCCTATCGTTCAAGTTAGATCAAACTGCACACGGTGTGCAAATTTAATTAAAATCGGTTAGGTGGTTTAGGAATCGCGGACAAACAACGTGACGCGTAATTTATATACATATATTAAGATAAAAGCTTGACGCGATATTTGATTACCCGTATATACATTATTTGAAACTTTGAAAAATTAAAATCAGATCAAGTTATTCAATTTACTTGTTTATCTATGTAAACCCCGCGACAAGCTTTTATATTATGTAAATTGTATAATAACGTTAGATGATATTAGAAGTTTGAAATGAAATCTTTATTTTGTTACTTTTAAGGCTTTCAAATGAGAGCTTGTTTTTGGTAAAGTATTTTTACTTTTAATCAATTTTTTACTTTTTAGTTATCGATGAACAGATTTCTCAGTCTGTTCATCTCATTTTGCATCATTCTTACAAGGATGTTTGCCGGTTCATTTCGAACAGTCTATAAGGGCATTCTACTGATTTTACCGTACTTAAGGCCACGTATTCTTGACCAGCAGCAAAGAGCTTCGAGCATAATTATACAACGGCATGGTCGACAATACTACCTTTCATTGTTTGTGCTGTGCGAGCCCAACATGATTGGCAACATTCTTCGTTCTACAGTGCAGTGACTATATTTTGCTGGAAATTGCACAGTCTTGGGTTGAATGAGATGAACACCGTCAGTATCATACATTTGTACTCTCCGGAAGCAGGGCCATATGATTTATGTAACATGTCTATTGGCACCATTCACTAGACCTTTGGACACATCTACATTGTAATGCAACATCACCTTTGCCCCAACAAATCTTTTCAACTCCTCAGGGGTAGCCACATCAAAATTTCAGACGGTTGGAGCAACGGAGTTTATGATCACCATTTCCTCTTTTTTCAACTCGTATTCGTATTCTCAGCAAGGCCTGTCATTTGATACCCATATTATAGGAAAGCATGAAAAACTCAGTCCGCCATCTTCAGAAGCTTGCCATAGTGGATTGAGAGTGACGTCACTTCATTTTTCGAGTTATTCTCAGCAAGCTTTTATATTTGATACCCATTGTTAAAGCATCACATATTCAATTTCTTGAACATGCTGTATATTCATTTCGTGTCATTTTTTCTGTATCTATGTAAAAAAAAGTTGTTGTTATGAGAGATCTGAAGAATAAAAATAATATTGTCATCGACGATTTTGAATCTTTAATTATCGAATAAAAAGGAAGGATAACTCGAATACTATCGATTATACAGTCCATTAGGAACCAAAAGTTCCAATTTCGAAAAGAGAACGAAACATTCTCCAACATTTTGGTCCGATTCGAGCCGTATAGTAAAATTTTGGAACAGTCGAGTAGTATAGCAGCTAGCCCCAACGTGTGCCAGCAGAAGAAACAGTCAAGGTAGAGTACCAGCAAGTGAGTTACTTCTATCCTTATCCTTTCCTTGCAATTCCTTTTACCGAAATTGATTCAATCTGAGGGATGACAGATCTCGCGGAATTGAAGTTTAATCGAAAAATTGTCAAATCAAATTTGACAAGAGTGAAAACTTATTTGAGCAAAATCAATCTTGATTCATTCGATGAGATTACATGCAATGAATTAAAATCTAGATTAGTAAAATTAGAACCACTCTTAGATCAATTCAATGAAATAAAAAATAAAATAGAGTTCATTTCAGAGCCACCAGAAGTAGATGATGATGAAAGGGAAAAATTTGAATGCCTTTACTATTCTTTACAAGCTCAATTCGATGAATCAATTCAGAAATTTTACAATAAAAAATCTAATTATGAGGCAAAAAGCCGCGAGAACACAATTTCTGAATTAACGAGTGTAGGTGCTAATTCTAAAGCAGGAACTGATCATTTTTTCGAATTAAAAGTTCAAAAAGAAATTAATGAAGGTAATGAGCGCAACTCATCGCTCAACGAATGTGTAAGTATTGGTAGGAATATCAAAGTGAATAATAAATCAGTCCCAATTCCTGAAATGCCTGGGAATGACAATTTCAATTTCAATTCTATGATCCCTTTCAACATGGCAAAATTACCTCCAATGAGTATTCCCGTTTTTGATGGTCATGCAAATAAATGGGTAGAATTCAGAGACGCTTTCAAATCTATGATAGATGAAAGTGCTGCACTTTCTAATTTGCAAAAATTATTCTATCTCAGATCATTTTTAGTAGGGGAGGCCCTAGAAATAATCGAATCTATCCCTATCACTTTTTCTAATTATCCTGTTGCGTGGAGTGCTCTAGAGGAAAATTTTGAACAAAGCAAAATAATCGTCAATACTCACGTTCGTGCAATTATTGATTATCCGAAACTAAATAGAGATTGTTCAAAAGATTTGAGGAAAATGTTAAATACTTTGATAAATAATTTGAGATCTTTGAATGCTTTAGGGGAAGAAACCGAAAAGTGGGATACTTTGCTTATTCCCATAATTGTTGATAAATTCGATAATGCTACCTTCAAAGAATGGGAAGCATACTGTAACAGACATGAAGGTAATAAGAAAATATGTGATATAAATAATTTTCTGAGAAAGCGATGTGAATTTCTTGATAAACTTGAGACTCATAAGATTCAAAAAACTGAAAATAATAAATTTGATCCCAAGAATAAGGTTTGTCATAGACCACAATCGAGCATTCATGCTACTTCATCAAATTCAGAAAACTCAGTAAAGTTGCAATGTATTTTTTGCAAGGGTAATCATACAATTTATGGGTGTCAGGATTTCACGAAATTGACTACATCTATGAGAATTGAAGAAGCAAAGAAACATCATCTATGTTTGAATTGTTTGAAGCCTTATCATAATTCCAAAATTTGTTCAGCGCCGAAATGTAGGAAATGTGGAAAACCACACAATTCGCTTCTTCATATATATCCCCGACAGGTTCGAAAAAATTTCCCTCCAACACAGGAACATCGCGAAAACACTGATTTTACAATACCTTCTCAAATCTCGCATGAAATCAATTCTGAAATATCTAGAAATGAAACCGGTACGCATTTGGTATCCGAAACCATTTCAAACGCAGCGACATCTTCGCAAATTCTTCTATCCACTGCTGTGGTACTCATTGAAGATTCAAAAGGATTATTGCATCAATTTAGAGCACTTTTAGATAGTGGTTCGATGAGCAACTTTGTTACCGAAAGTTTATGCAAAAAATTAAATCTGAAGATGACTCCCATTGAATATTCGGTAACTGGGGTAGGTCAACTTAAAACAAGCATCGATTATATGACTGATATACGAATACACGCTGGTGCAAATGCTTATAAAAATGTAGTCAAGTGTCTGGTTATTCCGAGGTTAACTGATAATTTACCTATCATTTCTATGAACGTAAAACCACTTGAAATTCCTGAAAATTTTATATTAGCTGATCCTACATTTTTCGAGTCAAGTCCAATAGATATTATATTGGGATCTAACGTATTTTGGGATATACTTTGTATAGGGAAAGTACGAATAGGAAACACTAATTTATTTTTGCGAAAAACCAAGTTAGGTTGGGTAGTAGTAGGCAGTGTAGACAATTTAATCGAAAAATTCAAATCCATAAATTGTTGCAATATTAACGCGAATTTGGAAACACAAGTGATGAAATTTTGGCAGATTGAAGAAGTAGGAAAAAAGTTAGTTTTATCGGAATCTGATAGAATATGTGAATCTCATTTTGCTAATACTCATCGCCGCGATGAAGAAGGTCGATTCATTGTGAGCATACCGTTTAAAAACAATTTGAATAAATTAGGTCAATCTCGCGAATATGCATTGCAACGATTTTATTCTCAAGAACGTAGATTGATAAATAACCCTTTGTTACAAATTGAGTATAAAAAATTCATGGATGAATATTTATCTTTGAATCACATGAAGGAAATCGCTGAAAATTTAGATGAAGAAGAACTGAACTTTTATCTGCCCCATCATGCAGTAACACGCGAAGAATCTACTACTACCAAAGTCCGTATAGTGTTTGATGCCAGTTTAAAAACAGATAGTGGCTTGTCCTTCAATGATGTTCAACATGTAGGTCCAACCTTACAAAATGACTTATTCGCGATTCTTTTGCGCTTTCGAATATTCAGCTTGGTTATGGCAGGAGATATTTCTAAAATGTATCGTATGGTTTGGATCGATCCAGCTGAAACGCGATTTCAACGAATTTTTTGGCGAGCAGATCCAAATCATAAACTGAAATGTTTCGAAATGAAAACAGTTACATACGGTAATTCATCTTCTCCTTACTTAGCTATAAAATGTCTTCACCAGTTAGCCAAGGAAAATAGCGAAAAGTTTCCTTTGGCCGCGAAATCTATAGAAAATTGTTTTTATGTCGATGACTTTTTGGCTGGTGCTAATAATAAGCAAGAATTATTACAGTTACAACATGAAGTCACGAACATACTGTCGAAGGCAGGATTCCATTTAAGAAAATGGAGATGCAATGATGCAAACTTACTAGAAAAATTTGAGATGAACGATAAATTAGAATCCAATATTTTGAAAATTGGAGAAAATGAATCCTGTAAAACACTCGGTGTTTTATGGAATTCTCATTCAGATATGTTTCAATATTCGCAACCACGTTTTGATGAAAGGATCATAACAAAAAGAACTATATTATCAGAGTTATCGCAAATATTCGATCCTCTGGGTCTTTTAGGGCCAATTGTTGTCAACGCTAAGTTGATAGTTCAACGGTTATGGCAATTAAAAATATCGTGGGACGCGGCAGTTCCTGAAACGATAAAAGATACTTGGGGGAAATTTCGTTCAGAATTACAAGAATTATATTCTATTCAAGTTCCTAGGCACGTGTTGATGAATAAATATGAAAGAGTGGAGCTTCATGGCTTCGGAGACTCAAGCGAAAAAGCCTACGGCTGTTGCGTGTATCTGAGATGTAGATCATCTGATGGTACTTATCAATCTCGATTGCTTTGCGCGCGATCAAGAGTTGCTCCAATGAAAAGTACTACATTGATACGTTGATACTTCTGTACTTGTTTCTTTTCGATTCATTCAAAAAAGCCTTCTGATGATTCAGATATCTCTTATATGGATATTTTATTTTTCACAAATTTATACAAAAACTGTTTAATTTGTTGTAAGCATAAACTCACCCTATTTTTCAGTGTAGAATCCACAGACGTTGAGGAAAAATTTGTTACACAATTTTCTGAATAGTCAATTTCCAAGCACCTTAAATAATTTTTTTGAAAAGCTTTCCACATTCAGGAAGCGTAAGGTCTTATTCGAGAAAATTCTGGCATTTGTGTACTTGACAATCTTATTTTCCAAAAAATTGATTGTTTGAACTGTAGCCCTTTAGTCATAATGTTTCGAATATAGTTATATTTAACTTATCGTATAGATTTTAAAATTGTATGTATTACAAAATCAAAGTTTGGGTAAGCTTCCAGGGTCAGACTGGACAGGGTGGAAGTTGCCGCTTTGGCCAACCTTAGACAAAAACACAACTAAATAACATGCACTTCTTCTACTGATCAATGACCCTCATCCCTTATAAACTTCAATTCAATAGTAATAGTTAATTGGATATGGAAAACTGGAGTTATTAGGCTCTGAATTGTATTAAATAGACATGTGAAATGTTCATGACGCTTTCAGCAAATATTTTCAATTTTGAACATACCATGACATCTAAGTCGCATGCCACGTTTTTTTATTCATCCTCTACTTTCAGTTTTATAAATAATGCCTAATTTTCTAGAAACTCCTTAAAACAGTTAATGTGTTTTACCATGGGAAGAGATGTTCCTGTACTATTAACATTTTGTTTGGAATCCTAAAAACCTTCTACTCTTTTGTTAATTCAATTACCTTCTTTTATATTTTATTCCTTATTTTACTTTTCAATTTGAAAATGTATTTTTGTAATTTGGTAGTTTTATTGATAAAAGTTAGAAAATGATGGAGGTCTAAAACTTATTATAAATACAAATTTTTAAACGGGAAGTGGTAGGTCAAAAGTTATTATAAATAACATTTTTTTAATGGGGAAGTGGTTGGCCAAATAAGTATACTGCCACGTGGGTCAAATGGTCCCAGACCAACTCTGTTCACTTCCGGCATAACCGGAAGTTATAGACACTGAAAATATTCCAATTGAAACTAGCTCATCGGAGAATACCCGTATAAAAATTGTCAGAAGAATAGTCCCAGTAGTTTTCCGTAACATAGAGACTCATCTCATCGTCGAGTACCATGTAAACTATAAGAATTTTTCCACGACAATAATGAAAAGACAATAGTAATACAAATGCTGTGATTGTAAGTAGAACTGCTATTTCTGATTTGATTCTGTAGCTTTGTGAACGAGCTAAACAAATTTGGGAAATATCCAGATCAAGAACAAATGAGTTTTATTGGTAAACACACCGCAAACCCAAGAATTCATTCATTTTCCTCTGCTGAATTTTTCATGTTTCCATTATTTCTTGTTCCATCTTAACCCTTACTATCTGATTATACAAATGCAAATTTTGGAGCATTCCATATTCCAAAGGGAATATAATATTTAATCGAATCGAACCCCAACGTCAGAAGCTCCACTCTCGTGTACGTAATTATTTATGCCTACTTCGTCTTTGATAACAATCTACTCTAATGATCTTGATACATCAAGGTAACATTTGGAAGGTTCACTCGAATATTCCGAAAAAGGGGACCTCGTGTCACTGTTGATGTCACGTAGGGCTGAGAGCTCCGAGATGTCAAATGTCACGCACTCTATATTTGTAGTACATTAAAGTCGTTCATTTGTAAGAGTCCTTTCTGTGTTTGGGGTGCGAATGTCGCAAATCATGACAGATGTTGTTTCCGGGGGTGCGAAATGAATAGGAGGAATCAAGCACTTTGAGAATTTGTGGAACAACCTCTTTGATATCATTTTAGAAGTCATGCCAATATAAGTGATTCTTTCCTTGCCGAAAAATTTCACATATTAATTCCACGCATAAGTATTTGTGAATATATACGATATCATTAGGCCATTCTGAAAAACAGCACCATCCTAGCCAAACTTATCTTTACTAAAGCGCTGGAGGAACGTGGTAAATTTTTATATTTTATAGTAGCCTAGAGCAAGACTCGTGAACCCACAGGACGAAGCCTCTATTAGCAATTACGCAATAGAGGGAGTGCTGGACAAGTGCACCAATAGGGAGCAACAGAGAGAGAGAGATATTTTATAGTATATTATTCTATTACAAGATTAAAACCAAGTTGTCAGATTTTTCCTACAGCTCATTTGCCGCAGTTTTTGTTCAGTTTTGTCATACGTTTCCTTATTTCAGGTTTCAACAACCAAATTCTTCATTTTGGACCGAAATATAGGCTCAGTTCCATTTGAGAAATTAATAATAATAATAATACTAGGTATGTGTTTCTCAGTAATTAATAAATAACAACAAGAAAGAAAATACCACATTGGAAAAAACCGAAAATCAGCTGTGTTTTGGTTGGTTTCCGGGTTTTGCCGTGGGCTTCTTTGGTTTAAATCTCCAAACGTTTCGACTGCAACTGCGGCAGTCAGCTGTTTATTCCGCACGACACAGTTCCTGTTTTTCATGCCGAGATCGAATATATGCTTTAGAAAAATAAAATAAAAAAATTAAATTTTGTGAATAGGAAGGCAAAAAAAGTACAGAAATGAACAGTTAACATTATTATAACGGAAAATTATATGCCAGTTCTTTCTGTAGTCACGTATTTGAGAAGCAATGACTTCAGTTCCTCCAAAAGTTCCTCAGAAATTGAGTTGTTCACCTCAGTGATTTTATATGAAAATGACCTTCTAAATATTGGCCGTGGTGGCATGCGGGTTCAGTGCAAGCATCACACGTATTAAAAGGTAAGGGCTACATCTTCCCCTAGCTCGCACAAGTCTCTCACTTCTGAGGGTTGCACGTAGGGGTGCAACCGGTTAACGGATGTAACAATTTTAACAATTTTTTAACAAATAGTTATTTTCGATGAGGAAGGGGAGTAAGTTTACCTTTGAACCTCATATAACTTTTAATTTACTCCGTCATTGCTGGTACTCAAAAGCTATACTCATTTAGAAAATCTTTGCTTTCCTCAACTTGTTGTTTAATATACCAGTATACATCGGCATTATTATCATCAATCTTCGGATGATTACTCCAGAGTGAAACAATATCGTTATTGTCATATTTATGCAACTCCATCAAGTTGAAATCTCTTCAGAATGGAGCAACTATTCTTATGTTTGATATACTTTTCATTTAAGATAATCAATTCATTCATTATTAAAAGTTCACAGTGAAGTACTTAGCTTGAACGATATAATGTTCAGGTAAAAACATAGTTATTTTAGTGATATTTATGAGCATATCACTATCTATATTTTGAGAATAATTCTAAGACTTCCCGTGATTACATTCAAACATTACATTACATACTGCCATATATACTATCGAGCATCAGATACTGCTGAGTATTCCATCTGTTATATTTTATTGAGTTGTTAGGTGAAATTCCTATACTCTACAATCTTTGTTGAGGATGGGTAAGCGTTAGTTCACCTATCCTTGCACCTCATATTCGTAGGTAATACGTCAAGCTAAAGCAACATAATATTGTTCAAAAACGAGAAGGAATTCACGATAATCGCTGATAACACGAGTTGTATTTGTTAAGATTTTTTCATGAATAAAATCTAAACCATTTGAACTATTATGGCCAGTAATTTTAATTATTTGTTGTTCTTCTATTCCGGATCTTGCCAACTGACTGATAGCTGTAGATCTATATACATATCCAGTAGCCAATGAGGAATCGAACTACAAAATCGAAAACATGATGTTTTCAATTATCATCACAAAAATTTCAACTAATCAAAACACGCTATTTCAGGATAAGTGAAATAATCTTTAAAAGCGTATTTCAGTTATATAGGTGATTTCCCTGAAAACTTGCAAGAGACACACGAGTCGTCTAGATCCACAATACGATTGTAAAAAAATTTCGTTCCTATTGTTGCTATATGTACATTTCTCCTTTTCGTGATTTGAATCATTTGATCTGCTGCTGTTCTCCCTTTTCCCAGATCAATTAGTATGATTTTTATTTGATTATTTTTATATTGTCATGAATTGGAGTTTTTTACGAATAACTAGGCAGAATCTGATCTTTTGAAGATTTGAAACACTTCGGAAACAATATAGAAAATAACATTCATTCATCTACTTACAATTAAAAATAACAAAATAATTATTCTGAATTCAATTAACGATGGAAATAATTTAATGAATCTCTCGTTGTTCAATTTCAATGAATTTTAAAAAATTAATTATCATAACGGGGATATAACTTTTCAAACCATTGTCTAAAGGTACTAATTAATGTACTTCCCAACTCCCTCATTGCCCTCTCTAGCTCTGGGCACGGCAGAACCCTAACTCCAACTCCCTGATCGAACTATCAGTGGCCTTCTTTCAAACGCTTGTTTTTTGTTTAGAAAACGTACGATACGTAATTACGGACAAGATGTACTTCAAGACATAATAGTTTTATAACACACTCAGTGAATAAGGAATGATTTAATATACGGTGTGTCCGAAACATTTTTGACAATATCAAGTTCCGTCTTTCTTGTAATTTCTCTGTAGTTCTGATCTTCTTCTGTAGATTGGGCATCTCAAATCTTTTGCTGAGTGTTTTCTTGGCACTATTGACATTTTCTTGCAGTTAATGCATTATGTGTTTTCGCTTTCGCATCCCTGTCCGTCTTGGTCTACAGCGCATTTATAGCATATTCTTACATATTTATTTGTTAGTTCGAAGTTTATAATTCCCTTCATTTACAAGCCATTTCATTATTTGTGTTGGTGCTTCTAGTATCCAATTTAATTTTTTTAGCATGTTATTTTTGTTAATACTTTTATTTTGTCTTCATCATCGTTTCTAAATTCTTTCGTGATCTTTTTGTTTTGACTTATGATGGTTTCTTCCACATATGCTTCTGTTAGTCCTCTTTCTATCCCTGTTAGATATAGTTCTGGTCCTGTGTTTGTTCCTATATGCCTTCCTGTGAGTTAGTTGTTAATTATTTGCTATCTGTATTTTAAGTTTTTGGTGCTGTTATTGATTTTCACTTTTTATTATGATTGCTCCGATTCTGAGTTTTCTCCCGATTTCAAAAACATCCACATATTTCTTCTGTTTTGAGTTCTTCTTTTCTTTCGTTTTTTCCTCAACTTTTCTTATTATTATTGCTATTCTTTTTTTTTGGTGTTGTCCACCATGTTGTTTTTTTGCTGGGATTGTTCTTGCTGTGGGTGTCGAAGCTGCGTTCGATTCATTTGTGCTTAGCTATAAAGGTTTTGGGATTGTTTTAATTGTGTATCGTATTGGGGAGTTTGTTCTCTACTAATTGTTTCTGGGTACAGGTTGTAGAATTGTTCGGTTTGTGCTTCTTGTCCTATCTATGTAGTTCTTTCTCGTTGTGACATCGATTGTGTTTCTACTGGTTCTCTGGTTAGTTGTGGTATGTCTATATTGTCTATATTGTGATGCAGTTGGCGATTTTGGTCTCTGTTGATGTGTCTGCTAGTCATTTGATCAAATGGTTGTATGTTTTCTGTATTTCATGTATGTTGGTATTTCATTTGTTCTAAGGATGTCCTGTCACTAGTGGAAATTGTTTCTTTTGTGTTTTGACTTGCATATCTTGTTAGGCTCTTGACCTCTACATCTGAACCTGTCTATTAAATCTCCCGTTCACCGTTTGGAGGGCTCCTATTTTCCATATGTTCCTGGTTAGTTCGGCTGGTAGTTCGTGTGTTACTTTTCTGTTATTCTGTTTTGCCACGCTGACGTTAATTCTCTTTACTATCTCAATTTTTCCTTTCATATATTTCTCTGATTGTTCCTTTTCGTCCTTTCTGTTTCCTGTTCTAATTGTTGACATTGTTTCCATTTCTTTTCCGTCTTTTCCGTTGTCTAATCCTTCCTTTCTCTTCCTTTCCTCTTCCTTTGCTCTTCTCTTCTTGGTTTCTTTGTGCTGTTGTCTTATTCTAGTGTGCTGGGTGGTATTTTTGTGTTCCTCTGCTGTAGTTTTTCTAATTCTTTGTGGTCTATAGGTGGTGTTATAGGTGGTCCTGGATCCATGGGATTCTCTAGGGCGTCCACAATTGTGTTGTCCTTGCCTCCGTCACTTGACTGATGAGGTATATTTGATCATTTGGCTGGTAAAAGACTGATCTATTGTCTATGTTTGTTTCACATCAACTAGTGTTTGTGAATCTTATGTTTGTCACAGAAATAACTAACTATATTGTTCACTTGTCTTGGTTGATGAAGTGTTCAGAGTTCCGATGGCTGCGAACACTGAAAACCCTGCACTAATATCAACTATCGATCCTTTCTCACTATTTGTCGTCCGTTTCGCACTATTTTCCGTAATATCCAAACACTTTTGGAATGTGTGGTGAACAATCATGATTGCATAAAAAATGCCAATGCAATTAATTACATCGGCTGAAGTGGCAGTGAAATAGTTCAGACGAATGATCTTAGTGAGCAAGTAGAATGTAGAGTTAGAGGTAGAAATATCAATAGAAAACAGATATACCAATATTGTCAGTTCACCAATGCGTGGGTGGACGATAGCTGCCCTCCTATTTAAGAAAGAAAAAAAATGGTTGAAATAAAAGTTGTAAAAAGCAATTATATATTCCAAAAATAACTACCATCGAACAGCGTGTTCGATAAATGTGTGACTAATCAAAGTAACGTTTTTTTTTTCAATGAAACCCTATATATTTTCAATCCATTGAATTTCTTTAGAAAAGTGTTTCTCACAAATTCAAGTTGTATGGGATTATACCAGGTGGTTCTTAATTTATGGTGATATTTATATCTCAAAATGGGTTCATTCAACATACAATACCTCAAAATTACTAATAAGGAATACGAACATTTTTTCACCAATTGTCTTCGAAAATGGTGTATTATTCATTTCACATTCATAAATTCAGCGAACAGCACTTTTCCATACAGGGGCAACCAAACTCGTGATCACTTTTTTCTCAGTTTTTTCAAACGAAACATCCTGTAATTGAGGCTACACCAGAATAGTCCACACTATTAACATCCAGAAACTGTAGGGTTTGCTTATTTGATTTCCATCGAAAATGTATGTCACCCTTAAGGAAAGTATGGAAATGTCATAAAAGCAGTACTGATATTTTTATTCAATGATGGAGAAACAGGGCAACAAAGTAATCTCAAGCAATGTTAAAAAGTGCCAATTCACATAAGATGATCTCGCAGTGCAATATAATTTATTGTATCAAAATGAAACATGACCTACATGTTGAGTAACTGTGACAGAAATTGATTATTGGCCAGTAGATATCCTGATTCAAGATCTTCAAATACGACCAGAAAATTAATTAGCGAAAATACTTTCAACAGTTTTCGTTTTCGTAAACAGAGTAATAAATTTCATGCATACCGAATTGAATTGCATCAAGAACTTTGTGAAAGGGACGATGATACTGGAGTTCGCTATTGCAAAACTATATACTGAAATTCATTCGCGAGATACCAAATTTTTTTGATATAGGTACATTTCGTTTGGTGACGAGTCTACATTCAACTGCAATACAATGGTTGACACAATTGCCACTACTACTCGATAGAGAATCTCCATTGGTTTAGACAAATTGACAACCAAAAATTATGGTCGGTAAATATTTGCGAGATCATAATGGGGATCAGGTGGTATGATGATGGGGTTCTTTAGCAATTCAGAATGTACCAGAGATCATGAAATAAAGTTCTTCTTGGTTTTGGTATATATGCATACCCAGAATTATGATTCCAGAAATCTTGTATAGGAGTTTTAAGTATTTCGAATCATATTGAAGAAACACACTTCTTTTCATGAAAATGCTGTGGAAATCATGCGGAGATTATCCCAATGGACTGGATTATAATGCTTTATGAGACGAGGCCCTGCTATAATGCTCGATAGAAAAATAGCATAGGGTAGAAATTAGATTATGGTCAGATTCCTCAAGAGAACCACAAACTTCTATACTGTATAGATCAGTGTGTTGGCATACTGGTTGTGGATATCAGAAATTAACAATAAAAAAACAATAGTTTTTATTTCTTTCACATTAGATCAATTATCCTGATATTGTTTTCCCAGATATGAGGTGGAGAATTTCAATTCACTTATTACTTGAATTAAATAATCTATTTTCATTTCGCCCTCTACCTGAAAAAAATCAATTCTAATAAACTTTTCAAGGGATGAATACCCTAAACCATGATATTTCCCATACAGAGAACACCAAATAAATGCATTGAGGTAATTCCTGATATAATTCAAGGAAGTGAATAGACAGAATTACCTATTGATTGTTGTTTTCTACCACTACGACAATAGTGAATAAGTGATAACCCGTAACGGACTATCAAAAGCCTCATCAATTTAATAACCCCGAAGAATAAGGGTGTCATTCAAAATTAATACTCGAACAGTTCAAACATGAATCGCCGTCATGCCACTAGTGTATCGAGAGATGAAGTAGTCACGCGACCCTACATTTGTAAGTACATTAGAGTCATTCGTGTGATTGATTTACTTCTACCAGCGGTTGGGGTGCGATCGACGCCATCGGTGTAGGGCGACGTTTACAATTGTTCAAAAGTGGAGAAATGAATAACATGCATTAGGCAATTCAGAACATTACTGATTCACCGTCATTTTAATGGACTGGGTAGTGTTATAAATTAATTTCGGTGAAAACACAATAAATTCAATGATTGTTATTGTGGGAGTTTGTACACATACTAATCCATGTTATTATACAGGGCAGTTCAAATTCGACCCCCACCGCATTGGATCTCCGAAACTACAGGAGATACGTCGAAGCTAAATTGGGGCAAAGTTGCCTATTCTGGTGCTTAACTAAATACTGTTTTGAAACTTGGAAAATTCCGGAAATATCAGGAAAAACTGAAAATCGGAATTTCTTTATTTGACAACATAGCTCAAAAGCAAAAGTACATTTTCATTGAAACTTTTTTTCAGCTACACGTTTTCATGTTCAGATTTACTATCCGACGTTTCGTCTTCTGGCATTCATCATCAACTTTATTTTCTGTTGTGGGCGCCATATTGTTTTTTATACAGAAAAATAGTGATTCTCATTCTGATTTCATTGATGTATAATTTGTTATGATTTGCACTTCTGAAACCACAGATATTAAAAAAAACAACTTCATCTGAGATGGTCATGACTCCATCCCAAAATTGTGTTTAATAATCACTAGCTGTCAGGACTCATTAAACATCATAAGTTTGCACAAATACTTCAGTCGAAATGTCCTTATTCTCAAATGAAGCAAAACGAGATATGTTGAAACTTTATTATAAATTTGATAGGGATAGTACGAAAACAACACAAATTTATTTTGAATTATATCCGGAAAGACAACAGCCAGATAGAACATTATTCGGAATTTTGGGCAAACACTTGGCTGAGTACGGTACGTTTCCTAAAACAAGACTGAAATCACGAGCTTGTAAAAAATGCACAAAAAGTATAAAAACAAGTGTTCGAAATGATTGCCTTCCTCTTGAATACATAACCGTAGACCTGAATTGCGTGATGATATTGTCTCTAAGTTCATCTACTGTGTCATATTCTTGCTCTCCATAGATTCTGTTCTTTAACAAGAAAGTATCCAAAACTGTAAGGTCAGGTGACCTTGCCGGCCACCTCACTGGTCCAGACTTTCCTAACCACCTATTAGGAAATCATTGGTGTAAATATTCGCAAACTGCTCTTTTATTGTGTGGAGGAGCCCCGTCATGCTGAAACGAGCAGCTGTTACAATTAACAAGGGGAAACGTATCCATATATTCTTCGAATTCGATTCTTAAGAACCGAAGATAGGTTTTCCCGTTCAAAGTATCAGAGAAGAAATGAGGTTCAAGTATTCGGTCGTCATAAATTCCAGCCCACACATTCAAACGAAACCGAACTTGTGGTCTGACTTCTCTAAAGTGTCGTGGATTATTTTCACTCCAAATGTGCTCATTATTTCTATTAAAAACACCACATTTCGAAAAAGTACTTTCGTCGGTCCTAATAATGTTTTTCAAGAAGTTTGTAGGGTCTTCCCTATTCGAGAGCCAGCTACAAAATTCCATCGTTCTCTCAGGTTCACCTGGATGTAATTTTTGTGAAATATGTATCTTTTAACATTTCAAACAACTTTTTTTGAATTCCCTCCAAACGCTCGTCTGTGGCAGATCAATTTCTGCCGAGAACTGATGTGTTGATTTGGAAGGAGCTGCATTTATCTAAAAAAGTACCAAAAATAATTTTACTTCTTCGAATATGGAATGAACGATTATTTCACCTCGGCTAATAAGTTACGTCTAATATTTTGTTCCATTCTGCTTCCATATTTCATTCTTGGTTTTTGAAACGCACCGTACTCAGCCAAGTGTATGTCCAAAATTCCGAATAATGTTCTATCCGGCTGTTGTCTTTCCGGATTTAATTCAAAATAAATTTGTGCTGTTTTCGTACTATTTATTCCTATCAAATTTATAATAAAAATTAAAAATATCTCGTTTTTCTTCATTTGACAAACTTATGATGTTTTGAATTCTGACAACTAGTGTTTATTAAACAAAATTTTTCGATGGAGTCATGACCATCTCAGATGAAGTTGTTTTTTTTAATATCTGTGGTTTCAGAAGAGCAAATCATAAAAAATTTATACATCAATGAAATCAGAATGAGAATCACAATTTTTCTGTATAAAAAAACAATATGGCGCCCATAACAGAAAAAAAAGTGGATGATGAATGCCAGAAGACGAAACGTCGGATAGTAAATCTGAACATGAAAACGTGTAGCTGAAAAAGAGTATCAATGAAAATGTACTTTTGGTTTTGAGCTATGTTCTCAAATAACGATAGAAAAATATAAAAACGAAAATTCCGATTTTCAGTTTTTTCCCGATATTTACGGATATACTCGGAATTTTCCAAGTTTCAAAATAGTATTTTGTTAAGCACCAGAATACGCAACGTTGCCCCAATTTAAGCTTCGACGTATCTCCTGTAGTTTCGGAGATCCCAATGGTGGGGTCGAATTTGAATTGCCCTGTAGATCAAAATTTAAAAACTTTGTTCAAGATTAACAAATCCTTTTGTACGCTACATTCATAAAATGTTTTGTGATATATTTTTATGCTAGTAAATCAATCAGTCCAAAACGTTAAATATCAACTACGGCTGACTTAGAATGCGGGTTACCACAGAGTTCAGTACTTGATCTGATACTCCTTCCATTATATAGAGGGTGACCTACAGTTGAACAGCCAAGGGTTCAGAATTGAATTTTTTAGGTATGAGAATATATTATTTTTTCCGTGAAGCATATGTCCCAACTTGCTTCAATTTGGATATACAAGCTGTCATAGTATTCAGAAAAAAATTTGTATTTTATTAATTACTCGAAATTCTTAATTTCAATTTTGACCAAACTTGTCATGAATATTTGGGGTGATGAGGGGCTTCTTTTAGTGTACTAACAATAAACTCATCCAGTGGCATTCACAGGGTTATCTGATTGATATCAAAAACAAATATTTTAACGTCAATATCTTTTTATGTATGTTCGATTTTTGTTTAAGATTAAGCAATTGTCTACAAGTTTCTGCTTTTCATTTCTTTTTCTATCTTTTATTTTTTAAAAACAATTTGAAAACCATTTCTTGCATATAACAGAAATAATAAACATTTCAACAAAAATCAGAAAGTTGAATCATTTATATCGATTAGGGGGGCTCTGAAAGATTTTTTCACTGAAAGATCCTAGAGTTTCAAAAAATATTACGCCGATTAGTTAGAATCCATGTACTTCCATTTTAGATTATTTCAGATGCAGAAATATAATTTTGTTTTTTGTCTTTATTCTATCCTATTGAAAATTCGATTATTGCTATATTCACATTGTAAACTTCAGTTCTTATTTTTATGAAAATTAATACAATATCCATTTAATAGCATTTTTAATCATGGGTAGAAAATACATGCATGTAACTTCAGAACTAAAGTATTAGAAGTAGAAATATCTACAGGAATCCCTGTACATTTTTTTTTTCATTATCCGGAAGGACACGCAATTTGTGATAACACTGTTGTTCAAAATTGTAAATCGGTTGAAAAATTGATCTTCTCATTTAATTGCAGCAATCATATTTTCCAACAGTAGTACCCATAAAGAAATGTTCACAACTGCCATTTCTCAAATGGCAATATACTCTTTTCACATTGTCGTATTGAAAAATGATGAACTATCAGATTACTCTAATGAAAAGATTTGATTTTTTGCTTGGATTTTGTAGGTTCAAGCCGCCTCTGTTGGTACATCCCGTATCTTCGATTCCTTTTAGAATTCTCCGAAACTTTTAACACGATTATTTGGATAATTCATAACTTTTCAATCCGACAAAATGAAAACAGTATGTTACCATTTGAGAAATGATAGTTGTGAGCATTTTTTTATGGTACTACTCCGTTTTGAGGAAATTTTTGATATTTGTTGGAAAATATGGTTGCTGCAACTGCATAAGAAGCCCAACTTTGTTTGATTGAACAGTAAACTGTATCTCCGCCATTTTCAACCGATTTTCAATTTTAAAGAACGATGTTATCACAAATTGCGTGTTCGTTTGGATAATGAAAAAAATTGTACAGGGTGTCATTTGAAAGAAAGGTTTGGGGTCACTTCCGGTTTTACCAGAAGTGGTGTATCTTCGTTAATGGAGTCAAAATATGCGTATGTGAGTAATATATTGACGTACCAAATTTGAAACCTATAGAAAAATTGGGGGGCGCACCTCACCTCGTGGTCGCCCGGTATACATAATCGGTTTCTTTCAAAACTTCAAAAATTAACTCATTTACTCTAATAACAAAATGAAAATTTTATTCATACACGAACTTCACCCATTGTGATTTATTTCTTGTCATTGTTTTAGTCTCTGCCCATGTATTCCCATTCCTGTGAAGTATTTTTCCTATAACTCCATCACATATTTCTCTTGGTCGTCCTCTTTTTCGCTTCTTTTGTATTTTTGTCTGCCATACTCTTTTAACTGATTTGGTATCATTTCATCCTTGGCAGATGACCCCACCAGCTTAGTTGTCTCTTTTCAATGAACATGAGTGTTGATTCTATGTCAAGGTGTTGTTCTTTAATGTTTGTATTTCTGAGTTTATCTTTTTTTGTGACTCCTTTAGTTCGTCTCAGATACTTCATTTCTGTCGTCATCACCCAAGATTGACATCCAGATATAATATATAATAATATTTGTAGATATATTGTTTTGAACATATTTATCTTTGTTTCCTTCGACATTTTTTTTATTTATGAATGCCTGATTCACTGTGTAGCACAAAGTTACACTTTTTCAACTAAATTGTAAATTTCTATTTCTTGCCTTCCGTTGTGTTCTAATTCCACCCCCATATATTTAAATTTTCTACCATAATTTTAGTTTTTTCTTTATTTACTTTCATTCCAAATTCTTCACAAACTGCATTCCAAATTTCCAAGTTTTTCTGTGAATCCATTTCTTTTTCTGCCATTATTATTTCATCATCTGTAAAAGCTTCTTCTGAAATATCTTCTCTTCTTAAATTGCACTGTCCCACGTGTAGTTTTTCCATTCTGCTAGAATACTATTTCATTATTTCATCAATGAAAATTGTAAATAACAATGGACTTTGTCCTCCTCTTCACCTTAATTATTCTTTTGTTATAACAATTTATATGCATGTATTAATTTCAGTACAATCATCATCAAACAACAAGATTGTGGCATTGATTTATTTCTAAATCTATCGATCCTCACTGAACAAGCTCATTCAGAAAACAATGGATGGGTAATGCAAAAAATAATCATTTAATTTTATCGCAATCTTTGAGAAAAAATGTTTGTGGTCTTTAAGAGTCAATAATCAGACGAAATGGAAACACCACCATGGTTTTTCCCGATAAATCTCATCCATCATGGTAAAGAGGAATCATGAATTGGTCAACTTCAACTTTGAATGAGATACCGTCGTGGTACCTCGACCACTCACTTCAAAACCATTACAGACTCGAAATAGATGTACAGATTTCATATCCTTTTTATAAGCTTGTGTGGGAATCATGTTTACATTTTTGTTTATGATACTGTACGAAAACATCCATCATAAATGATTCAGGTGGAGGGCCCTTCACTGTAAAATAAATATGCGTTGAACAGAACTGAGAGACAGGTTACGATATATTGTTATTCCAGGCACTATATCGAATACGTCAAGTGGTCTCGTGTTTCTGGAAAAATTTGGGATTTTCTTCACGATGTGTTTTCCCATGAAACAGCATTTGGACAGTGCCGTCGACGCGTTGTCATGGATTACTGTTGAAACACGGGCAAATATGTGAAAACCAGGTCTTTTGTTTAACTTTCTTTTTGTATTGTCCGTGAAGGAAATTTTACCACTTAGCGGTTTTACTTTACATAAAAATGTCATGGCAATAAAATATAATGGCTTGTAATGAATAATATGAAGATACAGTACTGTAAATCCGTTAATAATGAAACTTAGTTTAATTTCCCCACTTATGATATCAGTCAGTTTTTTGAAACAACGTAGTTCTAATAGAAAACTTACATATAGGTATTTCCAGTATCCATAGAAGTTTGGACTTCAGATGGAAATTTTATCAACAAGAATATCTGGACTGTATACTCCGGCAGAAAATAATTTGCTACAAATAATTGAGGCACAACTAACTTCTCTGTTTTTATAATAAGGGTTCAAAAATTATTCATTAATTCATTTCCAACAAATGCAAGTTTAAAATATAAAATCAATATTTTCAAATCGCAATTATATTACTAGCATTGCTACAACAAAGTTCAGTCAATCGTTACCGGTAGCATAGAATAATAACAAAGAACTATTTCCATAATTTGTTTGTTCGATTTTTAGTGGAGAAACTGAAATAAAAATTAAATATTGAATTACAAGTGAAGGTTGAATAAATATCAAAATTAATTGAAAAAATGACATCCATTTTCAGAAACAGAAGATTCATTGGTTCATTTACAATTAGTCGTTGATTATCATATTATGAAATGCGTTACTTGAAACACATTAGATGATTGAATACATTTTTCATTATTTCGGATTTTTTGGTGGTAGCATGTGTGCAGCATCTTCAACAGTCTCAATTCTGAAGGATATGACATCCATGATATCCACATCCGATATTTTCTCTTTTAACTTTTTTGTTTTCATTTTATTTGTTCTGCAGTTCATTTTAGTACGGTCGAACAACATTCTTATTTGTTTTTCAGCTGTCTGTTTCGAGATAGCTGTCAATGTCAGTAAGTGTTTGCTGCCTTCGTTGTCACCACATTGTTATCGGCTTTGTTAGTTTACCTTTGAAAGATAGCTGGTGAACATGATAAGTTTGATGGTATTCTTTTTAAGAAAGTCAGGGCATTCCTAAATAACGGCATTTAGAAATATCGTTTAATGTTATGTAAGTGACAGACGTTTTCCTTCACGTGGCCTAACTCGGACTGATACAGAAAAGAATGCTCATCAGAGAGAAATATTAATACGTAGACACGAAGAAAATAATATGCCTCCCTTAGTTGTTTCTCAAAATACCATACTATGTTTAACCTGTAATCAGTCCATTTTTGATGCAATTAATATTGTGGAGCATGATCCGACGTTCTTGAGGGTCAATGTGCTGAGCCAAACGGGAAGTAGTTCCTGCATGATTTGTAATGGAGTAGAACATCTACAGACTTTAACGAGTGACTGCAAAGCTTACGTCTTTTGTAAAAAAAATGTCTTTATTCCAGAAAGGGTGATATCTTGTGCTCATCATATGGATGAACGAGGGTACATTTTAAATCATATACTAAATGTTCTGAGATTTGTCAAAAGGCCATACGTTTTCAAAGGTGAGTTGTTGCAATCTTTTTTATAAAGCCTTCGCACCATTGCAAACAATGCTACAAGGATAAATGATGAGAATGATTTTTCCGATCAGGACTTTGGAACATTTTTCTCCGTAACCAAGCTTCAATGACAATAATTAGCTACATACTACGACCCAGTACCATGTCAAGCAGGTTATAGATATATTTATAAAAAAGACTTGCAACTTTTTTTATGTAAATTACGTCAGAGACTTTCAGATGAGATTTTTTCTGCGAATATCCCACTAGACAAGTAACTGGATAGCAGTTGCGACTGTTCGACAATCGCTGATGCAACGTTTCGTACCCACAATCATTGGGTTTGAATCAATAACACGAGACCAATATATTGAAAGATATGTCACTGAATTTCCTAACATTCTGTATAATCCAGAGCCAGACGATCCGAAAGAAATAGTGAGAATAGATGGACAATACACCTACATACCAAAATTTGGTAAAACCTGCCCTGATAGTTGCACCAGAAAACAATTTTGATATAACCCCAAGATGTCCTTGTGAGAAAGAGCAATCGCTAGAATCTGGTTCAGCGACCTCAAAAACCTATAAACTTATGTCTTTAAAGGTATCAGAAGCACTATTTTCAGTTTGACCTTGAAATTACCTTTAGATGATCTTTAATTGACCTCGATACATGCTCTTTCTATTCAGTTCGGCCTTGAAATGAACTTCAAAAGATGACCGTGTAAAAATAAATTTGTATTTTCCAAAACCCACAGATACACAGGTCAAAATGATCACAAGCCTGATCTTCCAGAGTTGGAAACTCCAAAAACACTCCATTGATTGGAACCTTTTGAACCGTTCACCTTTTGAGTACTAATATCTGAGACCCCGAAACGGTGACTCAAGCCCTTAGCCATTATCACACACATCTCCTATATATCGTTGAAACTATCCATATGATCACTTTGGGCCAATGACAACTTTTGATCAGAGTGTCGAGAACTACATATATTCCAATTTCAGCCAAATTGAGCAGGTCATGATTTTCGTTCATTTTGTGTTGGGTCCTTTGTTGCACTAAGACTTGAGTAATTCACTAGGCGAATGAGTTTACAGGCTAGAAAATCATCTCTATCATAATGAATGCCCAAGAACTATAACTAAAATATAAAACAATGGCAATTCTTGGAAACAAAATAATAAACGCGGGTCACAATTTTAATCATATTCACTTTTTGCCATTAAAAAAAAAGTAAGTTGTGTCAATAATTTTTACATTTGACAATAATTTATAAAATTTTCGACTGGGCAGCATCAAACTTAACAAAAAACACTCAATTTTTTTTTATTCGATCTTTTAAATCAAAAAGTAAATATTCTACAGCCTTTACAAGTAGGACAAATCAAAATGAAGGCACTATATAGTTTTTATTATTATTATTATCTAATCTATCGATATTACACGGTTTTAGTCATTTTGCCTTGTGACATGGTTTTGTTCATGATTCTTTTTAACTTATATTGTTCAAAATTGTTACGACGAAAACCTAACGTCAATATAGAAATATAATTAGCAGCTCAATATTCAATGAACAAACAATATTGAAATAAGAGATGATCAAACCGGGTTGGCTCTACATGAATAGAACGCCAGCTAAAACCCAAGAAAATATATCAAATGCTCAGAGTCTCATGCTCATCGCATGCATTGAATTTGATATTAATTTTTCTCCCTTATGCCATTATTAACAATGCCGAAATAACGACTCACAGCACCCGCAATCGTACCTGGATTTTCCTAAATTAAATTCCCACAAAAGTTAACGAACACAAGCAATTACAGGAATTACAAACTTCAAAGCAATATAAAATACTTTACCGAACTGAAACATTCCTTCAACGACTTGAAGTCTTTACACTTCCACAGATATTTCGTTTCTCGAACAAAAATAACTTGAAAACAATGCTATGTCTCTGAAACAATTGAATCCAATTGAATATAAATTTGAGTTGAGGAATCCAGTGAACAGTGGTTTGAGAAACGATTATCTGGAGGATATTTACTCTGTATTCCTTGAGAACTTCTTCTCCTCCTTAAGAAAAATCGTATGAAAAGAAATAAGAGAACGAAAAAGAGATTGACATGATTATGGAATTTTGAATGTGGTAAGACACGCTTTTCAAAGGTTTGCCTTTCGTTGAAGGAACAAGTACTGACGGCACAAGGTTCTTTTTCTACAATAATTAACCAAAGTAGCAAAATTACCGTTTTCCGAAAGATAACCTTTTGTGACTGCGGTCCAGCTCCAGAATGAGGGTATCGAAAAAACGCTCACCCTTCACTGCTTTTGTTAGAAACAAACCTATTCTGGCATGGTGGCAAATACGAGTATTGTTACTGGAGTTTTGAAATATGTCAACACTGATTTGGATATGTTAAATCTGACATTGTCATCGAAAAGTTTAATATTTTTGATGGTGAACCTGATCAGGACGTGTTGTTATATGAGTGCTATTTGTATTATATAAAGATACAGTTCGATTATTTTATCATTACCCATGCATCATCAATTTATGATAGAAGAAATCACACACCCTCTATCCAACATCTCTTTCTATTAACCACTATGAGCGAATCAAAATTCGTTAACATTTGTCTTCTAAGCTAAGAATTATGATATTATGATGATCGATTAAAACTCAAAACAGTGAAAAGAGATATCCAAGAAACCGACAGTGTTTTACATTTCAACTAAACTTGTTAAACACTGTATTGACCAGCGTAGTACCATCAATTGCGTCATTGTTTTCTGTCATTGGGGTATTGTTTTTTGCAAGTTTTACTTTGTTTTGCAGTCGAATATATTATTAAAACTTCAAAGTTAAACGTCTCTTGGAATAATTACTTCCAAAGTAAGAACAATACAATGTATTTTATACTAAAATACTATTTAAAATTTCCAACGTCACAATTGACATTTTTGACTATAATCCCGTACTGCCAGGATATTCACACAACAGTTATTCATAGTGTGAAAATCCTAATGAGAGAAAAATCCATTACCTAAATCTATAAAAACAGGTAAAAACTCTCTTTTTAGATTATGCCTATAACTAATTCATAAGCACAATTTGTATTGAAAGGAAAAGAGCGAATGGTGGACCTTTTTTACCACTATCATCTGTTCAAGAGATAACAATTAAAACCACAAAATTAATGTCATTAGTTTTCCTAACTGTATTTTAGAGAGTTGCAGATGCACTTAAAATATCTTGAAAAACGGTGTACATAAAAATAAGAATCGAAAATAAACCCATGCCATCAACACACACTGAATCACTGATTGAAAAATGGTATGAACGAGAAAAGCTCCTTTGTGATATGGTTATCAAACCCATTATTATAAACTTTGGTGACAGTTCTGGATCTGAAAGTGAAATATATCAATTTTGTTTTTCCATTCATAACTGGACATGCTGGATGTTATTTTGACTAAAACGTCTTGACTTATTTCATATGCATAGCATTGATGACGCACGGGTAAAGATAAAATAATCAAACTGTACTGGAAACGTTTATCTCGGTCAAAAAATTGTGAACGTTTTCTATAATTTTTTATGATTTTTGACGTGGATCAAACCAACTATAAATGAAATGAAGATCAAAACATCGTCAGGGTATAATGAAATTCCAGTTAAAATCTTGGGGAATCTCCGTTTTGAATATTCTTTTGAAGTTCATCTATAAAACATGTCGTTATGGCACATTTCCCTCATGTTTGGAACTGACAATTGTCATTCCGCTTTAAGGTGGTGAAATTACTGACCCGTCGAATTTCCTGCCAATATCATTACTCTCAAGCAAAAAGCAAAAATTATTGAAAAGCTTGTTGATAAGAGAATACTAAACTTCTTAAGTAACCATAACGTACTATGCGAATCCCAATATGGATTCAAGCTATAAGAACACAAGAGATGTAATTTCCTCTTTACTGGAAGATGTGAATGTTGTTTTAGATAATAAAGAAACTGTTGAAGCTGTATTTTTTTATTTTTTCAAAGCGTTTGAATGCGTGAATCATGAATCACTGTTGTTTAAACTTCAGTGCTATGGCTACAGGGGATTATCGTATACCTAGTTGAAATCGAATTTACCCAACCGGCAGGAAATACATAGTGAATTTCCAAGGAAATCAACCGCATTTTAAATATAACATACCTACCTGGTATACCGCAAGGCTCAGTTTTGGTCGGTGGACCAAATTGGCTAAGATAAGTGGAACTTGTGGCTCGCATCAGACAGACGTTCGAGGGTGGATTATTGAAAAGGGATTTGAATTCTTTTTTCAACAATGTTACACATGACCCTCCATGCCATGTAAAATTTTTTAGTTGATATTCTCCAATGAAATCCAAACTCAGGAACAGTTTAGAGAACTTCGATTTCTCTCAATGCTGTTTGATCTGTGTTCAAAAAATGTGAACAAGAAAGAAATTGACCGTTTAGGATAGTTTCTGAAGCATCAACTGAAGCTATTAAAAAAGTGGCAACTGCTTGTTTGAATGAAGTTCATGAAGCAGTTATGAAGAGAATAGCCAATGTAGATTTAGTAGCGGTTTTTGCAAAATATCACCGAGATTGGCCATCCTCATCATAATTCTCATAATTTTCATGAATGAGATGTGAGGCTTTTCCATAACCTCAAAAAATATTCTCACCTCTTGTCTAGAACGGCAGATGTACCTCATCGCAATTTTAGATCGATTAACACCGTTTCCAGAGCTCAATAACCTCACCGAATCTAACCTAACGTAGCCTACTGAAGATATTAAAGGGCTACTACGTAATTACATTTATTCTACCGAAATCGATTTCCGATATACTTCCTACTTTCCGAGAAAACTATTTTTTTTTTAATTAAACTTAAAATTTTTTGTGATCCGCCCCTGGTATTCAGTTAAACATTTTTTCCCAACTAAACAATATGTCAAGAAGTCACGTGCCAATTTCATAGTGTCAAAATTCATTCTTTAGTTTTGGCACATTGTCTGTGGTAGAATATCGAGTAAATGTTCAAAAACACCGCCTTCTTGTTGAACACATATTTGGGCCCTTCTTTTGTCACTACGTGTGGCATTCAACATAGTTCGGCCATCAATTCTAGTAATTATAGTTTCAATATAATTTTTCAATTTATCTACATTATTATGTTTCATTTTGTACACCTCAGAAATCCCCAAAAATAAAAATCTAGCAGTGTCATGTCTGGTGAACGAGGGCGCCACTTAACAGGACCATTTGTAACAATACATCTGTTTCCAAAACAGCCTCGCGGCATTCTTTTTACGCCACTGACATTATGTGCTGGTGCTCCATCCTGCTGAAAATGATCATCTGACGATCCTCCAGATCAAAATCATCGAAAAACTCTTCCAACACTCTTGTTAATAAATTAATGTAACGGGGTCGGTTCAAAGAACCATGGTAGAAAAATGGACCGATAATTGTTCCTCTAAATAGACCACACCAAACATTAATACTAAATCGTCTTTGCGGATTGTGGGGATGGACTAGAAATGGATTATGTCTACTCCAATAATGAAAATTCTTTCTATTATACATCCCACGATTTGAAAAATTAGCCTCATCGCTCCATACAATATTTCTATAGAAGTTTGGATCTTGTCTGCATTTATTCATAAACCACCGAAAAACTACAATCGTCTCTCAGGATCACCAGGTTCTAATGTTTGCACCGGTCCTAACTTTTAAGGAGAAATCTTATTTTTCTTCAGAATTCGTTGAATACCAGTCAGTGGAACAGCTATTTCTCTAGATAAATCTCTGATGGAATTATTTGGATATACCTCAAAGTAGGATAAAACGTCAATTTCTGTATCTTCATATATTACAAACCGTTTTTTTGTTCTCCTCTTCTCAAAAACTTTTTTATTGTTCCTGAAACGACGATGAAGCACAGCAGAAAACGTCGATTAGATAATTCACGATCGGGGAACGAATTGCTGTAGTGTTGGAGTGCTCTTACGCTTTTTTTCTGGCAAACCAAGTAGGATTCTAACATATCACATTTTTCTTGATGAGAAAACGGCATTTCGAAAAATATTCGAACAGTAGTTGACAGTTACAATAATTCATAACATTGTCATGATAAATTGTATTTCAACAAAATTTCAAGGCAACTTGATTGCTCATAATAATTATGTTTTATCGAATTAAACACATTTTTTCCAACCACATTTATATGATCCTCCAGTATTTTCTGTTCTGTGCAGAAACGGCTTTAAAGTTATCATTACAGGCATATTTTTTTTCACAAAATAAATGCGGCTAGCGGAATGGCTTTAAGATGGAAATTATCGTTTTGTACATTAATACCAAATAGCTCAGTGGTGTCAATTGAGTGGTGCGACATGATGATCACGGGTTTCACGAGTTCACATCCCAGCGCAATTTTTTCTTTTTACTGTCATATTTTGGAATTAGTAACAAAAATTGTCATTCGTATAAGCACCAAAATTGGGTGTTTGGACAATCATGAGGTTTTATTCGCCAAAACAAAGAAATTTTTTGTACTAGAGAAAGAAATAAATATTTCCACACAAGTCGCTCATTTTCCTAGGAAAAGAGGTGATATGAGCTTTGTTGGTCAGAATGTTATTACAAATCGAAATGCATGAAAAAATATGGGGAGTTCCATTGAAATAAATATCATTTTATCAAATCTTCCGGAAACACAACTGTCAATTTTTTTTGTTTTCCGCATCAAGAAGGCCATTAAAAATGTTACTAGTTTGCCCATTTAACCGAATTCGTAGCATCAATAATAACGGAGTTGGCAATGGTGCCGACTCAATTTGGAACAGCTTTATACAGTCTGTGTCACTTCTCATGGAAAGCCCCTCGTATCTTTTGTAATTTTAGAAGAGAAATCATGAAATTTTCAGGAGATGAACTCTTTGCACGACAAGAGTCATCCTACAGGACATACACTGCACGCCAGCAGAGTTGAAACCACACATTTTTTCGAAGTTATTTTATGGGGAAAAATTTGCACAAAATTTCTTTGGATTCATATTCAGGATCCCCAAGTCACTAATAATTCACCATTCTCCTGAAAAAATTTCAGTTCTGAAAAATTCAAATTTTTTTCACTTTCCATGAACACGCCCCCGTGTACATATGAGGATCTCTTATGAGCAGTAAGTTCATTTCTACTGTATCTATCTATTCTGAATATTTCACGGTTCTACATCGAAAATTACAGTAGATACGGGGGCGTTTCCATGAGAATTTAAACAAATTAGAACTTTTCAGGACACAGGTGTATTATTAGTAATTTGGGGATTCTTAACACGAACCCGAAGGAATTTCGTGCCAATTTTGCACACTAATATAACTTTCCGGAAAAATGGTTGGGTTCCATCGCTATTGGCATGCAGTGTATAACACGTAGGATGACATCTTTTGAGCAGTCAGTTCATATCTAATGTATCTATCGATCCTGAAAATTTCATGGTTCTACGTTGAAAACTACGGAAAATACGGGGGTGTTTCCATGAGGAGTGAAACACATTGTATAGGTAAATGAATTGAGATTGATTGATTAAAACACTGAACTTTCTTCGATTATGGAAGGAGGGTAATTACCCCCACCCATCCCTTGTATACGCCTGTAACCAAAGAAATAAAATCCACAGGAATATGAACTTTATCTTATTGATATGTTTGAAGATCTAATGTGATATGACCCATTTCCTTCAAAACCAAGTGCGGTTTCTGATACAAAACAACTACTCATTCCCTTTGTCTCTAATTATTACCGCTCACGGCTTACCGCTAATAGTGATATGCATTTTACTGAAGCCCATTCCCCGAAAGTAATTATTTTTTCTCTATTGTAATCTGATTTGCTGCCCTTTGATTTGGCCGCCTGTGTTCTTTTCACATATTTGCATTGCATAGAAGAATATTTCTGATCCTTGATTTTAGTGTTGATTTGGGATGTTTGAGTGTTTTGAGGAAACATTCAATAGGAGAAATAGGAAAACGAATAATTTAGGTTTGTCTAACTTGTGTTTTCTTCTTGTTGAAAATCAATAAAGGTTTAGTTGCATATCTTGACTGATTTTTGAACCAGTATCAAAAACGTATTCATGGTCCCCATGCCCCCCCCCCCCCTCAGATCCGCCAGTGATCTATCCATATTGCATAAAATTTAAATGATTCAGAAAACACCCTGTATCTACTCACCATCCCACCAATCAAGTGAATATGAATCAATTTGTGGCCATAATCAAGATATGCGATTGTGATTTCGGGTTGGGTGTAAACTTTCTTTGCATAAACATCATAGTCTTCCTCTCCATACCGTTCTCACATCATAGAATCAAACCAAATGCAGTTTATTTTGGACCAAAATTCTATTCCAATGTAAACACGAATGATGGAAATATGGAGGAAAAGATTTAGTATATGAAGTTTCCAGGGTACGCCAAGTTTCGAACAAGAAATACGTTGACTCCGTGCTTATATTCCCGAATAAATATTCGAACAAACTCGTGAACTTTGTTGGGGCATACAGTTTCCCTTTCTGGAAACATGAATTCACATCACATAGGATAATTTCGAAGTAGTCATGCATGCTAATAAAAGCGGAAGTTGAAGTTTGAGTATCTTCAATTTGACAAAACACTGAATATTCCGACGGCTATGGAAAATTCTCTTTAAAATTTCTGAACTAATAGAGCAAGATCCCAGAGCCCCAAACGTTACTTGACAAATGAAATATATGGGATCAAGTAGTGCTGGTATATATTCGAGCTTGTGTATATAGAAATGATATAAAATCGCGATATGTTTCGCTACAATATAGCTTCTTCCAAGCGGTTTTTATATTAACCGTTTGAAAAAGCTGAGTTACAGCGAAACGTCGCGATGTAATATCATTTGTTGAAATCTTACCGTGATTAATTAGGTTTCAGTAACTTACGTACGAAAGTTCGTTGCTTAGCAACGGACTAAAATACTAGATTAGCGTATTTTGAGGCCTGAAGTTGCTCCGAGAAAGTGGGCATTCTTGAACGATTTCAGAAAAATTATATTTTCAATACTTCCATATTTCTATAGATTTTCTTGATTTACATTATAAATAGAAAGTTTTTGTATTTTTGACCTATTGATCACGTCAAACTAAATCCAGAACAGAAATGGACACAGAATATTATGTAAAACGCAATGCTTTGCCTTATTCATTATCTAGAAGTGAAATTCGACGAGCACTTCGAAATGAAAACTTTGTTCACTTTGAACATCCAACCCAATATAGTTATTATACTAACAAGTACGGAAAGAGTACCATTCCCGCATGCGACTGCCGTTACCCGAACTATAGGCAAAGCGGAGTTCGGGTAAGCAGTCGAGTGCGGGAGAGTACCTTCCCGAATGAGTTAGGATCAATATTTTTCATAGAAGCGAATTAAAAAATATTATATGGCACTCTTGAACAAAATTTTGCGTGCGGGAAAAATTTTACCCGCACTGATGCGGGAATAACTCACTTGAAGTAACTTGAGCGTGAGGGAAAATGACACCTCTCAAACTAAATTGTGTGCAGGTATACGATGAATCACGCACGCTTGTAGGAAAAAAATATAACATTGAGATCATATTTGAAATACAGTGAGAACATGGATCCTAACTAACTACTCTGGACCAGCTATTCTGACTCATTTGCAGAATGCAACAAGTTGTGTTATTAACATTAATATTAATAATAAATAGTAGTTGGGAGGCAGATGGCCAATATGACAAGTTTAGAACATGGCACGGATTATATTAGACCAGGAGCTGGTGACAGGTGACGTTCTCCAATTTTACACTGCATGCCTTTTTAAGGCTTGATAATTAACCCTAAAATATGAAAAATAGACGGGTTCCTGGTCGCCGCACGTGTGCACTTCATAAGGAAAAGCGCTTTTCTTTTTGTGTAGAATTTTCGTGTTTTTTCGCGATATTATACTGCCTGCCGTTGTAATATACGGAAGTTCAAACAAATTGAAACGCTACTAATTAACGGCATGCAATCCGTAGCGGCCGAAATGGCTCGAAGGGCTAAGAAAAACTGAACAAAAATTAAAGAGAAATTCCGTGTTTTCAAATTGCATGCTGATGTATAGAATTGAAGTTTCAGTAATAAAAACACTCTGGGAAAAATTGGCATGCGCCCCTCGTCTGACCAACGGTGGAGAATTGCGGGAAAACTCCGTAAAAATTCAATACAGGTTTTACGTGATTCCAAACTGCATGCCATTAGAAAGATACGTCATTTGTATAATTAATTAATAGTATGTAATTTGGCATCGAGTTTGGCATGCACACCAGGATTTCGCAAAACAAAGTCACATACATGTTCACAGTGTTTTTTGCAACTTTCGTTATGCATGCTTCTATTTTGCGAAATCCTGGTATGCATGCCAAATTACCTACTATCAATTTATTATACAAATGACGTATATTTCTAATGGCATGCAGTTTGGAATCACGTAAAACCTCCATTAAAGTTTTACAGAGATTTCCCGCAATTTTCCATCGTGGTTAGACAAGGGGTGCATGCCAATTTTTCCTGAGTGTTTTCGTTACTAAAACTTCAATTATTCACATCGGCATGCAATTTGAAAACACGGAAGTCTCCTTTAATTTTTTTCAGTTTTTCGTAACCCTTTTTCATAATTGAAGGTTGATTTTCAAGCTTTCAAAAGGCATGCAGTGTAAAATGGGAGAACGTCACCTGTCACCAGCTCTTGGTCTAAATGGGTTTCTGGGGTTCTGCGAATTTTGTTTAACTTTTGATATGTGATGTAGGATGTGTAGGTGATTAAAAGTTACCATTGGCCCAAATGTGTGGCACGCATGGTTTGGTCGAAAAAAAATACAAATTCCTGCATTTTATTGAGTGCTTTAGATCATCTTCAAGAAATAGAATCTACACAAACACCAAAACTACATCAATGAATACTCGAAGAGCGTTTCTCTAACAAAGTTAGAATCTTCAGGTTTTTGAGTAGTTTCTATTCATTGAATTGTAATCACACCAAAGGTTAAATGAATAAAACAAAAGACAAAGTGATCAACATTATTTATCATAAAGATAGTAAGTGATAAACATGATAAAAAAATACAATACCAAACTTCTCCAGGGATCGAAATTTGTATTTGTTTCATTTCACAGAAAGCAAAGAATTGGGCATCAAACCGCAAGGAAGATTTCATAAAAACGTCCGAGGTACCTCTTGTTTCTTTGTTGTGAACCGTTGTGATAAGTACCTACTACTCAGCTCGGTAGTGTTTGGAGAGCGGTAATGAAACTTTACACTTTATCAAAAAAATCATCACCACCAAAAACAATCTTTGGCTTGCTGAAATCGAACTCAAGCTATCTGCTTATTATGTTCTGTATCTAATTTCTTGGCCATCCTAGATAGTCATGATGATATGATTATTATATTATACAAGCATGAATTCGTTATTCGAAAACAGTGGATATTAGTATACATTATCCCCGCATTGAGATAAGAGAGCGTCAAAGTTCATGTTTTCATGTTCAAAGAATGGAACACTCATTTTGATTCAATCGTAAAAGAAATCTACGCACTTAATAAAATGTTGGAATTGATAATTTTTTAGTGGTATGTACTTAGGTATTATTTGTTACATTAGTTGTGGAACTCCCAGTACATTACATGGACTGTTGCTATCTCCAATCGGTCTTTTTATGTCCCAAAATTTGAGAAAATTTTTCCTTTCAAGTTGCTGAAACTGGAAACTGAGCTGGATTCAAAATGAACTTTTTCTGTTGAGACGCATCCGCCATTTCCTCTAGACAGATTTTTTGACCAAACCATGCGGGCCACACGTTTTGGCTAATGGTTACTTTCAAACATCTAAGCATCCTACATAAAAAATGTAACGGAATTCGTACAACCCCAGAAACCCATATAATCCGTGCGTCCTTTGGCTCAACCTGAAACCTAACTAGCAACCACTATGCCAAGTTTTATATAACAGTAGTGCACATGATATTTTGACCGGTGGTCACTGTGTACGAGTGGGACCTTCTTTCCTTGACGACAGTTTGCAAAATGACGGAAGCAAATATTTTATTGTTTGAATCTTGGTGTCGAATTATTGTTTTAACTTCAATTAATGGTTGTGACAAAATGTATATATTTACTAAATGTTATTAATTTACATACACGCTTTGTCAATAAAAAAACTATCCTTTGATAATAAAGCTTATTTTGATTGATTCATTGATTGATGGTGTACAGGATTTAGAAAAATTCTTTAATTTATTCATATATGCAAACTATGAACCATTTCGAAATGGGTGCCAATATATGGCATAGATTAACTTTCATTAAATCATTTTGCAGCTACTACAATTTTTTTCTATTAAATGAAGTATAATGATATTTCGTCCAACTCAAACATAGAAAAAACAATGTATTCTTGCGGGGCCTAATTTTTCTGTCTAATAGAATATAAATACGAGAGTTACACAGTTTCATATTCATCATCCTGGTTTGAATATACCGGGTGGCTACGGAAGTATTGCCTACGGAATATCTCAGTTATTGTATGAAGTAGGTTTGTGGAATTTGGAGCGTCGATATAATGACATAAGAGCTAGAATTTGAGCATATTGACATGTCGAAGTTAACTTCCGGTCTGACCGGAAGTAACATCAACTTTCTTATTTTAAATGGAAACCCAATTTTTTTTCTTTTCGCTTTGTTCAGCATTCAATTCCCTTTCTAATGACATATCACAAGTTGGTATCTAACCAGAAACTAGATCAGAAAAAAATTATTATTGAAATTCACCGAGTAGGCCGTGGAAGCAAAATGAAAGCCAAAAATTGAAAAGTTGGCTATGGAAACCATACGTCACTTGATAACAGTTGCTCTTGCTCTATTATCACCATACGCAAAAATATCATTAAAAATAATGTGGAATGATAAAATATATCCTGTAGGTTCTAGGTTAAATAGGAACATAAACGTACTTGGTCTGTGCCATCGGCCATAGATATTCTAATATCTACCTATGGACGATGTTTGTGCTATTCAGAATAATCATTCCATTGCAATAATCATTCTATCCAAAATATTAACAAGTAGGCTGATTAAGATGTATTTTGGAATGAAACAAAAAAGAATCGAGAGCTTTCACGAACGCTGCTATCCATATTATTTTGACGTTCGAAGTGGTGTTTTTTATTCTGCCATTTTAAAAGGGTTTGAAAATCGAAATCAGTTAGTGGAATATTACGATAAATCTGTTTTTTTGTTATTTGAATAATAATAATTGGATTTTTTGGTATTTCATTTCAAAAAATCACTTTCTATTATATCATTAGAAAGGAATGGTTATGCTGAATAGTACAGGCAAGAAAAAGTTGTATGTTCCTATTTAAGTAATGGACCTACAGAGTATTGTTTTTTTCCAATTTTTCCAATATTTTTTTGGCAGCTTTTTATAACGCCGACGAATGAAATTAAAATATCACAGTAGTAGGCAACTGTTATCAAGTGACGTATGGTTTCCATAGCCAACTTTTCAATTTTTGGCTTTCATTTTGCTTCCACGGCCTACTCGGTGAATTTCAATAATAATTATTTTCTGATCTAGTTTCTGTTTAGATACCAACTTGTGACATGTCATTAGAAAGGGAATTGAATGCTGAATAAAGCGAAATGAAAAAAAATAGGGTTTCCATTCAAAATAAGAAAGTTGATGTTACTTCCGGTCAGACCGGAAGTTAACTTCGACATGTCAATATGCTCAAATTCTAGCTCTTATGTCATTATCTCGACGCTCCAAATTTCACAAACCTACTTCATGCAATAATTGAGATATTCCGTAGGCAATACTTCCGTAGCCACCCGGTATGTTCTCACACTGCTCAAGAGAACACCTACATACTTTGAGCATGATAGCTTATTTACTGTAAATACACACAATTAGATCAAGTTCAATATGTAGTACGTACATTCGCACTGCAAAAGCTGATCGTATGTGGTTGGAGATGGTTCTTTTCCCATCAATTAGTGTTTAAATTCACCATTATCCTCGTACCTTGGTAAGGTGCACGTTGGATAGCTTCAATGAAGCATGTGTAGGAAAAAGCATTTCTGGCGATTTTTTCCCAAACTGTAATTTCCGAAATCCATTGATTGGTTATAAAGTATCTGCATTAGGCAGCTTTTTGGTACATTTCGTACATTAAAAAAAATTAGAATACTCTCAACCTAGACCATTTCCAGTTGGATTTCGTTTTTCCTCAGGAACATATATCAGTCTAATTTTTGAATACAAAGGTGTGCCACCGACTTTTACTTTCGAAACGAGAAATATCTGGTCTGGGGTACACTAGAGCACCATTTAAAAACCAGTCTTGTTTCTTGTCAACAGTAACAATATAAAATTGGAGAATAGTATATTCTGTAACAAGCAGACTATACTTTGAATTGCATGGGGGCAAAGGTGTTTCAGAATATTTCTCAATCTCAAGAGAGAGAATTCCAGCATTCTGTAATTAAGTTTCATTTCAGAATTAGCAAATTCTGTGATGATCTTGGAGAAAACTATTTCTCTTTGTTTTGAACATGTAACATATCACTGTTGGTCCTAAACCGACCCACCAATTTGAAAGACCTCAAAGAGAGGATTTGAACTAAAATTTAACAAATTACATCAGATATATTGTTTGGTATTCATTAAAGTTAGCAAATGCTTATACTGTAGGTTGGTCTCTTTCTTAACTGAACTAAATAATTACGTATGTTCAGGTTAATCCGAGTAAAAGCAATTGCTCAACGTTTATGCAAACGACCCATTGTCGAAAGTTACTTAAAAATCTTTCATTTCCATTGCAAATAAGTAATTGAATGAATTTTGAGAAATATGAACACAAGTTTCTTTTGTACTTAGTAAACTGCAGCTTGAAGTGTGTGGTAGGGTTTAACTCAGAAAAATATGGTCTTTTAATTTTTGATTACTAATTAAAGTCCCTGAATTTTGGACATAATACAATGTACAGTGATTTTGTTCAAAATGTATGCCTGAATCTCAAGTGAACAAAATTTTGGAACTGGTTTTCCTGACGAATTTCCTCAAATGGCAACATGATGGATAGAAAAAATGCGTTTCAGTACGGTTCAAATGGATCGTAATAAAACACACAATTTGAATTTGAACTTCACATAGAAAATCAATTTCGATGAAAACCAGAAATTTTGTATTATTGCCAAAATTTTTCAGACTGTAATCAGCGATTACAATGTATTCATAGCTCTCTTGATAACAAAATTGATGGTTGTATCCAAAATGCCACATGGAAACGAAGAAAGTAAAAATATACCAGATGGCCCATTCAAAAATCGAAAGTTGAGGTCTATGGTGAAACCAGAACATTCTTGAAAGCAAGTTACTTCTGAAAATATACAATTTCATGTCGTACATAGATCCTTCAAATTTCATTTCATCATCACAAAAACAAAATGATTATAAGGGCGGGGCACTTTCTGCGGGCACACGACGTAATGTTTTTGAAACGCTCTTTATGCCCTCTTTTCACTGATAATATGAGCAATAAAAACGTTTGTTCCATTTTATATCCTGCCTTAGACATTTTCTTTTCAAACCGAAGGTGAAAATTCGGAGAGAACAGTTACACAAAAATGCTCGATACCTCATATTCCCTAGAGTTTTCAGTAATTCGTGACATATAAAATCCATTAATGAACCGACGGACGTTTTAGTCAGATAATGTTTTTTTCATAGACTAAATGCATTTTTCAGGCCAATCCTGAATTTATTAATTATTCAATGTATTTTAGTTACATTTCTGATTCTGATTTGATTCCTTCATTTCACATTACCTACTTCAATAATCCTTGTCATTCGAAGGAAAATATTGAAATTGAATTTGAGAAAGTTCTGCTATTATTGGTTTTTCAAGAGTTTTTCGACAGAATATCACTTTGCTCTACACTAGACACTACACGTAGACCATGAAACTTGAAAATAGCAAGTTTTTCATAAGGTAATGCGAAAAGAGTATAGGTTTCAATTTTCGGGACATGGATGATTCATATTCGATAAGAAAATATTTTTGATTCTATATATTGTTAACGATGCATGAAGAATTCGATATGTAGGAACACAAATACAAAATAAAAAAAAAACATATTTGTTTTCTGGAAGACTTCAACCTGTGATCTCATTGTAAGGAGGCGGCAACAACAAAAAGGTTTTCTAACAAAATTAGGTCGTATTTAAGAAGTATGTACCATCAGCGAACATTTTCTGAATCTCTTCCTATTTATCTAACTTCTTAACTCAAAGAGGGCTGGTATAAAGTTTTCGTTGATGTTGTCTATCTGATAAATTTGGTCGACGCCGGTAATCTCTCGCAACACATCCAATCAAACGTATTGTCCACTCCTTCTTACTGTCGATACGAAGCGCTTTGTTCTGCATCCTACTAAGCATCTGTGTTACTCTTGCCCAAGTAGCAGAACACCAGCCTTGCGTATAATATTGCTGTTCCCATCATTGCCTTGCCTGTTAGAATCTCTTTTGCTTTGAGTTTCTAGTGATGAGGGTGCAGATAGAGATTTAAAGGCTTATCTAGCTGAACCTCCTTGGATTCCATAGATTCCGCCTCTCATCTTTAACCTTCAACTTTGGGCAGACGATTATATTACATGTTTCCGCAGAGTGCGGTGTACGGAAAAGTTTTAAGTAAATAAGAAGAATATTTTACACAATTACAAAATACCCTTCTTTATAGACATAGGATAGAAAAAATAACTTCTGTCTAATTTCCACTTCTATACTTTTATTTCTTACGACCGGTTTCGGCTTATTCAACCATTATCAAGTAAACTATAACGTAGTATCACAAAAGACTTTTCCATAAAGTGGAGAATATGAGGCAAATATGTGACATAGAAGGCTGCTTCCCCTCACAAATATTTAGTTACATCTGACATCTATTTTTTCAATGTTCCTCAAGTGAACACTATTGCAAGTTTAATTGTAATCAAACATTAAATCTGGTGCTAGGATAGGTCGGAAGAAAGAAGTAGAAATACTATCACTACCGCACATTCTGACAAAGTGGTATACGAGACAAATATCTGATAAACAAGTCATGTATGCAGGTGCTCATTTCCAACCAGAATACTTCATTACAATAGGAGTTTTCTGTCAGTTTTCTGTCAGATACTTACTTGCCTCATATTTTCCACTTCGTTGCAGAGAAGTTCATTCTGAATTGGCCGAAATTATTTGTTTCATTAATTTGCTCGAATTACTGCCCACAATAGTTAAAAAATATAATGCTACAGAAATAATCAATTATAGGTAATTTGAAGATGGTTGGCATCGTTAAAAATTTTGTGATAGAAGAAAAACACTATTTATATTTTCCATGATTTCATCCGAAGATGAAATAATTTCAGTTCGTCTCTTTTATCCATCATATTTAATATTGCCCTTTCCTCTTATAACCAATTCTGTTGAAGTTTTTTGATATAATATGAAATCAACGTAATTTATTTATCTTTGGACTATTTTCAAATAGTTTCTTGTTTTCGCTTATTGGTACATCAATGGTAACTTTATTTAGATTTTAGCAAGAATAAAATTTTATGAGAAATCAAAAATATAAACGTCTACCTATATTTTGTTATTCACTAGCAGCGAAACCCGGCTATGCTCGGGTTAAGATACATCGCATGTTAGTTGTTTTTCACTTGTGGAAATCAATCATTTGAATTTTTTTTGTAATTGTTCACTCGTAATTCCAATTGATCTTTACTCGACTGATGCAATCACGATCAAACTGACAAAAAGTCACTGAATTTCGGTTTATATACCATCAGACACCGAAATTTCCAGTACCAGATAACTGTGGAATATTCAGATGTACATCACTTCAAGTTGGTTCTTTGAGATCGATAATAACACTCATTTTGGAACTTTCCAGATCAATCCAAAAATTTTTAGAACTTTTTCGAACTTAAATCGCTTATAATCAATTGAACTCAGTTTGGAATTTTCTAGATCATTCTAGAAATATTTTGAACTTTATCGAACATTTTAAATCGTTTATAATGAACTGCACTCATTTTAAAATTTTCTAGATTATTCTAGAAATTCATAGAACTTTATCGAACATTTGAAATCGCTTATAATAAATTGTTCTCAATTTTTAATTTTCTAGAACTTTCTCGAACATTTCAAATCGATCATAAGTTGCACTCATTTTGGAACTTTCCAGATCATTCGTAAAATTTTTAGAACGTTCTCCATAATGACAGTTTTGGACATTTTGGAACTTTCTAGATGAAGCCAGAAATTTGTAGAACTTTCTCAAACATTCCATACCGATAATAATAGTTTGCACTCATTCTAGAATTTTCTAGATCATTCCAAATATTTCTAGAACTTTCTAGAACATTCCAGATCAATTATGACCGTTTTACACATTTTGAAACTTTCTACATCATTCAAGATATTTTGAGATCTTTTCAGAGTTTCTCATGCCTTAGAAAAAGACAGAATAATATGTTTTAACATTTTCGCCACCTACAACCACCCACCGCGACCAAACTCCCTTACTACCACCTAGAGACTAAGGGGTATTTACCACCCCAACAGAAAGTTGATTGGTGTTGGTGGTGATTGGGAAAACTGTTTATTCACGTACCAACAAAGCATTTTATATATATATATATATATATATATATATATATATATATATATATATATATATATATATATATATATATATATATATATATATATATATATATATATATATATATGTATATTTAGATTTATGGCACTTTGAATTTGTTTGGTGAAAATTTTCTATTAATAGGTTTTCGTTTTTTTTTTCAGGTAAGTTCCTACCACGCCATTGTGGAAAGAGGTATGCAACATTATTCTGAAAACTGTTGGTAATATCGTATTAGGTCGAATATATTTTGAACGATCATTGAAGCCGCTTGCGGTTTCACCTGTTGAAAAGCTCAGCTCGTTTTGATGCTACCAAAAACAACGGATCTGCAACAAGAGTTGTATTAATGCTGAAACACAATGGAAGTTTTATGTTTTTAGTTTTAATTTTCATAATTTTGGATATTTTTTTAACGCGAAACCATCATTGCCATTATTATTCTGATCACGCCACATAAACAATCTTGTTTATAAATCTCCAGCTTCATTTTTCAATACTGTATTGCATCTTGTTTCATTTTGAAAATTGATATCCAAAATCCCAAAACTTAAAACTTATTACATAAAACTGTCATTGTGCTTTAGAAATGATGGTTGAAAATTGGTATGGTGGGTACATGAATGAAAATTATTGTATTACTCTTGGTGAATACAAATTGTTTTATTTTCAAGTCATCGGTATAGACGTCTAAGTGTTTCAGATATGTTGAAACTTGATTCCGGAACTCGAAATTAGGCGTAGATGAGCCCTGGTCAGATTGAAAGCCAATCATCCCTTATCAGAATTCATAATTGGGTTTGATTGGATCATGAGTTTTCGTGATGTATGAAATCACATCAGGAGCTATCCAGAGTTACTCATAGCTACTCCTTGGGACAATTGGAAAGCGGCTCTTGATCATATAGTGCAGCTTGGATTGATCACTCTTGAAGATTGTGAGAGAAACTGCCACACTCAGAACAGAAAATCTACTGAGACAAAGTTTGCTCATCAGAGTGCAAACAAGTGAAAAAGTAGTAATAATAATAATTCGTCTGAAAATAAAAATTTGTTTCAAAATAAACTACCTTCTGCCCACAGTACCAACATATCAATTCAACAAACATTTTTCCACAATTGAACTTGGTTGTATCGACAAAAAAAGGATTCCTTATATCTCATATCAATCAACAGCAATTGACTGGAATCATCATTTCTTCGTCATTTTCAGTCTCTTCGAAAAAATTATTACCTCTTGCAGCACGGAAACAGTGCCACGTACAAAGTGCCTTTTATGTGATGCCTACAGTTTTGTATGAGGGCGCGTGGTATTGGATTCATAATCTGAAAAATTCTCGGCCTAAAGGATCCAGTCTGATGGAAACCGGATTTGATCAATTTCGAATTTGCGAAAGTTCAATTTCGCTGTATTTCATTTTTGTTAATTTACAATAACTATAATTATAATACATAATTAATAATAACTTTCTAATAATTTAGAAATACTTCGCATTAGTGGTTTATATATTTAATACTGTATATTTTCACTAGTATTACACATTGCAGTCTGCATTTAAATGTTATAGAAGCGTAATTTTTGATAGGATCCAATTGTTATATTTATGGTTGAATATTGTATTGTTGCTAAAAGTACTGTGTCAGTATAATCCGATTCTATTCATTTACGTTTCTGCGTTTGTTTATTATTGTGAATTATCTGTCGAATATTTTGCTTTTTAATGTGGACTTGAGTATGATTTTTTTATTTTACTTTTATGAAACAAGAAAAAATTATATCATCCATTCGATATTCCTATTTGTACTTTTTGTTAACGAACAATTTTATGTTCAGAGGAAACTCCATCCTCAATAATAATTTTTCTCTAGGATTTGATATTGCGTATACTGCATACGTATGATAGATGTAATATTGAGTTACTGTGGTCTGAAATATGCTTAGCATAGATTCAATGAAATGCGTCACTGTCTGGAATTCAAAACACTCTGCTAATTGGAAACGTGCAAGAATTTGAGTTGGTAGTCGCTCTTCAGTCTGTTTGGGTCATCCTTACAGAATGCGAATAAGTCCTCTTGATTGAAGTTATGTTGAATTGGAATTAATTAATTATGATAGAAAACGCTTGCTGCATTTGTACCATACACATATGTGTTATCGTTCAACAGATAAACTAGTTGGATCATCGATTAAATAATTGTATATTGTAATTGTAATTGAAGCCATCGGCGCGACCCGATGGCTTCAAAGCTGAAAAACTAAAAATTATTGCAGACTACATCACTTCTCCTCTTATTCATATCATCGATAGATGATTTGGTACTGGTATCTTTCCTTCTATACTCAAAATATCCACAGTCATACCGATATACAAAAATGGCAATAAAACAGATATGTCTAATTATCGAAATCAAAAAAGAAAAGATTAAATTCATTTATCGAAAAGAACAATATTCTTTCGCCATCACAATTTGTTTTTAGAGAAGGGAAATCGACACAAGAGGCTATTAGGGCGTTAACAACAAAAATATACTATGCTATAGACACAAAGAGATTAACAATAGGAGTTTTCATAGATTTGGCAAAAGCCTTCGATACTGTCGATCACTTAGTTCTCCTAGAAGTCTTGGAAGACGTGGGTGTACGTGGTACAGCAATTAGTCTCATGAAGTCATACCTAACTGGCAGAACACAACGGGTTAAAATACAAAACCATATCAGCGAAGAGGAAACTATAACATGTGGTGTACCTCAAGGAACTGTATTGGGGCCAATACTCTTCATACTATATATGAACAATCCCTTTTTCATACAAGGAGATTGTAATATAATAAGTTTTGCAGATGATAATGTCATTATATACGAAGACAAAACCTGGGAAATACTGGAAAAAAATCGAAAATAACTTTCCCCATATTGTAAAATGGCTAAATGACAGACTACTTTCCCTTAACTTGGAAAAAACCGTTTACCTGCCTTTTTGTAGCAACAAAACAGGTCTTTCGTACTTCAATCAAATTGCACTGGATGATAACTTCACCATACTCTCAGGAAATAAAATCAAATAACTTGAAATTATAATTGATAAACATCTTAAATGGAATTGCCATGTAGACTATCTGGTGAAAATACTTCGTTGCATTTTGTACAGATTCAAACAATTTTCAGGAATTTTCGATACAAAACAACTTAAAATTATGTGTATGAGTCTAGTAGAGTCTCATTTGAGCTACGGAATTATAGGTTGGGGAGGAGTCTCCAAGACTCATCATAAACATCTTGAAGTAGCACAAAAACGTTTTTTGCTCTTTAAAAATAATAGATATTCAAGCGACGCTCTTTATGAAGAGTCTAATATGTTTGATTTGAGACAATTATTTTTCATTAGCATAACCACAACACAGTTCATAAATAAAAATGAACTCAAAAAACCATCTCACACTTATACGACGAGACAAATTGATAATTTCTCAATACCCTTCGCATCCAAATCAATTGGCCAAAGCTCTTACAGAATTCTAGCACCAAGAGCTTTTAACGAATTGAAAAATGAAACTTCCAAATTCAGATTTAAGAAAGGAATAAAATTGTTTACGAAGCAATCTAATCGATACGAAACTCGCAAAAACAAAAAAAAAAATTTTATGTATTATCATCAGCCCTAAATATTCAACAATTAAAGAAAAAAACACTCGTTTTTATGTATGTACACATTTTCTTGTTTATATTACTTGTATTAGTCTCATATCTATATATGTTTAATATCCACACACAAGCAGCACTAACTGCTTCCGTGGCATTATTTCATTCACAATATGTACCCTTGCACTGTTTGTTTCCTTTTATAAATTGTGAATAAAATATTATTATTATTATTATTATATTATTTCTCCTGAATATATGGAAGACAAAATTCACACAAGGATGATGACACAGTGACAATGACACAATGAAATAAAATAATCGAATAAGATGAAACACAGAGACAGTGCTACCTGTCACCACAGATGGTGCTGTCACCTGATCTTCGGCAATTTTCTTTCAACCCGGTGTGTTATGCTCATCATTAGTTGAAATGTACATTATGTTAATCTGGTTGAAGAATTGTTATTATAAATAATTGCTATTGTAGGTTGAATTTTCACACCAATAAAAAATGTTTTTATTGAATGTGTCACAAACTGGGGCAATCACAAAATTATATCTTTTGGTTTTAATAATGGTAATGCGCAATATAAATGCTCCAAACAGTTCATTTAATTCTTCATACTGGATATATAACATACAGATTAGGCCATTGAAATCGAAACAGCGGCTCTGTAGGCCGGCAGAACCGAATTATATAAAAACGCTCGGAGTGGCCAGCAGATCTCCAGATTTAACCCCACTGGACTTTTTTCTGTAGGGTCACTTGAAAAACAAAATCTATGTAACCGAATTAGTATCTGGTAGATTTACGAAGTAGAATTATTGGAGAATGCCGTCGAAACACGTCGGAAATAATGCGGAATATGAGGTCTCATTTTAAACAGAACTTGTTCCATTGTGGCAGAAAGTGGCTGGTAGACAGTTTAAAAACTTAGTTCATTGTCAATAGTAATTATTGAGACAGTTGCTTTATCTAATATTGTTTCTATTGATTGAGTGAATAAAAAGTGATTCCCAACTTCAAGTTCCTATATCTCGAAAACGAATTGATAGAATAAATTTATTTTTGTTATTTGATAATTTTTTTGAAAATTCAGGGGTGGCGGTCACAGCTCCGAGGCATGTCCTCCTCAAAAATAAAGTTGACATGTCCGAGCGTTTTAATATAATTCAACTTCAGCTTCGAATCAGAAACCGCCAACTTTTTGTGGCTTTCATTGATTTTAAAAGGACTTTTGACTCTATTGTTCATGAGTTTATGAGAATCTGTGGCAGAAACTGTACGCAGTGGTGGTGAGCTCAAATTTAATTTCTGTTGTTCTGAACCTGTATAATATAGCCACCGTTACAGTTAAATCAAATAATCAGTTTTCGAAAAAATTTGACTTCTCCAAAGGAGTTTCTCAAGGTGAAAGCCTCAGCCCTATATTATTTTCACTATTCATTTCTGATTTATAATCATTCCTTCATGCAAGTGGGGCTAGGGGTATAAGTATCGACAACACCTCTGGCATTGTTATCCTTTTGTGTGCTGACGACCTAGTGATACTAGCCGATACGAAAATTGATTTATCCTGTAAATTAGGTATTCCTGAAAGGTATGGAGCTAAAAATAATTCAAAAATCTATATCTTGAAATCAAAAATAATGCGTTTTTCCAAATATGGTTTCAAAAGACCGTTTTCTTTTATATGGATCAGAGATCCAGATAGTAAACATTATACTTATTTAGGGGCAACTTTCGTTTCATCATCACTCTTTAGAGAAATGGCTTTTTTTTCCGTTTCCAAAGCGAATCAGTTGAAAACCAATTCTTGGAGAGCGCGCATCCAGCTTTATGACAGTATTGTTGTCAGTACATTATTTTCCTGCTTAGCAGTTTGGGGTGTAAATTATAGTGAAATTTTGGAAAGAGTCCAAGTCAACTTTTTTAAAAGACTCCAGCCTGCCATCAACACACCAGATTTCCTAGTACGCTTAGAAACTGGTTTCACTCATTTGGAATATTCCGTTTTCAAGCATGTACTGAACTGGACAATTGAATTGTTAACTATGAGCAATGATAGATACCCCCGAAAGTGTCTTCTTAGATTGCTCGAACTAGGTGGCGACGACATTAGGTACAACTGGACCAGTAGCTCTGGTTCGGGACTATTGATTATCTAGAGATATTCAACCAACAGAACCATCGGCTTTTAGTTAGAAACAAAAGTGCTTTACTCGAAAAATTTGCTTTCAAATTGCACAATGTAGACCTCAATAAATTGTCATTGTCTCGATATAGTCTTTTTCAGCCAATCTATACACCAAATTGCTCTCCTTGAAATTATCTCACTTTCCGAATACCTATTTACATCATCCGCATATTCGCTCAGATTCGTTTAACTTACAAAAACACACTGAGACTGGCATTCAAAGGAATGTATTATACCGTTGATTTCAATGAAATGTGTACTGTATACAATATGTATCAGTGTCAAACCATAAACAATTTTTTATTCGAATGTCCCATACTTTCTGTTGTTAGGCCCAAAAGGGTCTCCTTATGAATCTCTCATAAACTGTCTACATAATATTAGCTATGACGAAGCTAGAATACTTTCAAATTTTTTCAATGAAATCTTTAAATTGTTGTTGTTAAATTGTTATTTCCGTCAACCAGCTGCACACCCTTAAGGGTACAACCCTCAAAAGTCTTCGAAAGACTTATTCGAGCTAGGGAAGACGCAGCCCTTACCTTTTAACGTGTGATGCCATGCACGAGACCGATGACCATGCTGGGAATCGAACCCATGACCCTTAGGTTTAGAGACAAGCGCTCTACCATCATGACCATCACGCTACGTACCTTCGTTGTTAGCGAGTAAGCAGTTTATTGGTAACTGTTGATTGAAAAAATATGTTTTTTTTTTATGTATTCATTACTTTTTATGCAGTGTTTTTCTTTTTTTTTTCGTTAGAAAGTTTTTTTTTTTTGTTTGAAAATAATCCAAACTTCTTGTTATGAGATGTATATCTTCAGAAACAATAAATTAATTGAATTGAATTAAAATAATTTAATTCGGTTCTGCCGATCTACAGAGCCGCTGTTTCCTTTTCAATAGCCCACTTTGTATGAATTAAATGGTATTGATTTTCACAAACTGGCTATCGCTACAGGTACGCAACACTTTATCTATATCGACGGCGAGCTATGCTTCTTTATATAGCCCTGCAGAGTTCTTTTCGAAGATTCTAGATTCTCCTTTCAGGACGTTTCAAACTTTCATTGTTTCGCAAACGTCTAGACAGAGCTATCAAATCATTCAAAACTTCCGATTCATCTAAATTCAATAATGACCAAAACCACTCTTTCGAAGAACGCCGTGCGCCAGGTCCGGCTCCAGACTAAAGTGGAGAAGTTGACTTGCTCGGTACAAGTGAGTGTAATAACTCTTAGTCAATCTTACACCACTGTAAGCGTATCAGATTTGCCGTGGCGCTCTGGGGCGACTTACTGATTTTTGGTAGCGTATTCACTTTTCAGCTGTAGGAAAACCCGGAAAACCTACAGCACCACTTAGGGTGGTCGGTGTTCACTCCAAGCTAGCACTAGACGAGATTGACATCTAGACAACTCACAATACACTTGCCTTTTAACAAGGCATACGGTCGCCTATCGATCCGGTATACAGTAGTTGAGGAAAATTTCTTGTACCTACATCGAGCTCGAACCGACTATCGCTATGCTGAATTGATTGTTCATTCAATGGACGTAACAGTGACTAGTTGGGAAAATTTCTGAACAAATGTAACCGCCCCATTTTCATCAATTACAACTTAATCAGGAAAGTCATGGATTTATGTATATTAGTTAAAAAGTCAAACTTTATTGTCACATCTAATTTTCTTTTCAATTTGAAACTTCACTTGTATCTCGTTTTCGAATTGCAGTTATAATATCAGTCCTATTGTATGAATTTTGACATTTTCCTTTATTTATTTGAGTTTTTTTCTTCCAGTCACCCTTCAGTCCTTGAACGATAAACTGAAAAATAAGGAGATTGATTCGATGTGCAAATCACCTTTGAATGTTTTACTAAAAGAGCTGAGATTTAAATTTAAAAAAGATGATAATCGAAGAGCTTTGATTGAAAAGACTCATTTTGTTCCACAAAGAGCATATTTTTTACGTAAATACCAAGAAAATCGAAAAAGTTTAAATCCACGAGAAGTGTTTTCTTTTAGATGAAACATGGATATATTCTAGAGGAAACAAATACAAGTCTTGGCAGGATGATAATGTCAAAGTGTAAACATACTTGAAGGATATGATGGTAAACGTTTTATTGTTGTGCGTGCTGGTTCTACGAAAGGGTTTGTTCCAGAAGCTAGTTTATTGTTCTGTTAGAAATCTTTGACTCTAGTTTATCATGTAGAAATGAATGGTACAATGTTCACCAAGTGGATCACTTCACAGTTAATTCCCAGTTTGGAAGAGCCGTCTTTGATAATAATAATATAATAATGGACAATACCACCATACCACAGTGAAATTTTGAATAAACAGCCTACCATTTCTTCAAGAAAATAGGAAATTGTTTGTTGGCTACAGGAAAATAATATGGATTTTGATGAGAAATTAACAAACCCAGAGTTATTGCAATTGGCTAAGATGAACCGAAAGGAAAACATACATACAATCGCTTTGACACACTTGTACCGTTCTTAAACATTCACGATAGACTAAGGTACAAAATCAAGGTCCGTCTACTTTTTTGGACAAAAAATTTACGACTCAATACCTTTGAAATGCGTCGGATACGAATACTATTCTCGAGATAAATTCCATATTGCCTCTTTCACTATTTTCGCTGTTATTTCATTATCGATGGATATTTTGAAGTGAAATTTTACGGTCAGATAGTACACGATGAGATCTTCAAAATGAGGTATCGCAACACCCCGCATCCCTATTCAAACTCAAGGGGTTATGCTCACCCCCGTTAGGGGGTTGAAGTTACGGGGATGAAAACAGCGGAAAAGTTGTTCCCCCCCGTATTAGAAATTGACGGGTCTGAGCGATTTTCCACATTTTCATTTTAAAGCCGGAAAATCGAGGTGTTAAGTTTTCGTTGGACCACACTGTATATATTATAGATGAACTGGGAATGAAGTATTAAGATTACCACCTAATCACCTAGACTTTAATGCTATTGAATTAATTTGGGATAATTGTAAGACATACTACAACAATCATATTGGCAGAGATGGATACAGTGATGAGAAAGTATTAAGAATGTGGAATGAAGCATAAGAGAAGTGGAATGAAGCATAAGAGAAGTGCAACACTGAATCCTGGGAAAAATGTGTAAAACACACCGAATCGCTCATCGAAAAATGGTATGAACGAGAAAAGCTCCTCTGTGATATGGTTATTGAACCCATTATTATAAACATTGGTAACAGTTCTGAATCAGAAAGTGATTAAATATATTAATTTTATTTTTACTTTCATAAATGGTACATAGTTCTACATGCTCGCATCACATAAATGAATGAATGAATACATTTTTTGTTAATAATGTGTTGAGTATTTCATTATTAAATATATTTCAACTGGTGTTTTTTATTTCTCAGATATTCATTTATTTATCATTATACAGTATGTCCTTGCATCCATGCACGAATAGGTAATTGAAAAAGTTTGAATACCTAAGTCTAGAAGATTCCTTTTCTAAGTTTTAGTCATGTAAGTATATGTTTATTGTACATAAGAACAATTTCTTGTCGGCCAACACAGTTGTATCATGAAATATAATAATAAATTAATAACATGTAATATCACAGCTACAAAATATTTAAAATTCTAAAGTACTAAAATACGAAAATATAGCCGACTAACAGCAGTGCAGGCGTGTAGGTGTATACATAATGAATAATCATAACTGAAAAAGACATATGTTATCAAATATTCAGTGAAACATTAGAATGTTTCGTCATAAAACTCTGCCATGTTTGAATGGAAACTCATTATTTGATATCTCCGTATGCAAAGGTTTTGAAAATATTGCACTCCAACCAAGTATTTTGAACAACTTTTTTCGATAACTATCACCTAGAGAACTTGCATTAATGTGTATAAAATTAGGATGTGACGGATTTGTGTCAAACGGCTGCGGAGGTATGGATAAAACAAATGAGTGACACTGAAATTAGAATACAGTATGTAGGGATGTCAAAAGTTTCTAGTAAACTCACTGCCTCCATGTTATCCAATCAAACCTGGTGTCACAAGATTCGTAATAATTCGAAAACACCGTGTGCTAGGAATCGCACGTTAAAAGGTAAGACCTCGTTAATCCCTCGCTTGCACAAGTTTCGACTACTGAGGGCTGCCGTTCGTGAGGGGACGACAGCTGGTTAACGGCAAAAACAATTTTAAAGATTCATTCCTTTTCGCCTTTGTATCTCCAGCAATATTTTTTAAATTTGAAACATTGAATATGCTCACTGGACGGCACTTTTTGACATATTTGGAAAATAAAGGAAAAAAGGAAAGGAGAAAAGGGGGGTGTACCCATGAGTGTGTAACACGGTATTCTGTTGAAAATAAAAAACACTCTCATTGTCGGTGGTTCACCATTTCCATGAATTTGAAAATGATAATTCAGTAATTCATCCTATCTTATTACCTACACGTTGTAATTTTATCGGGATATTAGCCACGGCATTCTACATTTTGACGTCAATTGGCTTACACGTCTCGACTTATTTCATATGCATATCATTGATGACGCACGGGTAAAGATACAATAATCGAACTGTAACTTCAACATTCGTACAATCTCAGTATTCGTGTAATATATATCACTGATATATTTCATTTTCTCTGATTTTGAATAGGGCCTTCCAACGGTTCGATTCTTCAAAAGATACCTTAATAAGATATCAGTTTTTTTTTAAATGGAGTACAAGAAGGAAAGGAGATGTCACCAATACAAAACCGACACTCATTTCATTCACAAAAATATGGAATTAATTCACCTGTAAACTAAACAAAGAAAAAATATCTGAAAACAAATCGCTTTGATGTCTACAATTATTTTGACGTCTTTGTTCCATTCATCTCTCATTCGAGCAAAAGGTATGAAATTATTTTGTTCGAGTCATATAAAGTTATGAGAAAACTTTCGAGAAATGTCGTCAAGTTCAATGCGATCTGCAAAATGAGAAAATGTCTGCCACATAAAAAGTATCGTTCATGAAGGAATAAAAAAGTCGGAGAAACATAATCCAATTATTTTGTTATCATCTCAATTCGACAGATTGCTGGGGTTTCTAATTTCAATGTTCGAATCAGTGACGATGTAAAAATGAATACATTTTCTTTCAGACAAATTCTATAGTTGAAGTTATTTGAACCATTACTGCTACCTGGTAATATAGAATTCAATAATATTCCAAGAAGAATTAATAAAATCGCTTCAGAATAAATATTACTTATAGGTTACCATACACTGACATTTAACACGGAGTAATAAATAATTAGACTGAAGTTTCTTGTGTTATATTTGAATATCTGTCAATCTGTCTGAATTTATATTAAATTATAATTAGGCCGAAGCCTAATATTATGTTTCTCATTAGTTTTTCATACATTTTTAGAAAAAAGAGATACAAAAATATATTTAAAGACTTATACTATATTATAATTGAGAACCAAGAGATTTCTTCGCACCAAATCAGATTGAAAATATCTGGAGACAGACGGATATAGTGACGTTACATGATTATTTATAAGCCTACCAAGATTTCACCAGTTCTTCAGTGTGTATTGTATTCATTACGTATTCTGTTGACGGGCTCACTATCTAGCATATCGTTCAGCAATTTTGAGAGGATCATAAAATTATTTGCAAATCTTCTGTGGTCAAGTTTTTCAATACCAAATTCTTTTCTGAGAGGGCTGCAGGGAATAAACCCAGGACTTACACCATGAGTTTTGTAGTACATAAATTAAATAATTTTTTCTTGTATAGACTCAATTCTTTGCTCTGAGTTTTGTTGTGATGGATCCCACACAACTGAAGCGTATTCCATTTTACTACGAATCAGCCAAAAGAATAAATATTGAATTACGCTTGTATCGGTGAAATCGGAAGTGGTACGTTTCAGAAGGCCTAATAATTGCGGGCTTCTTTGGCAATGTTGAGAATACGGTGATTGAATTTTAAATCGTTTTAAAAAAGAATACGTAGATCATGTGCTTCCCACACCCTTTATAATACTAGGCCCTGCATCTCGTATATAAATAAAGTTCAGTTTTCCTTATGTTACTGTTGAAGGAAATCATTTTACATTTCGAAAGATTAAATAGCCTGTCTATTCTTCATCGTCCAGGCAGATATTCGATCAATGTCATTTTGTAGTTCTATTTTATATCTGAGATATTGTGACATATTTTAAAATAATCGGCATAAAGAAGACAGTCAGACGATACTTCTAATGAAATATCATCGATTAAAATGAAAAAAAGGAGTGGTCCCAAATTTTATCCTTGAGGTACACCCGACCCTGCTGATTATATATGAGATGTCTCGCCCCCATAAGTGACACACTGGGTCTCAACCGAAGATAGGAAGTGAAGAATGGAATCAGATGATTGCTCATTCCATGATAGTTCAGTTTGGCTAATAATATGTCATGATTGACCTCATCGAAGGCTTTGGCGCAATCAGTGTGAACACAATCTACTTGTGAATGTAGAACCTTACATTCCGAGATTTCTCTTAGTGAACGTTAGTAGATTCGTTTCAACCGACTTCTTTTTACAAAAACCCTGTTGATTCGGTGATATGAAACTTTTGAGACTGACGTGCAACTTCTCCTGGATAATTAGTTCGAACATTTTCGCTGGACAGTTGAGTATTGCAATATAGGAGGATAATTATTGATGCATTTTTTGTCTTTTTTCACTATCGGTGTTATTTTAGTTCTCTTAAATTCATCAGGAAATATTACTGTTTTAGGCGATTTATTATATATTAACAGTAGGGGCTAAATTAAGGAATCCCTGCAAGCTTCGAAGATGTATCACACGGAATATTGTCCGGTCCTGTTGATCTTTTGAGTTTCAACTTTCGTAGCGCTGTTTCTATATCGTTAAAAATTATTCTATCAAAGTGAACGTTTTGAGAAAATTTCTGTTGAAAGCTATTTGTTCGTTCATTTATATCACTTTTATCGTAAGTAGAGTCATTTTCAAATATTGAACCGAAGTAACCTGCAAATTCTACCGCGATAATTTTTTCATCTCTAACTTTCCTATCGTTGATATTAAAACAAGTTCCAAATGTTGTTTTTTTTGTCTTCTGTCTTTGATAAAATTTCAGAATAAGGTGGGGTTCTGTTTGATATTACACTGTATATTTTGAATATATTCCTCGTGTGCCTTTCTGAATTTCAGTTTTAATTCAGCCTCAAGTCGTTTAAAAGTTATTTAAGTAACAAGGAATATAAAGACGTGTTAACATTCGAGGTGAGCGAGGACAAGCCGAGGCTTGTCACTTGCCGAGGATGTTAACAGTCGATACATTCCGTTTTAATTATTACGTTTTTCCCGCTGCTTGTTGACATTTCTCGAAATTTGCCTGAAATGAAGTTGTTTCTTTTACCCTTCCTTCATGATTATTCGTTTCGCATTTCATTCTATTGGTTTTGCGCATAACTAAGTTACCGAGTAAACAGACAACAATAATATTCAAAAAGTCTCATAGCTTAAGAATTGAAGGTATCACTTGTCAGTCATTATTACCCTAAGCATGTAAATGACACTACTTGTCAAGATGAATTATTAGTAAACGAATGATATAGGACATTTACATGTTTTGTTGCTAAGCATTTAGACTGTTTACAGTGTCGGCAGCGGGAAAAGTTACTTAAGTCAAATTCTGAGTCATTTTAAATTTTTGTGAAATAGTCTTTCATTTTAAAATCTTGATTTTATATCGTCCGTGAACCAGGGCGGGTGTTTCCTACCGTGCAAGTTTAAATTTCTTGTTGTTTTTGGTACTGAAACATTGAACAATTTCATGGAAGATTTGATAAAAATAATCTACACAATCATTGACATTTTGGTATTAGTTTGAGGGCGTCCAGTCGTGGTCTCTCAACATTCCATAAAGTAACCTGATAAAATAAGCTGGTATATTAGCCACGCTTTTATTAAATCTTTGTTATTAAGTACATTTAACACCGATTAATAGATAATTCGCCTACATGGTTTTCCATCACTAAAGAGTGCAGAATTAGTAGAAGAATTCCAAAAACATTCAGATATTGTTACATATACCTAGATTTAAATCATAAATTGGTACGATAATATTTGAATACCTAATAAATTAGTTACTGAAGTAATTTTAATTTTTTTTACAATAACACACATGTGTGGCGCAGAGTAATGCTCGCACTTTTTAAAATCTGAACTGTCAAATTTGAGGCTATCAATAATCATTAACTTTCACCAAATATTTTTATAAAATCTGCGGTTGAAGAGAAAATCTTGTCTGTGATCTGAGAGCAAAAACTTTACCGCATTCAAACCATTTTTTTCAATCGGTAAAGTATTACTTTGTGCTCTTGATACACAAATAGCTAATACTAATATATAGTGCAGTGCAAATATATACAGAAGAAATTTTAAATTATTTGTTTTCAAGTCTTGGCATGTATTACGTGTTAATTCATTTTGAATGATAAATAAAGAGGTAATAAAAAAAACCCAATTCAAATAAAATGTGAGTGCATATTTATTCTGACCGCATTCGTCCAATTGGGCATCAGATATGCTCTACTGGACAATTTACACAAATAATCACATTTCAAGAAATACGAACCAAAGCTATATGTTTCACCCGTCCTCGATGTTTTGTGAAGTTCAGTTGAATCGACTTCCTGGGGTTTTTCCTGCGTTGTGTCTTGAATGAAAACTGTTCCTTTGACTTGGTAATTACTTTGAAACGAATTCATTCCGTGAAATTGAAACAAATTTTCCCTGTCCCAAGATATTTCTTGACGAAGAGAACTTTGTTTCACTCGAGAAAATTAGTTTGGTATTTATGTTTACAGAAACACGTTTTTCAATCTTGTTCTATTTGTCCACTGTTCTCGTTTCTTTTGGTATTTTCTGGAGATAATTAGAAAATTGGTCAAATGCCCTTCGTATCCCTAGAACTATTTTTTTAATTGTACCAAGTACAATGTATATAAGATATTATATGTATGTGCTTCTACAGTCCGAAAATATATATAGGTGCAGGAGATGAAATGAATACATCTCCCCCGATAAGTTACTGGGTTTAAACAGGATTGTTTTCTAGAAGAAATATTTAATTTTTTCTTGTATTCTGTATTCTGAATTTGCTCACAAAGAAAAACATTTTAAGACTGAATCTATCTGTATTATCAAAACATTTTGAACACTATTTTTGGCGGAATTTAAATGAAATCTGCCAAAAAAACTTGTTTAAAGTGAGATTTACTGTCTTGATACGGACACCGTATGTATCAGTCGATTACTGATTTGTTATTTCCTATACTTCTTTTGTGCGAAGGGGTTACTTTTATAAAGTACTAGCAGACCCGGCTACGCGTTGCTATGGCTAAGGTTTTTATTATATTACATAGTAGTAAATTATTCAAGGGAAACGGTAGGAGAACACCAGTCATGGGGACTACCATGCTTTTTTACACAGATGCCATTTGTTAAAATACATGGCGACCGCCATAATTGATTTTCTACTACCGTTGATATTGATTCTGGAGCCTTGAGTACCTCATAATCATCAAAATACATATATCGTACATCGTGATTTGATGTATAGCAAATATATAATAATAAAATATATAATAATATAACTACGTGTTAATACTTACATGTATATACTTTAATTAAAGATTGTTAAATAATGAAGCACTAATAATTAAAAAGCAAGAAAGATTCAACTGTATTACTTTTACTATAATATGAATTCAATTTATAATTCAGTATAAATAACACGTGGCCGGTTATGGTAATACCAAAAATTAGGAACGTAAGAACAATTGAACTTCACTGTATTGCGTTTACTACGAATTAAATTTTACTTTAGCCTCAGCAACACGTGGTGGTTATGCCATTAAATTGTAACTTATGTGAAACGTTAGTACTTTTAACACTGCGCCATCTGTTAGAATACTTACTCAATCCAGTCAGCAGATACCGCCATCTGTTAGAATCGTTTGGGACTGACAGATAATTGTGACTACAAATGATAGTTAGTAGACGATAGTGTGGAAACTACGAAGCATCGCACAAAGAGGAGACCGAGAACGTGTAATGTGTTCTGTCTCACTCTCTCGCCATCAACAAATAATTTGCAATAAAATAATATTGCGGCTATAAATTGAGATGTGAGCTATGCTATCTGTTAAGTTAGATAGAACTGCACACGGTGTGCAAATTTGATTGAAATCGGTTAAGTAGTTTGGGAGTCTATAGCGGACAAACAACGTGACACGTAATTTATATATATTAAGATATTTATTGTACAAGTGATAAAAAGTCATAATATCCTTATTATTTGTGTTTTTTGTTCATAACAAGTATGGTCCACCTGTTATTCACAATTTGTTTGTGCATCTGAATGGGTACTTTCAAAGGAGCCCGCACATTTACTGTAATAAAATGGCTTTCTGCTAATTATGCCCAAATTCTGATTTGTTGTAGTTCCTGGTATCCTTATCATGTATAGTCCATTAACCACAGACAAATTTTTGCCATACCTGAAATGAAGAAACGAGCAATGAATATTTTCTAGGAATAGGTATTTTCAAATAATGAGTATTTAGAAAAAATGTAATAGATAAATAAACTTACGAAACCTGCAAAACAGTGGTTTTTATATACTACATCAATTATTAGCATCTTGAGTTTCAAAAAAAAGGAAAAAGATCCAACATTGTGTTAAATTGTTCTCGAGGATATTGATATCTGCATTATTTCTATTCCCAGCAACTTGAATTACTTTAGATATAAGGTATATATGATGGACATCGTATTTCCACACTCAGAAAATTGACTATTACTGTTACAGGAGTACTTCTATAAACATTTTAATGTGTAATATCCATTATGCTAACAAAAACAGAATTCCCTTTATAGAAAATATTGGGTATACCACAAAATCTTTTGTTTAGTCGTAACATCTTATATTATAACACCTCTATAGTAATTATAAATTTTTTTCATATATACCACATTTTTTGATCATGATAACAGTAAATTTCAATCAAACAATAATAATTCCATAAATGGGACAAACTAATCCCTCTGCATTTAATAGTACCAAATTATACAGACTACACATTAGCCGGTCGACACAACAGTATAAAATTAGTATATATAAAAAATAAGGTCATCAGAACAGTATTTCATTACTTGAAACAAAATACTCTTCAACGTTAAATTGTGTTAAGATAAATATTTTAATATCACACCAACAATGTAACTGTTGCATTGACAATATTATTCTGTAAATCCTATCCAAATGATATTGAATCAACAAGGCCGCTGTCTACATTACAACAAGAGCAGTTGCGATAATATAATCACTGTAAGCGAAAATAATCGAGTTGCACTGATAATAAGACCAACGGTCACTTCTTTTGTTCATTTACATGTGAGTTAGTCCACATTTCATCGACGTCGTGTATTAATAATAGTGATTCGTGAGTTTCGAGTTAGCTATTTCCTTGTTGGTTAAGTGAATGAGGTATGGTGGTGTTGAAAAAGAAATCGAGACAAGACCTCACAAGAAAACTAAAAGTACTTTCCAGACTCAGTGGAATAAGGAGAGTTGAAAAATTGACAAACAAGTGCATTGGTACATTGGTATTAACCATTAGTTGTTTATTTGACAATAACCTACACATATTTTATATCCACAGCAGTGATTGATGATTTGATAGTGTAATTTATATACATGTTATAGTATTTCTTTAATAGCCACATGAAACTCTATATACGCATTTCATTACAATAACAGTTGTTTTTGTTATCAACACAACACATATTCTGTATCCACTGCACTGATTGTTGATTTAAAAGTGTAATTTTTACAGTATTTATATAATAACATCAACTTTAATAAACATTTTATTATAATACTATTCAAGAAAATCGTCCATATCCACTTAATGGGCCTTTCTATCAACACAATAAAAAAGTTATTATATCTGTAGGATATTATATAGAAATGACCAACTAATAGTATACCTACTGTTGCGTTAACAACATTTTAGGTCTACCATATAGAGATCTTACCACTGTTAACTCAACCTACTTTTTTCGTTATATATACTAAGTAAATTTTCTTAGTGGGCAGATACCTCCATGTCCTTGATATTCCATATAACAGATAAAACTAGCCACGTGTGCAGAACAACCAAATTTTTGACACCCTGTAGCTCGAAACATGGTCGTAGGATCAATCTTTAAATTGAAGTACGGAATAAGGATGCTAGAATTCACAACACATCAACAATTGTGCAAAATTAGCCAAAAGCCAGTCCACTCACTGAATGTGTGAGGTCCTTGACCTTCTTCAGAAGGTTGGAAAGTTTGAATATCAAACTGTGTGCATAAACCATCCGGACTATTTTTCCGAAAGTGAAAACTGACGTACCGACCATTAGCTCATTTCTTTGGCACCAGGTAAAGAAGTGGTCAATAATGCGTTCTGATTTATTGATGTCTTGGTCAGCATTTTCACCAGATATGATTATTGCTGTATCATCAGCAAATATTGTGAGCCTTCCATATCATGTTGAAGAAGATCATTGACATATAAGAGAAACAGTAATGGTTCTAGAACAGAGCCCTGCGGCACTTCGAGTTTAACAGTTTCCGACCAAAAGGTCTAATCATTCCTACTTAATGAATCAATCTCTTATTCAAGGATACTCACCAGAACTTCTAAGGAAAGCACTCGTAAGAGTATGTTTAACATAAAACTCAATTTTGATACATACAATTAAACATATTCACCATTTATCATATATATTCCCATTCGTAAGTTACCCAGCCATTTGAGACAGTATTCAGAAAAATATCTTCCAATATATTTCGTATGATCACACATGATTATTCTACATATTTATTAGGGACATCTCGTTTCAAGTAAGTATTTTTGATGATACTTTTTGAGTCATTCATAAGCTGCAAGAACGAGATTATATGATTTGAGTTTTTGATTGCAGGGGCGAATAGAACAAGACAGATTATTCATTCGTATGTGCTTCTTACCAACGAAAGTACATTCACATCAATTGGAACTGTTGATTCTCAGAATTGCCGTTGAAGGGCGACAATCCCCATTGCATGTAAGCACTACTCATTCAAAACAAAAACCTGGTGTGATATATTCAACTATTTTTAGGAGATAACCTAAATTCTGAGAGGGACCTGCTTCTGATTCAAAATCATCTGCTTGATTTACTGGACAATATGCCATTGAACCTGCGCAGAAGAAAATATTTTTGACAGGACGGTGCCCCAGTATACTCTATTGTGTGTGATTTTTTTGATCATCTGTCTACTCGTAGATGGATCGGACGATATTGCGTGAATTCTCCTGGCCTCCTAGATCTCCCAATCTGAACCCATGCTAATTCTCTTTATAAATATATTTAAAATCTGAAGTTTATAAACACAGACCATTCAGAGATCAAGAACATCTCGAGATGAGAGAATGTACTGCCAATTTCTGCCAGTTATGTTGAGGAATGTCGAACCATGGTCGAACCATCTTGAGCATTGAAATGAACGGATGACACGTTGAGATTTAATTTAAATTTGTTTATCACTATTCATTACATAATTTCGTTGTTTAATGTATTTTTAGATTCCACATCATGTGCTGATTCGTTAAATTCATTGAAAAATTTCATCCACATGGATTTTGCTAATTATGAGAAATGCCTTTTATCAAGGAACCTCAGTATAATCTAATAGGAGTCTAAGTTGATGACATTTTTTTTTGTGTACTTTTTGAATGTTACTGTATATATTTCAATTGAAAAGCACTCTACCCTGTAGATTTTCCTTGGATCACCCTATATTTTCGGCAATGCTTTCTGGTTTTAAATACACTTTAGTTCCCTTTGATTTCTGGAATCATCTTCCTAGGGATTGTAGAACTCGAGCAATCAAAATGTGACGCACTATTGCCCCCCGTATATTTTCCATTCAAGACGTCCACAGTAAACATAACTGCCATGTCCTACTTTTATTGCAGCCAAATTTTCATCTTCATTTTCAATTAAATGCATCCACTAGTCAAAGCAAATATCTTTCTCAAAATGACATCTGAAGGATAAATTACATCCCCATCAAACCGTTATTTGTGCAAGAAGATTATTAGACCAATACAATAATTATCAAAACCTGTTTAAATATTCCCACTTTTCCGTCATTCCTTCGTTTTCTTACTTCTTTTAAAGTGCTCTGCGACTCATGAAGTTTTTTGTACAAGAAGGCGTTGGAAATGTTCAGCGCTGGTATTTGTTGAGATGTCACTTTGCAGGCGTTGTTTTTGCGTAAAGATTTTGTATTTCGTTCAATTTATTCGGTTTGTTGATTTAATTTTGTCGACCACTCAACTCATTGTGAAAAACTAGTGTTATGTGGTGTTTGTGGACAGAAAAACTGGGTTCTTATTCAAGAAATGCATTGTTTTACAACTCTTTTGCAAGGTAAGATATGATACAGAACTTTTTGCTGGCCGATTTTTGTCGATGTTTTAGTTTTTTGTATCCAATATACCTAGTAGGTGATTATTGAAATCAAGTTTTATAATAATGATTTTTTATTACCATTATTGGAAGGCGAACCTATTTATTTAAATTGAAATTGTACTGCAAATGTTAAGTATCTCCGCATTACTAAGACATGTCTATATTTTCCAAAGAGTACATGATGAATTCGATATTTGGGTAAAATTCTGTTAACTAATAGCCACAAGCTATCAACAAATTTTTTTTTAAGTTTATGTAGTTTGGCCTCCTAAACAAAAAATCCAAATAAAATATTTGGCGGTCTTTTCCATTCTAAAAAATTCTCAAAATTCATTCTTCTTATCACTAGCAGAATGTAAACACCCTAATCGACCTGTTTCACTATTTCTTTATTGAAAACGTTACTTTTTAGGAAAAAAACATCCTTCTTTTATGATCACATAACCAACAAATCTAGGCAGAATATTTGAAGAATATTATTCATGTCAAGTTGGTTACTGGAAAAAAGTTTGTGAATAATTTCCTATTTATGTCGAAATATTAAATGGCTAGAAAAGTTGGATTTGCAAATATGCAAAGCTCAAAGTCACCAACTTTACTTGAATAAATTCACTAAACATTTTACATAAATTTATTGTTTTGATGTGTTTAAAAGAAGGCTGAATTTTTGGACAAACAATGACGTTTTTAATACAAAAATATTTTAAAACGGGTGAATTAGGATTTGAACATTGTGGTAGTTTGAAGAAGGAAGGATTTTGAGAGTTTTTCTGCAGTAGAAACATAGGTATCCTAAAAAAATGCCAGTTATCAATCAAAAAAGGCCCATATCTCCGAAATAACTTGAGACCGTCAAAAATTTCATTTGGATTTTTTGTTCAGGAGGCCAAATTACGAAAGTTTCCATAAAACATTTGTTGATGTCTTGTGGCTATTTATTTCACCTAATTGATAATTGGTTTACAAAGAATAGTCCAAGATAACTTCACATAACTATTTGACTTCTACAGAGAGAAATTACATAAATCTAGAACGAGTAAGTATTACAATGAATTATTCTTCATTATTGTTCAACGTTCCTAGATAATTTCTATGCTATTTATGTGAGCTGTGGGAAAAATATGTTGGTATTCAGTTAACAAGCATTTATTGGTTCATTTCATAACCGGTTCTGAACAGAAGCGGATCACCCCAAAGGCGCAGTAAGTGTGTTTTTGGCCCAAAAGAACAGGGGGTCCCAAAGAAACCAAGGCAACAAAATATGGAATAATATTCTGTTTGTTCCGATAATTTTAATTTCAGAGAAAATAGTATATAGGTGAGGTATATAAAAAAAAATTGTCGATAATTTCCGTATTTTCTTCGACATGAATTTACCCGAAAAAGCAATCAATTGCGGAATGAGAACTCAATTACGAAATATATTGTAGGTATTATTCAGTTCAAATATGGAGCTCTTCGGTTTGTTACATTTCCGAAATAAGTGAATACAGTGCTTCTCAAAAGTCCCCTCCCCCCTCTTATCTTTGGAACGATTATACATGAATAAGTGAAATTTGGAAACTGAATATTGAAAGGTTGTAAACTAATTAAGTGGACAATGATTCTTGAATCTGTAATTAATATCATAGTTAATGGAATCTAAATTTTATTGTTTACTAATGAGCCATTAAAACTGCCATAAACGCAATCAAAATTAGTATCATTGAATAGTTTTTTTTGATACCTTTAAAAAGATGTGTCGCTTGCCGTAAGGTTCCGTTTAAAATTATGGGTAACAATGGCCTTGTGACGTCATCTTTGACGATTTTGTCATCTATCATCACTAGTATGAAAGTTTACAACCTTTAATATTCAGTTTTCAAATTTCACTTGTTTATGTTTACTCGTTCCGAGGATAAGTGGGGGGGGAAGATACTTATGAGAAGTACTGTATAACACAACTGTCAGAATTCATAAACTCTTAATTCATGGCTTACAATCTTGGTTTCCTAACGTAAAAAACTTTTTTTTTACTCTGCCTATTTGTAATGGCAGTGGTGAAAGATCTTTTTCTGCACCGAGGAGAGTTAGAAATTATATGAGGAATACTCTTTTCCAAGCCAATTCAAAGGCATTGGAGATTTTGTTTATCGAATCTGAATCAGAAAAAGGAATTGATTGAAGCCTTATGATAGACAAATTTGTTAAACCAAAGCCAGAATAGTTGCTTTGTGAATTATTCACATACTCAAATGGTTTTATATTCACTGTCATTTGTTATCACTACTATCGTCCAAAGAAAAGATTTTTTATTTTGTTATTGTCATATTAAGTACGTCCTGATGATTTTTATATCGTCGTAGTCTGGTTCAATATGTTTCAATATGGTTTTAAAAAAATATTGAAAAGGAATTGCTGCCGACAAAATTGCAAAAGATGTTAACAATAACTTAGAAGACAAAGGAATTGTTTGTTATTTGCAAATATTTCAAAAACTGTCTGAGATAACAAAAATTTTATAAAAAATCCGAATTGTACCGACAATAATTATAATTTCAATTAAGAGGTGAAAATTGAGCTAAAAAGTGGTAACGGCTCTAGTGGGTATATCGACCGAATTAGAATCTTGATCAAACATTATTTCACCCGATAAAATATGAAGATCAAGGAATGTAGAGAAAATTTAGTAATGTCTGAACACCCAAATGAACAATAGTTCAACAAAAAAAAATTTACAGAACTTTTTTATAAACGATGCTTTTGTTAATTAGTTGATTTTTACCAGTTGAAAGTTAACATAAAAATAAATGATCAGGAACATTTTCTTTCCAATCATTTGATTTTTTCTCTTTTTTTATTCTTTATTGCATTATTTAGGTAAATAATTGCCATAAACAAAAGCATTGTTAATTAGACTTTTGAAAATAATCATTAAAAATATAATATAATAATTCTATTGATCAACCATTCTTTTAATCATTATCACATTCTTTCATATCATGAAATAAAATGTTATCAAGTTTTCTATTGAACATACAATTTTGTAAACAGATTGGTGTTCGCGCATTATTTTTTTATACTAAAAAATATAGAAACAACTGTACGTCTTTTTTCAAGTCAAATTTTGTTTGACATTTTCATATAATTTTCAAACATTGTACTCTTGGACGTAAAAAATTATGTGCAAAATTCATTTGTTTATAACAAATTATTTGTTTAATGAACAAATAAAAAGTTAATAAAAAATTTTTTTTTTTTCAGAATATGAAAGGATGTGATAATTAATAATTTAAACACAAATGGTTTCTTAATATAATATTTAGTCACAAAAAAATGTAAACTAAGTGCGTTTTTTACCAATAAATAATTTTTTCTTAAAAATCATTATTTCAATCATAAGACAACAAAACATTTGTTCAGAAGACTTTTTAATATAACAGTTATTTAAATTATGAAAATAATAATTGTAAATAAAAAATAAATAAACCTGGTGACGCAGAACCAATTTACCACCCTGTATCTTCGTTGTTATTTTATATGGAGGTTTCAAATTCGGTACTTCGATTTGATGCTATGAATGTACAATTTAGCAAGTATCAATCGAAAAATGGCACTTCCGGTTTGACCGGAAGCGCATCCAATTTTTATATTTCATATATAATTTTAGTTTCACTTCATTTTTCAACATTAATACAAAGGAATTTTTAAGTTGGTTAGAAACTCAAATACATATTGAAATACAAAAAATGAAAAAACCTCTACATTTTTGTTTCCTAATTATTTTTATGAAGATAATTTCCATGCATTAAGTACCTTGTATTGAACATTTCAACTTCATGTTAGTTGGTGATGGAATCGAATTTAATCTAAAGATCTGGAGTTATTTTTGGAACTGCACAATCGGACGCACAAAATATTTAGACCTTTGGAAAATGTACAGTTTTACAACTCAATTCAAAAGAAATTCAACACCTATGACAGACTCAATTGATCTAATTGTTCAAATTGTCGTCCGTTAACGTCAATGCATTTCTGTATTTTTTCGGAGCATGCCCCCATAACATTCACTAGTTCAGCCGGAGTACTTTCGTTAATGACTCTCCTTACCCTGTCTTCAAGTTCCTCGCGATTTTGAGGTCTATTATGAGCATAAACTTTATTCATCAAGTGAGCCCAAACAAAAGAATCCATTGACGTGAGGTCTGGTGACCTTGGTGGCCAACGAACTGGACCATGAGTACCAATCCAGTTGTCGTTGAAAGTTCTAGTTATATGTCCTCGGAGTACTTTCGAATTATGTGGAGGTGCTCCATCTTGTTGGAAATACATAACGTGAATAAAATTTTGGACTTCATCATTTAATATTTGTAGGTATCGTTCATTTGTTAGAGCTTCATCAAAAATAATTTGTCCCACTATTGTGGTTCCAAAAATTCCTAGCTAAACATTGAATCCGAATCTATCCTGGTGTCTTCCATCTCTGAACACATGCGAATTTTCTTGTGCCGAATAACGTAAATTATTTCTATTGAAAGACGCAAGGCTAAATAGGAATTTTTCCTTGCTTCTCTACATATCAACAACATCAACCTTTTCAGTTTGGGTGAATCGGTGGTAGTAGTTGTTCGTTTCACAAATGATTATCTTAGAAAATTCAGAATATTCGAAATGTCAACAATAAGATGCCTAAAAACCCTGGTGTGTCGACTGATTAGATTTTGTTTGGATTTTTTTGAAGACAAACCTAATGAAATCATGGTCTATTTCTGTAATCGGATCCAGAGATAGCGCCTTGTCCTCATGTCAATATTCCAGGGGCATAATGATTGTGATTGTTGTTGATTGAATTTGACGAGATGTCAATAAACTTTTGAAATATCATTCTAGAGCAATATAGTTTCCATACTCGAAGTGGACGACCAAATTTTTGGAAAAATAACACCTCACAAAATGTGGTACTTTTTTAAAATAATGTAAATACCGTTTGAAAGTCAAAATAGATGTGGCAGAATTAAAAGTTCTGTATTTTATATTATTTTCCTAAATAAGTTGACCATAATCCGTTTTTGTGTGGACAAAATTCAGAGAGATGAACACAATAATTCATTATATCTAGTACCGAAAGTGAGTACCTACCACTTAAAATCTGTAAAATAAACTTTGGAACCAAATTTGGAACTTACATTTTATTTCTCAACTCGCAATGCTCTAATAAACATGGCAAACATTTTTTCAGATCGATTAAATTAACTGGGTGAGTGTTGTTATACCCTACTGTTTCTTAAAATATTCTATAGGTTCAAATTGCGATAGTTCGTGACAAAGTAAAAAAAAATCACCACTTCTACTGAAATCTATCAATTTTGCATATATCATCAAGCTTGTGTAGGTTTTCTTATTTTACCATTCGTTTTCGTAAAATCTTTTCAGTGTGGTTAGATCATCCAAAAATAAATTTTCTGTGGAGAAAGAATTGTACAAAAAAAGAAACATCTTCACTATCACATAACATAGTTACAGTTTTTAAAATAGCGATGAAAGATTTAAACACACAACTCATCACACATATCACTTCTGAAAAGCAATTAAACTCAAAATAAGCTACAAATTATTACTTTATATATACTTTATTATAGAGAACTCGGTTTTCAATGGCACAGATACTTGCGCATGCGCATGTTGGGCAGATGGCAGATAGGCACAAGATTGACAGGTTCTAATGGTGAATTTCCATGCAGCTGAATTTCAATACTTTTATGTGAAATGTGTGATTATTATTTATTCCAGTAAATTGCATATCAGGAAAATAAAAATTATATAATAAGTCGAAAATGTAACGAATAAAACTGTTTGCGGACAGTGATTCTGTAAATTTGAATGATTATGTTGTTTTCTTCATTTCATGCTCGTGCGCAATACTTGAAGCTTCTGTTCATGAAAATTCACCCTAACATGAAAACCGACGGTGGCGGTTCACTATCGCGGGATTTTTAAAAAATAGACCGCGATTTCATTTGTTTTCTCATTATCAAGCAAGCGAATGTCCAGCGTTTTATTCTACAGTTTTGCAGGTATGAGTCGGCACACCAGGGTTTTGAGGCATCTTAGTCAACAATTTGGCGTAAACAATAGAACAATTCAACAAATTTAATTCCATAGCCAACTAACATGAAGTTGAAATGTTCAATACAAGGTATAGCATGGAAATTATCTTCATAAGAAATAATTAGGAAACTAAAATGTAGATGATTTTTCATTTTTTGTATTTCAATATGTATTTGAGTTTCTAACCAACTTAAAAAATTCCTATGTATTCATGTTGAAGAATGAAGTAAAACTAAAATTATAAAAATATTTAGTCTGCATAAAACTGATTGTGTAAAAAGTTCGTCCATGAATTATTGTTACTTACATGATATTGTTCAATCTTCCACAGCACACTTTCATGAAAATGTCCCGTTACGAGGGTAATACAAAAAGTATTTTTTTAATAAAATCTCAATTATATCAGCAGATTGTGGATTGAAAGTATGATTGTGATATATCATTGTAACGGTAATTCTATACCAAATTGTAGTTAAAAAAAACTTTCCATATTTGAAATATAAAAATTTAATGCGCTTCCGGTCAAACCGGAAGTGTCATATTTGGATTGATACTTGCTAAATTGTACATTCATAACATCAAATCAAAGTACCAAATTTTGAAATATGAAAAAATTTTAAATATCCATATTAAATAACAACGAAGATACAGGGGGGTAAATTGGTTCTGGGTCACCCGGTATATAGTCATATAGCTTCAAGTAATAAAATAAAATAATGAATGAATGAATCAATAACTGAAAAAAATCCTAATTGCTTTGTTTACATTCTTTATTTTTGATACATTTGATTATAAACAAAAAAGTGAATAATGTGATTTTATATATTCTTCCGATGGGGATCGTTTCTAAACCCATTCAAAAGTAGCTTCATCCAAGAACTAAAAAAAATCCAGATTTTTAGTTCTGAAATAATCAGCGATTTTATGTTAACTTTCAACGGGTAAAAATTAACTAATTAACAAAAGCATAGTTGATTAAAAAACTGGGACAAATATTTTTTGTTGACGAATTACTTTTTATTCGATTGTTGATGTTACCAGTTTTTTTATTCTTCAATATTTATATTTTATCGGTTGAAATATTTTTTTTGGATCAAGCTTCTGATTCGGTCGACGCACCCGCTAGAGCCGCTAACCGTTTCCACCCCCAAATTGATAATATGATTATAGTCGGTACATTTCGGCAAGAAAGGACTTTTTTTAGAAAATTTTCTGCTTTTTCAGGATTTTTCTTAAGTTTTTTAACTAATATCCATGGACCATAAGCATTTATTGATCTTCCGTTACGAATATCTTGACAAGAAATCAAGCAATATACAAAAACAAATGGCAGTTATTATCGAGATGAAAATACCTTTCGATCCATGTTCCCGATTGAAATTCTTGAAAAGGTGATTCTCTAGGGGAGGAGGTAGCTATGACAGATGAAAAATACACCTCCAAAATGGTCCTTTATTATTTTTAGGTTTCCAAGAGTTGTTCAGTGTGGATCGTCTTGAGAGAGACACTCGGTATATTAAAAAATATAGCTCAATACTTGGAATTCTAAATTGAACTGAGACCATTCGATTTCGAATCAATTACTTCAATGACTACTTACTTCGAGAATTATGTACCCTACGGCGATTGGTCGAGTCGCTTTTATTGCACTCCAATCAAAAGTCAATTACACAACAATCAAACGTGCATTAGGGTGACTTCAATCTCCTCCTTTGTCCACGAATGCCCCCTGTACCGAATTGCGCACGACCAATTGAACTCTGACATAAATCATGGACAGACACGTCTGCCATAATAGATAGGTATGCGACGAATCCTTGGAGAATAATGGCTCGCGAAGAATTGCCCTGCTTGTTGACTCTCCGAGAATCCAGACGCCATCAGCAATGTATTAACTTGATAAAGTATCTGGGAATCGACCCTTTCTCATAGATTGATTATAAAAAGTTATAGTTACAGCAACGACATTTTTTCTCAGGATTATTTTGTTCAATTCATATTTATGATGGCTCTGAATGGACATGGTAATTTTTTTTCTCCTTATAATGCGTTAGTTAACTATCTCATTATGAGATAGTTATCTCATTATAATTACATAGTTAACTCATAATGACATACGGTGTCTCACATTAATGGGATAATTTAACTCATTATTATTACTTAAATTATCTGATCGATATGAGAAACCATGACAGTGAGTTAGTGTTTTGCAACGATGTCAACAGGAGCTAATTTTTATATTTCATCAGGTTCTGTGTAAGCAGGAAAAGCATGAAGGTTTCTCAGGTTGGCTTAAGTTATTATTTCTTATCAGGTTTGCAATGCCTGGATGACACACACGTATCTAGACCACATAATTCAGTCAATACCCATCACAAGTACTAGTTCCTAATTCTGAAGTTTATTATCCCTCCCTATGAGTTGAAGACATAAGTTATTATTTTTATTTATACAGGGAAATATCAACGTCCTGAAGTTTAAGCAGATAGTAAAAGTTCAAAAATGAAGTAATATCAAACATCAGTACAGACTCGTCTACAATATGTAATTGATTTCCAATCGATTTTGCTAACTGTCACTACGATATCTCTGGCACCCACTAAGAAAGTGAGCAACAGAGATCTATAGCAACCACAGAAAGATTCCGACCAGTACCGAACTTCCAAAATGAACTTTAAATTGTAAAAATAATCCAGCCTTTCGCATATTTTCCTATACAACAGGATTATTGTCGGAAAACGTTTAACAGGAATAAATCAACAGTACACTTATGAAAGTAACCCAAATGTATAAATTTTATGTACAGTGAGAGATTATTACACTCTTTTCAATAACTTGAGACTGCCGTTTCACATAACAGCTTTATTCGGAAGGGGGGCTTAATATAGATGTTTTCAAACATACATTCAAGGGTAATTGCTTCAATTCTGTTGAACAGTTTCTCAGCTACACCTAATAATTGTTTTAAAATTTGTGTCATATTGTATGTAGGAATGTACCTTTCATGAAGTGATATTGAACTTTGTAGCCTTTTTATTCAATTTTACATAGAAACCATGACAACTTCAAATATTATTTTCATTGATACTGATTATATTATATTACTCACCACTATTGGTACTCGTTTAAAGTTCGCACCGACCACCTGGGGTTGTGCTGTAGGCTTCCCGGATATTCTTATGGCTGAGAAGTAAATTCACCACCAAAAATTAGTAAGTCGGCTCGGAGCGCCACGGCATATAATAATAATATCAGTCATCTAGCCGCTCAGGCTGTACCTTTTTGCGTTCATGAGGAAGTATTATTATTACTCATCCTCATAATCCTCATGATATTAACAATTAAGATATGAGACTTAAACATGACCTCAAAGAGTATTATCTCCTTCTACCTAGAATGGTAGATATTCCTTAACGAATTCTCAGGAGGAGCTCTGTTTTCAGAGCGCAGAAAGACAAATCAGTTCGAAATATGCCCAGCCTACTGAAACTATCCTTGGACTATTTTGTGTAAAATTTTAATTCCTTCTATTCTATAAAGTTTTCAATTGCGCCCCTCACTTTACGAAAAAAACCCAAAGGAATTTTTCTAGAAATCACGGATTTTCTGGTGCAAAAAGTTTTTTTAAGACTATACATATGACAAGAAGACACTTTCCGGATTTCATACTACTACAATCCATTCTTCACTTTTGGCTCAAATTTTTGTGTGGTAAATAATCTGTTGTATGGTTGTTAAGATTGATGTTTATTATCTGGGGCTTTGCGAGACCAAGAGGTTATAATTTGGTCTTAATTCAGCACCAAAACCAAAACCGAGACCGAGACCGAGACCGAGACCGAGACCGAGACCGAGACCGAGACCGAGACCGAGACCGAGACCGAGACCGAGACCGAGACCGAGACCGAGACCGAGACCGAGACCGAGACCGAGACCGAGACCGAGACCGAGACCGAGACCGAGACCGAGACCGAGACCGAGACCGAGACCGAGACCGAGACCGAGACCGAGACCGAGACCGAGACCGAGACCGAGACCGAGACCGAGACCGAGACCGAGACCGAGACCGAGACCGAGACCGAGACCGAGACCGAGACCGAGACCGAGACCGAGACCGAGACCGAGACCGAGACCGAGACCGAGACCGAGACCGAGACCGAGACCGAGACCGAGACCGAGACCGAGACCGAGACCGAGACCGAGACCGAGACCGAGACCGAGACCGAGACCGAGACCGAGACCGAGACCGAGACCGAGACCGAGACCGAGACCGAGACCGAGACCGAGACCGAGACCGAGACCGAGACCGAGACCGAGACCGAGACCGAGACCGAGACCGAGACCGAGACCGAGACCGAGACCGAGACCGAGACCGAGACCGAGACCGAGACCGAGACCGAGACCGAGACCGAGACCGAGACCGAGACTGAGACTAAGACAATATTCTCTCTTGGTCTTAGTCTCTAGAGAAAAATAATTAACCTAAATCTGATCGAAAATGTTATGGCATTTCATTTCAATTATTTATCTTTCATATTGTAGGTTTTTAATTTTTGGTAATTCAAAATCGAAAATACATTTTCAAATTCAGTATTGCTGTTTTACATTTTACAAAAAATAGGCGTATGTTGTAAGGTAGCAGTGGTCCATACCTCATACTATTGAAGATAGGAAAATTTAATACAAAAGTTAAATGGTTTGAATTTGAAATTTTTTGAAATTATTTGATACTGCGTTTTTGTTACTTCTAAACTTGACAACGATATTTTATATTAAATAAATCATCCTTTATATTGATGCATACCCATTTGAAATTTAGATTAAATATTTTATTAATATTCTATAACTATCTGTTTTTCAAATAATGACAGATGAAAAGCGAGATTTTGCAATTTCCGACAGCCTATTCCGCACCTTTATTAAGCTTCCAGTGTACTCTGTCTATGAGACCAGGTTTTTCCGTTTGTGGTCACAACTTTATTGAATGTGGAGATAGCAAGCTGTCCTTATCAGTAGCTGCAGTGACTGGCGGTACCTATCGATAGTAAAAATTAGACTTCTTAAAAATTGAAGGGGAGTTATGGTACAAATATGTGTTTGTGAGAAAAATAAGTTTTAGTAAAGTTAGCGTCCTTGATTGATGTTTAATGTAACATAGCCTCGTCTACCACTGTGTATCTGTTCATATATGAAGGATAGAAACAAATCCTGACGGGGCAAGTTTCATATGCACACAACACCTGCTTCCATGACATAACCGAAAATTTTCCGAAAATGTTACTTGACCCCTTCAGCCCCTTCAATTATTAAATTATATGCGTACAAACTGTTAGACAATTGAATTGAATAATTCAAATTTATAGACGAATTTTGATCCAAAACCAAGACTATCCAGACCAAGACCAACACTGTGAAGACCAAGTCCAAGACTGAGCCAGTCTTGTCTTGGTCTTGAAATATCAAGAGCAATACCAAGACCAACACTACATTTATTTTTCGAGACCAAGACCAAGACTAATTGGTCTTGGTAATGTCTCGCGATGCCCTAATATCAATAATAGATAGATACATTATGGCTTATATGTCATCCGTTGGTTTGTAACTTTTGAAAGTTGTGGACATTTTCGAACGTCTCTGAGCTTCTCTGCCATCATCAGATCAAATTCTGGTGGATCGCATAATAGGAATTCTTCAAATACCAAAGACATCTTGAAATGCAGCTGTTTGTTTCAAGCGCGTATTGAAGAAAACAAATTTTTAATTTTCATCTTTTTCTATTTTATATGAATTAAGTGTTCACAAACCTGTTGCACTAATTGTATGCCCTTATCAATTTTTTAGATGATACGTAAAACATTCGTCTTTCAATCGAGCTTTTGATTAATTGCCTTCCCATCGAAAAATCAATATTTCTACAATTAATGAAGGAAGTTCGGAAGCTCATCGAAGAATTTCCGTTTTTTTTGTCAACGCAAAATTAAGTCATGAATTATAATATACTTTCTATTTGCTTGATTCATTCTATAGTTTTGAGTCATCAATAACCGTCTTCACCTAACAATCCACAAATGACAAATCATCATCCATTAGAATATCACCCAGCTTTGTCTAATAAACAAGCAACTAATGATATGATCCATTGTTACCAAATTTTTTCCGAATTCTCATTAATTAATTCAGTTTAATCCTGAGAATACCTTGAGTATATCGATTGAAAGTGTTCAAACCAGGGCTGGTTCTACAACTTTGAGAGCCTCATCAGACAGCAAAGTTCTTTGGACACTTCCAATTTGTGCTCAAAAATTGAAACGGGACACCTAGAAATTTTGTTCGAACTTGACTAGTTGTTACTTTTGAATGCCTGAACCGATTTGAATGTTCTTTGCAAATAATGAGAGTCCGTTTCTTTGGCTTTTGAATGCATGAGATCTCATGTTCGAATAGTTGGGAATGAAAAAAAAAATGTTTGGCGTAAACGGGGTTTGAATGATTTTTAGTCGAATTTGCACAAACATATATCACCTTGTAATTTTTGCGAGGGTGACAATAGGCAAAATTCGGCCCAAACAGTCAAAAGCCAATGAAACGCACTCTCATTATCTGCAAAGAACATTTAATTCGGTTCATGCAATCAAAAGTAACAACTACTCAAGTTCGAACGAAATTTCTATGTGTCACGTTTCTATTTTTGAGCACTGTATTTAGCATGGAAATATTTCAAAATTGAAATCAGTTGTTCACATTTCATAACAGGTGGTCATTCCCAGCCAAATGAAGGATAATTGTCTGTTTAATTACGAGACAAGCACTTGCAATTGGGTCTTCTTGGAAGAACGTTGCACAAATATCTGTTAGATGTAGTTCAATGTCCGTCGTGGTATTAGCTAGGGAAGTAGTTGTTTTCTGACAGATGTTTGCCTTTTATTTTCCACTTGGTGGAAACGCTTAGAGAGAAGGGTACCCCGTATTCTTTCACTTTGAGAGCAGTGTGTTCATGATTCCCCCTTTTCTCAGAACCATCATTTCATCAGAATGGTTTCAGTAAAGCCATCAGAGTTCAGAGAGTAGATCTCGATATTTATTCAGTTTTTCCACCTTTTTTTTGGACGATGTTCGTTTCGACAGATGCCGAGAACTCTATGACAAAAATCGTCCTACTTTGATGGTTGATGACTACATTAGGCTCATTGGCTTATATTTGCCTGAGTCTGGAGAATATGAATTTCTAATAGATTTCGCACTTCTCATTCTCCACAACGGACTGCATATATCTTGGCTGCTCCACGAAACGCTCTCCATCTAGTGTCAGGAACCTCTATATATATATCCATTACACGACTACGGTAGAAGAACAACATTCTGGCAGACCATTATGAATTCCTCGGTTTTCGACTTCAGCCCACTTAATCTGAGAAATGCGTAAGTCTGGTTTTTGGATAAGCATAGAACTTCTATATTCCTTAAAAGGACCCCATGCTTATCCTTGTGTAGCTGTGGGAGACAATCACTCTCTTCAGCTCTGACGTGGGCTTTTGCTGAGCGGGTTCCAACTTGCTGGCAGTTCGTCCATTCAGTGTCGAGTTCATCTGCTGCACGGGTTGCTTCCTTGAAAAGAAATACCTGCTTCTTCATGATCGCATACCAAGCGATTTGAACTCCTGATGACTCTACAGGCTCCATCCGCTACTATTCTGTTACGTAGACACTCCAAGCTCAAAAGTTCACGACCTCCTCATTGTCTGGATCAGGCGATTTTGGATGCAAGCTCCTATGAAGATGTATCATTTTGCGAGTTTTTACGTCAAGTTGTCGCAGCTCTTCCTGAGTCCATTTTATTACTCCAAAAGAGTAAACCAACTTTGCTCTACCCCTACAGTTGAAGACAAGATCTGTTGGATTTTATGCTGAAACTTGCATCGAAAAGAATTTCTAACAGTGGTTACCTCTTGGATGTGGCGTTGTTCCACCCCTAGATAAGTATACGTCTCTCTGGCATCCAGATGATGTAGGATGCTTCTTGCATCACTCTTAAGAACTGATGAAGATTCTTTTCTCCGGAGGCATATAATTTGAGGACATCCATGTAAAACAGACCTTATGCCTCCGGTTTCTGGGGGTGCCGCAGTTGTATCCGCGGGTTTTCCGTAGTGCAACAGACAATGGTAATGGTGAGATGCAGAAGAGAAGAGGTCTGAGGGAGTCTCCTTGAAACACGTCCCTTCTGAAGATAACATGCTCTGTTTGGACTGACTTGACCAGATTTTTTGGTGAAATGAGTCCCCCAGAGCGGCATCATCTGTTCAATGCCTCTCACTATTTGATCAGGTACCGCAAGGCATCTGAGAAAATCCATGATGATCTCATGCGGTTTCGTATCAAATATCTTGCGATAATCGATTCAGGCCATTGAAAGGATACGCTTATACTGCACGGAGTCCTGTGTGATGCATCTGTTGATCAGCAGGTTCTCCTTGCATCCAGCGACCCCCTTCTTCCTGAACCTCTTTGCTTATATATCCGTTCATATACCGGCTCAACTGCGGAGAATATTCGCATATACAAGATGCGGGTAAACATCTTATAATATGCGTTCAAGCATGTTATAGATCTGCAGTTCTTCAGATCAGACAAATCTCCTTTTTGGATGTTTAGCACGGTTCGCCCCTCGATAAACCAATCCAGAAATCTGCTGGTTCCCATTTAGCCATGAGTTAAAAACTCTTGCCAGATGGTGGTGGGTTCATGAAGTTTATTATACCAATAAGTATTTAGCCCATCAGGGCCTGGAGCAGCAAAGTTCGTCGAGCCTTTGAGGGCCTGTCGAACTTTTTCCGGAGTTAACGGATTGCGCATTTCATTGAGCTCAGGCTGACGAAGCCTCCTGCAGAAAGCTTCGAACTACGCTAGGACTGGAGTATCTACGTTGCGGAAATTCATATATGTTCTTCCAGAAGGCTTCCACCCTATCAGCCGCCGGCGGGTTATCCACAACACGTGGAGGCTCTTGGAATAGGCGAGAAGGTTTATCGCGGAACTTCATGTCTTCCGCGATGCTTCTCGCCTGCCTTACTAGTGACTTCGTTGAAGCCACCAGCATTCTAATCCTATCAAGACAGTGCTGTTTGATGATAAACAGGAGTAGTGTGTGATGAGATCGTCTTGCACTGATGCGGGCGTGAAGGGCCTATTGGCCGCCGCGTAGTCGGCCACACACTGGATGCGTATTGTCTCGACGACTTGATGACAGCTTCCATCTTGTGAATGCGTCGCTCATGCCTCCCAATCAGAGTAGTGGTATCCCTCTTCTGCACTTGCGACAAGGTCTGAGTGGCGTCATGTACGGCATGGTTCATCTGTCAGATGTCAGCCTCTCCTGAAAGGATATCGTGAATCTCCGCATTCACTTTTTACAGTTATTGTGGCTTCAGGGGCTTGGTGTTATGAAGCGCCCTGCGAGTTTTGATGCCTTCCGTTGGTGGTATGATGCGGGCCTCCTCTACAGCCAGACCGACACGTGGCATATCTGCCACTTCTTTAACTGGCTGAGGAGAGTCTCTGACATAGCCTCGTGCACGAAGATGAGATACTGCTCTCATAGCAATGAAGACCGTCCCTTAGTTCATCCGTCCACTCAAAGCATTCGTCGTTATGTGGCAATTCATCGTTTTGGGCACTACCACTTTGCCTATGACCCCTTATCCGAAGGGGTCGGTTGTGTGGGTCTCTTCCTCGTGTGTCCTGAACCGAGTTAGGTGAACCGGGGGGTTAGCCTAGTACACCTACTGCTGACATCAGAGGGAATAAGCATTCCCTACATGGTGCACCTTGGCTGCCGGTCCGGTTTTGCACCTGTAGCTCAGAAAAGTGGTGTCGCAACTCGCCAAGGCCTTGGATGATAAGTGGTTTACCTCACTGCTTAATTATTATAGTTTATTATTTTATTATCATTATTTATTTATATAACAATTAGTTTGTTGAGTTGAAAACACAAAATTCCAGTCATTGTTAATTAATAATGACGTACCTCCGCCATTCCAACAAACGTCTGTTCAAACTATAATATCCTGTAGAGGTATATTTCTTCTATTTTTCATGAGTGCCTGAATGAATAGCTGGGTCAATGTTTTACCAGCTGGATTGCCATATAAATGATTGAAGACTTTATAGGAGATGGTGCAAGTAGATTGTTGTTTGATAGAGCCATTAACATTTTTATTCGTTCGTTGAATATAAGTTTTGTTTATGGAAGAATCGATTTCCGTATTCGAAGCCTCAGCTCAGTCCTAACAGGCCTTGTTTCGTGAGCAATATTCTCGAAATGAAGTTTTTACAGAAAATCAAGGGCCGCGTATATTTTATGTATCGGTTTGAACGATGTTATTATGTACACGATAAAATCTGGACATGAAATAAAATGTGTTGTATAGTAGTAGCGTGGAAATATCCAGCTTTGGTCTGGGTAATTCATTATGAAAAACAAAATTATATATCGAGTGACCCAAACAAAAACACCAATGAATCCATAAAACATCAACTCAAATAATAATAATTATAATAATAATAATACTCCCTCATAAACGCTCATAGAGTGTACCCAAAGGCATAGCCTGTGCGGGTAGAGAACGGCTGTTATTATTTTTTGCCGTGGCGCTCCGGGGCGACTTACTGATGTGCACTTTAAGCTAGCACCAGACGTCGGGATTGGCATCAAGGCAAGTATTATCACAACTGATTTACAAAGCATATGGCCACCTTATGAGACCCGTGTACTTGAGAAAAAAGATTCCGTACCGTAGCCTCGAACGTCTGTCTGATAAACTGTGTAACTCTTAATGATCACAGTGAAAGAATTGTGCGAAAAAAGTTATCTGCTACGATAAATATAAGCCGATACCAGTTTGGAGAACAGAACTGGAATTGGCCCAAATGGCAGGACGGTCCTTCAAATGCTGCAAAAGTAAGGACTTCTCCAATTATTATTGTTGCATCCAATGCTTAGGAATTTTCCACCCTGAATGCTTGGAAAAAAAGAGAGACCATGTGGTGGTGAGTGGCCATAAAATTCTTAATGTTCCCAAGCACAAGAGAATGATCATGAAGATCAAATAAAGGAACTGAAACATGAAATCGAACGATTGGGAAATGAGTTGAACGAGAAAGAATCTTACTTGAAAAGACAGATAAGATTAACACAAGACTTTGATTCTGAAATTTTGAAGCGAAACAGAGATATACAGTACATATAAAAGAACAACTGCTGATTATGGCAGAGACTAGTGAAAAACTCAATGAACAAACTTTAAAAAACGAAAAATTTCTAGAAGAAATTCAGGAGTTAAAGAAATCTCTAGAAAAAGCTGAAGAAGACAAATCTGAGCTGAAAAACATAAGCCGAAACATGATAACATCAATCAACACACTCTCTAGGGATAATGAATCATACAATGGCGAATTAAAGAAGCTTATACGTGAAGTTTTGAATCTAAATGATTTTAAACTAACCACTGAATGTGAAAATGGAATGTGCAATCATTTAATAGACAACTTCAATTTGGCATTTTCACTTCAAAGGATAGAAATGAATAAATGTAAGAAGCCCTGGATCAGCAAAGGAATCAAAATCTCGTCGAAACATTTGAGGTCCCTGCACTACATTAGAAAATATACAAACAATATGTAATTTCATTTCTATTATCATTCTTACAGAGGAATATATAGAAAATTAATCAAACGTGAAAAGGAAGAATGTTATAAGAGTGGAGTTGAGCATTCCAATAATAATTCGAAAGAGAGCTGGTCTATAGTAAATGAACTGAGAGTGATACACAAAAAATACATGAATATTCTAGTATGTCCAAATGCTCTGTAGTGTTGCTGTCAAATTCACAGAAAACATTCGTCCTCAAATTAATCCTATGTCATACTTTGCGAACACGAGAGTATATCCTGGAGAATGTTACTTTTATGATACCTGTATTGTAGAACTCAGAGAAAGTATCAGGAGCATTAAAAATGATTGCACAGCTGGGATAGATGGTATATCTGTGAGGATATTCGAAAACCTTTCTGATGCCGTACTTGGTTTGCTGGTCCGCCTCATAAATGATTCTTTTTGAACTGGATGTTTTCCCCAATTTTACAAAACATCATTAGTTACACCTTAGACCGATTAATAAAGGAGGCGAAGAAGATAATCCATCTAATTTCCTACCAATCTCGCTCATACCAACACTGGAAAGGACAATTGAAAAGCTGGTCAAGATGTGAATCATTCAGTTTTTAGACAGGCACAGCATTCAGTTCGGGGTTCAGAGCAGAAAGAACAAAACTGATGCCATATTTGACTTCATTACTGAGGTTTAAACAGAAATTAATAAGAAAAAATTTGTAGCAGCAGTATTTTGTGATGTGTCAAAGGAACTCGACTGCGTCAATCACAGAATACTCTTGCAAAAGCTGGAAGTATATGGCTTTAGATGTACTACTTTGAAATGGTTTGAGTCATTCCTATCAAATCGATATCAGTTTGTCGAACAAAATCATTACTCACAACTTCATTCTATTAGCTGTGTTGTACCTCCAGGTTTGGTACTTGGACCTGTGCTTTTCTTATTATATATCAATGACATGACCAATTTGAATATATCAGGTAGTTTCACTTTATTTGCCGACGATACTGGCATGAGGCTAAACTGTTTCAAACCATTTCTAGAGATGTTGACCGCATTAAAGAATGCTTTGATTCGAAATGACTATCATTAAATATCTCTAAAACGAATATAATATGCCTCCATTGTAATCTGCCTGCACTGCTACTAGGAAATGATACTATAGAGGGTAAAGAGAATACAAAATTTCTTGGATTTCAGATTGACGCCACATTGAAAATAAATACTCACATCTCAAGTCTCAGTAAAAAGCTGGCTTCGGGATGCTATGACAGGTGCTAAGAAGTTTTTGAATTATTTAATTTCTCATTTAGTTTTACGTGCTCTATGCATTTCCCATAACTAGTAAAATATTCTTATTCGTCAACTCCTAACGTTCTCAGGAAAACTGCAGTCAGCCTTTGCATAAATCAGAATCAGTTTATTCTTCACAAAAACATACATATGTATCCGATCTAAGCAAAACAAAATTCTTACTCATAGGACTAGTCAAAACATAAAATTGAAATATTGAATACAATTAAAAATTAATATACATTACATATCTACATATTAGTTTTGGGTCAAGTATTACACCCAAAATTTTCATCGGGCCTGTACTTTGAATTGATTCAGCCTGAATATATAAATAGGGATCAAATTCTCGGTGTAAATCGCATGAAGTATATCTTCATAATATTTAGTTGGTCCATTCTGAGAACAATATTCTTGAAATTTGTTAGATGTGGCATTGATGTCTCTAGTTAGTCTGATGTCCTTTGAGGATATTTAGGGGACATCAGAATATTTGTATTTTCAGGGACTATTTGACCAGGAGAGTCACAATACTTTTTTATATCCAATGTGGATATAATGAAGAATAAAGGACCTACAATTGATCCTTGGGGCGCTTCCTTGATTGCGGTTTAATGTTATTGAACATCGATACTTGTATACGGTTAGACAAATATGATTTTGTCCAATCAAGAGGTACTTCACGGATACCTAGAGCCATCAGCTCATTTATTGATATATTCCCATATATTGTGTCAAAAGCGCGACTTAAATCATAGAATAGACAATGTATTTTCTGTTTTATTAAAAAGTTTCAATGTATCTTTAATTGCAGTTGAAGTAGACTTTGATTTCCAAAATTCTTTCTATGGACCAGCAAGCAGTTTGAAGAATTTCAGTGACTTTATCCCTTATTTTTCAACATGACTATTGAGATAACTTCTTTTAGTGTTATCGGTATCAAAAAGGAGCTTTATGTTCCTTTTATTTCATGTCTTAGTTAGGTGTCTGGTTGTTTTTGTTACAATATATGAAAAAATTATTCATATGTTGTTAGCTTGTTCAAAGGAAGTATGCTTCCCCAGAAATCCAACAATAGCAATAGTTGTTGACATAATTTTTCCTCTCTTTGATAACTTTCCAGCTTTCTCTCGTTTCATTGTGTGAATTTGAAATTCGTTAGTTGTTTATTTTTTTAATGATATTCTTATGATGTTCTGTACTCGCTCTTATACTGCCTGTATCATTCTGAACACCCATCAAACAGAAAACTATCAATCCAATAGCCCCATACGACTGCCTAATCGTCTCCGCCCAATGACTGGCAAATTTTTTTGAACTAAAACATTCTATGCAATGCTTCTTCTTACAACCAGCAAATGTTGGTCGGTACAGGTAACTATCTGCATACTAATTTCACGGTTCTGTCGATCATCAGTGCATACCCGATAAGCATGGAGAGCTTATGCTCAAATCCATTATAACTCCTGTAAGAGAGTAGGTATACTACAGAGCCATCTATAGAAACATCAGAAAGCATTGGACTGAAGCCAATACTCCGTCTGAAGACAAAGAATATTCCGTCATGTAAAATGATTGAATATTTTTCATGTGGTATAGGGCATACTTGGAAGCATTGCAGATTATGTTTCTGTAGAGTATGTTATTATATTCTGAATGGCTGGATATTTCGGTTCACAAGCTAAGTGCATTTCAATAAAATCGTAATTATTTTGAACTCTGGAAGTCGATTTTCATAGCACGTGTTGGGCAAACATTTTATTTCATTATAATATAATTGATGTAATTTTTTTAAATTCAGTGCCCTCGGGTGTAAAGAACATGAGAGAGTTCTCTTATCATCATCAAAATACAAATATTCCACAATAAATGAAAAAAAATATGTATTTATTGAGATCGGAAAATATTCAAAATAAATGCGACTTCCAAGTCTAAGAACTTTTTTTTCATTTTACCGCTATACCAGAGATCGCATGACATTTGTCAAAATCGAGATAAAAGTTGTCGGACATCACCCAAAAATATGTTTCCATTTCTCCAAAATGAACATTTTTCTATAGGTTTCCTACTTCATGAAAGTCATTGTAGCAAATAAATTCAAATAAAAATTGAAAAATGTTTTGCTTGAATTTGCATTCTTATTATATCCATTCCGTGATTTTTTATTTTATGTATTTTTGAGGTGGAATTCAGAAACTAGGAAACAGTAGCCATGCGGGTACTGACGATACGAGTCGAAATTGAGTGGGCTCCAACTCACACTTTCTACAGCTACATAAGAGTCAGTGAATGATAAAGTGTTAGGCCTTAGGGGATTAAAAGACTGTATTTTTTCCGAAAGACAAGTAGGTTTGGCAAAGCTCAGTGGGTCAGATCGAGAGCAATTCCATCCATCCCATTCCGTCAGAAAATTCCGTTTGATCCTCGATGAATTATCACAAGAACGACGAAGTGAGCTGGCGAAGTTGTTCTTTGTGCTTCCAAAGTTCGTTTGTCTCGGTGAAATTCTCTTTCTGTCTGTCCACTGAAACCCACTTCCTTTGTGTCCAGTTCGACCTCCTCAAGCCTGAAATCACGATATAAATCCCTGAGAGAAACGTCGGTCCGAAAGAAAGGTATGCGACAAATCCGCAGGAAATAATATCACACGAAGAATTGTGCTGCTTGTAGACTACCAGAGAACTTCCGGAAAATGAATGATGTAATAAGTGATCTGGGATCTTATTAAGTTTTTCGAACGTTGTCTGGAATTCTGGATGATATCAATAATTCTTCGCCGGTCGCCGAGAGCTCGGTGATATAGTGAAAGCTAATTTGTCAACGATAGGGATCGGTGATTGTGCTTATTGATATTGATTGTGCAAACTGGATTGTAATTGAAATACCGAGGATGCATGGCGTTGAGCGAGATTTCCAATGCGGGAAATTGGTTTTTGCGTCGAGAGCTGAGAATTGGTTGCGGCATATTTGAATGATATTCAGCGGAATATAATTGAGGCTTTTGTGTAGAATTGTTGTGTCATGAAGAACCGTTTAAAAATTTTCGAGAGCTACTCACTGTATAGCGAAAATGGGTGTGAATATCACATAACTGACCTACACTTTAGTGTTAACTTTAGTTATATGTATAGTATCTGAAACGGAATATTTGATTCAGAGGGGAAATTTTTTTTGATTTTCCTAGGAAAAAAAATATCTGTGGTTCAGAGAATTGCCAAAGTTTTATTGTTGATAAAGCATGAAAAGCTAGGAATAAAACATAGAAAAAGAGAGAGATGAGTTAAGGTGAACCTTTAACTGCACTTCTGAACTTTCTGTGTTCTGTTATATTTGTTTAGAATAGTAGAAAAAAGGTTGTAAACTTCAATATTTTCATAAATCAGAGAATGCTCAGTCAGATCGATCTTTGAAATAGGTAAATTAAGCATATGGCTCTGTCTGGTAGTGTGACAATTAGATTCGGGAGTGTGTAGACTTTGTGATGTATCGAATGACTACTTCTTCAGAGCAAATATCGTATTGCAATACAATACAATACATTTATTCGGAGAATTGTACGCTATAGCTGAAGCAATAGATTTAACAACAGACATCAATGATAAAAATGCAGTTATCTTCACCAACTCGTTGAGATCCTTACAAGAAAGACAAGTTGAACTGTATTGTCGGCCACACACTCTACGGTGTGAAAGATGGCGTGGAAAAATAAACAATAAACCAACCTATTAAATCCAGAACTGAACCCTACACATCACCTTGGAAAACCTTGAAAACAACAAGTTATCATGTCACAACTTCGCAATGGCCATACGAGTCTGACACACTAACACCTCATCATAAAAGAACTTCCCAATATGTGCAATACTTGTCGATGTGAAGCACACCCTGATAGAATGTCCTTCCTACCGTCAACAAAGAGATGAGGCAGGCGCACCTAGTGATTAAACAACAATTATGTGCCCAAATATATCACTATATTTGCAAACAGATCAAGTACCTTTTAGCATTGTCTCCGGGCAGAGGTCACATGCAACTGAAACGGACAAAGTTCGAGTGTGTATATTGAAGTTCAATTCAATGCAACAAATATTTCGTAAAACCGAAAAATACCTGTCTCTCCACACAATTCCACGAAGTGGAAATTAAGACAAATGTCTGACAGAAAACAACTACTTCGCACTACGGATATTAAATTATATCACCGTCAAAGCTTTCGATGAACACATTAAAATTAGAATTTTGGGATCTATAAATACATATTGAAAATATCGGCTTATTACCAACATTAAACTTACAAACATAAATTTATATTACCTACTTTATCAATCGTTCAATTCTTATGTTACGTTTTGCATAAACAGAAAATCCACCCCACTGATATTGAGTTCTAGAAAACTTATTTATTAATCATTAGTTAGAGAAATGCACGAGATCTATTTCATTATTTTTCATCGAATCTTAGGAAAAAAATTCTTTGGATTCAACATTATTGAGTAAACTGAAAGGGACTTTTTAGCTCAACAATTTTATTGACTATATCTTATCGTTTGTTGAAATGCATCAATATTAGCTATTTATGTACCAAGTGCGTTATATAGATCCTAACGCCCGGAGGATAACATTCACCCGATGGCCTTTGGCTCGTGGTGCATACAAGATTTTATTTAAAAAAAAAAAATATCTTAAGCGACGTTGTTTACTTCATGACTTTTTTGTTTTCCATGAAAAAATTATCTTAAACGACGTTGTTTACTTCATACATTTCTTCTCATAGTTTTCACTGCATTCTGGTCGGCAACAGAGCACAAGTGAGCTTCCATGCAATTGCCATGGAAACATTAAAGAGGTTGCTAAGGAATGTTTATTCAATAAAATGACGCTGCATTTTTGTAAGGATTGACAAGACAAGCTTGTTAGTGGAGAAAACTGAAAACGGTTGTGTTCATAACAATTATGGAGATCCCACAGAATGTAACGCTCAAAGCTGAAAAAGCGTTGGGGAATTTACTGCCTGTGAAATCCAAATACACATATGACAAGGAGTATGACCATTCTGAAACTGTATTGACGGAATACTTCCAGGAGCTGGTGAGTTTATCTCATGAAAAATGTTAATATTTTATTTACTTTACATTATTTCAGTCAGAAAAGTATAGTGCAAATAGTCTATGGACCAAATAGTCACAGCTGAAATCAACATTGATTGTTAAAGAAAACATTAATATATCAGCATTCAGTCAACTGAAAGTCAATTCAAAAGGATAGATTCCTAAAAAATCAAAAGTGTTGGAAGGTGGACAAGTATTACATTTCATAAGAAAAGGTCCAGATGATACTTTTCTGCTACATAAAATTGTTCTGGTAATGGGCGTATTTGGAAGCTTAAGACGTGATGAAATGGTCAAGATGACAATTGATGACATTGAAGACAGAGGAGCCGTTTTACTGATCAAGTTACCAGAAACCAAGACCTGTACCTTAAAAAGTTTCACCATTGTTGAAGAAAGCGGAATAGGAGCCTTGAATTTAGTCAAAAAGTACATTGCACTACGACTAAAAGGATGTAAACAACGTAGGTTTTTTTTACCTACAGAAATAATAAATGCATTGAGTTACCTGTAGGTGAAAATACTATAGGAAGTGTTCTTTCTATCATAGCGAAATACCTTAATTTGGAAACCCGAAAGGTTACACCGGACATTGTCTACGCCGAACGTCGTCAACGCGTCTTCTTCAAGGTGGTGCTTCCTTTGAAACACTGAAATTACATGAAAAATGGAAGGTTAGTACGGTAACGGAGAGCTATATTGAAGAAAGTATCTCAAAATGTTAACGTTCCGAATGATACCGAATGCACATTGAGGAATTCATCATCGGTCAACTCACAGAACTTCAAACTTGGTACTAATTTTTCAGGGACATTTTAAAATTGTGAATTCTATTTGAGAGAAAATAATTAGTACCTTTTTTATGTACAGTTATAAATAGAACTTTTCTGAGTAATTAATTTATTGAACTACATAAAAGAACATTTAGTGGGCGTCATGATTCATAATGCCCTCCATAACTTGGCAAATACTGATACAGTGAGGCATTTTTTCTAAAAATATACTCTTTATATTCTATCCTTTTTGGCTACATGATATTTTCTAAAAACACGTATTTCAAGTCAACGTCTATTCCTACTTTAAATGAGTTGAATCCCCACTTATTTTTCAGAAGTATGCAGACATAATGGCAGTTTTGATGTTTCATCTTCAAGTAATCCTCTAGTTTAATAGACGAATAATATATTTGCTTACAAATATCTGTCTCTTCTCTAATATATACGTTTCCATAACATATTTCAGTTCCTTTCGAACTCTTTTCTGAATGCTTGAGTTTTGATTCATTTGGAGGGTGATGGTTATCATTGCTAATGCTAATGAGATGTGCTTTTTTCTTCTTCGACTCTGCTTCAAGTGAAAGATAAATTGTTTTATTATTTCGCCCACTTTTCCGTATTGGAGTCCAATGTTATTTTGTGAATTTTTATGTTTAGGGGTTTGCTAACTTTTATTATAACAGCTTTTTCTTGACGAATTTGTTGCAGTGGCGGTATTGGATATTTGTTTGGGCCATATGTCAATATTTGGGCTATGATTATTATGCTTCAATAAACTAATTATTCTTTCAAGGTTGCTAATTGATTTCCTCAGTTCGGTATTGAGGTCCATCATGTATGTTATTTCAATCTTGCACCTTGAGTTCATTTTCCACCTTCACATTTCCGCCTATGCAATTACTACATTCATGAAATGCTGAATCTCGTCTGATAACTTTAATATTGCCCGAACATCTCATTCAGTTTCACTGTTTCTCGCACTGTTCAAAACATGATAATTATGTCTATATATTACTTTTTTAACTTATTGAGCTCTTCGATTAATATATTTTTCTACATTCATGCAAAAAGCAAATCTTTATTGAACTATATTCAGTGGAAAAAGAAGCTCTTTATTGCACTAGTGCAATAAAGTATTTATTGCACTCATCTGTCATTCTACTTCAACGTGCTATCATCATGATAAACATAAACGTTCAAACCCACTACATATTTAGCAGATATTGATAAAGTGAAGAGTGATGACAGTATTGAAAAAAAAATATATTCCATGGGTAATGAAAAGAAATACAATATAATGCAAACACATATTTTAGCAGAGACATGTGCCTGTTTTAAATTAAAATAAAAAATATATTTATCATTATTATAATTACTCACCCACTTGAATTTGCTTTCTATAATTACATCAATACACCAAACTTTTGACTATATCAGCAAATTATTGCAAAATGGCATCTAAACACATTTGATGAAGACTATTTGTGATGTCTGTATAGAGATTCAGAAAAAACCCTTTCTTCGATCCCTTCGAGCGACTGACAAAATAGAAGCCGCCATTCGCGGTCGGATTATTTAAACTGTCAAACTTACATTCTTTGTAATTATGCAACAGGTTATCTATGTAATATAACCTGATTATTTTGAAATACTTATAGTATAACTACTGAAAATATGAATGAATTTATCTAATTAATTGGGTCTACATAACAAAAATTCAGCCTTCAATCCACTTAGGTGAAAAGACTTATGATTCTTCCAATAAGAAAGACAATTCCAACGAATTCGAAACAATCGCTTCGAATATAGTAAGCTGAATTATATTGGAGCTATTTATAAGAGATATGACAGGTTTCCTCGATTTATTTAACGAATGCACTCGAATATATTCGACGGGAAATAGAAGGGAATTGAAGCTTTGGAAGCATGTTCAGTGATCCCAAAAAAGGGCAGAACAAAAACATTTCAGTTGAGGATTTGAAGTTGTTTCAATTAGAGTTTTTTATTGGAAAACATGTGGAACTCAAAGTACTGGATTAGCGTTGTTAGTTTAACATACGTTATTGATGGATTTTTTTCTGGTCTGCTAAAATTATCGACTGTATGGTAAAATTGCATTGCTGGTGTTTGGAAGTTTCACCTTCCAAGATCTGAAAAAAAGTGAGTCAGTCTATAATTAATTGCAAATTGTAAAGAAGGGTTTCTTAAATAAACAAGTTATTAGTTTTCAATAGACACCATCAATCGACATTTTTTCAATGAACAAACCCTACCCTATATCCTTTATATCAGTGAAAAGGGGACACGAAAAAACAATCAATTTCCATATTGTTGCATCTTTAGTTCTATCGTGAAAAGAATGTCAATAAACAAATAGAACAAATTAAATTTCAAATATGGGTTAGTCGGTAGTAAATCGTGGGGGATTAAACATGGAAAAAGGTGCGTACGAAAAAATTGAAAAAAATTAAAAAATTTCAATGTCAATGTCAGGATAAAAGTCAGCGTATATCATAAAATACATCCCCCCTGAGATCAGTGACCGAAGTCTGAAAAAAGTGAAACAATGAGGTATTGGACGCCTGTGGTGTAACTCAGTTAGAACAAAATGTATTTTTCCCTCCACCACAGAAGTGAGTTTCCTAGGGGCAGCGCATTTTGATATCCATGTTATCTTCATAATTAGGATTTACTAAACTGTTCAGTAAATAATAAATTGGGTGATAAATAAATTAATTCACTTGTATTACAAATTATTAGTAATTATTTTTCCGTCTGGTTGGGAATATTCCATTAGGGTCATGCCTATGAAGCCTGTATTTTTCTGGAGGGCCTGTCGGTGTGGTCAGTAAACACTCCCTATGTCCGTGTGGTGCTTGATATCTGGATTCGAGAATAATGTGCTCCGAGCAGCCTCAAGGCAGGCCGAAATCATTTCTAAATTTGAGAGCAAAGTTTCAATCATCACACCAAATACCACTACGAGCAGATCCACCATTTTAATAGAATGATTTGGGTAAAGCTTGCGGAATTCAAACAGCAAGTCTTGGTATTCAATCCGTCTCTTTTTCTCTTCTTGGACGATGTTCGTTTCGTCAGCAGCTGTAAATTCTATGACGTTCTAGTTTGAAGATCGAGGAGGACTAAATCAGGTTAACTAGCTGAGTGTGAAAAATGAATAGTTTCAATACATTCCTCACTTCTTATTCTTCACTACGGACTCATTATACCCTGTGAATAAAGATTGAAGCCGCATAAGCTTGACAATCTGATAGAAAATGCATTATGGTCTTGGGAGCTCCACGATATTCCGTACATCTAGTGTCTGATATGGCTTTAGCCACTATGCGGCTATGATAGACCAAGATGTTGAAGACACCATCATGGCAGGCCAGTATGACTCTATTGGTCTCCGACTTCTCCTCATAATGAAAGAGGGTTGCATTTTTTTAAAAGTGGAGGTCTACAATGTTCTTGAAGACCTCCTGCATTGGCTTGTCCTTGTAGATGCAGAAGTACTCCTGGTTCCTCTTCGGTGAAAGAGCTTGGTTCACTTTGAATACTGTCAAATATGGTATGACGTGCTGCTCTCTGGAAAATAAATGATCCGTTCCCAGCTTTTTCACGATGAAAAGGCGAGCTGAACTCCTTACCTCACATACTCCATCCAGTACCATTTATACATACCATTATACATACCATATCATTATTATGTGGGCACTCCAAACTCAGAAGTCTACGGCTTTCCCGGAACGGAACGGCAAGTATAAGTATATCAGTTGCAGCAACTATGAATTTGCCTGATAGATCTGATAACCAGATCTGTCGGAGTTTATGCCGATACTTGCCAAGGAGAGAACTTTTAACTGTAGTTACCTGGATTTGGTGAACGTCATTCCAAATTCTATAGTGTATACTTTCGTCTACCAGCTGAACCAGCTCTTCGTACTCTATGCATCGTTTCCTTTTGAGATGAGTCATGGCACATTTTTCGATCCCGATCTCCATTCCGATATCATGTGAGTACTTTCTCACCACCCTCAAGGACTGATGGATTTCCTCTCTCGAGACAGTTTGTGGTCATCTATCCAAAACAGATGGGTGACGTCATGCCTCTGGTTACTAGGGGTGTCGCAGTTGTATCCGTGGGTTATTCCTAGTGCGTAATAGTAGTAGGAGATACAGTAGAAAAGAGAGCTGAGGGATTATCCTGAAACAAACCCCTTGAATATAACTAACCTGCTCTAATTGGATTTGACTAGATCCTATGGTGAAACGAGTCCTCCAGAGCAGCAGCAGCTGTCCAATACACCTCGTTTCTGTTACGAAATACCCAGGTTTTCGAAAAAAAATACCTCAAACTGATTGAAAGATTACGCTTATACTACACATGCGTGATGCATCTGTCGGTCAGTAGGTTCTCTTTACAGCCAGTGACCCCCTCTACTGACCCCCTTTGCTCCTGATATCGTTCATACACCGAGGCAACTGCAGAGAGTATTCACCTGTATGAGATGCGATTTAATATTACATTCATTCAACCAACTTATCGATCTGTAGTTCTTTGGATCAGACAAATATCCGCTTTTGTGAAAAAACACAGTTTGCCGCTCGACAAACCAATCCGCCATCTGTTGATCTCCGTCTAACCACTAGTTAAAAACTCCTTCCAGACGATAGTGGATGCTAGGATATTTTTTCCACGGGTTATTTAGCCCATCAGGGTCTGATGCAGCAAATTTTTCTGAGCGTTTGTGCAGATTATTGCGCTCAGGCTGATGAAGCTTCTTGCAGAAAGATTTAAATTACGCTAGGGTTGGTATATCTACGTTGAATGATTGCAGAAACTCGTGAATGTTCTTCCAGAATGTTTTCACGCGATCAGCCGCCAGCTGTTATTCACAGCACGTCCTCCCAGTGATTTCATCGCAGTCACCAGCATTTGTATCCAGTGATATTTGATGGTTAACAGCAAGCCTTGCTTGAATGTGTTGTGAGGTCGTGTTAATTTTGTGGTTCCACTGGATACGAGACCCGTGTAGTCTTGCCGAGTTAATTTCTGCTTCCATCTTGTGTACGCAAAGCTCACGCCACCCAATATTGAAAAGGTCGCTTATGGAGGCCTCTTCTTCGCATATTTGAAACCTAGTAATTGCATATACTGAGGGGTTTGTCTAGTATACCAACCGCCGACATCGGAGAAAATGAGCTTTCCCTCCAGGATGCGCCTTGGCTACCTATCTAGTTTATACATGTTGCTCAGTGTTGCAACTCACAAAGTCTTTGGATAATAGTTGGTCCCCCTGCAAAGTGGCAATAGCGTATTCACCCTATAGTAAAAGCAGAAGTAATCCATTTTTTTAACGTTCGCTACGATGCGTTCGTGTTTAAAATACCCGTTACTAAAAGGACGTTAATAACACTCGTTACATAATATACCATTTTTGTGCCAGTTGGTACATATTTCTCTATAACCATTCTCCTTCATTTTTCTTACGAAGTGTGCATCACGAAACTAACCCAGCCCCCAGCGGAACAAATATGAACTCTCCAACAACGGTGTAATATCCAACGATCTAACACTGAATTATACAGATGAATAGGGACGATAATTATACGAATGCAATTTTGATTGACCAATTTGTTACCCGCTTTCATAAACATCGCTAATTTCGATTGTCCCTCTCGACAAATTGATACATTAATCATATCGATGTTTTGCTGGCGTGCATTCGAGTGCGAGAACGTTCATTTGCAAAACGTTTAACTTTTCAGATACACATGGAGAAATTACGGAAATAATTTTTGTGTTCATAGGAGTGTGTACAGCTTTCAGTTTTCTTCGACAAAATTGATAGCATTAGTAACGTGAAGCTTCAGACACAATCGCAGTTTTATGTGATAATATTTAAGTTTGTCTCTTCAGGTTGTCAGTTTCAGAAATAGAATAGGATGCAAAACAATTGAAAAACGAAGCTTGAATTTTCAACAACAAGATTGTTAGTTGGGAGTGCCCAGAATAATAATGTCTGTGACAGTTTCGTGTTGAAAGGAAAATAAAATTATAAAACACGATGCCAAAAAGATAAACCATTAGTTGTGCCTCAGCCTTGAGGCATTGTTGACATTATTGAAGGATTACTAAATTCGGGTTAATGACGAATGATTCTTTTCATTTAAAAATGACAAATTGTATCATTTCAGTTGGAATAATTTAATTGTTTTGAACCAAACACAAATAACTCTTCGAACTGATAACTTTTGAAGAAACGCTCAGTTTGAAAATTAAATGTGTTAATTACAACTCTTCGTGGAAGCAGTAGGGTGTTTTTGTGATTTTCTAGCCTATCACATTTGTTTGGTTGGTTCGAAGCTGACTGGCCATACAGATGCAGGGTTTACCCGTGAGGGTGTTCCTTGAGACTGTGACCTGCTGGGGTTTATTGTATTATTCTGTCGTCAGTGGTTCCTAGTTAAATGGGCCTGTGTCTTTTACCAGGTCAGCCGTCAGTGTTTGGCTTAAGTATCTATGCCCTTCGATTTGGTCCCAATATGTATAGTGTTTTGTTTCCTTTCACTCATTTATTAGGTTCCGCATCGGGTTTTGCTAATTCCAAACACTGGTTCTGGACGTGTGAATGATGGTATTTCAGATGCACGTCTTGCAAGTGTTACCTTGTTGTGTTTTGTCAGTTTATTGATGCTCTGAAGGCATTCCCAAAGCTGCTTTGACTTTATCTGTACTGAATTCAGAGATTTTATTGCGCTCTGGCTATCAGAATGTAGATGAGTTTTCTTTTACACTCACTCTCTAGATTCATCTGTATCCATGTCCTTATGGCATGTGTCTCAAATTCTTTGGTGTTATTGCCAAGTGAAAGTATATCCTTTTTGACCTCACTCCATGTATTCCTTTTGTAGTTACTACTTCTGTTTTTGTGCCATCTGTGTAACAGAGTATGTTCTCAGATGATACTCTACTCCCGATTCCCATTTGTCCCAATTGAGCTGTGTTCTGAATGGTTTTTCGTATGAGTATTGGAGTATTATGTGTGCTGATATAATTTCCAGTTCGATATGTTGACTTCATGAATAATTTTGGTGTGCCCAGTTTGTGGTTGGGATTTCCAATAACCTGTTTGTATGAGTCTGTATGCACTCATCCTCGCCTTTCCCATGACTGAAGTTTTCCTGCACATCATGAATGATGATTAGCTTTTTTTGATTACATATTGCAGATGCATGTTCCAGGTTAGTTTTTTTTTCAGTAACTGTAGTAACTAACTGTAGTAGCAGTAACTGAAGGATTTGGGTGGTTTTATGCCCCCAGAATTATTTTGTGTGTAAAGGGAATGAGTGTGGTTTTGCTGGAGTTTGCCCTCAGTCCTTCTCTTTTGCACCATTCCATTCTACGGTCCATTAGATCAGAGGTTATTTGGGCGTGCTTCCACTGCACGATGACTAGTATGTCGTATGGCATAGTATCCCTGATTGTTCAAAGACTCCAGTAGTTCGTAAACTACCATGGGTGTGATAAAATCCCGCCCTGTGTGGTTCCTCTGGCAATTTCTAACGCACGGAGTCTTCGAACATCTAGTTCTGGGCCTTCCGATATTGGAGCATTGAGAGTATTCGTCTGCAGGTGGTTTCGTCAACGCTTCTCTTCCTGGCCGCTGAGACCAAGCTTTCGAAGGATGTATTATCAAAGGCTCCTTCGATGTCTGGAAAAGGGAATCGTGCTATTTATTTTTTCGCCAGAGAGTCCTTCAACATTGACACCAATTAGTGCAGAGCCATCTCGCACGATTTTCCTGTTAGATAGGCATGTTGGTTTACATATAAAGACCGGTCTATTAGAACTGACTCCCGTGTGTCCCTGTTTATCAATATTTCCATTCCTTTTAGGAGGAAGGATAATACGCATACCATTCTATAGTTCTTGGCCTGGTCGTATGAATTCCGGACATGTAGGCTGATCCTGGGTTTATGGGGTATTTGTAAAGTATTCGATGGAGTCTTGCGCTTTCATTAGGTTTGTTCTATGTCCTCACAGAACTTCCTTCATGATCCCCTCTGAACTTTCTGTAATATTCTTGTATTGTATTGGAATGAAAGGGAACTATTACAAGTCATTCAAGATTTGAAACCAAAGAAAGCACCTGGATGAGACGAAATAAATGCGGAAACATTAAAAACATCAGCGCTCAAATCCTTGAACCCCTCAGCTTCATATTAAATAAATGTTTCACAGTAGGAAGCTTCCCAAGTTGCCTGAAAGTCAGGATTATAACACCCCTACATAAAGGTGGAAACAAACATAAAATTGAAAATTATCGGCCTATTTCAATACTATTGATATTTGCAAAAATATTTGAAAAATTTATAGATAAATTCAATATGCTTTCTGATGAACAGTACGGCTTTAGAGAGGGAAAATCCACAGACGATGCAATATATGCTCTAACTTCAGAAATATTTAATGCTTTAGATAAAAATATACCATCTGTTTGTATCTTCGTAGACCTTTCAAAAGCGTTCGACACTTTTTGTCACAAACGGTTACTAAAAAAACTCTACTCTTATGGACTGAGAGGGAATATATACGAGTTACTCAAAGATTACCTACGTGATCGAAAGCAATTTGTCAACATCGACGGAACTCTGAGTGATCCAAGAACAGTAACCTATGGTGTCCCACAAGGAACTGTTCTTGGACCGCTACTTTTCACACTATATGTGGATAATGTTATGAAAATAACAAAAAAGGGCAAAATAATCAGTTTTGCCGATGATATGGCTATTATATACCAATCTTCGCCTTGGAAACAACTGAAAAATGAATCAGAAGAAGATTTTCGGAATACAAGCAAATGGTTCAAGTTTAACAAATTGACACTTAACAGTCAGAAATCCTGCTACTCACCATTCACATCCTACGCAAGCAACCTACCGAAACTAGGGCCACTAAATATTGATAAGAGTATACAAATTCTCGAAATATTAAATATTTGGGAATTATCATCGACAGACACTTCAGATGGGATCTACAAATGAAATATTTAACTAATAAACTGAGGGGTCTGTTGACTAAATTTAGGATTATCTCAGATTACCTGGATAGTGCAAATCTGAAAATAATATACTTTGCACTCGTGCAATCTCAACTCTCTTACGGTATACTAGGCTTGGGTACCGCAGCTGATTGCCACCTACAAAAATTAAGTGTTGTGCAAAAATGGATACTTAGAATAATATTATAAAAAAACTCACGTATTCAAGTGACATATTATTTAATGAAGCAAAAATATTGGACATCCGAGAGCTTTTATGCCAACGAATAATTATGAATATACATAAAAATAAAATAAAACTAACCTCTCCCACACATGCATATGAAACAAGGAACAAAAAAAACACATTCTACCACTACATTCAGCAATAAAACAAGTGGACAACGCTCGATGCAATATTTGGCGCCAAAACTCTGGAATACACTACCAAATGAATTGAAAAATGTTCGGACTCATAATGGATTCAAACACAAACTAAAAAAGTGGATTATTGCAACTGGAAGAAAAATGTTCAGTGACTTGGTTGACTTGAAATATCTAAGATGATACATATTTTTTATAAAATATCACAAATGTAATTACATATATTCAAATCTAGTCTAAATATCATTGTATTTGTCGAACAATAAATCACTTGTGTCCAAATTGGAGTATGCATGAGCATGTATGTGTGTATGTATATATGTATATATGTATACATCCAAAATAATCCATACGTCCAAAATTATACTGAATACCTTGATTTTGTCCATTCTCACATGATTTTGTCAAAACCTATCTGCTTTTGTCGATACATTCCAAATTTTTGTCGAGTATACTTATCCAATCTTATCATACCGATTTATACATTATTTGTATAACATTTTACTCCATATCTCATATCTCAAATGTTTATTTAGCAAATCACAAACAAGCATATTTTTGCTTCTGTGATATTTTGTTTATTCACTGATTTTATTTATACAATTTTAATATGTCTTTATATTTATGCGAATATTTATGTGAATAAACTTTTTTTTTATTCATTAGGAATTACCCAGTCAGGCCCTGTCTCCGGAGCCCCGACACTTCCGGAGGGCGTGCTGGTGTATCATTAACCCCAGTAAACTAAACACTCCCCACGTCCATGGGGTAAGTGATTACTGGGTCCGAGAATCATGTGCCCTGAGTAGGTAGAGTGAACCAAGAATTACGGCCTTCTGCATTCGCCCGGCTAGGATCTCTGCCATATCACGGCAAGCCGGGATGATTTTTAAGTTTGAGAGCAGTGTGTCCATCATTCCATGAATAAACATTATTATTATTATTATTCCGTCAGTTTTTTTATGCTCTTTCAAATAATTTGCGCGTTTTTTTCCCTAAGGTTTGCAAGTTCACTGTTCCACCAGCTCACCTTTCCTTGCCTGCTCCTTAGGGGACAGTTGTTCTGATACGAAGTTATTATGGACTCTTGATTTTTTCTGAAGTTCCTTCTATATCGTATGCACTATGTTTGTTACGTTTGACATTTCTTAGGTATTTTGGGTCTTCTACAATCTCCTCCCGATATTTCAGCCAGTTGGTTTTCCTTGAGTCCCGATACATTTTGACCGGATCACTGGTGTTGCCAATCTCCAGGTAAATGTGACGGTGATCCAATAATGGTCCGTATGAGATGAACCACGTCCCTACCTGCCGAGCTGCCTGGGAGAAGCCAAAGGGGATGTCAATGATTTTTCCTCTTCTTTGGGTAACAAAGGTTGGCTCATTGTCTCTATTCAGTACTTCTAGGTTACTGGAGACAGATAATCCAAGTAATGAATCACTTCTTATGTTCGTGTTGGTGCTGCCCCACACTGTATTTTGTGCATTTCCATCGGCTTCGATAATTACCTGGAGTTTGTGAAACTCGCAGTGTTGGACGAGATCCTTTACATTATCTGATGGTGGAGGACTTGGGTAATTGTAGGGCATATATAATGAAACTCTAGGACGATGTCTCTTCACAATCCATCTCTTCCGTAGGTCGTCTTGGTTGATGTCATGTCCCTGTAACATAATTCACACAGATTCAATATGTTTGTGTCAGTTTTAACAAGTATACATGTTCTGGCGTTTCTGCAGGTTTGGTTTTGAAAGATTTTACCTTCGGATTGTCCAAGATCCGATATGTGCCCTTTTACTAGCCAGGGATCTTGAATCACTGCTACGTCGATGTTGCTCTGTGAAAATATTCTGCACAGGGTTGCTGTTGCAGCCTAACTGTGTTGGCCGGTTGGCTTGAGCTACCCATAGCCAGGACCAGACCGCGTAGCTGTTCCGGAAGTTCAGATCCTCACCCAGTTCACATTCGAAAATTTCCCCGGGTAGCCTCCTTGCAACTGCCCCGTTCCGTTTGGTCTGCTGAAGCAGAGGCAGCCACGAGATAGCCACATCGTGGTTTTTTCACCGCCGAAACGGTCTCGGAGGAGGATGGGTTGCTCTACTGGGCACACTTCCTCTTCCTCGGAGATTGACAGCTGCTTTCAGCTGTACTGGAGATTTGCTGTAGCCTAGTTGGTTTCGGATTGCGCCGGTTAGACCGGCTTTTTCCGGGTTCAATTTCTTCCCCAGTTGCCTTAGCCTGCACAATCTACATCTTTCTTTTTTGTGCCTCGGAGGGCTTTTTTTTGTCACTCAGATGTAAGCGATTCACACCTGAGGCAATGTTTGGTGAGGCAGAAGGCATCGGAGGTTTAGTATTGCTACTGTCTTCAGAAGTTTTCCTGCTCTTGGGTTTCGATTACCTTGGCCTCAGAAGTTTCCATATGAACCAGTATTACAATATCAAACTCGTTTTGTGATTATCTGTTGAATTTAATTTTATTGAGAGGCATCAAGTTTACTGTGACCCGCATTTCATCATAGTTCAATGCATGGTAGTGTTTGAAATCAATATAAATGATTCCATTGTTCAATGTGATTTATTGGTGGTTCATTGCAAGAGGTTGATTCCTTGCTCATATTTCTAAATTCTTCATATCCAATCATCAAAGAAAATTTCCAAAATGATCAACAAGGATAACAAGGACTTTGGTTTCAACATTTACCGCAAAGTAACACAAACTAATTGACAAAAAGTATGGTTTTCCTTTCCATATTGTCGACAGAATTTCCAATAAACTTTTTTTCGAATGAACTAGAACAATTTCACGACCTTCAGAATCCTAAAATTGATTTGAACACCAGAGACCATGTTTCCCTCATACATAAATCTGAGATATATGTAAAGTTTTATGCTCTCGTCCACATTTAAATTCATGTTCTACACCAATGAGCGTAAAATGAGGGATTTTTCAACAGAAATAATAGTTGAAAACCGACTGAGCCATAACATGGAAAACAGTACATATTTATATTCTGTTGTGTTTTGGACTCGTAACTGTCAATCATTAATTTGATGTAAACATTTGAAAAAAAAATACTTCTGTATTTTTTTTTAGTTTTCTGCTGACAGCATGAAAACTCATACAGCAATCCGGTTGCTCAAATGAGAGAAATTGTAGATGATTGAAATACGAACAATATGAGATTTTTACGACCCCTTCGAATCATTTGTAATAGAGAAAAACAAACAAAACATTAATATTTCCGTTACGAAAAAATATTCTTGATTCGCCTATTCTATAATGTAGTCAGAGTGGTCGTAAGATCCAAACAAAAATATTGGAATACATATCGAAAAATTTAAAAATTCTGATAATGAATTGTACAACACAAAAAATTCATTTACCAATCATATTTGAAATTCCACCATATTGTCCTTTAAATTTTATGTATCTGTCAAAAAAGTGCTTTGTGGAATCAACGTCAAATGTAAGCAAAGATTATCTGTTGACTCTTTAAATAGGCAGAATACTTTTGATTTTATTGAATTTTATTAATTTTTCGCCTATTTATATACATTCACCTATTATAATAATTACCCTCTGTGATGACCCATTGAATTGTTTTGGTCCTTTACTAGTCTAACTAACCGCAAAACATTTTTAGTGGCTATTTTTTCCCATACCCTAGTCTCTGTTCTCTGATTCACCAATTGACTCGACAGCTGACATCTTGAGTACTAATTGTCACCTTCCAACCTAATGTCAGTAGCACGGGTATATATAGATTTGCGTTGATCAAGATGAATGAAAAACAAGAGGATAAAAAAAAATAGGATGCCTATTTATTGGTGGTTGTTGAGCAAGGAGGCTGAATCCTAGTAACACAAACATGTGTCCTTAGGGACAATCTTTTTTAAATTTTTTCATTTAGTTTATTAGCTTATTTTCTTTTAAATCTAATCTCGTTTGGTAATTTTCATTCTACAAGTTTGAAAGTGATGTAATTTTTTTTCCTCTTCATGTGAGTATCATAACATTATCATATATCAGAGTAATACTTTGTTGTAGAACTTGTATCCTATGAAGCTTTTAATATTTTTTATAATATTATGGGTTGATAGTGAGGTGATTCGATCCAGTGAAGCTCTGAAAGATCTTTATATCTTGCAAAAATTTCATCCAAACTTGCGAATTGTTTACAAAGAATCGAAAAAGAAACACACCGCATTGCTCAGAAAAAAGCTTAAATATTATCAAAATCGTATTTCAAATTCTGAGAACAATATGAAAAGTTTATGGGAAGTAGTGGCTGAACTAACAAACAAGCAAAGGGAAATAAAAATATTGTATGTACTGAATAACTCAAATGGAAATTTAGAAGAAAACCCTGAAATAATTGCAAATTAATTTATTGATTATTTTATAGACACTCCCAAAAATTTAGTGGAAATCATTTTATGTGACGATGAATTCGCCGTACCTAAAGATACATTCAATTGTTTTGGTATGTTTATAAAACCGTTTCTAGAGGATGAATTGTATAATTTGTTGAAATCTCGGTTGAAAAACAAAATATCCGCTGGATTGGATAAAGTTCCAGGATTTGAGTTGAAGAAGGTGTTAAGTGTGTTTAAAAATCCCTTGACAATTCTAGTAAATATGTCTTTTCTGTCAGGAGTCTTTCCACAAAATATGAAAATTGGTAAAGTGGTTCCTCTCTTTAAGAAGAAAGATCGAACTTTCTTGGAGAATTATCGCCCGGTGACTGTCCCCTACAGCCTCGCGAAAGTATTCGAGTATGCATTTTTGGATAGATTGTTATCATTTTTGGATAAGCACGATATCATTAGCCATAGGCAACATGGTTTTCGTGCTAGAATGTCAACATCTACGGCAATGTATTCGTTTCACAATCAAATTGCCCAATTTGTTGAAGCTGAAGAATGCTCTGCTGCAATATTTTGCGACTTAAGTAAGGCATTCGATTGTTTGAATCATCAAAAACAGATAGATATATTAGAGATTTTGGGGAAAATGTGATATCTGTGATTTTAACTTTTAACTTTTGGATGTAGTTTTTACTTATTTTATATTTATATTTACATTTTATGTATAGTTTTTAAGCCATGTACTTTTTTTCTTTTATTTTTTTATTTATTCATTGACAATTCCAGTACACGTATTACATGTCAAAAAACGGAAATAAAGATTGATTGATTGATTGATTGAAACTGTATTCTGCTGATTCCGAACACACTTATCGAAGAAAAATTTGTGATGATTCTGTGACTTTAATCGTCCCTAATTATCTATACCACTTTATGAATACATAGCCAGTCTTCAATGATAAGAAGCAATTTCAGTCAACACAAAAATGATGGGGACTAGTCAATAATACATCTAAATAGGTAAACTTGTGTGACAGACACCGAATGAGTTAGGATTAAACGAAAGCTTCGTACGAAATGTCTACCGCAAATGTAGACGAAACGTCAGAAAAAATTATCTCCAGACCACTTCTAACAAACCCGAAAACGATACTAAAAGTTCAGTGAGTTTGATGATCCTTTCAGTCCTCTGGAAAAAAAGTTTGTCGCTGATACGAAAATTCAAACGAGTAATTTCAATTATATAAATTTAACCTATAATAGTTATTTATGCAACAAGTGCAAAAAGTAAGAGTTTATTGCACTCGACGTGAAATTGTCCGACGAGGCCGTTAGGCCGAGTTGGACAACACGTCGAGTGCAATAAACATTTTTTGCATGAGTTGCATGCAACATTTTTTATACGTTCATGCAAAAATCAAAAAATTATTTATTTAGGTGCGGCACTAGGTGAAGGAAAATGAAATACGCAATTTGAATAAATATTCATCACCATCATCTAGATTTCCATTAATATTACTCATTTTAAAACTTTCAGTTCTGTAATTGTCAGAATTGAATTTTGACTGACGTTTATATAACCACAGTTGCATTATAAAAATAAAAAATCATAGAAGCCATGAACGCGTATATTATCACGAGGTGTGGTCATAGTACAGACAGTTTGCTCTATGCAGGTAGACGGTTTAGAACATAGCGGATCGGTTTTGATTATAGAGTTATTCTCGGGAAGGCATTTTTTGTTCTACTCTGACTGCTAACATTAATACAAAATAATATAAAATATGCAGCTGTTTAAAATGTATGGCAAATCTCACAGAATATCTGCTAAATATGTAGTGCGTTTGAACGTTTATGTTTATCATGATGATAGCACGTTGAAGTAGAATGACAGATGAGTGCAATAAATACTTTATTGCACTAGTGCAATAAAGAGCTTCTTTTTCCACTGAATATAGTTCAAAAAAGTTTTGCTTTTTGCATGAATGTAGAAAAAAGTTATTTAATCAACTTGGTAATATATGTAGATTATTATTCATTGGCATACAGTCATTTTCTAGTGAATAAACTGGTAGTATTGATCCTAATTGATGAACTTCCGCTTGTTTGAGCAAGTTCCAGTGTGTTCAACTCTTCATTAATTAACTTCTCATGCAACTAAAGATATATCAGAATGATACCCTTTCAAAGTTCATGTTATTCTTGTAAGCTGCTTTTGTTATCCTTTCCTCTTATACGTACATTTTTGTCTTGTTTAAACATGTATATACTTTCCATGGCTCAGCTCCGTCCGTCGAGAATAAAATAGAGTTTCATCCAGAGATCGCTGTCTAACGAGACCTTCTTTGTTGTTTTTTGTTCCTGTTGATGATGTTCTCTTGTGACTCAGAGTTCATAGAAAAACAATCCCTCATCAACAATAATTATTCATTCCTTTATACCCTGTTCTACAGGGATATCGTCATAGAAAAACAAAATATAAATCGTTAATGAAAAACTCCTTTGCTCAAATCTTTCGTGGAATTATTTGTGTTGAATTCTCTAACCAGAAGTTACTGTAGTCACATGAAATTCTATGTATAGTTAACAAGATACAGAGTGTTGAATTTGTAAAAAATCACTTTTAGGCCATTATTTACTGAGCTGTATTATTGGTGGCAATATTACAAAATTATAAGTGAGTGAGTTTTTCATCTACACCACAGTATTACACTTGGCCAGTGCAACAGAATATTTTCTAACAATTTTTAAACCAAAATCCAGGGTAAATCATGAATTCTCCAAATCCAAGTTCATTTTATATACAGTTGGCATTGAAAGCATAACAGTCTACGTTATTTTTGCTTCGGATCTTGTGATTCAATCGAGTCAGAGCACCGATCATATGTACCATGAGACGACTTGAAAAAAAATGTTTATTTTGAGTAAATTCAGGGTGACTCAAGACTAAACGAAACCAATATTTACAAAAATTATAGAAATACCCTGTATAAAAAAGAGGTGATCCATAATTTCATATGATATAATAGGTATCTTAACATGGCACATAGAATGGATGCACCCAATTTATGATATCACGTATTCTAAAGAATATATAACCGTACAAAAAATACATTTTTCTTGGATTCAGCTGATTTTGTCGAATATATCCAACACGTAGATACGATCCGATGCTTCATTCTGAAATTATTTTGATTTTCTGTTACTCGAGGAAAGTCACGATTTACCCTGTAGGTAAATTGTTTTCAAAAAATGCCTCTGGAACGCTAATAATTTGGTGATATATCCACCAATAATATACAGTCAATAGAGGCCTGAAAGTGACATTTCACAACTTCAACACTCTGTATCGTGTTAACAATATATGTTTGTGTACCCACGGTAACTTATGTTCAGAAGCCCGAGTTCAACAACATATTGAAATGTTGGACAATTTGACCGAAAGTCATTTTGCATAAGAAGTGTGCGTGGTCCTTTGAATTTCTCAATATCGAAAAGACGACTGTAGGAGACATTTTCTCATTCATTTTGGACGAGAATCAATCTTTCATTTCCTGATTGCTTTTTAAGACCTGTTCAGAATTTGTGAATTGAATGGATTATTTAGAAAACATCACACTTATTATGATTCTAATGTAGCGTCGGTATCGATTAGAGTGCTGTTTCAAAGTAGAAACACAGTTAGTTGAGGTTTGACTCGTTTTGGGTTGGTAGACTTGCTACAGACGTATGTAGATGCCAATCATTTTTTTTTTAACCGAGCCATCTCTTGTCATTACATTGCTGTAAAGAAGATTGAAATTGGTTGCAGCGTTGTCAAGTTATGAATTATTTCCGTGTTTTTCTGCTATTTCAGGGAGATTTGTAGGGTACCTTGTTAGCAGATATTCGCAGATACTTCAATATAAATAACTTTTAGAGGCAAGTTTTTAACATTTTCACTTTTCGAAAATATATAACATATAAATTGACAGCAAACTTGTTATATCTGGAATAAACATAGTATCAGAAAGAATAATAATATATACATATTTGTCGCTTATTTCAAACACCCCTTCTCGATATTATGAATCTTTTATTTTTATACCAATGTTGAAGATAAGCGACAAATATGAATTTATTATTATTTATACTCTGTATTTTTATTCCTTCAGATACTATGGTTATTCCAGAGGTTATTACAAGTTTGCTGTCAATTCATGTGTTATATAATTTCGAAAAGTAAAAACGTTTAAGACTTGCCTCTAAAAGTCATTTATATTGAAAGTATCTGCGAATATTTGCTAACAGGTTATGGGCCCAGTTGCCTTGTAATAAGTAAAAGAGGCATACGTAAGTCAAGTAGTAAAACTGTTAGTAAAATGAATACAACAAAGTTCAATATAGTTAGGCTTAACAACCAAATATGGAAGTACAAAGTTGAAATGCTGCTGCTGAAGGAAGAACTATGGAGTACAGTTACTGAAACCCCAACAGAACCGAAGAGTGATACTTGGATTGCAAAGAATGGTAAAGCTAGAGCAACAATAGGTCTACTTATTGATGAATCTCAAGTTATTCAATTAAAGAATTGCAAAATAGCCAAAGAAGCTTTGGATAATCTAAAGAAACAGTATGAAAAATCAACTCTCACAAATGAAGTTTTTCTGCTGAAGCGTCTGTGTAAGACAACATTACCCGAGAATGGTGACATGGAAAAACATATTGCTGATATGATGGGTATTAAAGATCGTTGTTCATTTTGGAAGAAAATTTTGCAGTGAATTCACAAGTAGCTCTACTATTATGCAGTCTTCCAGACAGCTAGGACAATCTAGTAACAGCCTTACAAGGAAGACCAGAGAATGGCCTAACTTTTGAAATGGTTGAAGTAAAATTGATACAGGAGTATCATAGAAGAAAGAAGAATTCTACATTGAATAGTGAAATGGCTTTAAAAGTTTATAAGAAAGGGCCAACTAGGAAAATCTCCGAGTCTTTCAGGGGTAGAATTATCGGCTCGTTCATTTATAATGGCACTCTCATATCTCAGAGATGTAGAAATTTCAAGGCAAAATATTGAACCCCTTGTTGTTGAATCTAATGGAGCTCAGAAAAATATATTTTCAACAAGACGGGGCTTCGCCTCACAGCACTACAATTACTGTCACCATTTTTTTGGCTGCAAATTTTGGTAATAATTGGATAGCCAACCAAGGACCCAACCGTGGGCCGTCCAGATCACCGGACCTAACGTATATGGACTATTACTTCTGCAGGAAAGGCTGGAAGATATTATTTTCAAATTACAAATACTAGATACGAATTGGAAGCCGCAGTGATGCAAAGTTTTGCTTCTCTCACTCCTATTGAAATAATGAATTCGGGAAAACACGTCGAGAAAAGGTGTCGCCTGTATGTAGGAGAAACTGGTAGACATTTTCATTGTTTGTTCTTTATCATTATTAATATTATTGTTGGAGTTTTATCAATTAGTAGTCAATGTAGTATGAACTGTTATCAGTTTTATTGAAACCATGAGTTTTGATTACTGCTGTGAAAGCTTTCTCAACATTTGATAGCTACTACTGAACAATTTCTTTCTGTTTTATCGCCGCGTATTCCAAAGCCTACTTGATGAAAAAACCTGAAATCTCTGTATTTCAAAGACAATTAACTCTGGCAAAACATCAAATGTGCTACATTTTTGGAGAGGTAATTTCAAGCTCTGTTGAAATATGCAAGAATATATAAGGAGTCTTGTTCAAAAGTATTTTTTGTCATCAATATCCATAGAAATCTCATTTGAAAAAAATAAGTTACTCACACCATTGAATTCTACGTAAAAAAGTGCTTTGAAAATGTTTTCATATACAAAAGAAATTTTTAAGAGGAAAAAAGTTACAGCACATTTTCGAAAATCATGCTGTAACTCGGAAACGATGATAGATATCGATATGCGGTTTTCATCATTAAGTTTGTCATAAAATGTGCCTATTAGACACAACCATCAGTTCTTATCTATCTAGTTTTCAAACAGGACTTAAAAATGTCCAATTTGGTCCACTCGGTACAGTCTACTATGAATAAATCTGAATATTTGAAAATTTGAAAAAAACATTCATTCATAGATTATTTCTTTTTGGTAATTTTGTAAGCAAACGTGACAATCCACTGGAAATCTCAACGAGAGGTATCGAAATGAAAATCAATTGCAGTTTGATTAATCGATATTTATAGACCACACGCACCTGGGCTTTAAGTGGATTGTCGTGTCGGGTAATGAACGTTGATGGAGCGGATGAAAGTCTCCCCTGTCGACCTAAACGACACGTTCTTTTGTGAGGAGGTGGGCAAATAATTTCGGGGATTCGGGGTCACGAACGCAATGAGGTATATTATTGTAATTCACCCTTTCTTATGTTAGGTAATTGCTTTTTCTTCGGTTATCGCCAGAGGCAGCTCAGTCGTGGGGAATGTTATATTTTATAGGTGACTATATGGTGGTAATGTTAAGTGGAAGTAAGTGATAACGACCTGAAGCATCCCAAGTAGAAGATTAATATTGGGATAATATGGGTACACTCTTCTGAAAATATTGGCAAAGTATTCAAACGTAATATTGGCGAGAAAAAATGTTAACACTTCCATAGACTTATGCACTCACAAACACAATGAAAAATAATCAGCATAATGCCAAGAAATATTTTGGAGAAAATCGTGTTTTTCAGAAAATCTCCAGATACATAATTCCACTTCCATATCCGCTGTTCAACAAGTGACAGCTGACGTTACTGACGATCATGAAATATTCTTCATTGTCTATGTCTATGAGATATTCGTCATGGATATCTTATGGATATCCAAAATACATCCACGGATATCCTGGCTTGATATATGGAGAAGAATGGATGTCCACAAGATATCCACAATGGATATCCATGAGATATTTACCGTGAATACCTAGCTTGACTTGGACATGAGATATCCATAAGATATCCTTCATGGATATCCGTGATATAATCGTCGTGGACATTGTAAGCATCATAAAATGTATCAACTATTTGTTTGATCTAAAAGAGTCATTTGGTGTGCTAAACCTCAAAAGTGGATGACCACAAAAGAAAGTGCCCAGTTTGAATACTGCATTCACTTTTCAGCTGTAGGAAAACCCGGAAAACCTACATCACCACCCCGGGTGGTCGGTGCGCACTTCAAGGCTAGCACCAGACGTCGAGATTGACATCTAGGCAACTCACATCACACTCAATTCATAACAAGGCATATGGCCACATAAAGAGACTCGTGTACTTGAGAAAAAAAGATTCTCGCGTACCGGAGCCTCGAATGTCTGTCTGTCGCACGCCAGAAGTTCCAATGCTAGTAGTATAGGTCACTATCAGTTCAGAATGGTGTCGTCGAATACACATTGCCACATTTCAAGGTATCTCCTTTCTTGATGTGCATTACCAATATATGCTGGTAGTCGTTGTTATTGTTATTGTTGTTATTTCCGTCAACCAGCTGCACACCCTTAAGAGTACAATCCTCAAAAGTCTTCGAAAGACTTGTACGAGCTAGGGAAGACGCAGCCCTTACCTTTTAACGTGTGATGCCATGCACGAACAAGAACAAGAACATTTTGTTTCTCCAAACATTTTGTTCCTCCAACATCCTTTTTTTGTTAAAGGGTGATTTTGTCCAACCAGACAAGCGAAAAATCAGTTTCCTTTTTGGGCTCCCGGCAGGTCATTATAGACCCAACAAAACATCGGATTGGTAGACAACAACATGCAGGATTTGTCAAGAAGATGAGGAAACCTCAGCACACATACTGTGCTACTACGAAAACGCAAAACCCATAACTCTTCCAACACATGGAGAACCTGATTGAGTGAGGAGAACGGGTCTAGACTGGGAACTCTAACATAAGATGAGGGCACACAAAGGTCGCAGTGGAGTGACTTCTAGAAGCACATGAGCCGCATATTATTCTTGATCTTTTTGTTCTCACATTATCGTTTAAATTGATGAATGAAGTTGATAACTATTATTATTCGAATTAATAATACCAAGCGCGTATAGTATACTGCATTCAATAAAAACAGTTGAATGAGTACAATAATGTATGTGAACATGAATTGATTTACTGAAGAAAACACGTACGATCGTGTTTCTAAGTTTGGTTTTCGCAGTTCCTTCTTAGCAAAATGTTAATAACCTGTTTTTATTCAGTCCTACAATAATTCATTAATTCAGTTTCGATGATCTCGTTATAATAAAACATAGTAAAGGTATTTTGAAGAACATGTTCATTAACAACTAAAATACAAAAGTTTCAATATTCATTTTGAAACGAAAGAAAATAAAATGTCTTCATTCAACAAGAAAGTTTATTTAATATTAATAATAATATAATATAGTACTTATTGTTAGAAACGGGAATATCTTGCCAAAAGATAATCTGGTATCTGGCGTAAGTGGTCCCAAATTTGTAATTATGGATTCTTTTTTCTCAGAAGTTATTTATGCCACACGGGGTACTACGGAAAGTGGGTCGCATTAGGTTAGTATTTTTCTTGCAGAATTTCTGCTCCAAAAATTATATTTTTTGTATAAGTTTGTATTAATATAAGTAAATTATTTCAGAGACTTCAGGTTTCCAATCTGCAACGTCAGATATGTTCTTGCATTTAACTATTACATATCCTTCATATGAGTTTTTGACCGCCTCTGTAAAAGAGTTGAAATCATAAGTTTTTTTTGATTCTCAAGGCTCAGTTCCGCCTGATGATTTCAACTATCTGCTGACGTATATCCATATCCGGGATCAAAATATTTCAGATGAACATTTTCTGTGCCAAAGGCAGGACTGGGGAAAATTAGAGGAATTATAAACGTTCAATTTTTGTTTTGAATCTTACAGTTATCTACCCAAATTACGATTTGTCCAACGTCTCTATTAGATTTCAAAAATGTGATGAAAGTACTTGTTTTCTTCCTGCTATTCCTTCATGCCGAAGGGAAACAATACTTTCATTATAAACACTAATTCTTGGTATAAAAAGAACTCTCTTGAACATAGTCTTTTCTTGGTAACATAATTACCTTTTGCAGATCAGCAAAAACTGCTAAAACATTTGTCTGATTGTTTTCCATTTTAGTCATCCTGTTGATGAGCCATATTGAAGTGTATTCCACATATTTTAGATGAACTGTCCACAGTTCACAGATCTTTAATATTGAGCGTATCAAGTGAAGACTTTGTTTAGGCCGCTACTGATTATTCAGTCACAATTTTTGTGATAGCCAAGAGTTGTTGAAAAATGTTCAGTTCACGAAATTACGTGTGCAAATTGTCTTTAATCCGCAACGAAACAAAAACCGCGGAACTGTTTGTTTCTTATGACGCCAGTAAGTATACTAGTTTTCTCTGTTTCATAACATCCCTTCACATCTTCATTTATACATATAAATACACACAAAATACAAAATTTGCAAACTCACTCCTTCGAAAATCTCTCGGCATTCTAAGACGTCGCCCACAAAGAAATCCCAATTACCAAGAAATTAATTAATTGACAGATTGGCGATTACAGCTCCATCTAATTAAAGTTAACACGTATTTATATCCGACCGAAATCTAATTACAGATTAACGGTGCAGTGCATTTTCCGGGTGCACAAAGCCTCGTGAGGCTTTCCCATTAAGCCGACTGTGAATGCATCGACATTAGGAGGCGGTCTAGGGAACTTATCGGCGGTCATATATTCCACATCACGAACAAAGCATTTCTGCATTGACGGATGCATCTGGGGCGGCCGAGAACTTACAGCCGTATTCCGTTAACATAACGTATATTGGATAGGTCTTACAACACACGTATAACGTGATACATATGGTGAGAACCTGAGTTTCGAAAAGAATATTTCTGTTTATAACTCAGGATGAAAATGCAGACCAAATGTAAGGCATCAGCTGACCCTAGACCACAATACAAACGGAACCGAATGGATCACACAGTAATTTTCTTCTTGAAATTGATCTATCTGCAGTTTTGTCCAATTTTGCGTTAAACATATTCAAAGGCGGTGTGGCCATCGACGCAAAATTCGAGACGTTCGTCCGAGCCTGGTCAATTCAATATCGTTGCTGATTTTTTCTTTTAGGACTACAGAAGTGGGAGTGAGCAAATGCAGAAAAGGAGAGCTTTTTTGAAGATGGAAACTAGTAGAAAATTAAGTAAACCGATGAAAATTACGTTCCTGAGGATATCCTTACGGAAGCGGAAGAAGCAGCGATGCTGATTTTGCCAGAAAAGTCCCGAGATGCTTATAACAAGGAGTTCAAAATATTTGGGTATTGGATGAATTCACGGAAGATTAAAGGTATCGATGAAAATGTTCTATTGGCTCATTTTTTACATTCACAAAAAAAATTGCCCCGTCATCGCTATAGACCAAATACTCGATACTTCGCTCTACTATTCACCTTTATAAAAAAGTCGTAATTTCAAAATACGGCAAACAAATGAGCTTTTTGAAAAGAAAATCAAAGGGAAACAAACCAAAGGAATCCAAATTAGAACGAACTGAAATAAAGAAGTTTTTGAACGAAGCTCCCGACGACGAGTACTCTTGTTGAAGAAAGTGGCTTTGATAATGGTGATCAGCGGTGCTTGTAGATGCGATGAATTGGTCAATTTAAAAATATAAAATATGCAAGACTATAAGGGTAATATTTTCACGTAATTTTACCAGACATTTAAACCAAGAAATCGAGAAATACTTAAAGAACGATTTCCAATCAAACTGATCAATTTGTGTAAGAAATACATGTCTTCGAGCCGATTTTTTGCTCTTTACAGAAATTAGAGGTGTACCAGCCAGTGTGTGGGAATAAATACGTTGTCGAAGATTCCCTTCCAGAATTGCAATGTTTTTGAAATTGGAGGAATCACCGCTCTACACAGGTCACTGCCTGAGAAGATCTTCGGCGACTCTTTTGGCCAGTGCAGGTGCTACCATGACTACTTTGAAGCGTCACGGAAGATGGAAGTCCTCGACGGTAGCAGAAGAATACCTAGAAGAATCGATACATTACAAAATACAAATTGCAGAAAAATACAAGGTTTTGATGTTTCGGCTCCTTCCAGCTCTATCAGCAGCTCTACCGATATGAGAGCTTCTGGTTCCTATGAACCAACGAATTTTAAAATGACTTAAAATTTAAATGAAATATTCAATATGTACCTTCATTACATCCTATGAGTTTTTTTAAGTCGTTTAATATGTATGTGTGAGCTGTTCGATTTTGTATTGATAATTTTTTTATTGCTAGTATATATAAGAAAATTTGTATTGCATATTCTAATGACTTATCTGACGCATTTCTATGCTTATTTGATTGATTGATTGAAATTGTAATTGAATTTTATGTTTCATATTGGAAATATCATGTTATAGATTCCTAACAAAGGCAGATAATGGTGGTTGTAACGAAAAAGCGTTCGCTTCCCAATCATAGGAACATGGGTTCAATTCCCAGCGCAGTCTCTGCTCTCGGATCTTTTCCTGGCTCGAACGAACAAGCTCCCAGGAGCTTCTGACGGATTTTTTTCTCTCTGGTAACACTGGTCTGCAAAAAAAATTTTTTTTTTCTCCTTCTTGCTTTCATGCATGAATTCATCATATTTTGTGCTCTAAACACGGAATCTGACATACAATTAAGTACCACACGTAGATTTACAATATAATATTTATTTAATTAACAAACAATATTATTAAAATACCAATTATCATAACGAAATGAAAAAATATTACGGTCTAAGTTTTACAGTGAAAAATCCTAAATTATAGTCACAAAATGAATATATATCGGTCAGTTATCTCATTATATGGTGAGAAAATTTGTTATTTTGTGGTTTTTTTCCTTTTCATCGTTTCTATTGGTGTTTCTCGGCGAATTGACCAACAGAAATCAGCAAGCATTGCTGCTGACCATTTCCCACTGTAGCGTTTTTCAATCTGCATTATATCCTGATGAAACCTTTCACCATGCTCATCTGATACGGCTCCCAGATTTTCAGGAAAGAAATCTAAATGAGAGTCCAAAAAATGAATCTTGAGTGACATATTGCATCCTAAAGCTTTATAAGCAGAAAGAAGCTTCCGAATGATTTGTCGGTAATTCTCACTTTTTGTATTCCCAAGAAAATTATGACAAACTTCTTTAAAAGCCACCCAAGCTTTTTTTTCTGCTTCGCTCAACTTCGAATCAAAAGCTTCATCTTTCATTAGCTCACGTATCTGCGGACCTACAAAAATTCCTTCCTTCAATTTTGCGTCACTGATTCGAGGAAATTTTGTTTTAAGATATTGAAAACCTGCACCATCTTTATTCATAGCTTTCACAAAGTTTTTCATGAGTCCCAACTTTATATGAAGTGGTGGCAGGAAAATTTTCTCACTTGGCACTAAAGGTTTCTGAGACACATTTTTAAGCCCAGGAGTTAAACTTTTTCTTAGTGGCCAAGTTTTTATTTTGTAATGTTTTTCTCTTGCGCGACTGTCCCACTCACAAAGAAAACAGCAAAACTTTGTGTATCCTCCTTGTAATCCAGTGAGTATAGCGACGACTTTCAAATCAGCACAAATATTCCATAAGTATTGGGAATATTCAATTTTTTCGAGTAATACCTCTAGGTTTACATAATTTTCCTTCATGTTTGTAGCATGTGCAACGGGCACAGATGGGTATTTATTACCATTATGGAGTAGAACGGCTTTTAAGCTTATTTTTGAAGCATCAATAAAAAGTCTCCATTCACTAGAATCTTCTGGAAAACTCAGTTCTTGAAGAAGCCCTGCAGCATCATTACAATATACCAAATCATCTTCTTTGGAAAAATAACTCGTAAAATCTTCTTGCCTCGTACGAAAATATGAAACTCTGGTACTTTTATCCAATAGATTCCACTGTTTTAATCTTGATCCAAGTAATTGCGCCTTAGATTTTGAAAGTCCCAAGTCTCTAACAAGATCATTTAAGTCACCTTGCTTAAGTAAATGAGGTTCTTTAGATGGACTGGAAGATCCAGACGAAGTGTATGAAGATGAAGATGTACCGGCAGAAAGAAAACTCGATTGAGATTGAAGACCAGAAATATTTTTATTTTCCACCTTCTCATTAATTGGTGGAATTGGAGGTAAAGTACCTTCACCACGAGGAATTGGTCTCTTTGCAGATGGGACGTTCGGGTATACAATCTTATTTTTATTTTTTTTCGAGAATCCTCGTGTTGATGTCATGCAAAAATAACAATCATTTTCATGATTCTGAGGCTCACTCCAAATCATTGGCATTGTAAACGGCATGGATTTGTGGCTTCCTTCAAGCCAACCTCTCAACGTTCTTGAGCAGCTATTGCAACATACTTTTGGCAACCAACTCTTATCTCGCTCATCGATAGAAAATCCAAAATATAGCTTATAAGCTGTTTTAACAAGATCTGTCATGACATTTCGCTGTGTTTTTAGTACGAATTCCCGACAAATGTAGCAAAAACAGTCGGTAGAATTTTTACAAGTTCGAGGCATTTTATAACCTAAAATTACATAAAATTTTATTGAAATAATTTTCAAACATCTATTTTATATTTATTGGCTCTGCTCATAAAAAAATACATAAACTACAAATAAAATACTCAAAACCAATATAGAGAACATGAACTTTATGCAAAACTTACCAAAATATTTGATACAAAATGTAAACAATTGAGAGACAAGTTTTCACTCAACTGTTGTGAAGTCACAGCGAATACTGCGCATGTGCGTTTGTAGCACTTCCCTTCTTTCTCTTACAACTCGCTAAAACTTATTTTGTACATACACTATTTGTATATACACTGTTTATAACATTGACGCGCAAAAAAAATTAAAAAAAAAACCCAAATTTTTTAAATTTAAAAAAATATTCATAGCAAAAAATCTAGACGTGATGGAAAAAATCGGCCAACGGGGATAGATTCAGAACATTTGAATCGTCATGTTTATGACAAAATTTTTTAAAGGAGGATTTCATTGCAGACCAGTGTAACCTGAAAAATTCATGACAGAAGAAAAGTAGCCAAATTCTCATATCTCACTTTTCTCTATTTCTTGAGTTTTTTATGGCAGTTTTTTCAATGTAGTGAGTTAATTTTGGTTATTTATTTCAAATAGTCGGCACTTGCACAAATCATTACAATTTGAAATAGATCTGAAGACCATTTCAAAATTGGTGACGTTGTGCTCATGACCACACTGTGAACCTTCATTTTATTCCTCTATAGACATTCTGATTGCGAAGAAGTCGCTCTTTCAACGTCGATTAGTGTCTTGTCAACGAACACTCGACACAGTTACATCACAATCTGCAACCGAATAACAAATTTACAATGTCGCCTTTTCAGGGAGCACAGAGCCCCATTATGAGGCTCTCCTATTTAGCCGACTCGGCTGTGAGTACATACATCGACATTACATGCAGAAGAGACGGTTTCTGGAATTTATGGGAGGTCGTATATTTCACAGCGAGGCTGAAGCATTTGCGAAATGATGAATGCAGTTGAGGGGGTCGTTAGCTATAACAAATTACGTTGATATAACAGACGATAAAACGGAAATGTAACGTGATACCTGAAAATAGTTGAACGATATCAATCGATTTATATAACTGATGTGGAAGCTGATATACGGCGCTCAGTTCTGAAAGATAATTTGATACCTGCTCTTCCGACATATGTTTTGTTGTTTGGAATTGATTGATGTTGTTTCAGTTCGAGGGGAATTGTTTCGACTTCCATTGCATGAACAAGAGAGAAATTAAATATCTACGGTAGAAGTCACGACGTTTCGAGTGTTCGTATCTAGGGTGTTTCAAATTTGATCCTCGCTATTGGGATATCGGAAACTATGAGAGAATTCACATTGTATATATGGTAGTTGACTAGGGAACGAAGGATTGCCATTGCTAGGACATTTTTGTCATTGATAAACAAGCAATTGAAATATGGAAAAAATACAGAATTATAACTGAAGATTTTTGGTATTACTTCAATATTTCACATTGAACCCACGTTCTTTCAACTTCCAAAAAAGAACTATGTCGGAGACCGAGAAGCAGCAGTCTTATTATGGCCAGATAAGAGAATTCAGCGCTCAAAATAGTGACTGGGTAATAAATCGGCGCAGATTGGATAACTACTTCACGGTGAATGCGATCACAGATAATAACATGAAAATGGCAATATTGTTGAATTCATTGGATGAAGAGGCTTAAAAACTAATATACAGTCTTTGTCTTCTGAAATTTACAGAAGAAAAATCGTACGAGGAACTATGTGATTTTTTCAACAAATATTTTAGAATAAATGAATCTTTATTTGTTGCCCCAGCGAAGTTTTTCGCAGCTTTCAAATCTTCCTCGGAAACTACAAATGAATGGGCTGCACGAGTAAAATTTCTAGCTTTGAATTGTGAATTCGAAGAGAGTGTCATTGACATGATGTTACGTGACAGATTTGTTATCGGATATGAAAAGGGGCATGTACAGAGTAAACTTTTCAAACAGAAGAAAACTAGTTCGTTGGTAGAAGTCATTGAAGTAGCAGTGAGAGAAACGGTTTCGGGAGAGCAATGTGAGGATCTGTCTGTGAAAACTGAACCACCAACAATTCAGGTAATGTCCTCAAAGAGTCGAGATGCAAAAAAGCAACAGCAGCAGCCAAAGAAAAGTGTGGAGGTTCCATGTGCGTGTTGCGGAAGGAAAAACCATCTAACTGCCAGGTGTCGTTTTCGATATCGTTTTTGTCATGTATGTGGTAACCAAGGCCATCTAGCTCCAATCTGTCCTTCAAAAAAGAAAAATTATCGGTTACCCCAAAAGATATACAAAATTTCGTTGAATGCGAGGAATTATTTTCAGTATATAATGAGTTTTCGGTAAAAAATCCAATTTTAATCGAATTGAAAATTGGAAATGATTCCTTTATTTTTCAACTTGATACAGGAGCTAGCATTTCAGCTATATCTGTATGTGCAGATTAAGTGTAGGCTATAATGATATATTTCATGAGGTAGATATGTTCGTTGTTGAGAATGGTGGTGGTACTCCGATTCTTGGTCGAGATTTCATGCAGCTATTCAATTTTTCAGTAAACCAAGTGAACCATCTTTCTGCTAGGTCTGTTTTTGACGTGAATAAATTGATTAAAAAGTATGATTCAATTTTTTCGCCGGGACTGGGTTGTTTCAACAGGGGTACTGTATCATTGAAGTTAAAAGATGAAACTATAACACCTAAATTTTGTCGAGCAAGGCCAATGCCCCATGGAATCCGTGAAAAAGTTGAAAAAGAATTAGAAAAATTAGTTAAATTGCACATTTTGAAACCTGTAGATTATGCTCAGTGGGCCACTCCCAATGTACCAGTATTAAAAAAATCTGCATTGCCAAGAATTGATGATTTATTTTCGAGGTTACAGGGTGGAGTAATTTTTTCTAAAATTAATTTATCTCAAGCATACGCTCAAATTGTGTTGGACGAATAATCTAAAGAACTTGTTGTAATTTCGACTCATGAAGGAATTTTTCAATATCAACGCCTACATTATGGTGTAGCTTGTGCTCCGGCAAAATTTCAAAAAATTATGGAGTCCATTTTACAAGATATTGAGGGTTTGTTTTCTGGATGATATTCTCATTTGTGGCAGAAACGAGGAAGAACATTTGAAAATAATTGAGAAGGTGCTAGCTAGGTTACAGGAGGAAGGACTAAAAGTTTTTTCAGAAAAATGTAGTTTTGGCCAAAACAAAATTGCTTATTTGGAATTTATTATAGATAAAGATGGACTCCATACATCTATAGAAAAAACAAAGGCAATTAAAGATGCTCCTGCGCCAACGTCAGTTAAAGAACTACAGTCTATACTAGGTCTGGTGAATTATTATGAAAAATTCATTCCAAATTTATCAACGCTACTTCATCCTTTATATGAGCTATTGAAGAAAAATGTAAAATGGGAGTGGACCAAAGAATGTGTAGAATCTTTTCAAGCAGTGAAAGATATTTTAATGTCAGCAGAAGTTTTGGTTCATTATAACTCTGATTTGGAACTTAGAGTCTCCACAGATGCTAGCCCATATGGTCTTGGCTGTGTTCTTTCACATATCGTAACTAATGGCTTGGAGAAACCAATTGCCTATGCATCTAGGACTCTCACTTCCAGCGAAAAAAATTATTCTCAAGTTGAAAGAGAAGGTTTAGCAATAATTTTTGCTTTGAACAAATTTAACCAGTATTTGTATGATAGAGAGTTTACATTGGTGAGTGACAATAAACCTCTCTTGACTATATTCAATCCCAAAAAAAGAATACGACAATACTCAGCTAATAGGATCAGACGTTGGGCTGTAATTTTATCTAACTATAATTACAAAATAGAGTATGTTGAATCGCAGGAAAATAGAGCAGATTGTTTATCGAGACTACCTATTCACGATAAGGATATCGAGGAATCAAAATCAATTGAGGTTGATTATATGAATTTTTTTATGGATAGTGTGATAATTACAACCAATTTTGAGGAAATTCAGAATAATACTTTGAACGATGAAGTTCTTAGCAAGGTTATGAAATTTGTGAAGAATGGTTGGCCAAATTATTCAAGGAAAGATGTTTTATTCAAAAGCTTTTTTGCAATCCGAAATCAACTGACAATTGAACAGAACGTTGTACTTTGGAATAATAGATTAGTAATTCCGCATAGTATGAGGAATCGTATGTTATCTCAATTACATTTATGTCATTTAGGTATAGTAAAAATGAAATCCATTGCAAGAGCTCATTTTTTCTGGCCAGGAATAAACAAAGATATCGAAAATTTAGCTGAAAGTTGTGAAAACTGTTGTGTGCATAAGGTAACACCACCCAAAAGTACGTTATATCCTTGGTCTTGGCCTGAAAAGCCATTTTCTCGTATACACATCGATTATATGGGACCCTTTCTTAATAATTTTTTTTAGTTATTGTTGATGCTCATTCAAAGTAGATCGAAGTGTTTCCAACAAACACTATAACAACAATGTTCACTACAACAGCACTACACAGTACGTTTGCAAGATTCGGATTACCAGATACTATTGTGTCTGATAATGCAAAAAATTTCACTAGTCAAGAATTCAAAAATTTTTTAGGGAAATTTCAAATCAAGCATAATACAAGTGCTCCATATTTTCCTCAGTCAAATGGAGCAGCAGAAAATGCTGTTGAAACTGTGAAAAATGCACTGAAAAATTTTTTGGGCCGTAACAAATCTATAGACATTCAGACGTCTTAACCATTTTTTATTTGATTCTCCGGCTAAACTAATTTTTGGTGATGATCTAAAAAACAGATTCAGTAATTTGATACCAAATTCGAGTGATTTGAAAAATAGGGTGATTTCTAAACAAAACGATCAAAGCACTCAATTTGGAGGAATTAAAAGCAAGTCATTCAAAGTTGGTGATAAGGTTATTGTCAAGGATTATCGTGAAATAAACAAAGTTACATGGATACCTGCCGTAATCGAGAAAAAAATAGGAAATTGTTCATTCATATGTTTTGTGCCGGAAATAAATAAAAGGTGGAAGCGCCATTTTGATAAAATTTCTAAGAATAATGTTCAGAATTGTTTGAAAGATGGCATCATTGTTGAAAATTCAAGTCAGAAGTCTCAACAAGAAACATGTCCACGTGAGGAAAATGTCAATCCTCAACCTGAAGTAGAGGATGCCAATCTCAACAGCGAACATGATTACAGTTCAGAAAAAATAGAACAAAAAGAATTATGAGACCTCCAGATCGATACGGCTATACTTAAGATTCTTGTTATATTTTTGAAATTTGTAATTCTTTTTTGGTGCGGGTGAATGTTATATATTAGAATTCACATTGTATATATGGTAGTTGACTAGGGAACGAAGGATTGTTATTGCTATGACATTTTTGTCATTGATAAACAAGCAATTGAAATATGAAATATGGAAAAAATACAGAATTATAACTGAAGATTTTTGGTATTACTTCAATATTTCACAGATACGAAGATGGTTAAATTGGGACAAAGTTGCGCATTTAACTGACTAACAATATGCCGTTGAGAAAGTACTGAAATTCTGAGTATATCCGGAGATATCTGAAAAAAAACAGAAATTTTTTAAAATGGTTTTTATTTTTTTCTGACTTTATTTTTTGAAGGATTCCAAATTAAATCGATTTTTCACATTGCCACTTTTCCCCTGCTGGTGTTTTCACATTTGCTATCCGACGTTTCGTCTTCTGGCCAACTTTTTTACTCTTATGGACGTTGCATTGAATTATTTCTGTTTGAGTTATCATTCTTTTTCGAAAAACCGGAGATATTAAAAAAAAATTGTATCATACCTACTAGGCTTTGACTTTGATGTTTCTAAATATGACTTTTAACTTGTCACACTCAATGACATTTGTTTTTGTACAAGTCATTGAATTTTTGGCGAAAAATGGCTTTCACGAGTGAAGAAACAAGAGATATGATACAAATTTATTACAAATACAATAAAAACAGTGTTAGGATATCCAAAATGTATTTAAACTTGGATCCCGAAAGACGATAACCACATCGAACTATGTTCAATCGTTTGGATCGAAATCTCGACTTTGGTTCATTAGGAAAACCGAGGAAATCAAACGAAGACAGAATAGACCAGGAAATCAATGAAAATTTTATAGATGACGTATGTATGAGGTGAATTAGACATTGTGATCTTTACAATGAAAATTAATAATTTGCAGATAAACATGAACCCGAGAAAATCTACACGTCAAATTTCCTCTGATATGAATATTTATTATACAAGTGCTTGGAGACAATTCAAATAGGCTGTTTCAAATGTTACAAAATACACATATCTCATAAATTGCATTCAGGTGATCCAGAAAGGCAATTAGAATTTTGTAATTGACTAATAAGAAGACCTGATTTTGCTGTTTTCCTGGAAAATGTAATTGGACAGATGAAAGTACTTTTGCAAATTGTGGGATATTCAACCGGAATAACGAACACATTTGGAGCATAAACAACCCCAGGCAGTTCAGAGAAATTCGACCCCGAATGCAATTCAGTAATAACATGTGGGCAGGAATTAACAAAGATAGAATTTTTGGTCCTCATTTATTTGACGGAATTCTGAATGGAGAAACCTATCACCATTTGGTAATGTTGATTTTTGAAGACTATTTGGATGATCTACCTTTGCCTAAGTATACCTAACAATATCTGGTTTCAACATGATGGTGCTCAATACCAGACGAGTATCTAATTACCTGACTAAAAGGTTTGGTGACAAATGGATAGGGAATAATGGACCGTTGAGGTGGCAAGCAAGGTCTCCACACTCAAATGTTATGGATACATTCTTATGGGGTACACTAAAGAATAGAGTTTATGGCCAGAGTGAATATCAACTCAGTATTGTTAAAGAGTTCGGATTGAGGAGGAAAATTAATCGTGTAGTGAATAATATTTTAAGAAGTGTACTGTTCTATTATCATGAACAAGACCATCGATTTGAGCATTTGCTGTGATTCACTTTTGTCTTTACATTTTAGTTAATTATTGTAGTTTGTTCAGAGTTCTATTTTCATTGAAAAATACACAATATCTAGTTCACCCTATCCAATTTTTTTTATTGGCTTTTAAAATTTACCAAACTTTGTGAGATTTCGATCTAATAACTTGAACATAGTTGTGTAGTAGTGTTGTTGTGATATTTCGGGATCCAAGTTTGAATAAATTTCGGATATCCTAACACTGTATCTATTGTATTTGTGATAAATTTGAATCAAATCTCTTTTTCCTTCATCCGTGAAACCCATTTTTCGCTTAAAGAATGATAACTTAAGATACATCATTGAAAATGTAATATCTGGTTTTATTCAAAACAGAAAGAATCCAATGTAGCGCCTGTGAGAAAAAGTAAAGTTGATGATAGTAGCCGGAAGACGAAACGTCTGATAGCGAATGTGAAAACACCATTATGTAGCAGGGGAAAAGTGGCAATGTGAAAATATAATTCTGCATATCGGAAGCACACTGTCCTAAGTCCATTTCATGTAATATTTACGTAACATTTAGTTTTGCTCGCAGTTTTTTGATTTACATATCAAGAGGTAAGTATAAATGCGTCGTACACATTAAAGAAATAGAGACAAACGTGAAAATATCTTCAATTCCTTTTCTTAAGGGCACTTTGTAATAATTATCATTATTCATATGTTCGGTTCTTCTACGGAAACAACAAAATGGACTTAGGACAGTGTGCTATCCGTATATAGAATTTATTTTCGAATCTATCGGAAAATATCTCCGGATATACTCGAAATTTCAGAATTTTCTCAACGGCAGTTTGTTAGTTTAATGCGAAACTTTGCCCCAATTTAACCATCTTCGTATCCCTTATAGTTTCCGAGATCCAAATGGTGAGGATCAAATTTGAAACACCCTTTATAATCGCTCGTAAGTGAATATGACCAATTTCCCGAAAACTCTAGTATACATAGACCATGTGACGACTGTGAAAAGCAAGGGGTCTCAGGCACAAAACTATACAACACAATAATTATTAGAGTGTCATGTTGGAGTACGAAAGTGGTTTTTGGCGCAGATGGCTGATCGATGGCTAGTGAGTTGACGATGGAATTGTATCACTGGAATATTAACTGATCCTGTTCGCTGATGATAGTTTTCCACACAGTTCGCTCTTCTGTGCTTGGATGACAGATGATATCGTTCTACAGAATTGATAAAAAAAATTGTTAAAATTTTTATATCCGTCAACCGGTTGCACCCCTACGTGCAACGCTCAGAAGTCAGAGACTTGTGCGAGCGTACCTTTTAATACGTGTGATGCTATGCACGAGAATGTATGCCGATTCTTTGGGTTTCCTTTTATTGCAATTTTCTTCTTTGTGGATGAATTCTACTTCAGACCATTTTGTGTGGTCGTACGTCCAGACGTGATTTGCAATTCCTGACTACGATGTTGAGTGATTTTCTTGAGTTCGCGTTTGTCATCAGCATTCAATTATTATAATATTATATTGAAAATCTATCAAACTAAAAAAAAAATTTTTATGTTATATTGTTTGAGGATCATGCTTACTTCTTATGCAAAAGTATTTCGGTCAGATTGTCCAAAACTTCAATATGTTGTTGAACTCGGGCTCATGAATATAACTTACCGTGGGCACACAAACATTCTATATATAGTTTACGAGAAACGGAGTGTTGAGGTTCTAAAATGTCACTTTCAGATCCTTATAAACTTAATTTAATTGTAGGTAATATCACAAAATATTTAGTGGGTTTCTCATCTACATTCTTATCTACATCACAGTATTACATTTGGCCAGTGCAACAGTATGCCACAAGCATTTTCTCAAACATGACTTTTTCCGAGTTACGGAAAATTTAAATTAATTCAGAATGGAGCATCAACGTCATAAGTTGGATCGTACGAAAATTGAAGTGTTTGTGTTGGATATATTTAATGAGAACGGCTGAACTCATATTATATGAAATGAATTTTCATATGAAGTGGAGATTGGAAGTATATGTGTCACCGTTATATTCGCTTCAATCTGCAATTATTTTCATTTTCCACATCTCAAAAAAAGTCATGATTTACCCTGTATATAGTAAAAAAATGTTTAGAACAATATACTGTTGTACTGGCTAAATGTAACACTATGTTGTAGATGAAAAACCCACCAATAATTTTATGATATTACCGCCAATGAACATCAGTTAATAATGGTCTGAAAGTAGAGCATCGCGAGTCCAAGAGGCTCGTCTTGGTCTTGACATAAGACCAAGACTAATAAATGAGACACAAGGCGAAGACCAACACCAAGATTGACTTTCGAGACCAAGGCCAAGAGCCTCCCCCTAGAGTATATTGATCTTGGTCATGGTCTCGAATAGAAAATAACTTACCTAAATCTACTCAATATTAAGAAAAATGTAATGGAAAATATTATGGTAGTTCATATCAATTATTTATTTTTCATATGATAGGTTATAATTTTTGTTCATTAGAACTCGACAATAAATTTTTAGAATTCAGTATTGCAGTTTTACAGTTTACATCAAATAGGTGTATGTTGCAAGGTCGCAGTGGTTAATAAGTATTGCAATTTCCTCGTTATTCCGATTCCACCCCTTTGCCGCAACCGCATCATACTTCTCATCACACAATAATCCAGTGTAAAATGGTTAATAAAAACCTAATTAACATTCCGACCCTTTTAAACCTTTTCTCTGGCCTGTCGGGTGTCGGCCTGTGTGCGGTGTGAGTCTAATTTAATTTTTATTAAAGATTTCTTAAAAATTATAAATTCTTATGGTGAAATGAGAAATTAATTTCGCTTACTTGCTTACTACAAATTGACAATTGTTGAAGACTGAGAAACCCGAAATTCCTATCATATGCATATAAACTGATGGACAATTGAATTAAATAATTCAAATTTCTAGACGCATTTTGATCCAAGACCAAGACTATCAAGACCAAAACCAAGACTATCAAGATCAAGTCCAAGACTGAGCAATTCTCGTCTTGGTCTTGAAACATCATCACCAAGACCAACACTACATTTATTTTTCAAGATCAAGACCAAGACTGATCAGTCTTGGTCTTGGTTTCGTGAAGCCCTATCTGAAAGTGACATTTTACAACTTCAACAGTGTTCCTCGTAAAGTATACATATAATTTTTGTGTGTCCGCGATAACTTCTATTCAGAAGATTGAGTTCAATAATATAATGAAATTTTCGAAAATTTTACCGAAAGACTTTTGGCATAAGAAGTGTGCGTGGTCCTTCATAAACAAAATAGAAAAATCATTTCGTATTCAAAAATCTTGAAACCTTCACGCTCTGTAGATCGGTAGCGTTTGCAGACACATGTTTGGAAGAAAAAGACTTATTTTGACCTAAAAAGTACGCTTGTGAAATTTAATATTGAATTTTGGTATATCCTGTATAGAAAATTTCAATACATATACTATAAGTTCTTAGCTACTATTATAACTTACATCACAAAATTATTATTGTAACTTGATCATTTGTATACTTTTGGTACTAAACAGGTTAAGTGTAAGAATAGTTTCAGTTGAACTTTGTCTAATATTTAATTTCAATGTTTCAAAAACGAAGTGGATAATTATGGGGGGGCAGCCAAAAGTTTGCGAAAACAAAGCTATTACAAGGATAATGGTTACTACCTACTCGCGACAACAGTCATTATGCCTTTCATTCATTCACATACCTATCACCGAAAGAGAATCATAATAGACGGAATACAATAACATGATTGTCAAAGAACAAAGGGCTATGAAGAACGCAGATTTTGAACTCTAATAATGGCGTAGGTCGACAATAAACGTACATTTTTCATTAGTTCATCATCATTTCATGTGAATAAAAAGTGCAACTGAAGATATCTTTAATGTAGAAAATGTTCTCCATGAACTCTGCATACTTCCTTCAGTTAGGCCTTTTGTTCGAAATTAATGAATATTTATTACTTCTATTTCAGAATAAGAAAGTACTCCCAAAGTGACTATTTTCATATGAGTAATAGTTGTTCATGTAATAAGGATCATAATGACGTTCATTATGGTAATAGCCGTGGATATTATCAGCCGATAACACGGCGTGCACCATAATAATCGCTTATGATCCGATTTCAATGAATAAAAAGACAGTTTTCAAATTCCAGATTCAGTAATTTTCAAATTTCAGATACATTCGAGTTATTAAATATAGAAAACAGTGTGCAAGCTGTGCCTTTACCATTTTACTGAAATTCCAACAGCAAATTCATTCACTGTCAAGTAAATTCTGCTGTCAATTGGATTATATATAGTGAAATCTTTGAAAATGGGTGATTCTAATGATAATTTTTCCTTCCATTTGGAGGGTGAGGTTTTATAATTTGAATCAAATTGTTTGAAATTAGGTAATTGCATTTTTTCTTATAACTTTCAATCATGCTAAACTTTCATAAATTTTACATTTGAATTTTATTTTAGTATTAGGACTTTATAAATTTCATTATGTTACTAAAATACAATGATATCGATGTCATTATAATATTTAAGCAGATAAATGAATGTTTCGTATCGGTGTAGCTTTCAATGAAGGTATGAAACTTGGCGTGTTTAGATACCAGAATAATATAGAAGGATATGTTTTCTTCTGCTAAAAATAGTCTGAGATTTCAGAATAATGCGAATTTTAGCGTCCAGATAATATCTGAAAAACCTCAGTGATAATAACAATAATAACAATTTATGACTTGAAATGATAATTTCACAATGACATAAAACATATAATTATATTGGGAAATTCAATGATAGTTTTATGAAGTATTGTCCAAAACGTCTTCTTACAGAAATACGGGGTATTGAATCGGAAGTAAAAAAAGAGGAATTATTTATTGTTATCGAAACTGCATGAGAAATTCGAGTGATATTGACTAGATTCTGACATTAAATGAAACTAAATGTTTTTTAGTAAGATAATTTTCATCTTCAACTGCGGCGCTTACGAGCACTAAAACAAAAATATCCGCCGATTCCTTTTTGAGATAAAAATTAATTTTGAATTACCGATATAATTTTAAATATGTGTCTGTTGAGTTTTTTCTGCGATGTACTGTCTTTGAGAAAATATAAAAACCGTTGAACTGTTCCAGAGAAAATTAATATAAATGGATATATACTTTTGTAATAGTGCTAGTTGGCCTGGAAATGTCATATAATTTATAATCTGACATTTTAGAGTAAATTTATTCTATTTGAGTCTGTTTGCTGGGAATATTTTATTTTTACAAATTTGCTAATGATGGTGAATTATTCAAATATGGAAATTTTGGAAATGCATTACGTGTATGGTTTCGCCGATGATAATGCAGAGAGATTCCAATCATGCTTTGACAGATAGTCGAACCTTTTCTAATATTCATCGTTTCGTCTCGTTGAAAATGGTAGTGTCTGGAAAGGTATATCTATATATAAAATATAAGAACGCACCTGGAAATGAGGAATCGGTGCTGCACGAAAACTTCCTGAACTGAGTACGAGAAAAATCTCTAGAAATTTTCACAGATGTTGTGGCATACCATATAAAACGAAAAAAACGTAATTTTCATATTCAAATTTCAACTAATTGACATAAAATTCGTTTTATTAGGTATGTCAAACCTTAGATGTCAAATAGTTAGATGTCAATGTCACATCATAAATAAATTCACTAAACATTAAACATAAATATGTTGTTTTGGTGTTTTTGAAAGAAGAATGAATTTTTGGATAAAAAATGCCGTTTTTATTTAAAAAACAGTGTAAAACGGGTGAATTAGGGTGTGTATATTGTGTTAGTTTGAAGAAGGAAGAATTTTGAGTGTTTTTCTGCGGTAGAAATGTGTCCTTAATTCCAGTCATCACTCAAAAATAGGCCCATATCTCCGAAATTAGTTGAGACCTCCAAAAATTTCATTTGGATTTTTTGTACGTAAGTTTAAAAAATTTGTTGATAGTTTGTGGCTATTGGTTATGGGAATTTTACCAAAGTTATCGAGACAATAGGAGTTGATTCTTGTAGAAATGGGTATTATTTTCATCCTGATACTGCCTAAGTGTGCAATATTGAAAAGTATAATGTTCTATTGAAAAATCTAATAGAGAATCTAACATGTTCAAAGAGAGTGAAAAATGTGTTGGAAAATACACCCCTTTAGGATATTTGTAGGACTTTAACTCGAATTTTGCGCAAAATCCGCAATTTGAATCACCTATTCTGTTCACGGACGAAGCTCTTTTTTCAGTATATACCGTTCAAAATGTCCACAATACTAATTTTTTTGGGCGGATGAAAATTCCCATGCCCTAACCAGAACCCATTTTCAACACCAACTTTTGGTTAACGTATGGGCCAGACTCATTCGTAGTCATTTTATTGGACCATTTTGTTGCCAGGAAAACTTAATCATCATTAGCAATAAAAAACTATATATCGTACATGCACGATGGTGCACCAGCACATTTCAGGGTAATGGTTTACAATTATTCACAAACTATTCATCCAAATCCTTGAATAGGCCGCGGTTGACCTCAAAAATTGCCACCAAGATCCTCCCCCCCCGACCTCTATAACTTAGATGTCTTTTCGTAGGGTTATCTTAAGATGCTAGCTTACAAAAGTCCCATAAATACTGTTGATGACTTGATAGAAAAATAGTTTCAGCTTGTGATAAAATACAAAATACTCCATATTTGAACGAGTGCGCAATTTCATGAGAAGGGCGTAAGTATGCACATTGAATGCAAGGGGCCATTTTCAACAAATTCTGTAATGATTTCTCGAAGTTAGTTGTAATATTGTGTTGATTTTATATGTTGTTAGATGTTTTTGATTACATAAGTAAATTTTCTGGGAAAATTAAAATATTTTTTTATCAAAAACTGCGCATCGTGAAAAAAAAATTATAGAGCAGTTATCTTTCAAATTGAATAGAAAATTCGAAAATAAACTTTATTTTAGAAAAAATCAATAGCGTACCATTTTTGTTGAAGCTGCAAATCAGGTTTTTATGAAAAAACATCGCCATCATAGAATTCAACTACCTACTGAATCTCCGTGAATTTCACTTTTTTTTTTTCATTAATCTTCAGCGGAATACTTTTGGACCATTAATCTCACATGTAATCACACCATCAAATATTCGCATATCATTAAGAAATACCCCGTATAAATACACCATATACACAATAATCATATAGAATAATACATGATTCTCAATAGACTTACAAAGAAATAATTAGAAACGCAAAATACTTATCAATGAAATGAACCCCCTCGGAAGATGTTCTTTGACCTTCCATTTGAAGCATCAGTCTTTCACGAGACTCTCGAAATTCGAGATTTCTCTTCTCATCTCGCCTCATCTCGATTTCGAGTCATATTTGAATATCGTGTCTATTATGAAGTTTTCATCAACTTAGTTCTGTATCTGTTAACATCAATAAATAACATTCATATGCAACAAAAAACATTACATATTTTCTAAGCGATTCACACAAAATTCCACCTGTATGAATATGAGTCTCGTACTGAACATAAACGTTGTTTCAACTTTTGTCTCATTGACTTTATTAGTTTGATACTTTGAATAAAACTAACGATTGCCGTAACGGAAATGGTATCCTGATGAAATACAATACAAACAAGTCGATTGGAGTGTTTTATGTCCTCATATGGTTTCATTTATATTTCATGAATTCCCGTGATGTGCGATTCATATATTTTTTATTCCAGATTGATAACTTGAACTTTCCTGTCGTTATTTTCATTCGGTGTCGATATCGATCGGCATGCATTAAAATATCAGTGGGTCATGGATCATGTATTGTTGGTTGAATTGCAGCAATTCTATTCATATAAATGTCGATCTAAAAGGTTGAAAACTGTGTTGTGTTTGTAAGTCAAGTTGATTGAAGCAGTTGATTCTGTTCATTGCGTCAGTTGGGATAATATTTCGCAGACAAGTGTAAAAAAAACTTTAAATACTTTCGGAAAGAGAGGCAGGATACTGGAATATAATTTGGTTTAGAGTAAAAGAGAATATTTTGAATAGGAAACAGAAAACAACATTTGGAGGACAGAAATACAAAGTCAGATGAGAATATAGAAATGAAATATATCGTACTACAATTAACGTTCATTATTAATAACTGACAGACAAATAATAATAATATTAATTCTGGAGCTAAAGCTCTCGTGAGTTATTCAGATTATTAATGTTCATATGGTCTTATTAAATTGTCAAAATACAAGGTACTCTCGATAGAATTTTGAAGAAAGTAATAGTCGGCGATTTGTCATGGTCTTGGGATATTACCTACGAGTATTTCATTCTTGTAGATAGGCTGGCGAAGGTCGGTGTACATAGATCGTTGTTGAAATGGATTTGGTCTTAAGCTTTGGTTTCTTTGAAAATTCGGTTGCGGAAAGCGGACAGTACGTCGTCCGTAGCATATTGACGATTTTACCCAACTTTCCTGGAGATGTTGGGGTGGAACAGCTTCCTCCAGCGGCCGTGCGAGAACTAATTGCCTTCAGCAGGAGGAACAACACCCACCTAGTGATAGGATGTGACGCTAATGCGCACCATGAGGCGTGGGGCAGCACAAACATCAACATGAGGGGTGAGTCTCTTTTCAATTACTTGATAGGGAAGTTGCTTACAATTAACAATGTGGGCTCCGAGCCAAACTTTGTCACTAGTATTAGGGAAGAGGTACTAGATTTAACAATCAGCTCAGAATTTCTAAGCAAGATATCCAACTGGAGGGTGTCCTCTGAACCATCATGCTCAGACCATAGACATATTCAATTTAACATTGAAATAGGCCCCAGGCCAGTGGTACAATACCGAGACATGCGGAGCATGGACAGGGAAGGATACAAAACCTCCCTGAAGAATCATTTCCACGGACTGACCACAATAAATAGTCGTGATCAAATAGATATTGCTGCGGAGCATCTACAAACTGCACTTATCTCAGCGTATCACGAAAACTGTCCACTTAGGAAGAAAAAGGACAACCGGAATGCTTCCTGGTGGAACAAAAATCTGGATAAATCACGAAAAGAATTTCGAAGGTTATT